>CM059576.1:18319932-18963473 GCA_030386875.1 Morinoia aosen | reverse complement strand
CGTAATTTTAATTTTGTCCTGGGATTGCAAACCTAGTCCGGGCCCCTCGAGGAGGTACCAAAATTATGTAGAGAGGGTTTGGGAAGAGCTCTTGTTTGTTTGTGTCACACGCCTCCACATCAGTCCACATCAGTCCACACGCCTCCACATCAGTCCACACGCCTCCACATCAGTCCACAAGTCTCCACATCAGCCTACACGCCTCCACATCAGTACACACGCCTCCACATCAGTACACACACCCCCACATCAGTACACACGCCTCCACATCAGTACACACACCTCCACATCAGTATACACACAACCACACCAGAACACACACATCCACATCAGTACACACACCTCCACATCAGTACACACGCCACCACAATAGTACACACACCCCCACATCATTACACACGCCTCCATATCAGTACACACACATACGCATCAGTACACACACCTCCACATCAGTACACACGCCACTACATCAGTACACACACCCCCACATCAGTACACACGCCTCCACATCAGTCCACACGCCTCCACATCAGTAAACACACCTCCACATCAGTACACACGCCTCCACATCAGTCCACACACCTCCACATCAGTCCACACGCCTCCACATCAGTCCACACACCTCCACATCCGTACACTCGCCTTAACATCAGTACACACACCCCCACATCAGTACACACACCCCCACATCAGTCCACACGCCACCGGCACAAATGCCGCGTTACCACACAACCTCGGTGCACGTATACAGTTACGTTCGATTTTTCCTGTAGAAGAGAACTGTGTTGTGCATTCAAATCCGAGAAGGCAAGCCGAGAAAATTTTTGCCGACCTTACGTTCACGTCGATAACTCTAACTCCTGGGCTGAGCCTCGATCGTCTACTCACTCTAGCTTCGCAAGTTGACCCGGAGGTGTGTCCGTGAGGACGAGATGTGTGTCTCTAAAGTTCCTGGAACAGAGAAATAGCCAGTGAAGCACCATCGCTGCTCTGTGCAGTCCAGAGGCAATGTGATATCCAATGATGAAAATATTTTTTGTTTTTCTTTCAGAAGATCGAAGGGTCTACACTGCCATACTGCATAGATGCTTCTATGTAATACATGTTCCCTGCTAGTGCAACAAACAACCTCGAAAGAACATACGAAACATGTCGTGTTGTATTAAGTTTGTGGCACGAGGGATGGTAAACATGTTTTTTAGCTTGTATTTTCACTTCATGTAAAATAAGAATTCTACACTTGATGAGTAT
Source organism: Morinoia aosen (assembly GCA_030386875.1). Taxonomy (NCBI): domain Eukaryota; kingdom Metazoa; phylum Arthropoda; class Malacostraca; order Amphipoda; family Talitridae; genus Morinoia; species Morinoia aosen. The sequence continues at coordinate 18,962,222 of CM059576.1, read as the reverse complement.
CTTGAAGCTGGCTCATAACGAACAAACAATTAGAATAGCTTCACTTGTCCAACTCGATGAATTTCTGAGGTTTGGTAAGCCAAGCATTAATCTATTTTGGTTACCATCCATGAGATACTTTGTTTGATCCAAGTCATCGTCAAGAGTTCACAAATTCCAAATTTTACTTCAAATCGCATTTAATGCAAACACATTTATTTTAATTACATCAGGTCCACAATACCTCTAATGAAGTAAGCCTCAAGCCGAGAAACACACAGGGAAGTATACCTAGCTCAATATATGAGTATGAATTACACATATAATGGCACTGAGTGAGACCTGCACACAACCCAGCAATACCGCCAGTCATGCATATAATAGCACTGCTTGAGACCTGCACACAACCCAGCAATACCGCCAGTCGTGCATATAATAGCACTGCTTGAGACCTGCACACAACCCAGCAATACCGCCAGTCATGCATATAATAGCACTGCTTGAGACCTGCACACAACCCAGCAATACCGCCAGTCGTGCATATAATAGCACTGCGTGAGACCTGCACACAACCCAGCAATACCGCCAGTCGTGCATATAATAGCACATATAATAGCACTGCGTGAGACCTACACACAACCCAGCAATACCGCCAGTCGTGCATATAATAGCACATATAATAGCACTGCGTGAGACCTGCACACAACCCAGCAATACCGCCAGTCGTGCATATAATAGCACATATAATAGCACTGCGTGAGACCTACACACAACCCAGCAATACCGCCAGTCGTGCATATAACAGCACATATAATAGCACTGCGTGAGACCTGCACACAACCCAGCAATACCGCCAGTCATGCATATAATAGCACATATAATAGCACTGCGTGAGACCTGCACACAACCCAGCAATACCGCCAGTCGTGCATATAATAGCACATATAATAGCACTGCGTGAGACCTGCACACAACCCAGCAATACCGCCAGTCATGCATATAATAGCACATATAATAGCACTGCGTGAGACCTGCACACAACCCAGCAATACCGCCAGTCGTGCATATAATAGCACATATAATAGCACTGCGTGAGACCTGCACACAACCCAGCAATACCGCCAGTCATGCATATAATAGCACATATAATAGCACTGCGAGAGACCTGCACACAACCCAGCAATACCGCCAGTCGTGCATATAATAGCACATATAATAGCACTGCGAGAGACCTGCACACAACCCAGCAATACCGCCAGTCGTGCATATAATAGCACATATAATAGCACTGCGAGAGACCTGCACACAACCCAGCAATACCGCCAGTCATGCATATAATAGCACATATAATAGCACTGCGTGAGACCTGCACACAACCCAGCAATACCGCCAGTCGTGCATATAATAGCACATATAATAGCACTGCGAGAGACCTGCACACAACCCAGCAATACCGCCAGTCGTGCATATAATAGCACATATAATAGCACTGCGTGAGACCTGCACACTACCCAGCAATACCGCCAGTCATGCATATAATAGCACATATAATAGCACTGCGTGAGACCAACACACAACCCAGCAATACCGCCAGTCGTGCATATAACAGTACATATAATAGCACTGCGTGAGACCTGCACACAACCCAGCAATACCGCCAGTCATGCATATAATAGCACATATAATAGCACTGCGTGAGACCAACACACAACCCAGCAATACCGCCAGTCGTGCATATAACAGTACATATAATAGCACTGCGTGAGACCTGCACACAACCCAGCAATACCGCCAGTCATGCACATTTGCCACTTACCGGCCACACTCGCAAGAGACGATTTCATCTATTTACGTAATGTGCTAGGGACATTGCTCGTCCTCGAATCTCGATCCTCAAAAATGTGAAGTATAGAATACTATTCACACATCTCAGATGAACCAAATGCATTCCTAAAATTAACAACACAGAGCGTCTCCTGAGAGGAGAACCTTGGGGTCAACCATTGCAGACGTTTTGATGGTTTCTCTGGGGTATTGCACTCTTTGAAGAGGATTGGATACTGTATGTCCTCTTTGGCTGCATGAAGACGCGTAATTTGTCAGAAATACCAATCAACATATTCCGTATGTCTCCTTGTTTTCATACAGCTCTAACGAACAGATAAACAACATTCGAGAAACACTTTTCAATTTATCAAGAAATATCTCACCAATCAGAGATCGAGTAACCTTTTCCATCAGTCCTGATCCCCCGCCGGTGCAGCGTAACCTCAAGCCTTCTTCTGTCATAGCCAGTCAAGTGATTACCCCTTAACGTGATCCCACGGTACCTTAAATGGAAGCAGAAATGTTACAGTGAGAGGATGCTCACTCCGCAGGTGCATATTACACAAACTGATAAATAAATAAACCGAGGCGCATGCAAAAACGAAATTTGAAAGCACAAACAATGTCATGCTCATCGGTTTCACTGCTGAAAAGGAAATATAATCGAACAGAAGTGTATGAATATCTGTTTAAGAACACCTACAAAGTCGTACAAATCTACGCATAGCTCTGAATCAGGTGACAACTTCCATCCATGAATACGCCTTTTCTCAAAGAAAGAGAGCGACACAGGCACACGACATTAGACATGATACCATTTGTCCATCTTTATTTTACCAAGATCACAACAAAAAGTTCAATCTAAGGAGACGTTAATTTCATTACCGACAGATAAGACACTGTTTCGACTTTGAGATTTTCCAAAATCTGGCTTTTTGATCAATTTCATTTCTCCTTAACTTTGTTTTGATAATCATCCCCCTCTGTTCAGTAATCATTCATTATTTGTTGTTCCTCACTCACACACAATAGAAATTACCCCTAACTAAATATTTCAGGCTCAATGTATAACGAAGAGGTCATATGTAATACTTTAGATAGAGATTTGCAGGAATAATTGACGTAGATCGATGGAATGTTTTTTTTCATTCATTCGATACAAGAAAAACTTTCCTGGTTTTCTAATTTCAATTTTGTTTTCGTATTAAATTATCTTGCAACTTAGCTTCTATCACGAGAGGAAAATAGCAATTAATATACTGATATAGATAATAGTGTTTGGGTACTGTGTATTACTTTTTTCTTTAGTACATGCATGTCCATACGTCAAACATGGACAAATCTGATGTTTCCTTTTTGAAAAGGTAGTTTTCATTACGACTTTAGAGACCTAATAGAAACAACAATCTCGGTAATCTGAACTGAAAAGAGTTTAACCCGTCGCCACGTCCTGGACTCTTAGAAGGTCAGCGAAGCAAGTACAGGTTGCACATCAGCAAACCTAAGGTTGCCATTTATGGTTTTAAGCGTCTCGTTGAGCGCCATTTATTGGTGGAAGGTAAAATAAGGTGAGGTGGATAGGGGAGGAGAAATAACAGTTTCAAATCTGTCTGCATTCTTCCACTCAGTGTGGCCTCTGAAGAGGACGGGTGAGGAGTGTGGCTACCGGCGCTGCATGGCCTCTTAGAAGGCCAAAAGTGTTGCGGAGGCATGCCAGCACACACTCTGCCTCTTAGAAGGTCGCTTCATAGAGTACAAAAGTGAAGTGATATTGCATTGAAATTTTGGTAAACATTGTCGGGGTATAGCAAAGGCACTTGCACTTCGTGCTTTGATGAGAATATATGAATACTTCATTTATTTCAGTTATATAATTATGAATAAATAAAGTATTTATGTATTCTCATCAAAGCTAACAAAGTGTAACAAAGCAAGTGCTTTTGATACACTACTATCAAATGTATGTTTTTTTCTTTATAGGTTTCAGAGATCATTTTTGATACATTAGCCATGCCTCGCCGTTCGAAATGTTTAAATTCGGAGGAAATCCGAACCGCCCTCGAGGAGCTGGATTTGGAGTCAGAAAACCTCAGCGATGGGGTCTCTATGGCTGTGTACGAGGAGTGGGCTGATGAGAATGCAGAGTCCCAGAAGGAGGAGAAGGCCCCCGACTCGTCCGTCTCCACCCTGATGAGGGCCTTCAAGGTGAAGAAGTATGAGGACCCCTCCACCGACGGGGCATCCTCCTCGACATTGGTCCCGCTGTCTTCTGATACGTTTCGTCATCATCATCATCATCATCATCATTTATCGTCATGGTCATTATTATCATCTTGGTTTTCATCTAGCAGCGAGCGGTAGGTCATCATCATCCATCATTTGGCGAGTACCTGAACGTTTGTTGTGTTCTTGTTTTTCTTGTTCGTAAAAATTATGTTTTTGCTCATAACTTCTGATCTATTTGTTGTAGGTAAAAAATAAAAGCATCATTGTATTCAGAAGATTAAAATCTATAAGAATACATCATAATAATACACAATACTACCATAGAAATGAAAGAAAAAGTTATTTTTAACAATTTGTGTTTATTTTTTTTCAAAAGAGATAGTCCAGAATCCGCAGATTTCCTCCCCGGCAGAAAACAATACCACCATTGCATCAGAAGAAAAAGCTCTATGCATATAAAACTCTTTCCAAACAATGAAACAGCTTGATAACAGCTTATGCAGAAAATGAACTAAAAAAACTGTAAAAACTGATTATTTAAAAAAAAATGTTTATAACTCCGGAACTATTGAACCTAGAAAAAAATTTTACACACCACAAGATTCAGTAGGTAAAAATCTATGACACTGCATCATAAAAAAGAAGGTAAATGCAATAGAAAAAATGGCCAGTGATTTTTCGATTTCTTTTTTTTTGTATTTTACATAAATAAAAACTTAAATTCCGTAGATTTTTGTTGGGCTAGCAGCATTTCTTTTTCACTGACAAAAAGAGCAACCCTTCCCTTATACAATAAACTCACAACAAAACTGCTAACTTGAATAATGAATGTACAGTAAGCAGTCAAGTTTACCCATTTTTCATTCTTTCCGTTAGGGCAGCCGTGTGGAGACGGGTTAAAGCATTTTTACTTTGTCGACTTCAGTTTATTTTTCAAACGATTATTTCAGGCATCCGAACATTTCTCACTCACGTACTTCCAAAGACGCGGTCTCAATGAGTTTCACGGGAGCAACCAATCCTGCTAATCAGAATGGATGTGCAGCCGCTGGTCGCCGCAGCCAACTCACCTACCGCAGCGGGGGGCGAGAGTCAACACCGTGCTCGCCACCGCCTCCCAGGATGTGTCCGTGTCGCGGCAATCTACTCTAAGTTCGGGGAGAGGTGTGGCTGGCAGTGGCGCTTTGATCTCGCAGTTTCCATCTATGCTGAACGGAGCGGTCTTCACAACTAGAATGGGAGAACAATTCACAGGATTAATAAGTGCCCAAATGAATACTGTTGTGACGCCAGTTGAAGGACTATATTTTGATACTGTGGGGAACAAAAGCATTCAGCGCATTAATTTTTTTACTCTATTTCAAGAAAGAGTTAATCAGTTCTACTGCAACAACAGAATATGTAAATGAACTTCACCTACACAATCATGAGTGTAAACTGAAAATTATTACCCAGACAAAATTTCATGCCACAAAATATAATGCGACTTGAGCATAAGTATTGCACACAAACTTATTATAGAATGTACCAGGGTAGCCTCTGTTCTGTCTTACAGCCTCAATCGTTTCCCATAGTTTTCTACAAGTGTCTTACGTGAACTGTTTGACAGTCTCATGCATTCTTCTGCACAGACTTTTTTCATTTGAATTGTAGTTCTTAATTAATCTATTTCTTGCTTCTTCAATTTCAAGTGATTTAGTAAAATTTTAAATAAGATTTGGTTCCGGTGATAGGCATGGCAATTCCAAGACATCAATATTTTCAGAGAGCAAATCTTTCGTTATTTAGCGTTATGCTTCGGGTCGTTGTCTTGTTGGAATACGAAGTTACGTCTATGGCCTAAAGATGTGAATTATTTCTATTCCTCCGACTTCATTCTTAGAAACGTAACCTAAAATCATTAACTTCCCCCTCCGCATTATACTGAGGAAAAGGTGTTCATAGGCTTATATTCTGAAATCTTTAGCTTCCATACGTGGGTCTTGATTATCCTCCCAAAAGGTCTAATTTTCGTTTCATCAGACTAAATTACCTTTTTCCAGAAGTCATTTGATTCCAGTTGCAATCTCTTAAAAAATTCAACCAGTCGTTCACATGTTTTCTCTTCAATAATGGAATCTCTCTTTGTGATCTTAAATTGTAAGAAATTCTCGTACACTACATTCATGGGTAAGAAAACTATTTCAGTAAACGAATACAAATTGAATTAAGATCAATTGAATTGAGAAGATGATATGGAGTGCTGAACCCCGATAAAAAGATTTACATTAAATTTACAATATTTTCGATATTTTGCGATCATTTTGCTTCTAAATTCATTTGGTTTTGCTCGAATAGAAGGTGCTCAGCGTTACAACGCTGTTTTACAGAGAGACTTCCCAAGGTAAGGTAGCATTGCGATGCACAACTCTTTAGTTAATGGTTAAAGTAATCGGTCCGCAGTTAATTTATCCGCAACATGGTCCGCAGTTAATGGTTTAAGAAGCCAGCACGGGAACCGCGGAGACCGAACCAAGAACACCTGCCAGGAGCAGCAACACTATCAGTACCAGAACCAAATCACGGTTGAAATCATAACGGACACTATAACATTCACAATGCAACACACTTAGACCGCAGAGATTCAACACAAAAAGTATGCAAGAATGGCGTACTTGTCAACATCGAAGAACCAGAACGGATGAGCTAGACACTGCAGGTTAGGCGAAAAATCAAACATAAATTACAGCAGACGGGAGCCCAGACTGACGCGCACCAGACTCGCAAATGGTATACTAAGGAAACTATAGAAAAGAACGATCATAAGAAGAATAACCAACAAACCGAGTAATAGAGCTCTCAACGTAACAAACGAAAGTCACACCCGTAACTCACCCAAGTATATTGCCATACTCGGTGGGCCGCAAACCATTTTAAGAAGTAATTTGAAAGTTTAGCAGAAAAACATTAGGGTAGGAGGGTAGGTGTTCTGCTACAGAACAGCAAATATAGTAGGAAGATAGTTGAACTCGTGAAGGTCATAGCTCACAAGAAAATACAAGTGGAAGGTTCGCTGTGCAGGTGTTAGCGCAACTCTAAGGTCAGGAACATTCTCCTGCGGAACTTAGATTTATATTTTAAACGCTATGGCATGCCAAAACAGGCCGTAGCCCAGAGGTCTGCAGTTCAAAGTTTCACTTCAATACGCCGTAGCCCAGAGGTCTGCAGTTCAAAGTTTCACTTCAATACGCCGTTGTTAAGGTTTTAAAAAGGCCGTAGCCCAAAGGCCGTAACCCGAATAGATTCAAGTTTTAAAACCCGAACACCTATATTTGTTAAAAATTTAAAAACCTGAACAAAAATTGGTCAATATTGAATTTAAAGTTGTCAACGAATTTAATAATTTCGTAGGTATAGATAGGTAATATAGTCGATTTTAACTCAACCATACCGAGGCCGATGACTCCCGCCAAAAAACTTGGCGTGGTCCGCGTCCGCAAAACGCCGGAAGAGCCATATCGAAACTGCCGTTAATGCTATTCTTACCTGGCGTTATTTATCCTATATCTCCAAAACTAAGCATTTCCGGGCACATTGTCATTCATGTAAAACGTCTTAAATTAAGATATTTTAGGCTTACTTAGGTTAGGATATTTAACTAAATTAACTTTACCAAACCTAACCTTACCTATCGTTACGTCCGAACCGGATTTCTGCTTATTTATCTCTCCGTTTGTTCAATTTTATAAACGACGTTCCTATAACTTCAAAGTTAAATATCTCCAAAACTAAGCATTTCCGGGCACATTTTCATTCATGTAAAACGTCTTAAAATCGACTCTATTACCTATCTATACCTACGAAATTATTAAATTCGTTGACAACATTAAATACAATATTGACCCAAAAATTTAAAGAAAAAAATTTCCATACACACAAACACGAAAAAAATTTAAAAATAAAAGTGGCAGCAAGGTAGTAGGAGGTCAAGGGTCAGTGGCAGATCACGGCACAGCAAGGCCACCAGTACACGTCGCCATGACGCCCGTCCACACAACCATCTCACGTGGCAACAACAGAGGGAGCCGAACAGCAGTGCTCGTAAAATAAGTAGAACAATCTGACCTCACCGCTGCAACCCCAACCACACAGAGCAAAACTAGAACAACCCGTCCACACCGCTGCAACCCCAACCACACAAAGCAAAACTACAACAACCCGACCACACCGCTGCAACCCCAACCACACAAAGCAAAACTACAACAACCCGACCACTCTGCTGCAACCCCAACCACACAAATCAAAACTACAACAACCCGACCACACCGCTGTAACCCTAACCACACAAATTATAACTAGAATAACCCGACCACTCCGCTGCGACCCTAACTAGACGTAGCAAAACTAGAATAACCCGACCGCTCCGCTGCAACCCCAACCTGACGTAGCAAAAAAATTCCACCGGCCTACGCTACAGACTTACAATGAGAAACTATACGAGGCGTACGTGGGAAGACTTTCCCACAGAATTCAGCTCCAAGGTCTCGATGATCGTTTGATTGTATCCTTACTCACCCAAACTCTGGCCTTTTTCAGATCATTCTGAATTTCTTCGCGAGCCAAGAATGGTTGTTTCTTCACATTACGAACAATGTACGTCACAGTTGCCTCGACTAATGTTCGTGGACGGTCACTCCTTCCAATATTTTCTGCTTTATATATATTTTCCAATTGCGTACTACAGCACCAACTGTATCACTGTACAATGTTTCTACACCTTTCACCATCTTTGTAAAGCTTTGTGATACTATTGCTTGTTATATTCGACATCTACTTTGTTTTACCCATTGACAAGAAGTATGAGCTGCTGTGGAAGACTGTAACTGTTGCCAGCCAGTAAGTGGGAGAAACAATGTGTAGCGAGCTATGTCGTATGTAATTCGCGTAAATGACAGCTCATATCAAAATGAAAATGATGTCATAATGAACTGCAGACCTTATCATCATATTTTTAGGTGTGATAAATACTTTTGCACAGGACCTATTTAGAATTTTAGCAATACATTTTTTTTTCTGGGCGATGTTCGTTTGTCTCACCTATGTTTGGATAGATGATGTCCATTCATTTATTTTGTGATTGTTTCACTGAAATTGATTCACTTTTTAGAAATATTGAAGAAAAAACTGTGTTGAATACTTTTGCAACCCACTGTGTGTCTCAAGTACCAATGTCTAAAGGCCCCCTCACACGTACAAATATGTTGGCAGACAATCTGAACTGAATTTGGTTTGACGGTCTTAAGGCCCCTCACACGATGCAAACAACACACTGCAAACTTGACAAAGACTGGCGCGCACTTCAGTATACCAGTAGCAGCTAGGTGGAGAGTACGCACAAGAATAGCGACTCCAGACGGCGAGTTCGTTCAATTCATAGGATTCGCTATAGTTGCAATGAATAAGAAATAAAATAGATGTAAAAGCTCGCTCAAAATGGGCTAAAGAATAGTTTCTAAAAAGTAGTGAACATACAAATAAGAAATTGCTTATTGAAGTGCATAAGGAGGGAGAGAGGCAGAGTACAGCCGTGCACCACACACGAAGGCTGGCGTGACACTGACGTGGTGTCAAGGTTTGCAGCTGCCAGCCGGTCGCTCCAAAACTATCAAGCATGGCTCATCTGCCTCAAACAGTCTGTGCCAACCTGAAATGAGCGTACAAACGCACGAATTCAGCACCAGTTCAGATAAGTTTGCAGATATATTTGCGCGTGTGAGGGGGCCTTAAGCAATAACAACAGCTGTACGGCCATTTTCTGAATTTTCACTTCAAGAAGGTGAACTGGGAATGTTGGTGGCTTATTTATGACATCGTGTCAATATTCCAGCAACTCGGCAAGTGTTGGTAAATTTGAACAATCGTAACACAGTCGAGATGACGATAGTAAGCCAGAGAGTACGAACAAACAAGGGTTTTGTTGTACCCAAACTTTATCTGCATAACTTTGATGCCTCCTCGTGAGGTCCGTAAGCCAGACGGCGTTCTTCCATACCTCACCGGCTCTTGCCGTGCAACACCAAAACCCATTCACTATTTTTCTCTCCATAAACTGTCACCAAAGCGAGTGTTACAAGGCGACATAAGTATGCTTTAGATCCTAATAATATAGTTATTTTTTACGTAAATGGATAATATACATATGCTACTTCCGTCCATTTCTATACCTACACAGTATCCTCTGCAACACAGTATCCTCTTCGTTGGAACTAACACTTGAAACTCAATATCTACGAAGATCCGTGATAGTAATTCTTACAAGGTATTCAACAGAAATCTTGAGTCTCACTTCCTATCGAAATATTAGTCGTGTAAGATCACCAAGTCAAATCTTGTCTCCTACATGACTTTTTCCAATATTGTAATGTGCCGTGGGTAACATCGCCGATATTCAGTCTACTGTTAAATCGTTTATCGAATGTACTGTTTATATAGTCCATATAACCTATATTTTAAAAATGAAATATCTGATATCGAATAAATTATCTCACTGATCAGTCTAATGCGAAACTAGGTTAAGTGATTTAGGGTAAACAGTATTGTACACCTTAGAATAACGTGATGGTAGGATGCCCCAGAAGTCGCTGAACTTATTCGGGCCCACAGGTAGCTATATTCAAACTTGACCATTGTACTAGATTTAAGAAACATTCTACCTCTGTATCTCCTGTGGTGAATACATTGTTAAAATTGTTTAAAATTGTTTAAAATTTCTATTGTTAATGCAAATTTTTCCTATGGCTCTCGTGTCCGTCTCCATTACATAATCAGAGTGACGCCTTCAGGAGGCCAACAGCTCTGTCATGAACTGTACCAAACGATGCAACAGCGCTTCACAGCTGTGCCTGTACAGCTGCCGCACTTGTTGTTGTCTCCACTGCTGGAGCTAATTCCCTATAATATAATAATTAATTCCCTATAATTCCCTATAGCTCGTTCCCTATAACTTTATGACAGAGTGAATTATGAAATATGTTGTCGGTATCTCGTGAAGAAAACTTTCACTCATCAGAAGCTGATTACAACTGCTCATGACTATTTCTGTTATTCATACTGTTTGTATAGTTTGTTACAAGGTTCTGACCGAGCTTATGGCTCGCTTAAGGCAGACGCCTAAGTCATTCCTTCACCAGATACTGAACTCTCTGCACAAAATAACTACAGCACCAAACTTGTGGCACTCAAATTACTGCCATGGTCACGTTGCTCCCGCAAGACTCACGAAGCTCCTCGCATTTCCCTTCAAGAGCGCTAAGATCGAGGGGACCTCGTAGTGTAAGCTCCAGTTTAGAGAAACGAACGGCGACTGAAGCAAGAACTTCGACGCTCTCTGCGGTGGTGACGCAACCAACAAAGTACCCCAGTCGACACCTGAAAAGGAAAGTTCGAACATTTAATTGTTTTACTTGGGCTGCCAATTTCATTTCAATATGTATTAAATACACGACTATCTTTATTATTGTCTTTGATTCTGCATATCCATATGCAATTTGCAGGATTAAGAACTCACTCAAACATCAATCGAACGATGACGCTCAAATGACACGACAGACGTAGACACTACTTCCTGTTTTGCGTACATTCTTTCATTGACAAGAGGAGTGCACAAAATTTGCCTGCACTTTCGTGAGGCTCAAATTTTGCGTGCAATTTATAATTCAGAATTGACTTGGCAGACAATGGCAGCACGCAACTGATGAGCTGAAGTCCACATGGCGCTGCTAGAGAGCGGCCAGTAGTGGCGGTAGTTGTCCTCAGAGCTGTGTGCTGTACGATGGTTACATCGCTTCTTTTCCAATGGCTTCGTAGTTTTGTCATGTCAAATGATTCAGCTCATGATTCATGACACTCGACATTTCCACGACTCGCTGGCATTCGATCTGTTGTCGGGAGACTGTGTACTCTGCGCTAGACATTGTCTCACACACTCGAGTGGTCACGGCGTGGCAGCCTGTTTACTGGACATTGTTCTCTCATCTCTCTTATTTTACACTACCTTTTTTTCTGATTTTTTCATTTAAATTGATTAACGAGCGAATATTTGCTAATTTTAGTATTTAATTACATCAGGCAAATGTAGAATCCATAAAGAATAATTCAGACCCGCTAACTCTTTACATGAAGTTCGTTTCGCTTTCGCTGTACATTCAAGATGCTTGCTTTCGATTGACTTTCTGAAGGGCATAATCTACACATATATTGATACGCTTACGACTGTGTGCGTCTCGCCCTTCTACATCATAGCGGTATCTGTGATACTGGTTGGCTCGCGTCGGGGCGTGTTACTTTAGAGGGAGAGGGAGGCAGAGAGAGTTAGGGTGAGAAGGAAGGGAGAGAAAGAAGGAGAGGGGGAAGGAAAATTATTTATTGTTTCATTTTTTTTTCATTTTTTAAATTTTCAATTTCATTTTTTGATTTGTTAGGATATGATATCTTAGTACATGTTATGTTAGGATGGGTATAGGTTGAAATATGTTATGTTAGAATTTGTGAGGTAATGTTAACTGAAGTTTTTCATGGACCTAGCCCAACGATGATATTGGTTGAAGTTAGGTTAGGATAGGTTAGATATGTCAGGCTAGGATAGATTTGGTTACCATAGGTTTGGACAAAATAGATTAGAACATGTTAGGTTAACATAGGTCAGGTTGGAATATATTTTACAGTTTGGAGGTAATGTTGACTGAATTTTTTCACGGGTCCACCTAGCTTATTGATGACATTGTCCGTGAAACTTTCATGGGTCCTCCTAGTTAAATGAATTTCCAAACTTTTAGCAATCATTATTTTGGTTTGAAATCCCAAATATCCCACTGACTTCACTGGATGCAAAATTGAACCTTTCATGCGTCTGTAAATCTTTGCACATGGGTCCGAGGTGGGGAACAGTTCAGGTACGTCATAGGCCATCAAATAGTTATCTACTTCTATTCCTAAATGCTGGTGGTTAAAATATGTTAATTTTCAAAACAACGACACAGATTGATGTTGTGTTGTTTTCTAACTTACAATACTAAGACGTAGCATGTTTCGGAGTGAAACATTTCGCTGCTGAAGTGTAAGAGTTACCTTTAGAACCGATATGGTGAAGTCGCTTTCAATTTAGATTCACTAAAGTAGCAGGTGTCTGGTTTTGTATATGAAAAACTAAATAAATTTCTCGACCTCAAAAATGCATTTTTTATTTTGTTCATTAATGCATGTGGTTTTTTAAAGGTACGTCAATGACTAGGTTCGTCATCCCAGTGTTTCTGACCTGAGCTTTACATTTCGAGTAGAGAAACATCGTCTTCCAGTTCCCACAAATTGGGGAAAAAAATACAAAAACTTTCAGCTTACATCGAGCTGTGCAACTCTCGATTCATATTGTATTCTTATTTTCATCGTGCGGGTTATCTCTGTTTATGAGTCTGTAGCAATATTTCAGACTTTTTACTATTTTACAATATTTGTTTAAAAAAAGGAGCAGATACATACGGCATAATGTTTACTGAATGAATGAATAGAAAACATGAGAGAACAGGACGAAGGTCGTGCATCTTGTACACTTGAGGTAAGACAAAAGGCTGCTTCATTACATGAAGTCACTAAAGAAAAAGCCTAATTCAATTAGAGGTTACAGCCAAAAATATCAAGCTATCATGAGAGTTTGCTAGCACACACGAAGGACGCGATTGTTTATTCACTTGAAAAGAAATTATTTCACAAAGAGGTATTGTCCAGCATGTGAATGCATTTCTATTAAATCTTATCTTCTATATTACTCGGAATGACCGTCGTGTGTTTGTTTATATGTTTTGTGTCACGCTCTTTAGAATAGATAGGAGGTGATTAGCAGTGGCGGTCTTGCTTTCAGTTCACCAGTAAATTAATGCACTCATTTTTGCTGTACAAACGCACTATATCACGTCACTGTCAAGAAAACTAGTACACCTTTTTTTGAGAAGGGAGACTGCGAGAAGGGTGAGGTGTAGGGGTGGTTTGGTATAGACGTCAAAAATGACGGGAATCGATTATTTCCTAGGAACAAACATTTCAAAAATAATTAAAAACAAAAACTTCAAGCCCAAAAGAACCCGCGATTAAAATATTATTAACCTTGTGCACTGGTGAAACTCATATAAAAAATAGCCATCAACCCTTTGGGTACTGACGACTACTCCAATGCCAAGGTGGCTAGTTCTTCCAGTTTTGGACATCTGAACAAATTGTAAAGTAATTTAACCAGGGAGGGAATATTTTGAAGTAAATAATAAAATTAGGGAAATTACATGAATTCATGAATTCAGTTTTCAGACATTCCAGAAGCCTGCACGCGTATATTACCATTGCTTACCTCTCAGTTCATGCTGCAGGGTCCGTGCAACATATTCAATAGCCCTTCTATTCAATTAGAGCAATTTTTTCTGAATTTCCTTTTTTATAAATTTGGGCAAAAACTTATTAATAATTTATTCGAAAATTAAATAACTCTATTATCAACGTCGAAAATTTCGGTTGCCAAGCATAGTGCTTCAAAGATGTAAAAATGTTTTAAAGAAAAATAAAGAAGTAGGCACTTGGTTAAGCTAGAAGCACCCTCACTAGGACAATTTCACTGACAATTATGGGTAAGAAGAATTTTCCCCTGGAAATTTTTTCGTAAACCATTTCAATTGTCGTACCTAAAGGGTCCATTCTGACAGCATCCGTGATAAAAAACATTTTTCGTTCATGTGAACACGTCAAACTCGGATCACATATACGGTCATTGTAACTATCCTTATGAGCGTGACAGAGAAATGTAAGGAGCGGACTCGAAACAAATAAATCAACGGTATTATTAGGTAGTAGCAGGAGCCGTGGAAACTCCGCGGACAATGCCATCTTAAACTTTTTCATATCGTTGTGTAAACGAATATAACTTGGGAACAATGCGAACTGATCTAGCAGAATTAATGCCATCATTCGACATCTATCATCAGGATTATAATGCGATTAACATTGATGAAGCAATTCTAAATTTAACTGAAATATAACGACCGCACACAACCAGTGATGTTCAATAATCACCCGCACAATTACGAAGGAAAATAGACAAAAGCCCAGGATTACTGAAGATATCGTGATCAATATAAAGAAACGTCAAGCCTTACTGTACGAAGGGCGAATATCACAAGTAACGTATGACAGATTCAGGAATCATGTGATAAATCAAATTCAGGCATCGAAACAAAACTACTTTCAGGGCAAATTTACTGAATACAAAACTGATTTAAAAAATAACTTGGCACCTGCCTAAGTCATCCTATAAAACGAATAATAATGCAACGAATACGATTGAGTCCGTCGTTCACGAAAATGTAAAATATCACGAGAAACAATATATTGCAACAATGTTTGACAACTTTTTTATTTTTGTGAACATAGGGGAAAAAATAGCTGATAGTGTTTCTAGTGAACCTACAGACCACCTGCATTACATGGACCATGTCTGTGAACACAACTCTTTCTTTTTCACGCCATCTAATCCCTCTGATGTAATTACGTGCATGAACAACTTGAAAAATGAATCAAATGGATTGAAAACATTCTTGGCTAAAGTTCTTTAGGCTATAGCTGATATAATAGCACCGTGCATATCTAATATTATACAGCAATCATTTTTTCAAAGTATCTTCCCCAACTGTCTCAAAATTGCCAATGCGCCACTCTTTTTAAAATGGAGATAAAATAGCAATAATACATAATTATAGACCTATCTATGATAAACCAATTATTTGCAATATACTCGAAAAAATTGTGTTAGAGAAGTGTATTCCTATTTTAAACAAAAATATTTTCTCTACGACAAGCAACATGGTTTTCATTCTAAAAAATCAACGACACAGGTTGTATTAAATCATTCGCAACTGTAATATAGATAAAAGAAAGCTTATTTTTTCCGTATATCTTGACTTTCGAAAAGCCTTTGATTGCGTGGACAATAATATTTTACCATCAAAGCTACACTGTTATGGCATCCGAGGAGTTGCACATGATTATTTCAAATCATACTTAGTAAATCGAGAGCAGCATGTTGGCATTGGCGATGCACAATCGGAACTGCTGACAATCAGCCATGGAGTACCGCAAGGGTCGGTCCTTGAGCCTCTTCTCTTTTTGATCTTTATCGACGATATTGTTAGATCTACTTCATTTTATAATTCATAATTATTTGCCGACGACAGCACGCTCTCTGCGGCTCTGGCAAGTGAAAATCCAATTTTAATAGCAGAGAGTATAAATAATGAGCTGCAAAATGTTTCAATGTGGTTTAACACGTTAAGTGCGGCGTGACCCACCGGTGGTCAATTAGGTAATTTTCATAATGCTGCTAGCCGACCAGCAGTCACTGACTCAATTTTTCTAAATACTAAATGAAAGTTAAATGAAGGCATGATCCAGTCAATGTTTGCTATCTTCAAAATTTCTTACTACATTTGACTGTAAATTAGAGCTGGATATTGATCTTCAGTTTAACCCGCCGCACTTAACGTGTTAAGGCAAATAAAATATGCCCCAATATCGATTAGACAAAATACATTATATTCTCATACAAGAGAAATATGTCTCTTCCATACATTAAAATTGGTGATGGTAAAATTGAAGAAACAAACTCCTGAAAATTTCTGGGCATTTTATTAAATAAACATCTGACGTTCAAAGAGCATATTGCACATATCAGGACTAAATTATCAAAATCCGTTGGAATCCTTCATAAAGTAAAAAATATACTGCCTGAAGAAGCCTTAAGAATACTTCATCGAACGATCATTTCACCATGTCTACAATACGGGATAGAAGCTTGGCACGGAACTGATAAAAATTAAACAATCTGCTCTTTGCATTGCAAAGAAGAGCCGTTCGAGCAGTAATGAAATTCGAACTTAATGCTCACACAAATGATTCGTTCACAGGCTTAAAAATACTCAAGCTTTTCAATCTCTACAACCTCTCCATATGTAATTTCATGTATAAAACACGAACTGATGATGGCGACAGAGAACTCAAACAATTATTCACTGCTCTAACTGGCCATCATGATCATTTAACACGAAACAGAAGTAACTTCATACTTCCTTATTCACAATCTCGGTCACAACGCAGTATCCTCTTCACTGGAACTAAGAATTGAAACGCAATCCCTGCTGTGATCGGTGAAAAAAGCTCCTACAAAGCTTTCAAAACAAATCTTGAATCCCTCTTCCTATCGAAATATTGATCATATTAGGTAGTCCAAGTTAATTTCTTTTTTGGCACTTCTCATCTTTATAAGGTAATCTACCATGATAATAATATAGATCTTATGCTCCTAATCATTTTTATTGAGCATACTTTTCCCCTCTAGCTCATATTACCAGATTCTTTCTTTGCTAAAAAATTAGGCACTGAAACATGACAAGTCTTGTATGCCCCTAGGTCAAGTAAATTAGGTTTAACATAACTGTACACTTTAAAAATAGCTTGATGATAGGAGGTCCTAGAAGTCGCTGAACTTATTCGGGCCCACAAGTAGCTATACTCAAATATATCCATTGCACTAGACTCAAGAAGCAATGTATTGCTGTATTACTTGTGGTAAATAAACTGTTAAATTGTTTGAATTGTTAAGCTAGGTGGACCCGTGAAAGAGTTGCGTCAACATTCCCAAACCTATGCTCACCTAACCTATGCTAACCTAACCTATACTAACTGAGATCCTAACCTAACATATCGTATCCTTTCCTGACATATCCTAACCTATCCTAACATGACCGAATCTATCCTGATAAAATTTCAAACATATCAATGTATGTAAAAACCATCTTTTAATGTTAAAATGAGGAATTCGGTATCCATGATACCGCATACTCAGATAAAATCGTAACGGATACCAAAGAAATAAATTTACGTCCTATGTTTTTATACCAATGTAAACATATATAAACATATAAATATACACACGACGGGAATTATTAGGTGACATAGGTTACAGAGATCCAGAGCCTTATATACTCGAGTCCGTGTCGTGGATACCGAGTTAGGCGAGGTACTGCATATCACAATATTCTGTACAGCGTATTACAATATACTGTTCTCCAATACACTGTATCGCATTTAAAATATACTGTATTGCACATAACAATATACTGTATAGTATATAATAATTTACTGCATTGCATATTACAATATACATACACAAGCTCGCAGTTGCTTTCAGTAATGCTGAATTTCTGTGTCTAGGATATGACACGAACGGCCATAACTACTTCTATTGCGGCACAAATTTACCGTATTCTAAGTGTTCATTACTGTCACAATAAGAATACGTTACCTTTGAAATAAGCTAAAGCGTGGTAACTCCACCGAACGAAAATTGGTTCACGAAAGGTATTGAATCCCGTCATCTGTGACGGGCCGTGTACACTAGTTGATAAGGAAAGTTACGCTATCTCGAATGTACAGCGTTCAAGAAACAGCATTTTTTCATGTTTAAAAACTTATAAAAATCGTACTAGTCTTAAATGGAAAGGAAATGCATCAGTCTGATATTAGGCACCGCATCACGAAGGCTTCGATGACGAGATGTGTTGTTGAATTGTTTTACTTCATAATGCGTTCCGCTTGTTGAAAAGACAACAAGAAAGAGTACCTTGAAAAAGACTAATCAAAATTTACATAATTCTACCACACACTCCTTAGGCTCAAATTTTATATATCGTTGTATTAAAATTTTATTTTTCCACTAAACACCGCTTTTTCAACCCACCAATAGAACAAGAAGAAATCGTTACCATTTTTTCTTATTAAGTAAAATTTTCATAAGAATCGTTGAACACACGTCGACTGGTGAACAGCAGTTCAAACATTCTAGCAGGACATTGCAATAGAGACAACAGTTGTAGGCATTGAGATGACTAGGAGAGAAGTCAATGACAGAACAGTGTAACATGTATACAAAATCCGTCCACTGCTCAGGTGAGGCCCTCTCAAATGAGTCTATAATTAATGAGATAGTAGGTTTGAACGATCAGTCGTATGGTAGCATGCCTCGCTGAACATCTGGATTGCCATGACTAAGCTATGTTTAACACGTTGACTGCCTATTGGGGCAAGAGGGCACCACTAGGTGAGCTGTTCATTTACGCACCAGTGTAAATGTAAAGCACTGCAATTATTTCTACACCGTTTATTTTCAAACGATTAGCATGCGAGATAAAATATCGTCAAGCTATTAGAGTTTCACATTTCTTGGGAACGATACAATTTTATCTAGCATTAAGTTCGTTGTTCTAAACTATGCTACCTACAACCTAACTTAACGAGAGACCGCTTGACAAGCGCCAGCGAACGTATTGAACAAAAGCTAGGGCAAATGGAGCACAAATTACCAAGTGAGGAGAGGTCCAGTAGCACAAGGCGCAAGATGGTAATGCACCAAGCCCAATTCCTGATAGGTTAGTTAACTGATTGGAAATGGCGCACAAATTGGAATGAACATCTCCATGCGTAGAACATAATTGAGATTTCAACTGGAGTTTGCATTTTACTTTGGGGAAATCACAAAGAAACTTCAATAGGAAATATAATAACTGAATTTCTAAAAATGAATCACTTATTCAATGCCCCAAATTGTTTCCTTGCCGCAAATGTACGCACAAAGCTTCTCGATCCCTTTATAGCAGCAACAGGGGCGGCTCCAAAAATAGGGCTACTATTTAGGCCTTCATTTTCTTTGAGTAATTTATGTAAAAAAGAGACGAGCTGATTCACCTCAGTTTTCAAAATGTTTTGGTATGATTCTGACACTCTATTCCCATCTCAAAATACTAGCTGATTATATTAAAGTCATTCGCGACAGAAAAAAACGTATCTGAAACAGCCAGTAGGTGTCACGGTTGCGTCACATATGACACCACCTTGTTACTAACGCTATATTACATAGCTATAATTTTATGGGTACTTTTTGTGGCACAAAGGAAAAACCGATAAATAAATTAATTAAAGTCCGTGATTCTCTTCCAAATTTTGCAATTTTTTCAACTTCTGTGCGTCCATTTTTCGAAAACTTGCAATTTGGCGGACTTGAAGGAAATTCCAACTTCAAGAATTGATGGCCTGAATAAGGCTGCTCATAAACTTTTTACAGACTTGACATAAGTTTGAAGACCTGATCTACATTATTCAACCTAAATCAATTGAATTATTTTGTGGAGTATTTTGAACAAGGTGACGTCACATGTAAAGTCAGCTGGCTATTTATACACTGTTTTTTCGGTCGCTTGTAATTATTTTATGGTTGTGCGATAATTTGCAAAATGCAATGGAGTGTTAGCATCACTTAGAAAACTGAAATTTAAGTTAATCGGGGAAAAACTATCCTCACATTTGTTAGCAGCCTAAAAATCTAAATTAGGACCCAATTTGAGCCTAAATCAGGACCTTAAAAGCAGCCTTTCATTATGAGAAGCCGTCCAATACTGCAATATACGGCCCGCAAAAATGTGTGTATTAAGTCAAATTAGTACGAATGGCTAATAATTTTATGAAACCGCCTCCGGCTCCAATGGCTGGCTCTATTCGGGTACGGCACCATAGACAAGGTGCAACAAGTGGTCCTGTTCCGGACATCACTTGGACAATGGCAGCCTTCAACAAAGCTTTGGTACCCAGAGGAATGCAATCAGCCTCTATTCCAAAGCTGCTCCACGCAGATTAGTCTATCGAATTAAAATTTGGAGAGTTGGAAGCCACATGTTGGGAGGTCACTTTGTCGTTAATTTCTCTGATAACCAGTCCTGGGTTACTACGGCTTTGTTAGAATCTACTGAGAATAGGTGAGAGACGATTGACTTTCCATTAGTAACTTTATTTATTCAGGCTCAACAATAACTTCCAAAATATAAATATTTTAGTACCATTACCCTAGAAACCCTGTGGGGAATAAATGTACGAGGAGTTCGCGAGACTTGAACTCAAGTCTAGAAATTACCGCGCCGGCACGCTATCGACCGCACTATCGATCACAAGATGATCGAAGCACAACGAAAGCAATGCTTGGCACAGTGAAAGCAGGCGCATTGTCCCGACAGATAAATTTTTTTCCCGACTGTGTGAAGCATTGCTTTCGTTGTGCTTCGATCATCTTGTGATCGATAGTGCGGTCGATAGCGTGCCGGCGCGGTAATTTCTAGTCTTGAGTTCGAGTCTCGCGAACTCCCTGTGGGGAAATATTAGGTGGCATGACATAAAATTCACTACCCACAACTCCTAAGCCCATCACAGTAGCCGAGAATTTGGTGTGCATCACTCTGGGCACTGCAGAGGGAAGTGCAAATCTGCACCTACTACTTTATTTTGTTAGTTTTCTGAGTGGTCGAAGATTTTCCGTCAGAGCAAAACCAAAGCACACCTTGTTCGTCAGGGTTATGACTTTGCTAAGTAACCTTTTCGAACGCGTGAGACAGTTTACTGGTGTCTTTGCTAATACGAATCGGTCTTTCATCATTACATGTGACGTAAATCGAATGTTCTGATGTACCACAGTTTTGATAGTCCATCCACACTGATACCATGAGCTGTTTGGCAATGGGCTTCATCGATCTTCCGACGCTCGCATCGCTAATGTTTTGAACATCCCGTATGAAATCTGCTGTTCATGCGGTATCAGAGCATATAGAACGTTTTTTTTCTGCTACAGGCGAAACATTGTCATCGCATTCCTGTAGCTCAAACCGAACCTCATGAACACATGATCTGGCAAAATGAGAAAAGTTACTGAGTGATAAATCGCTAGGATTTGCAGTTAAAGCAACCATGAGTGCAGGTCTTTTCATTTCATGGCTCGACATCTTACTCTGAATGAGTTACGTGAAATATAAATAACATTATAGCTCGTTTGAGTGTGTACTGAAATAAAAACATGTATTTAAACAGCCCTCGAATACATTTACGATGCGACCGCCACCTCGTTGAACAAACTTCAACACAGGTTGGGAGCGCAGGAGAAGAAAAATCAGACGCCAAGGAAATATTCTCAGTGACGGGCATCCCACGGACCGATATGATGGCTTATGACGTAAAACATTCCTTTTAAAACGTTTAATTGGACAATTTCAGTTTAGCCACGTTACATTAGGTGAGATCAAGTCAGGCCGGCGTGCACAAATTAGATTGGAGTTCATGACACGTTCACCGCCCCGCCGTTGTGAACGGTTGGTTTGGTTAGGTTGTGAGTAGCAAAATAGCAAAATCGAATTTATTGCTTGTTTTTCTTCCTACCTTAGATTATTACCAATATGATTTTACGAGACATTTTACCTGGAATGATAACAGTGATTTCTTAAAAGGATATCATAACAGAAGAAATGTCGTTCATTAATTAATGCTGGTACGTAAATGAGCAATTTATCAACTGGCAGAACACGCGGGGCACGTGTTTAATATTACTGAACGCTAGAACACGGAAGGTTAATCGCTAACCGGCTCCTTAATGAACTTATAAACTAAATTGGATTTAGTTTTCAATTGTTACACTCAGACCCAACTTGACCTAACGGAACTTATCTGAACACATCAGGCCAGAGAGGCTGCCAACTTCAACATAAGGTTGGTAGAGTTGAAATGAAATCTTTCCACGCAAAACCGCGTGGTCGGACATGCTTCGTAAAAGCGTCACGATGACTTCAAATTCGTGGCCGGTTGTCTGACTGTTCCTGAAATCTTATCTTAAAATTTCTTATTTTCGTTGTATAGTTCATAGACTGCAAAGGTACAAACGACAATGGAGCGAGTATCCACTGCTCAACTCGTAAATATGCCTCACCGTACGGAGAAGCAAATGGTGTTATCCACATCGCTGGACTGACCGTGGAGGCCAGTTCATATTACGCTCCTAGTATTCTACCTCTAGGGACAACTGCAGAGTTTGGTGTACGGAACACCAATTCATTTCAAAGAAGACCTCATCGGTAGAACTGTGGAAACTTCTGCAAGAGTTCAT
Organism: Morinoia aosen; assembly: GCA_030386875.1. Taxonomy (NCBI): domain Eukaryota; kingdom Metazoa; phylum Arthropoda; class Malacostraca; order Amphipoda; family Talitridae; genus Morinoia; species Morinoia aosen. Next base: position 18,939,151 of record CM059576.1, on the reverse strand, counting down.
GAAAATTCTGAAGCCTTCGCTCGAGTGCGGCAATCATTGTGCGGACGTCTAAACAGCTGCAGCGCGACAGATATGGGCGTCATGTTCAGCATCTTTTGTATATTCCTAACCATTTTTAAAAATCTGTTTCGGGTAGTCAAAATAATCAGTAAAATTTTATTCACGGTAGAAATACTGTCGTAACTTCTGCATTTAATTTCTCTGTTGTAATTCAAATCGCTTCCCATGACTGCCTATTATTTGCTGCTCTGAGGCTTCAGACTAGCAAACTATTTAAGTAGGAATCAATTTGGCATCGTTCGGTTATTTTTTTTTTTTTCAAAAAATGTTTTCATATTTGTTTTTTCCCGCAGTTATAAGTATATAGTCCATGTATGCGAATTTGGCGGCAGTTTCGAGGAACATCGGAGGATGAACGCTATGCTTCAGATAGGGTTGTCTATATAGCATTTGTTCCCCGACATTTCATCGGTGCGGTTTGCCATTAGATATTTCGATTTCCATTCCTAGATCTGCTGCAATATGAAGCTCATTAGAAGAACAAGTTATTCTAATAATATGGTGTGGCTTTTGACTTATCAAATGCAGAAATTTGCCATGAAACGTGTGTATTATTGCGGGAAATGAATGAGATTATCTTCGGTGGCATGACACCACTGCTCATCAAGTTGAGTTATTCATAGACTATGTATCACGTATCACCCACAGGCTGCCTTGTATATTCTTTCACACTATTTAAAACTTAAGTCTCTCAAATTATTTTCTGATGTCATCAATAAAATACACCTCCACATTTACCACTGAAGCTTTTGCCCTGATTGAAAAAAATTGAAAATTGCCTCTAGAAAACCACATACCGCTGCTACTTATCATGAAAAGTTCTTCTAGGTAGTGAACAAGATAACAAGCTTTCTTTACAGACAGGTACTGTTTAATGTGTATACTCTATTACTCTACATTTTCGCACATAAATATGCAATATTCCTACTTGATGATTTGCACTCACTGAGTGTCCAGCTCACAGCTTACCTGCTATTTTGCAGAGGTGTTATGAGGTCATCACACGGGGCGCCTTTAAAGGAAGAGCCTAATGTCTCCTTTCCTAGCTCTGATGACGTCCGTCCAGCAGGTCCGTCTGAGGTCATCTGGAGTCATGACAACCCCCAACCGGCGCGGCTGCGCGTACTGCAGCATCAGAGCCATTGCAGCAACATCTTGACCTGTACAACGAAAATAACCAGAATGTCCCTTGCAGGGTAAAGTAATAAAGCAGAGCAAAGGAATCAAAATCACGCGTCGTTTTGCCACGTATTGCGATATCACTTCACAAGTCACTGGTAGCCAGAACATACTTCAAGTTCTAGTGAGACTCGTTCCCTACTGTACTTAAGATTGGGCGCATGTCAAGTGAAAATCACCTCTGAGAGACTTCTGAGGCTTGCCTTCGAAATGGCTCTTAATCCCGCATTCGTTTTCAATAAAGACTACATGAAAGCGAGAACGAGTTTAATTTGTATTTTTAAATTAGGTTGGAGCACTCATGCCAGTTTGAAATAAAAATGCTAGTAAAGATACCTGATTTAAAAATCATTTAAATAAGTGAATGTTGTAGCCATGTCCTATTTTCTGTACTCCAAATCGCTTATACAGGTGTTGATAATGGCTTGAGCTTGAAGCCAAACCGTTCACCTATTCAAATGATTTCCAAATCAGCTATCTTCACCATCATTTTTATTTTAATTTGTATTTCCTTTACGTTCAAAGGGAAATTTCGAATGAAGGTGAATCCTCGTATTGCTTTTGCAATGGATTCAGCATATGTGATTTTTCTCGGAGCAAAAAATAATTTACTGTAACTCGGGTTCGAAGCAAAGAAAGGAAAATGTTTACCAAAATGATGGTTTTATACAGTTTTGTGGCGTTAGAAGAACAGCCTTTTGGGTCTGAGACTCTGCTCCTATTGGAAAACTCAAAAAGAGCTCAACATTTTAAGAAGGTTGAGAATGTTGTAATGTTGGTAAAATAAACACTATTGTAAAAAACTATTCAAGACTGTTGAAAGGTGCATCGTTCGTTGCCGTTCAGATATTTGGGAATAAAAGTATGTACAAGCGTAGTTTTCCATCACTACCATGCTGGTGACCTTGAGAAGTAGGCCGGGTAACTCTAGTGCCCTCTTTCTCCATTCGAGCATAACTCTTGAACTTGTGATTAGGCGCCCACTTACTCGAGTTAGAATGTTCAAATATACATACATGTGCATGACTATATACAGTATGGATATATATACATAACTATATACAGTATGTACGCAAACATGTACTTCATCCATAAATCTAAATAATATAGATATGTTCAATCCAACATATTCTCGCATGTCAGCCAAAACTAACCATCACATGGAATATAACAGTAACAAACGTTTACCAACAAGTGACCTCTGAAGCACAAAAGGTATACAAACACAATGCTATAAATGAAGTAGAACTAGCTGCATCACAAAAGCTTGAACGAAAATTGAATGTGCAAGGAGTACCACAGGCAATAGTCTATAGTATATGTCAGTGATTCATAAATAAACAGTCCGGATTACTGACACTAGAATCCTACTTCTTTCTGTTCTTGCGACGTGACCTCTTGGTAACGGTTTCGTATTACCTTCACTCTCTCGTAGGTGTCTTACGACCCAGGTAAATAGAAAGTTAGCACTGCCTTGCAAATTTCTTTTAAATATTGTGAAATAAGGTTTAATTCCCGTTGTCGCATATTTAACTTAGTTACTGTTTAGCGTCTAAATTAGTCCATTCTTTGTAGGCGGCACTGTGGTCGACACCTCAAGGAGCCTGTTCCGTAGCTGATGCCTGATCGCTGTTTGTCCTACTTGCTTCATCTTCGGGCTTCGGTCGTGCTACCCAATGGAGTGTATAATCATTTAATATTATTTATTCTGGGGACGGGATCTAAATTTAATGGATGTGACTTCTGTGCTACCAAGTCAACGTTCTAATATTTGTGTTAATGTGATAACTTTCGTCTGTAAAATTAAAGTTTAAACATCGAACTCGTGTGAAATCCCACATCGTTTGGAAGTTTAAGGGGTGGCTGGAACTTAACTCTGAAATTTGGTCAGCCGTTGGCTTTATCAAGCGACAAAACCCCAACAAGTGGCGCTGTAGACAGGATCGGTTTGTTGCATAACTTCCATTCGATTGTGCTCGTATATTGATAATTATTCATTGTTCCGTTTTTTCTTGTTAAAAATTATCCTAGAGGTTTGCAGCCGAAAGTGGAGACAGTGATGCTCCTGATGCGTTTAAATGTCGTTCGTCTAACGACTGTGCACAGGAACCAGGTTAGATCAGCTGGGAATAAGGCAGGCGATTGTAACTATTTGTTGAGATGGGTCGCCTTGTGTAAACTACACTTCTTTGGCTGTGCGATTGTGGAGCTCGTGTGAGGCATTCTTATAAATTTGTGTACCTCTAGAGTTATCCTGTCGGTTTAGTGTAAATTCTTTGGTTTCTGTCAGAACCTGTTGTTGTGCCGCCAACACTGTTATAGCTTCGTGAGGCCACGATAGCTGTTAAATTAAGTTTAATGTGTTCTGGCGATTCTTTAATTTAAATTACCGTTTTCTCCTGCTATTGCGCACATAATTAAGTACCTTTCATTATGGATCGGCCTATGCCTACTTTGATGGAGTTAAGGAAGATAGGTGAGGACATGGGTTTGACCGGCTCAGAGTTAGCTACGTTCATTTGCTCTCAGCAGACCGCTGCTCGTGAAGATAGGGCACAAGAAAGGGAGGAAAGAGAGAAACAGAGGGAAAGAGAAGAAAAAGCAAAGCAGAGGGAACATGAGTTAAAGTTAGCTGAACTGACTGGCCGTGCCGAGCCAGCTCAGAATGTTCTTCCTTCGCAATATTTCCCTAAGCCGACTCCTCTGGAGGACGGTGACGACCTGGTCGCCTACTTGATTCGGTTCGAACGTCTGGCTGAGCTGCGTGGTTGGATTAAAGAGAGGGATTACGCTATCCAGCTGGGGTACTTGCTGAAAGGTAAAGCGTTGTCCGTTTACTCGTCTCTTCCTACCGAAATAACTTCCAACTATGACGATCTGAAAAATGCATTACTTGTAGCATTTAAGTACACTCCCGATCAGCATAGGAAAACGTTCAGATCAGCTCGCCTCTCCTCCAACGAAAATTATTTACAATTTGTTACGACTTTAGGTAGGCTGTTCGATCAGTGGTTTGAATCTTCAGAACTGACCAAAAGTTTCGATAGTCTAAAAGAATTTATTTTAATTGATCAATTCATGTCAGTTTGTTCTCCAAAATTGCGTATCTTTATTAAAGAACGTAAACCAATTTCACTTCGTGAAATGGCACAATTAGCTGACGCTTACTCGGACGCACGACCTTCACGAGCGAAACCCCTTTATGTAACGCCCAGTAACGAATCATTGTATACTGAAACTAATGCTAAACCTGTTCAGAACTCTCCTAGCACTAAATGTTATGACTGTGGCTTATCAGGTCACATTAGACGTAATTGTCCTCAAAATCCAGCGACGTTTGCCAGGAGCGCTTCAAGTTACCGAGTGAAGTTCGCGCGAAATGCAGGAAAGCGTCCGATAATGAAGGCATCTACGGATGCTTTATTTCCAATCAAGCCTGATACATATCACCTTGTACGTTGGATTTTCAAATGCCTTATAACTAACGCCAGGACGCCATGACGCTTTCCCCCGGTCAAGACCGGTACCCATTTCAGACACCTGGGTAGAGTGGGGTATTGTGCTTGGAATTTTTCTCCTATACCCAACAGAGAAAATTGTCACTGCTAGCGCCGAGATTCGATCAAGGGTCCTTGCCGCACGGCGGCAGAACCTCTACCACATGGCTATTTCGGGTAAGCTTGTGTCTGGTAGCGTTAACGGCGCTCACGTGTCAACTATTTTAAGAAATACAGGGTGTTCATGTTTGATTGTATCCGATAATTTTATTCCAAGTAATGCAAATGTCCTGCGTACCGTGTAAATTTCTGATTATTTAGGTCGAACTAACGAGTTTCCGGTAGTTCGCTGCCATATTTCTTGTCCTTATTTGACTGGCTGGGTTGAAGCAGTGAAAGCCCCTATTAAGTTCTGCTCAGTTTTAATTGGTAATGATGTAAATGTAATATCTGCTCTTAAAATTTTGCCTAGCCCTGTTAACGTTGACGTAAATTCCACCGTAACTCTTAGCGGCACGCAACTTGCGGGAACAGTGACTGGGTTGAAGTCAAAGCTTTTCGATGATCTTGCCAGTCTCAACTCTACGGCAGCAGATCTCAAACTCCATCTAATGTCTTGCAAATCTCTAGCAGGAGTGAGGCATAAAGTTACCAACCGAATAGTTGAACAGAGTTAATCTGGGTACCAGTACGAGTACGTTGTCCATAACTCTTTAATCTACAGAAAATGCACTTCAAGCAAAAGCGGTATGGATGTTGGTAAGCTTGTTCTTGTAATACCTAAATTGTACAGAGGTCAGGTGCTAAAGTTATCTCATGATCTCATCTCTGAACACTGTTCTTTCAGGAAAACAGAAATGAAAGTGTTCGACAAATTTTACTGGCCGGGTGCCGGCGCTCACCTTCGCAGATACTGCCAGTCCTGTGACGTTTGTCGGAAGGTCTCTGCTCATGGCCGCGTGAAGCCGGTCCTTCTTGCAAAGACTCCAGTGCTGAGGCCACCTGACACCAGTAAAGTCTTCGTCGTCCGAACTCATGCTTCCGGGGTAGCCGTTGGCGCAGTCTTGCTGTAGTACCATGACGACGTCCCATTTCCAGTGGCCTACGCCAGTCGTAAACTCACCGGGAGCGAACAGAACTACGCGGCTATTGAAAAGGAGTGCTTGGCAGTAGTCTGGGCCTTTGCAAAGTTCCATACCTATCTTTCTGGAAAATAATTCGTTCTAGAAACTGATCACCAGCCACTCACTTACCTGCAGACTATAAAGCCAAATAATGGCCGTCTGATGAGATGGGCTCTTGCGTTGCAGAGTTACTGCTACAGAGTAGCATAAATTAGGGGTTCTGAAAATGTTGGTGCTGACATGCTCAGCAGGATCTGCCGACAATAATCTGATCGCCTAATTGTATTATCCTTGTTACTACCCGTGTTTGCGTTTATTTAATCTTAAGAAGTTTGTTCTGTACTAAAGCTCAACTTTACTTTTGTGGCGGAATTGCTGGTTAGGAATAACTAAAATGTTCTTGTTTGTTCGTGTTTGTTCGCATTTGTTCGTGTTCGTTGTTTAGGATTAAGGAATATGAAACTTTTCATTAACTTCTTGTGATGCTTTCGTGTACCCTATTTTTGTGAATCAGATGTTTGAATATCTGTGGCAGTTATACTTCAGTTGGGGGGTATTGTCAGTGATTCACAAATAAACAGTCCGGATTACTGACACTAGAATCCTACTTCTTTCTGTTCTTGCGACGTGACCTCTTGGTAACGGTTTCGTATTACCTTCACTCTCTCGTAGGTGTCTTCCGACCCAGGTAAATAGAAAGTTAGCACTGCCTTGCAAATTTCTTTTAAATATTGTGAAATAAGGTTTAATTCCCGTTGTCGCATATTTAACTTAGTTACTGTTTAGCGTCTGAATTAGTCCATTCTTTGTAGGCGGCACTGTGGTCGACACCTCAAGGAGCCTGTTCCGTAGCTGATGCCTGATCGCTGTTTGTCCTACTTGCTTCATCTTCGGGCTTCGGTCGTGCTACCCAATGGAGTGTATAATCATTTAATATTATTTATTCTGGGGACGGGATCTAAATTTAATGGATGTGACTTCTGTGCTACCAAGTCAACGTTCTAATATTTGTGTTAATGTGATAACTTTCGTCTGTGAAATTAAAGTTTAAACATCGAACTCGTGTGAAATCCCACATCGTTTGGAAGTTTAAGGGGTGGCTGGAACTTAACTCTAAAATTTGGTCAGCCGTTGGTTTTATCAAGCGACAAAACCCCAACAGTATAGACTATTGTAAAGTATTATAGATTACAGTTTATTGTATAGTATTATCTTATTATAGTATAAACTCTGTACTATAGTAGGAGCAGTGTCTGTCTGTCCGTCTGTCCGAAGCCAGCCTGCAGTGTGTGATGAGCGTATATGTGATACAAGCTTCATCAACTCCACAATTTCTAGTGCATTAATCCATCAGATCCGAGTAGGAATGAATATCACGTGAATTCTTAGCAAATAGGAACGTGTGTCATGTGATTTGCCGAACATTATTATAAATTTTTGATAGGCCGTGTGTACTCGCCCTCATCAACTCTCGAGAGATTTTATTTTTTTTTTCATTTTTTACAGCTTTTCTTTCATTTTTCCTTCTTTTTATTTCAAATACAGGGGGTGGACTACTGTTTTATAACAACTCTATATCTCTTGATTATTCTATAGCTAAGTAGAGAGACTGGCGCTCAATTTTAGCAGTGAGAGTGTTCTACTCTTCAGAATCAGTTTTATCGAATCTTTAAGAGTAGAATATCGTAAACATTCACCTACAGCATTCGAGAATAAAGATACGCAGATGCTGCAACATACCCTTCTTAAGTTCCCAGTCGTCATCAGCAAGTGCCGCCTTAGCCGCACTTCGGACCACACAAGCCTGGTCAGAGCAGCTCAGGACCAAGTCACGCCAGGTGCGGGAGGTAGCGCCGGCCTCCTGTAGCGCCTCCCGTATTTGTGACCAGCGAGCCTTCAGCAGAGGAGGCTCTCTGTCGCTCAAGTCCTGGACCACGAACTGCAGCACCTCTAAGAAGCTGAAGGAAACACGGAAATTTGGTGAGAGTTGCACTAGAGTGTGTATATATACCTAGAGTGTGTTCCTGGGTAGATGTACATACATGGTAATATCTGCAGGCAACCAAAACCTCAACCAATGGGTTACAAGTAAGATTGGCAAAAAACATGACTCCAATATTGTTCAGTAGATATTTCTTTTCTAGTTTGAAAATTGTATTTACTCGCATACTATGGCACACGTTCCTCGTGGTGCGTAGTAATGAGCGTGGTGTGCTGTGTTGTGTACTGTGAAGCTCTAGAGCTCGACATAATTAGGTGATGGGCATATTAATTACATAGTTTCTACTGCGCACCATAATTTGTTGGTACTCTGCAGAATACTTAGATCTCACGTCAGTTCTCACTTGGGCCGCGTGAACATTTGAGTAGGACACGAGCGTAATGGCGTCAGCTGCTCTGTGTAGCGTGCGACGCGCAGTGAAGGCAAAGTCAGGTTCCTATACGTTAAGTGATGCGCTTCTCGGTACTGAATAGGTGACTTTGAAATGACAGAAGTAATGTTGAGCTCGGCACCGTGTCCAGGAATAGTTCAGCCAACGTCACTCTTAATTACCAATTCCATGTTTATATTATCAATATTTGCAGGTTAAAAAACTTTAAATGCTTTGTTTACAATATTATCTTATAAAGTGCAGTAAATTCATCAATAAATGATCATTCATTGAAGCATGGTCAATTGATTTAACAAGTAGTAACTTATTATGCTGCTTGTGCAGCATAAAAGTAAGAAAAACAAATTCAAATTTGCTTATTTGCAGTATACCTTCAAAACTTAGAGTATTAGCTTAATGATGAAAAGTAGTACATTGTGAGTTTCATTCAAACATGTTCCAGACTAATATAGGGGTACGAATATTTTCAGCAGCACCTTAACATGTATAAAAAGAGATTTGTCTACATGCAAATGAAATATCTATTTCCTCTTTTAATGTTTAAAACTCCTTGAAATTATTCGGAGAATGTTTCATTCATTTGTTGTAATATTTATAACGATAAATGCAGCATTAATGAAGGCTGAAGATGTTTGATAACTTTCCGGTTCTCTTTGGCTTGGAAATAAAAGATCTAATATTAACAAAATGAAAGAAATGCTCGTGAAATAGAATCGGAAGTGAACTTTTGGAATATTTGTGTTCAGCAACCCGAGGGCAAAGGTCATGGGAATCTTGAAATTGTTGTTTTATCGTCTCTACAGAGAAGAATACCTACACCTTTTTATTCAAACCTGTTTCGATAGAAATAAAACTTTTAGAAAGTCGTAGAAACTGATCTCGATCCTGAATTACGATCCCGATATCACTGTATTCTGTTCCAAACCAGCTCCAGTTTCTGGTTGATAGTCATTAGTTTAAATCTTCAATAATTTTATAAGTATCATTTCACAATAAGAAATCATCTTGCAAAAAAATTTTAATTTTTCTCACAAGCTTGATCTCTTGATCTTAAAGGTCATCGAACCGTTATTTCTTCATGGCATTTTGAGATAATTCAATTTTAATTTTTAAGTCTCAAATCGTAAATAAAAATTGACCAAAGGGCAAATGCTTGTTAGGACTCCTTACAACTTCACGTCCGCATCTGACGCAGGAACAGAAAGTGAGCGCAACATTGTGCGATGACCTGCAGAGACATGAACCGTTTCTTGCTCTACAGTGAAGATATGTTACGTAAAACAGACGTCACATTCACTTCACCTTTCCCCCCACCCCGTTACGACGGCATCTCCAAGCCTTGACAAATGTTGGACTTTCAATGTGAGTTAGGAATGACAATTTTAGGGTATTGGTGGCTTCTTTTATCTCTATGAAGCTTCTTACAATCATTCGAATATATTCATCAATATTTTCAATTGCAGTTTGCTCAATTTCTTATAACATTGGTCAGTAGAACACAATTCAATTGAAAAAATTAATTTTCGCGTTAGAAATAGAATGACATAGTATCCAGCCTAAACAAGTTAGTGAAACTTGATTTTATCAAATTTTACGGGTAGAGTAAAATTTGCAGCGATATTCCTATTTCTGCTGGTAATTACTATACCTTGTGATCCCATTATCTGGATGGAAATGTTCACGATAACCGTTTAATCAACTCCAAAAAAGTTCACGGCGAAGAAATTTTTTTTCTTCAAGTTTCTGTGTGTTTCTAGTACTTACCAAATCCATAAAAAAACAAAACAATAACTGAAACCCTTTGCGATGCAAAAGGAAACTCGTGGTAATGTTAATATTGAAATCAGAATCTCATGCAGAATCACATTCATAATTGAATACTGAAATTACATTAAAGTAAACAAATGCCCGCAGGTATTCGAGAAGGCAAACAAATTCAGGGAGTGTAGATTTTGTTACAATATTTGAGGTGAAGTTTGTTTATAACTCCGACACTTGACACATGACTAGGTTCACGAATTGGTTCAGGACTTGAGTGACGGGTTCAGAACCTGACTCGTGGGCTCGTGGCTCTCATTCTCTCGAGTGCACAACGAGGTTTTGCCTCCTGTTTTGCTTCATGTATTGCTTTAGTGATTTTATGCTTCTTTTCTACTTTGCGCTGCGTCTGGTATGAAATTAACACTGATTAAATTCTGCCTTTCATAACAAATGCTTGCACTTCAGTTTTCGAAATTTTTAGGATATTGATTTCTAAACCATTTCCAATAAAATTCATTTTTATTTTTAGGTATAAGACGAGTTCCATTTCTCAAATCTCATTTCAAAAGTTTTCCCATACTCATTGTTGAATTTCCATACTCGACTTAAAGATTTCAAAGATAAAGGAGCAAGCAAAAACAAAATTTAGGTGCAGGAAATACCAGTTTCTTAGTGTCGTGAACTACTTTAGAGGAAGGTTCGATAGGTTGTCTGTAAGCATTTGTTAAACCGGTGAAGTTCATCACGGGATAAGTTACGAAGAAATTCACTCAACATTTTTATTGGAACACTGCCAATCGTTAAAAAGTGCTACCTAGGAAGTCTATAAAACGCAACGCTTTGATGTACAAACATCATCATCGGGCTGAAAATATACGGAGAAATTCACCAGTCACATTGGTAAAATGCAAATCTAATTCTTAAGCTATATGAGACTAGAATGAAAGATGAAATCACAGCACAAAAATTTTTCATAAATGACTAGAAATAAAGTTTGTAAGACAAAAATATGTATACATGATATCAGGTATAGTAATAGTATTGCACACTATAGATGTTCATTGGACAAGCGTTAGGGGCGAAATGACCGGACGAGCAGTTGCCTAAAGACTTCTAAGCTGCCGTTTTAGTAAATAATTTTAGAGCAAAAAAGTCATTTGTGTTTTCGTTGAGGACAGGTTTAAGTTTATGGATGAGTAACGCTTCTATAACTTAAAAATGATCTTTTTAGTCACGTTGTATGAGATTTTTGTAGTAGGGAATAGATCTTCATTTGATTGTTTGCAACTATGGTCAATGCAGAAGTGATTGAAAATAGAACCTTGGTATTTATGGGCGTTTTTTTTTTGCCACAGGGTCATCCTGGTCAGCCATGTAACATTTATCAAGAGACTTACATTCTCTTCTGTCACACATAAATTGGTATATCACATTGGCCCTGTCCAGATCGATAACCCTGGATGCAGACATATTATATCTCACTAAGAGGTCACTGAATTTGCGGTTTTTATAATGTACACAGACTTCAATTGACGTATCAGGATCTGTTGGCTTGACAAAAGTTTTAACAATGTTCTTAAAAACTCGTTCATCAATTTTGCAATTATTGTGCATTTGGTTTTCATAAAAGACATCAATATTGCAATAACTCATTTCAGGATTATTTTTATTGCTTAAGGTTCGGTTTAAGAAAAAACCATTAGTTCTATCAATGAGAGTTTTAGGAAAATTGTTGTTAACCAGCAACCGCTTAACTCTAGGCATTTCTGAATGGAAACTCGACCAGCTGCTACACGCCTTGTAAGCTCTATTTATTAACGTGTGTATAACGCCCTCTTTGTACATTTGCGGAGCATCACAGTCATAATTTATAGTTTCACCAGCATGAGATTGCTTGACGTACACTGATCGCTGAAAAGTACCATGAGACGCTTCAATTAAAACATCTAAAAACGGCAGCTTACCGTGCACGCCCAACTCAAATGCAAAATTCAACACGGATTTTTCTGACATCAAATTCCTTAACATCTCCAACTCCGCCAGGCCATCTACTTCAACAAAAGTATCATCAACGTACCTGCTGTACAATAACGGCTTAGTAGGCAAAATGTTCATAACAAGATTTTCCACGTACGACATGTAGAAGTTGGCAAAAGTGGGCCATAACGAGGAACCCATAGCTACGCCATCCACCTGACGGAACAAGCTACCATCAATATGCCGAAAAGGGGCTTCAGTCGCGCACATTGTGAGGAGTTCTTTCAAAATATGACGAGGAAACAAATTAGGTGGAGAAAAGTCGTCATTATTATACACCTTATCTAAAATTACCTCAATGGTTTCTGCAACGGGTACATTTGTGAACAAAGATTCGACGTCTAATGAAGCTATGATGCCACGTGGGGCTTTACTGCGCAGCATGGCAACTAACTCATCAGATGATCGTATCATATATTTCTGTGGAATATACGGGGTTATTATTCTATTCAAAGTTTTAGCCACGGGATAGGTGACAGCGGGAACCTGTGATGTTATTGGCCTTAACGGAGGATTATTTTGATTTTTATGAATTTTTGCGTTACCATAGATGTACCCGGGTTGATGATGTCCTAGTTTTCTCAAATTAAAATTATTCGGAACAGAGTTAACAGTAGGAATCATAGATATGATTTCTACTGCTCACTCTTCGAATTATTTATATGTTATTCACACTTTTAAATAAATACCTTGCTGGACCAGCAGAAAAACCCTTGAAGAGCTTTTATCAAGTCCTAATGTGTCTTCCCAGCGTGGACGGCAGCGTTCATTTCCGGTCGCTTCTGAGCTTCTTTAGTCGGTGGAAATAATTGATTCATGACAGTTTTGCTGCAGCAATTTAAGTTATTTAAGAATTGAAATAATTTCTGAATTAGATCATGTTGACCTTTATAAGCAATAATTATAATTTTTACTAAACCTTTTAGAACATTGACCCATTTTTAATTATGGTGTTTGTTAACCATTTCTTTGGTCTTTTTGTAATGTTGCGTTGAAATTATAAAACATCCATGTTTTCGTTCCAATTTTCTACAAAGCTTAATAGCCATTCTTCGTGCATAATTCTTGCTTGGGATTAATTAAAATCTTTTCCTTTATCAGATGATTCATTTAATGAGTTCGTCCATAAAAAGTTCCCCAAAGTATGGTTTACTTCCTCACTATGTTTCCTCACACAAATTACCCATGCACATTAGCTGAGACTGTCATTGACTAGCAGACTTCAATGTTTTCTTAATCCGTGCATTCTTGCGTATATACTGAATCAGCCCCGTAGTTCATAGTTTGTTTTATTGGTAAACTCTAACAAACCATCGTTTACTAAAACAGTGTTGAATTAGTAATCGACGGGCGTTTGTTTCTTTAGATTCTCTCAATTTATTTACTTGGCTCTTGTTCGAATTGAACATGAAAAATTATTTTCAATTATGTTTCACGTAAAAGAAGCGATCTAATTATGGTTTACATACTCCATGATTCATGTTTTCATCATTGAGAAACTTTTTTCACCCGCTATTATAAATATCGTTTCTAACAGACAATGCATGTTCTTAAAGTGATTCTTTGTGCCTAAATCGCCATTTTATCGATCATTTTTCCAACCATTGTCCTGAAAGCTTAGTGCTTCGATATTTAGCACATTTTGACTGTTTGAATCTTTTTTACAAACTATTAATTTTACTTACTTATATTGCAATGTTTTAAATTGTGATGGTATTTATTGTTTTGGTATTAAACGTCCCTATTCATAATTGGATTTTGTTTCCTTCATATTTATTTCCTTAGACTAAAATTAGTTGTTATCACTATGAAAATTAATAACAATGTTTGAATACAACTATAGTCTTGAAATTATATGAAGAATTCGTTTGGCGTAACAAGTGCAGTAGTTCAGAAAGCATACCGGGTCTTTCAGATAAATACATACAAGTTTGGTTAAACGATAGTTATTCTGACACCTTTATAAATTGATGACGTTTGAGTGCATCAGTTGTAATTGATTATCTGTGTTGCCGGCAATTGCAGTGAGATTTCGTTGCATGAACATTACGCAATGAGCTGTCTGTGAGCTATCAAAACATTGAGCTATCTGTGAGCTATCCAAACATTGAGCTATCTGTGAGCTATCCAAACATTGAGCTATCTGTGAGCTATCCAAACATTGAGCTACATGTGAGCTATCCAAACATTGAGCTATCTGTGAGCTATCCAAACATTGAGCTATCTTTGAGCTTTATGGTAAGGGCCAAAGTCCATCCTTTTTCCAAAATTCATCCAGTATCCTTGACGAAAAGTTTTCGGTATTTGTAAACGTTTTCACGAACCTGGCCAAGATGCACAACCATTCAATCCCAAAGAAAAATAAAAATCGCAAATTCTCTATCTAACAGCCCTCAAATGAAGCGTTGAGACCAATAATGATATGCTTTGGCATGTCATTATCGACTTGGCTATAAAAAGGCCAGGAGCATCAGGACGATTCACTAAGTGATTTAGGACCTGGGAATTACCTCTAACCCAAGGTGGGAATCATTCGCTAACTAATAGAAGAACGGAAGCTCGTTTGGTGAGGTGCAAGAAAATTTAGTCCTTGTTGAAGAATAACGGACTGACCATTAAGTTATATTCTGATAAGAATATCATTACACTTGATAGGACTTGACCCTGACGAAACGATCTCTGGATTGCCTTAACGAGTGCTGACGTTCAACCAACGATTATCACAATAAACAAACTAGTGTCATGGTATTTGTGTGGTTTCTATTAAGAGTCATGTCTTTTTATACTTCTGCGCCGAGAACGAGAATAATAATGTCGAATACTGTAGCCTTTTGTAAACATAACTCCTAAATGGATGAAATCCCAAGCTTCAAATAAGATGTTTATGCTCCAACACGACTAGGTTCCGGCCCACACAGCGAGCGTAACTTAAATTTGACTTGCTCATTCAGTCCAATGTGCGATAATTGAGGAAATACTTTGTGCCTTCTAACTCGCCTGACATGAACCCACTGAATTGCTAATTTTGTCACAAATTGAGTCGAACGCTTGTGCAAAGCCCCATAACAGCGTCACAGCCCTCAATAAGGGCTTTGAAAATGCTGTCAAGTCGTTGACAACGGCAGAATTTATCCTCACCGTCTAGCTTTCGAAAGCGTGAGAAGCTGTCATCATAGATAGGGGCGATCGTATCAGATTATATTTTGTTCTAATGGTCTGCCGAATAAATTGTCCAAATTTCAAAGTATTTTCTTGCTAGTTCCTTAAATTAGAAGGATTTAAGCACAAGAAGGATGTTGTACGGATTTATCTGAAAGACGTTGCTTATCTATCAAGAAATTTAAACAGAATAGAACAGAATTTACTGATATTTAGAAAATCGGCTGAACAAAGTAATATTTGTTACGTAAGTATTTAATCAAAATTTATGTAATGTTTAATTATTTATATTTTATTGTGGTACTCCATTATCTGAAATTAAAACGATCATAAATATACAAGTCGCTTCCAGTAGTTCGTGTAAAGTGAAGAAACCACGATCAGCTCAATTATAACCTCTGCAGATTTTGTTGAAGATGGAGGCTCTGAGAATACGACAACGTGAGTCAAGAAACATCAAAGCCATTCGAAAGCAAATAGTTGGATTATGTTACGGTGCATTAACCGATAGGCAAATTGCTGAACGAGTTAAGGATCCACACTCATCTGTTCGTGCAACAGTTCGGAAGCATCACGGAACTAGAGCGATCTTATTTCTGCTGGTATAGTCAACACTCGTCGCAATATCACTGAGCTCTCTCTAAATTATGTACTGCGTGTGTGCCATGACAACCGATCCACATCCACAGAAAAAATTGCGATCTCTAGGAGTTCTCATCAGTCAAAAAACAGTTGTTAGAAAACTGCACCGAAGTGATGTTCAAGCCTTCAATACGCGGAGAACTCTTCTTCTTGCAACAAAGCATGTGACGAGCCGTTAACTTATGCCGAAGATCATCTTGACCGAGGAGTTGTATTTTGAAAATTGGCTTTACAGTCTGATAAAATCAAGCTTGAATTGGTTAACCGAAAGGAGCTTGCAATGCTTAGAAGAAAATGAGAGTTTCCCTTGGGTCTAAGAACACTGTCTCTACCGTCAAGCAGAGAGACCACAGCATCCTGTTTCTGGTCTTTTCAGCTGTCCATTGAGTGAAAAAACTTCACATTATGTATGGGAAGATGGGTAAAGCCTTGTACATACAGATACTGGAGCAGAGCAACTGAGCAACCTCCGAGCCCAAGACAATTCTATGGCCAGCACAAGTAGTCCCTGCAGCGAGACCAAACTCCCCAAGCTACGGCCGCATTAACAAAGGAGTCTCGCCAATGAAGGAATATATCTCCTTTTGTGGCCTTGCCAATCGCCTGACTTCAATCTCATTGCATGTTTGTGTCGACTATTCATTATTTCTGAGCACAAAAGAAGTATAAAGAACCTTGCAGATTTGTGGACTATCTACGCGAAATGATGGAACAAGATAACACAAACAAAATGTAAAAGTTGTGTTTGCGTTTACAGGGATGGTCTCCATGCTGCTATTGAAAAGGAATATCGCTGGCCAAATGAATAACGAATTATAAATGAATGAAAAATGAATAACGTTTGAAAATGTGGTAGTGATCTCCGGATTTTATAATCATTGTACATTTTTAAGCAGAAATTAGTTCTTAATTGCGATCAAATTAAGTGCTTGTCAATTGTACGTTATATTGGTTGAATAAATTTAGCAATTATTGAAATATCGTTTTTTATATATTGTTTGACCTTATTTTCAGAGCATTCATTGATAATGAAGTTTTTGAAACTAGCGCTTGTCTGAATGCCCCTTTTCCGAAAATTGAATTTTATTCCGATGTATGTCGTTTTATTCCTGATGAAAATGAAGGTCACGCTACAAAATATCTAGGACTATTTTTAGCTTTGACAAAATGCTCTTGTCCCATATACTTCTCTGATAAGTTGACAACGGGGTGGCCAATGAATGTTGTACTGCTTTTACTGTACTGCTCATTTTCTTTACAATTCAAGACATCACACAACAGTCTCGAAGTATGCGTAGATATTATGATTTGATCGCCTATACGCTGGGATTGGCAAGCATGCTTACTTATATATGTGTGTACGTATATGGGTGTGCAAGTGTGCACAATACACCTGTGTGCACTGGACTAGCAACTGGTATATAAACTATAAATACCAGACTTTTTTCTCACTCCCAGCTTCTAACACTACCCAACACATCATTTCACTTTATTATTGTAACGTAATCCAAAGCCTAAATGTCTTGTACGTGCAAAATGTGGTACCTATACGTAAGTGTATCAATTTCAGACATTTTGCGCCATATTTCAAAGATAATGTGATTTTTTCTTAATAAAGACGTTCATGTTTTTATCTTCTTCGCGTCCAAAAATGCCATAAATGTTTTTCTTTCTTTCTTTCTTTCTTTTCTGTACAAATGTTCTCAGCACGTGTTCTCTGAACTACCCTCACATTGTACTCAAACCCATAGCGCGAAATTGTCCAATTACATCCAACACACAGTTGCGTGAATAACAATGTCGAGGAATGGTATTGTTTTACCGCAAGGGTATATTTTTTTATGCCCTCATTTATTTTTCTGTAGTGATGTTCGTTTTAGCTACTTTCTTCTCCACACTGTCTTTTGTGTATACATGTTTTTTCGTTTTTTAGAAATACCGTTTTCGTTAGAACAAATTCTTCAACTGATATTCCACAGTCTCATCGATCATCTTCAAAATTTGTATTTGCTAATTTATCCCGTACCCAATTGAAAATTAAGGACGTGTCGCCGGCGAATTTAGGACGAGACAGTCGATCATGGACTTATTATAGGCGCGGCGGCCACTTCGACCGTAAAACGCCTATGCGACGCTTATTTTGATCTCATCCGTGCACCGCCCGACAATTCGTCGACGTGTACTCGCCGATTTATAGGCGTGATATTATCGACGTTTTTTGGCCGTGCAACAGTCGATCAGACGGCTGAAAGTGCTGAGCGTCGGAGCGAGCACATTCAGTAGTGCTGCAACTATGGTTGAAAGTGCCGGTGCGTGCATGTCATGGCTTAAAAAGCAGCTACCCCTTTACTTTAAATTAAACGTGTAATGACAAAAAAGTGATCTAATTACGTGCTTGTGATAAGTGCCAGTAGTTTTGTGTTTGCTAGTCTGTCTATTGGGAAATTCTTCTGCAAATATGAAGATTTTTCTCGTGTTCACGCGACTGAAATGGGTTTCGTAACTAACTTAGGCTTGGCTAGTTGATTGGGTAAATTTTTACTTTAGGCCCATTTAGGTCGATTTTTTGCCCCTTCTTTGCTTAATGAACTAATTTTTTGACGCTCATTACGAATCTGAAGTCCGTTTGTAGCGCTCGGATTTAATTTTTGAGATATAGCGATTTAAAAATTTGAAATCGCGAGGACGCGAGCTGGTATGGTTCGTTAGGGAGGGAGAGTCCATTTGCAGGGGAAGGAGGGTACCTAGGCTAGTTTTTGTTCTTCGGTACTTTATGGTACTTATTGGTACTTTTTGTTACTTGTTAGTAGTTGTTAGTACTTATTGGTACTTATTGGTACTTATTGGTCCTTATTGGTACTTGATGGTGCTTTTCGGTACTGTTTGGTACTTCTTGGTATTTTGAGGTTCTTTTTGGTACTTATAGGCACTTTTTGGTTTCTATTGGTACTTGTTGGTACATATTGGTACTTGATGGTGCTTTTCGTTACTGTTTGGTACGTATTGGTACTTTTGGGTTCTTTTTGGTACGTATTGGTATTTATTGATACTTATTGGTTATTATTGGTACATTTTTGTACTTCTTGATTTTTATTGGTACTTATTGGTATTGATTTGTACTGATTTGTACTTATTGGTACTGATTGGTACTAATTGATCTTAATTGCTATTTAGTGGTACTTATTAGAACTTGTTGGTACTTGTTGGTTCTTGTTGGTACTTATTGGTACTTATTGGTACATATTGGTACATATTGGTACATATTGGTACTTATTGATACTTATTGTTACTCTTGAGCATTGATTGGCACTCATTGGTTCCCAATGACACATATTGGTACCTATTGGCACTTATTAGTTCTAATGGGTACTTATTAGTTCTAATTGGTACTTATTGGTACTTGATGGTGCTTTTCGGTACTTTTTGGTGTTTTTTGGTACTTTTGGGTGTTTTTGGTACGTATTTATACCTATTGGTTCTAATTGGTACTTATTGGTAATTATTGGTACTTTTTGGTACTTCTTGGTTATTATTAGTTCTTATTGGGGCTTATTGGTACTTATTGGTGCTCATTGGTACTTATTGGTATTAATTGGTCCTAATTGCTATTTGGTGGTAGTTATTGGTATTTTTTGGCATTTATTGGCACTAATTGGTTCTCAATGTCAGTTATTGGTGCTTATTAGCATTTATTGGTACTAATTGGTTCTTATTGGAACTTATTAGTACTTGATGATTCTCTTCGGTACTGTTTGGTACTTTTGGGTTCTTTTTGCTACTTATAAGTACTTGTTGGTAATTATTGTTTTTTCTTGGTATATCTTGGTACTTATTGATACTTCTTGGTCCCTATTGGCATTTTTTGGTACTTATTGGATCTTATTTGTACTAATTGGTTCTTATTTGTACTTATTGGTTCTTATTTGTACTTATTGGTTCTTATTTGTACTTGATGGTGCTTTTCGGTAGTGTTTGGTACTTTTTGTTACTTATTGTTACTTTTTGGTACTTGCTTGTGCTCATTCGTACTTTTTGTTCTTATTGGTGCTTCTCGGTACTTTTTCGTTCATGTTGGTACTTATTGGTATTAAAGGGTATCTATTGATTCTTATTAGTACTCCTTGGTACATCATGGTACTTTTTGATATAACTGGTAGGTATTGGTAGTTGAAATTGGACACTTCGTTTTTTGGGACTTAGCATGTGTGTGTGTGGGTTCGCGCAGAGGAAAAACGAGCAAACCAGTGGCAGTGGCGACTTTGAAGGTCGCCGCTGCCACTGGTTTTAGAAGCACGGAGAATGTACAATATTACACAAGAACTTTAGATTGGGTTAAGCTGTGGATGTCTCACATCAGTAAACCGGTAAAACAGATTGAGTGTTTTTTGTGGCAGATTATGCTATAAGTTATTGTAGTCGCAATAATAAGAATGTATGCCTCACAATGAACCACGTCCAGCGCGCTGAACTGATTACAATAATGACTGAATTCATTTAAATTGATTTCTTCAGGTAATTAGCTGTGGCCGGCTAATGGCGCATCACTCAAGGCTAATTATTTTCGGTAAATTTGCGTTTTAGGTCCGTCACGATTTTTTAATTTCAACACCATTTATAAATGAAATGAGCCATTTAAGACAGTAAGACACCGAATTACCTACCCGAAGAAGTCCTCGAACACAAATTCGGAGGAATTTACTGGCATCATCTACTCCATCAGGTTCGTTTAAATTCAATAAATGATTTTAGAATTTGTGAAGTTATTTGTTTACTGTAAGTCCAAGTATAGGCTACAACTTTTGTGTCTCAGATTTTCAAATTCTAGTCTTATTTGGTCATCAAGTTTGCAATATTTTTTAGAAATGCTATACAAGGTTAGTGGTTAATATTCGGTTTCTTTTTTTGTATATATTTAGCACGACGAGTTCAGCCAATGTGAAATTGTAAATTGCAAGCCAATACTACGTAAAAATGTGTTTGAAAAAAAAATAATTTTGATGGTCTAATCTACCTAATAATGCAAATTTGCTGCAGAGGTCGACTCCGATTCATCTTTGGACCAGCAGAGAAGTGGCCGTGTACCAATAGCCCTCACAGACGAATTTATTCCATTAAAGAATCGGTATGTACGTTCATTGACGTGCCGAGTAGTGAATTTAAATAGCTACATGAATCACATTTATGATTGAGAAAAATAATTGAAAATACACAGTCATTTTTTGTACCGTCTGGAGTATATTAGACATAAAATAGCTTATGAAATAAATACCATGAAATAATATAATTAGTTAAATTAGCATTGTGAATAACTGATACAAAAACTATAAACTGTTTGTCTAAAGTTTATCCAATCTTTGAAATTTTGAAATTAGAACGTGTGATTTGATATTTTAACGCGCATTCCTTTTCATTGTCAGATGCGTTTCTTCACTAAAACCAAGCCCATCTTCAGAAGAACTGGTAGCCATTCATACTAGGCTCGCCCGAATCGAGAGTCTCATCGTAGAAAATGACTTAATTCTCAAAGAAAATCTAAGCGATAAGCCTGCGCAACCGCCAGCCGTGTCTCGAGGATTTGCACCTGCAAATAATGACGAAGAACTAAATGAAATACTTCAAAGAAGCGATCTGGTAAATCTTATTCCTGGCACAATATCCTCAATGGCAATGAATGTATACCTATTGTTTGTATCTTTGATTGTTTTCGTACCGAACATCAATAGTCGTTTGTCTTGAACGATTCGAGAGGAAGCTATATTATAAATCATTGTTGAATCGCCTTTTTTCAAACCCAAGGTTCCTTATCTGGTCGCGGCAAAGGAAGTAAACCTCACACGGACAGCAATATCTATGATGAAATTGCTGCTGTCACGAGAATTTGCCAACGAATTCTCCATGACGGGGTGGGAGCAAAGAGGAAACGTACGCAAGTAAAGTAAGTATGATTTCCGTGAAAATCATCTAAGCACAAAATGAATAAATACCCTGATGCAAAATAATGCGATAAATAAGTCTTGTTTATACTAAATCTAATCGTGTATACATAAACACAAAATAATGTCGAATGCTTAATCTATACTAATCCGCTGTATCGTCAATCCAACCAGGTTCCACATAAAAAATTCCAGAGTTCCAACAGGCACCTCGCAGCGCTGTAAAAATCGCCATTCAGAAAGCGTTAAAAGGTAATAACATTGCTGGTGTTCAAACGAATATCGGCTCATTGTAACCTACTAAAACATTCATGCTGTTTAGCGTGTCACTCGTGTGGGAATTCATTGGTACAAATAAGCTGCGGAGTCGGAGTTTGTACAAGTCGGATATTTTAGAGGGAAACAGGAGTCGAATGAATTATAAAGAAATTTGAAGAATTTTGTGGGGTAGGAATTCAGAGGTGGAGTGCAAATCAGATATTCAAATATTTCAGGATTCCGAGTCGAATATTCACCATTCGGGTCTGTAATCCTAGCGTAAAATAAGTCGCAAAAAGATAGGAATTTTATGAGCATTAGTGAACTAGCTACCTATTTAGACCATGAAAAACAGCTAATTTATAATAGTTAACAGACGATGAAACTGGTTTATGGTATGATTTCTTGATTATTGTACTTTCTTGTAAGTTTTTATACCTGAGAGTAAGCAAACTATCCTCAGCTATTTCTTGTGTATAAGTTTTAAATAGAAGATATTTTTCTCACAGTTATAGTCAGTTAAATTTATAGTGGACTCAAACAGTGTCATGGGTATTTAAATGAGTCATCTTTTTCCATTCAAGATCCTCTGACTAGGACGCCTACCGAGGAAAAGACCTTCGAGCTCTCGGATCCAGAAGGCGAGAGCAACGAAGACACCAATCCAGAGCTTGTTGCAGTCGAAGAAAATACAGCCGGCATCACTTTCAATCTATTTCGCTTGAAGAAGTCAGTCGTTGAAATCTAGTGCGCAGAGATTCGTGGATTATAAATCAAAAATGAAATGGTCATTTACTGGAAATCCGTGTCAGTAAAGTCAAGGTTGAGACGGAAGCGGAAATTTTATCAAACATATATTGTTCTTCCGTTAAGATAGCTACTTATTTGCAAAATACACAAGTAACACAATATTACACGCGATTTAATATAGTTAATTGAGAAATATTTCGTCGTCACTTAGAACTCAACGTGTATGTTTAGGGGAATCTTTTCTGGTGTTTATTTTGTGTTTTATTTCTTCAATGGCCTTTATTCGTATTACAGTAATAAGTCAATCATTTAAGATCGTTCTATGACAGAGGAAGCGGATGCTGCAGTTCCTTAATTGGGTTTAGATTTTAGTGGAACTTAGACTCATACGACCTTTACCCATAAGTGAGTTGTTTTATCGTGTTATTCGGGAAACAATATTATTTTGTATGCGAAGTGGGAGCAGAAACTTTAAATAGTTTAATGAATAATTTTGATCCATTTAATTGGCTGCTTGTAAAGGACATTGGTAAACGAGTTGTTTACTTCATTTTTTTTTATCACTCGCTTATTAAACGCTTGTTCCAGAATACACAATTTGAAACGTTTCTCTTGTTCCCGCCCAACAAAACTGTTATTTTAAATACAAGATTACGTTTTCCGCGTTTTTAGTATTGAAGTGTCAAACCGAAAAAGCGCGGAAAACGTATATGCTCTTGCGGAAAACGAATATGAGAGCTGGGACAGAAAAATATACTCTAATCGAACAACAGTTGTCATTCGAATAGAAGTCACATTGAAAGTCTGGTAATGATTGCAAAAATTCAGTGCCTCGTTCGAATAATCGATTTTTTTATTTGCCTGCGCTTGTACAAACTTATGCGTGCACATGTATGCATATATATGTGTGGATGTGAGAACATATCTACAAGTATATAAAAAGCTCTCGGCGGCGCTCAGCTGATATTGTCGTCTCTGCATAGTCATCACGCATACGCACTTATGCAATATGGGCATATGTGCGTGTGAGTAATGGCTATGCAGACGACGAATAATCAGCTGGGCGCAGCCGAGAGCCGTTTTTTTTAACTCGAAATTTGGGGACCGCCACGTGCGCAGCATCGACGCGTCGCGTCCGATGAGAGACGTGTAGAGCCATGCAGGGACGCACTAAGGCCGTGCGTCGCGAACGGCCGTCGACGTGTAGTGGTCGTGTGACACGACCTTAAAGCGGCGGTTTCGCCGTCGCGGCGGACGTGCCGCATCGACGCGACGGCTCTAGCTACGCGCATGCACGGCCTTCCCACATCGGCGACACGTCCTTAATTTTCAATTGGGTATCGATGATTTTCCGAATAGTTGATGAGTCACGCATGTTTTTGTTTCTTTTTCTACCTTTGCTCAAATGTCCTGTTTATTCCTCGTTAGGTAATAAATCAATGCCAGTTAACAATAACTTTGTGTCATCTCAGAGTTTTTCACACTGAAAACATTCATTAAAACATTACGGTAGACAAATTTAGATCATCCCATTTGGAAAGAAAATAAATATATAATTTTTTGATTTAGGATGCATGAGATATATACTCAGGAAGTCTGTGAACATTTAAAAATTTCTAAATTTGACTTACTAGCCTTGTCAATAATTATTACTCCGATCTCACCACGTTGACTTCTATCTAATCCATTTGTTGAGTTTTCTATTGTTTTGCCAGGTACTGATTTTTTCATCACTTTGTTTACAACTTTTTGGAAATTCAGGTTCAGCTGGCACCTTTTTTCATTTATATGAGTGTGAGACATCATTCGTACAGTTCTAAATTGGAGTTTGTATTACTTTGATCCTTAGAATGAATGTAGCTGCAATGAATTAAGATGTAAAGCTTGGTTTTTTGTTTTTCGAGATTCATAACTTTAATTACGTAGTCCATTTTTATACCTCCTTACGCTGATATTGAATTATTATGAACTTCATGGGATTCTTTTGTATGGATAGTTTGATTCCATCATTGGAAATTTGCAGCTGGCAGCGCTTGAGACGTTGCTTATTCGAATATAACGTCCGCATCAATATATGTTATTCACTAGTTCGGTTCTTCCAAATTTGTTTTGAGAATAAATGGATTGTTCGGTTCTTCAAGTGGTTTTTATTGTAGACAATTTAGACGTACGCGTCATGATTTTTGTACGCGTCTCGCTGAACGCAACAATTCATTTTTGGAGCTTTAGATTGATTCAGTGTCGGGAGAGTTCATTATGAATTTGAGAGGTTATGAGTCGCCGATATTGTTTTCTTATTTTTTCTGTCTACTTTGCTTTCTTTCTTGTTTTATTATGTACTAGGGCCTTGCGTTATCACCTTTTTTTATTTTTTTAAATCAATTTTTATGTTATTTTTTCACCGCTTTTGGGGTTTGGCAACAATTAGTATTCACGAATAAAATTTAAAGCCTAATGTGAGCATTCTTGCTCAGTTAACGTATTCATGTAAATGACAACCGCTGAAGATCCTAGCATTTGAACTGCAGAGCGGCCCCAAAACTTTTTTTAGTGTGTTTAAACAAGTCTCTTGAACAGAGGGAAAACTTCTCTGATATTCCAATGTATTAAAATCCTAAAACGCTCGAGACACCTTATGGTTCGTTTCTGAACCGATTCTGAATACGCAATGTTTGAAGGTTAGTAGAAAGTTGAAGAGTGGAATTCACGTGCAAAACTTTTGAACAAACTCTTATACGCTGAAGCTGTGCAGTGCTATCCTCTAAATTTTAATGAATTTATTTGAAATAACATTTTTGCCCAGTATCGCACAAGCGCCTCCTAACCTTGGCCATGAGAGTTCGTAGTTTGGCCACGAGAGTTCAGGGAAATGTGGTTATCAGCGGTGGAGAGCTGTGGGTTGTTGAGGTGGGGGCAGGTGCAGTCAAGCTGCAATGTCTGACATAATGCATCTCGAAATTCAACAAAAAAGTAATTTCGTGTTTGTTTTGACTTTTAGTTTCAAATCTTTGGAGAAAATCATCAAAGCTTCTTAGCCTTATGAAGCAAATTTCGAGAGAATATTTTATGAAGTCCCGCGCCAAGCCTTCTTGTTTACTTTGCTTTGTGAGACGACAGGGAACCTTCGCCATTATTAGAATTGAATTTCTCACGAGTATTAGTTGAAACTCTACCTTATTTCATTTTTTGAAAAACAGTAGTATTAATTAATAAAGTAATTATCATTGCTGTCAAGAACTTCGTGGTTCTTTGAGTGCGAAAAGGATATTCGAAAACGCGCAGGCTTATCCAAACGGTTTCTATAACAATAAAATACGAACACGTAAGATCGCGCGCTAAAAACACTGTTAGTTGCACCTGAATTTCACCTACTTCACATATTATGCTATCAATGAACTATATACACACATTCAAGGAAAATACTACAACCTGTCTTTTACACGAAGTCAATTTAGGGATTATTGCGGGTTATAAAATGGTTTATGAAGAAATAACAGAAATATTAAAACCTTAACAATCAGTAGACCCTTACGTACACACTCGCAGAGACACGCCTCGAGCACACACCGATCTCAGCATGCCTAGACCAAATGTGCTCAGGCTAAATGTGCCTACCGCACGCGCATGAGCTTCGTTAACACTTGCTGCTGGGCAAACTGACTTGATACGAATTATTTTGTTATACTCTGTGCTGTACTGGGAAATTTACTGATCCACCACCATGCTGTCGTTTCCTTATCGTGTACACTTTTCTTCATATGTCTAGTTCAATGTCTGTATATTTGGATCGAAAAATCGGCAGGTAACGCTAGAGAGTTAGAATATTGGACTGGATTTAAAGGGAACACATTTTCGCGCACGTTTATCTAAATTGAAGAAATACTTTTGCCTAAGATAATGTATCAACTTTGAAACTAAATTATGTTAATTTTTAAATGTGTTACATTTGAATACTCTCAAGGATTATGAGCGCATATACTGGTTTATTTTGATAACCTGTGTATTTTTCTTTAGGAGTAAAATTCTGTTTTTAGTTACTGAAATTCCACTCTATCTTTTCCCGCAACTACACATATTCTGAAGGATGAATATCTCATTGTTCATTGTCAGTGAACAATTGATAATTCGTGTTGATCCGAGAGAAATCTCGACAATCTATTAAAGAATCCGAAATCTCTCTTCCCTTGGGTCTTTTATTCTTCTTGATTATTCAAAAGTGTGAGTGCAGTTTTATAGTCTGAGTAGAGCTAATTTACTCTTCATTCATCGGTTGAAGGGTACTCAGCTGTCTAGCTATTTGTCCCGACTTATGCAGACATGTCCACATCATAGCCAGTTGAGTTGGGGATAAGCTCTGGTATAAAATTTGCATTTTCCAATTTAGAACAGCATTTTAAGTGAGCGGAACTTTTTACTGGTCTTTCATAAAGCTATGATATCTAACCCCAAATTATTTTAGCAAATTATTCGTGACACACATTTTACATTGCCGCTTTTTATGTTAATTTCTCATGAATTTATTATATTTTATTCCTAATCACATTTATTTGGCGGGAGCAATCAGTATTCTGGTGATGCATAGTCTCAAGAGGTGAGAACGAGCTGTTAATTAAACTTGTAGCTTGAGCTCCCATTTCAAACATTGCATTATGCTTATCACAAACTTCCGGAGCAATTCGAACGTCCACAATGCATAATTGCATCACAAGTCCGCGCTGTGCGTGTTTTTCTTTTGAAAAGCGAGCACGACGTTCAGTAAGATACGGACCGGGCCTCGAGCTTAGGTGAGAGGCCGTGAAGAGATTTTCACCCTGCCCTGCATTGCCTTGGTCATTTTATGCGCATAGTCATTTTATGGACTCAACAGTTCATCTTCAGCTAAAATTCTGCGACAAAACATAAATGAGTGTAATAAAATTACATCATACTGAAGAATAGTACAACAAAAGTTGTTAGAAAAAGTTGCAGACCTGAAAATAAAAATAAAAACATGAAAATGCGACCTCATAGTTAGTGTATTCACCCCGAGAAGTAAAGAAGCCCTTTTAAGTGCCATTTAGAGCGGGTCTGAGTTTGAAGGTGTATAGGGACTCGATGAGACGCAAATCAGGTGTGGCGAGCCTGAAAGCTTTTTTGATATTTGATGTACTGATACGAAATGCAAGTTTAAATCGTTTATCTTCTATGAAACAAGGGGATTTTCAGCGTTATATAGTGTCTGTTTCTCAGCATATAATCAATGACTTTTTCCTAAGAAAGTTTTGGAAATGCTGCACGGTAATCAATATCGGTATTGGGACACCAAAAAAATTAAAATACAATGTGAAAGAGCTGCAGTAAGAATAATATCACAACACTAGCAAACACTTCACTTAGTCACATACACATTGTAACTGAAAGCAATGCACTATCTCTGCTGTAATGATTGTTGAATTTATGCAATAGTACAAATTTTCTTGCGGAAAACGTACCAAATTTCACCCCAAATACAAAATGAAAAGAACGTGGGCGTTTATAAAAATAAGAAAGTGTCATTTACAAAGTAGAAAATCAAACGAGAATAAAAGACAGTATCGTATCACACAGAGAAGCTTAAAGCTCCTTTTATTCGTAAACAAAACGTTCTGAAAAGGTCAGGGTCCTGCGAAGAAAGCAGAACAAATATGCCTATTAAAGGCGAGATATAACATAGTGTTGAGCAATAATATGTCACCCTCTCAGCATTGTTACCCCGCATGGTGTAGGTACAGAGAAGACAAGGCGTTGTGCAAATCTTGCCTACCTTATCTACATGTGTGTGTGATGTAGCATAATTTTGGGTATTTTGAGCATAGTAATTGAATCAACTATTGTAATTTCGTTGAATCGGAGCATACCTAGGAATAGAAAAACTGTTTATACTTATCTATGCTTATCAGGGTATGCATTGCCTATACTTAGCCTACTCAGAAGACACCTGTGAGTAATATATGTATATACAAAATATAATAGTGTACACGACCCGTCATAAGTGACGGGATTCGTTATTGTCGTTATACAAATCTTCTAGATGTGGATGACAAATAAATAAATCCATCCTAATAGAAGCCGCGATTATAATATTGTGTTTGCACTGGTAAACTCGTATCGCAGATACGATCATTAAGTATCCTGTAAGAGCGTGAAAGGTACAAACCAACCAACCACGACGGACCAACCAATATTATTTGTTCAATACTGAGTTCAATATTGTGATAACATAGAAGTTACGCACAAGAAATGCCCAAATCTATTAATTCATTTATTTGTTTAAGGAGACATTTGGCATTTAATTGGTAGGAATAATCAACACCATATAAGATTTAGTTAAAATAAATCGATTTTCACGAAAGATAAAATGTCAAACTCAGTTTCCGAGCTATGAGGATTAAAGAAACTTTAAAACTTAAAGTAGGATATCTCGTGCGCGCCTATGTTAATGCTAGTCCTGATAGTTCTGACCGCACTAAAGCAGTTTTTTGTTATTTTTACAACAAACCCTGCAAGCATTTTACCATTACAAAAAATTACAAGTTGAATGTTCGTTAGGAAATTTACACTAAGTCATAAACGATAAACTTTAGTAGTTATTTCATTAAATTAGTAAAACAAGCAAACAATATTTAATGCTTAATAGCTTGATACTGCAGATACTTTTCCTAATCGTAAAATGCTTGCAGTTCTCATTGTAAAAATATCAAAAACCTATTTTAGTTGGAAAGCAAGTATCAAGACTTCATCTTTTATAGGTTCAAATCAATCAAGTCAAGATCAATTTATCCAAGTCAAATTCAGACTAAAGCAACCCTTAAGTTGAGTTAAGAATTGAGGTAACCACTTGTTAATTTGAGCTTATTTTGTGTGAAATGTGCCTCTATTTTATGTAATGAGCAAGACAACCGTTTTTCCTTTCAACAAGGAATATATAAAATTTCTGCCGGCGTTCGGTGTTGCAATCTAAAGACAAGCCGTCGTAAAATGTTCTAAATATCCAGCATCAGGAGGCAGAGTGTGATTCCAATCTTTGAGCGACGTAAAAGATGCAAGTCAATTGTAAAAACTTTAGTACTCACTAAAGTAGTTTTAAATTCTATATTTTTGGCAGTTTGCATCCCTTCAAATATTTATGTTCAAAAGGTAATTTTATGTTACACATACATACATATACCAGGCTTCTCTTCCCTATGGAAGTGTAGCCGACAGCAGGCCACAATCATCACTCTTAGCACTAGGAGGCGAGAGAGGCAGCATTGGTCGCACAAGACTGCCAGGATCAGCAGCAGCTCCGCACAACCATCTTCCACAGTCAGGCCCGACAGCCATAGCTGGTTTACCCCGACCGCTTCTTTGAGTGCAGCCTCTCCCCCCCCCCCTCCCCCGCACAGGACAGGTCAACCTCATTACACGCGGGCAACTTCCAGTACCGCGTCCCAAATAAAAATTACCTTCTTACTCAGTGCCCTCACTAACTTCTGTCCGCAGTCATCCCTCTAGCCTCGTCCACAGTCAGACCCCTCTCTCCTTCTCAACTTTTTGATAACACCCGTCTGCCCCCTAACCAACTCATTCCTGATCCTATCTCTTCTTGTTACTCATACATGCTACTCAAACACTTCATCTCAAATACATCCAACTTCCTCCTCTCAGCTGCTCTCAACCCCCAGGACTCTGCGCCATACAACAAAACTGGCACTTGGTTGTGTAGTCATATCACGAGCTGCCGTGTCCTCACAAAACAATTCGTTCGGTTTCAGCCGAGGAGGAATTTAGCCGAAATTGCTCACTTTAGGTCATGGTTCGCATTACAAAACCCACCAAAAAAACACAAACAACCGGCCAGTCTAGGGTTTTTTAAATTTAAAGTCACATATGAATCCACAAACAACACGTAAACAAACACAAACGACTAGTAACAACTCAGACACTACACACTCACAACTACGCAGGACAAAACAACGACTAACACAACGAATTGAAGCCACTGTGCAGAAGGCGGTAGCGTGAAAATACAACATTGGTTTATGTGGGCTTGGTTAGAGTCAACATTAACTCACACGCATGCGCTTAGTTCGGTGTTTAATTAAGTATTTTTGGAAACCCTTGCACATTTATATATCTGACGGAAAAAACAGTCTCCCCATAATTAAAAGCTAAAACAAAAATCATAATGTAATACTTTGTGGCATATTTTATCTACTTACACTGTACTCAACGTCTATATGCTTTAATTACTGATGTGCACGCTTTTTTGAAGGCTGTCCCATCATTCGATACATATTTTTTTCAGTTCCTAGTTTCATTTTCAATATCTTGATCTAATTTTAAATTTCATATAATGCCAAAAGAATTTAAGGGGTTCAAGTCTTGAGACTGGCTTGGCCGTACGAATTATTGTTGACCATCGTGATGACGAAGTTATTTTTCATTCATTTCGTTGCATGCGCAGGATCGTTACAACGCTATAAGATCCAATCTACTCGAAGCTGTAATTTTCCCTCTGAAATTTGCAAGTTAATGCTCAAAATAATATGTTTTTGTTCAGAACCTCATCAGACTATGATGCTATTAGCTCCGCCAAACTTGGCTTTGGAAGTTTGGTCATCGAGGCGAGAGCAGTACCGTCTCTTTCTCCAAACATGATATGTGAGTGCAATTAATAAATCAGTTTTGATCATCTATCCATAGACAACTTGCGCGGAATTTTCCCCTAAACCTTCCATAGAAAACTTGCCCGGAATGTTCCCCCTAAAGCAGGGGATCTTGACCTTTGCTCCACGGACCAGTCGGAGGTTTATGGATTGGCCCAAGGGTGCCCGTGTAGGGCAAGTTGAGAATTGACCTTTGTTTTATATACGTACGAGGCCTGTCGAAAAAGTATCCGACCTTTGGCCAGAAAAAATACTTCAACAACCTGACGGGGTTGGGACCCTAATCCCCTTCAAAGTAGGCTCCTTGTGCTTCCACACACTTAGCCCACCGATCCTTCCACTGCCGGAAACACCTCTGGAAGTCTTCTTTTGGAATGGTGTTCAGCTCTGTCGTCGCGTTCCGCATTATCTCTTCTCTACTCTCAAAACGGGATCCTTTCAGTGGTGTCTTCAATTTTGGAAACAACCAGAAGTCGCAAGGAGCCAGGTCACTGTTTGTCCTTCCGGTGCGTATTCGTGATGCACAATTCCACGGACATCAAAGAAAACAGTCAGCATCACCTTGATTTTGCTTCGCACCTGCCGCGCTTTCTTCGGCCTTGGAGACTCGGGATGCTTCCATTGGGATGACTGTCTTTTTGTTTCTGGGTTTTGTGTTACACCCATAGCATCTTCCCCAAACACCTGCTGAATCTTACGAATTGTTTCAATTTGAGAATCACCAAGCTTTTGACAAAATTTGATGCAGTGTCTTTGCTCAATTCATTCAGTCATCTTGCAAGAAAACTAAATCCGACAAATGCTTAGAACAGCACCTTACTTGGCGACCACCAGCCAGTGACTGGCCCAAGTGAATGCGGTGAAAAAAGTCAAGCATGCGCATTAAGATTCCTCCTTCCACCGTGCACAGTGGCGCCGCCTTAGAATCACTACTTTGCGCGGGAAAAATTAAGGTCGGATACTTTTTCGACAGGCCTCGTATATGTAAAGAATTAGATTATGTTTGTTTTCATATAAGAAGATGGTACGCATTTATTTTTATTCACTGGAAGCTGAAAGAGCAGTAATTCTATATCTCGGCTGGATCAACTATCCTAACATACAATCGTCGTCGTTGTTAAGTTTAGGTCTGAAGTGACTTCCCATTGCAAGGAATTAAAGAAAACTTCACAACACATTTTGTGCTGCAGCACCCCGGTAGATGTCTCTGTGGTCCGTCATTGACCGCACAACTTCCATCGTGTACACTCCACATTCACGGCTTATTTCTTTATTTCTTACAGTTTATCACGGCACATGTTCACATGTGTTTTGGGCGATTGACGAATAACTGACGACTCCACACTAATTAAAAGTGAGAGCAAAGTCTGATTTATTTCATAGTTATCCGTGAATGAGGGAGGCTGCACTTGATGTTTTTCTGAACGCGTTTAAATGATCAAGTGCGTCATTACAGTCATTCTATGAATTCCTTTGAAGCATTTTGAATGTTCGTATTTTTACCACCTTTATGAAGGAAAAACCTCAGTCTTCTCTGTATTTTTTAATCTACTACAATGCCTTTTTTTTCATTGCCAGGAAATTTGTAAGTGACGTTTTTTAACGTTGCATTTTCATGAAAATCTGACTTGTTGGTCGCCAACTTACCCTCGTAATTAATCGAACTGCATTCCATCATTGCGTAGCTACTTCAACATTTTGCCACTTTGTCGCAGGCAGTTCCAGCAGCAACGGTAGATAAGTTACATGGAAAATCACAAGATGAGTAAGTGGGATTCTGGGTAACATCTAGCGCAGTATGTTGTGTTTGCGGCGCCTGTAATTGCGCTATATCATTCAACGCCAAATGGCTCATTTCAATTAAAGGTATTCACATTTTTTCAATGAGCAGAGGCCTTGCAAACACAGTTTGTACGAGGGCAACATCAATGTCCCGCCATCAAACACGAGAGATTCCAATAAGCATTACAATTTTGGGCCATTATAGTGATTTCATCTTTCCTCTTCAATTTTTGCATAATGGTAGCCAAAATATGCTGAAACTTTTCCAAATTTCCCCAAGCAGAGTGAAATTTAAGAAAGCATATTGTAAATGTTATGATTATTAACACTGAATTAGTTATAATAGAATTGAAAGGGCGATTTTTGGGAAATCTGGTCCGTAGATGAGAAGAAGAACCTATATAAAGGGGATCATTCTTTTCTTGGCAAACGTTTCGGAATCTCTGATTACATCATCATTGCTGTAAAACAAAGAATAAAAAATGATAATGACCAAATTGCGAAAAAGTTATAAGAAATGAATATCGCTATACCTACATCGAAAAATAACTATGCCTAGCCCCTAAAAAGAGATATACAATTTCTCTTAAGGAGATCATCCCGGCTGTTCAACTTTTTTCGTCCGATTCGTTAGAAAATTGGCCGGTATTTGCATTTTTTGAAAGTAAACCTTTTTTACTCGTGTCATTTTTTCGATTTAGGCCTTTGTTTTTTTTCAAGAAAAATTAGTTTTTTGGTTTATTTTAGGCGTAGGACAGATTGAACCGTGAGGCTTTATGGAAAGTTGTAAGCTTGAATGGAGTGGGTGGGAGACTGTTGAATGCAATCAAAAATTTTTGCAATGATAGCAGAGCATGTGTGAGAGCAGGGGATGAGGTGAGTCAGTGGTTCCCTGTTGTGGCGGGTGTGAGACAGGGATGTGTGATGGCGCCGTGGTTGTTTAAGAAGTCAATCCAGGCCATTTTCATGTTGTTGTTGAAAAAGGATCCATAGGTGGTGGACTATTGTGTCCTAAAATTTCATGGCGCTACATTATGGGACAAAAAATAGTGAATTTTCAACCCCATATAAAAAGAAAGCATTACCCGAAGAAAAATTTGAAATCGGAACTTTTTTACAATGCGTCAAGGATTCTACAACTGTATTTGGTTTTGATCTAGCATAAAAACTCAATGAGTTCTATTCCTTTGAGATATCACTAGAAATTAAGGAAAATCATTTTCCTCTAATCAACAGTACATAAGGAATTTAAAAACGAAGAACACTGCTCGTTGGTTAAGCATTATTTAATATTACACATCGTCAAATCTATAAAACGTTTCGGAGTCCTGCTCCGAAAACAGTAAGGAACAGTAAGTGAAGTTTTAAAAAACAGAAAAAACAACAATTGTTCGTCAGACATGTTAAAAAAGAAAATTAATAGAAAAAACTCATGTAAAAGTTCCAGCGAATTAGAACTATTCATATTGTTTAAAACCGGTTTTTCTTCGGCTATGTATAATGATTCAAAAATTCTTAGATCTGAATCATTAAAAGCATTGCACAAAATTTCAAATTGGTCTTCAGCGACTCCAGCACCACACTGCTCTGCATGGAGTCGCATAGACGAATGAGGCGGTTGCGCAAGAGGCCTCCCGGTACGATAACTAACTCCACGATGTTGGGCAATCCTTATATAAAACGGCAAAGTCGTCATACCGAAGTAGCCTGATGTATACAGTACACAACTTGCATAAACTAAGGACGCCCTCATTCGCTTCGGAAGCACATCTTTATACCGAAAAAATGAGCCTCTTTTTAACATGTCTGACGAAATTTTTTTTTTTTTCAGTTTTTTCCAGACTGTACTTACTGAGGATGGAGTAGGACTCCGAAACTTTTTATAGATTTGACGATGTTTAATATTAAATAATGCTTCACCTATGAGCAGTGTTCCTCGTTTTTGAATTCCTTATCACTAGAAATGAACTAAAAAACCAATATGTCCAATTTTTTCGAAAAACAAAAGCATGAATTGAGAAAATGAATAGAAGATATTTTTTTCAAAAGTTACGAATATTAGCCAAATTTCATAAGCATCAGATTACAAATATAAAACTTTGATAATTTTTATGATTTTTTTAATTACAATACACAGTGTAAATATGAAGTTATGCATGGAGATTATCGAAATAAAAATGAAGTAAGTAATTTCGAAGTAATTGATAGTATGACCAATGAAAAAAGGAATTTCGAAGCGCGATGAACAACAACACGTTATTTAGCGTAGGAGTAGGGTTTCTAAAAAGACATCTTGGAAAAAAACTAGGATGCAGGTAACAGCTGAAATGGACACTCACATTTTGTAGGTGCGTCGTGGTTCTCTGGACCCTCTCCCGAACATTTCTGAGACCTTTCGTACAAAAGCTGGAATCCTGTGACAAAAAAGTGGTTGTTCAAAAATATTTACAGGCGGGTTAGGTGGGAAACATGGGCGAAAAAGATGATAAACATATATTACCCAAAACTTTTTCCGATTTTAAAGTTCCATAAAGTTCACTTCTTAAATGTTTTACCTTCTTATAGTATGACCAAGAATCTAGAAAGTATTCATGGTAAGTGACGTAATTTTTTTTTTTAAAACATTACTGAGGAACACCCATTTGAATATTATTGATTAACCTTAAAACTGCGCTCATAATTACAGCAGACCAGTTATGAGAACCTACATGTCTTGTGCTCTGGTCCGTTCGAATTATGGTTACAAGAGCAACACAGAAATATGACCTGCAGTCTCGTGACATTACTTTTTTAGATAAATTCTCATTCCGTAATTCCCTGAATCATGCATTCAATATCTGTTCAAATTATGTCGATCAAATGTTGAGTTTTCTTTACTGCAGAATTTTCTGGGAATGAAGATCCTTCCATTCTCAAAGTTCACGTTTAAATATTCGTAGCAAGGAAATGCTCGGTAACCGATGCGAATATGTAACAACTGCATCGTCTCTGTTGCGTTTTCCCATATTTGGGAGATTGCATAAATAAAATGTCGCAAGATATTGAAAGTGTTTTTAAACGTTATTTTCTTAATGTGAAACCATGTATTGTGCCAGTTAACTAACTTAAGTTGGCTCTTTTTTTCGTTATTAGAACGTGATTCATTCATCCATCGTTTGTGAGTTCAGTGGTGTACAATGCCCATCTGACATGTCGGTATGACGTCATTCTATATTAGGGTTGCTCAACAATGCAGTCATAAAACAGAGGACAATTTTTCTATTGTAGCCTCAATTTCAAATGATTTAGATGTATGCACTTTTGAATATCTTCATATCTCTAAAGAAAAGACGGTTCTCAATTGCACCAATAGTTCATATGCTCTGCAAATTTACTAATAGGGTGTAAAGTGTCCATGTATTTTATGGAATGACTGATTTTTTGCTTTATATTTCAATGTATCAAATTGTTAACTGATGATAGAACTGGTTTCCGAAACGTTTTATAGAACTGACACTATGTACTTATTTTAAATTTTGAAATTGTGAAATCTTTATTAAATCTAAATTCAGTGTTTGGCGCTTTCTTCGTTTTCATATTCCTATTGACAATTCGCTTAAAGATCGAATCTTCCAGCATTTCATTCAGTATTAGCAACAAAGCAACTGTAATCATTTCAATCATTCTCTTGAAGAGTGGATCAGTAGACAGTGCAACACAATGCAAATTATTTATAAATATTACGTATTAATTCAGTTTATTTAGTAGAAATCGTAATTACTTTAATTTGCCTGGAAGGATGCCTGAGTTCAATAGTTTACGCAGAAACTTGTATCAAATGGCTAAGACAAGTAGTAGATCCAACCTTCTTCCCTCTACTCGACATCCACTGCCACTGATGTAAAAAAAACATTTACAGCCCTTTAAAAAAAATGGTATTAGGTCATCCGAAGTCATTTATCAACCAGCAGGATTGATCTACAATTTTGAATAATATACTGAAAAATCTTATTCGGGCCGTAAAGGAGATATTTAATACTCACAATCGTGAAATAGACGCCTTAGCCCCGGCTTCATTCCTCTGTTCTGAGTAGATTTTTTAGTTTATTTATTGAAGCCTTCTTAAGTTTCTGCGTATCCGCCATCATTAGCTCTGCATAAGGTAACACGATTTTTAGATTCATTGAAAATATTTGCCAGCTGGTGAGCAGTAATGTCTGAGAGCACAGCAGTCATTTTCCGCGTCAAGTCTCTCTAAGAACGAGGTCTGGTAGCGTATACTCCTGCTTTGATATGCCCCTATAAAAAAAATGTTAAAGAGTCAAATCTGGGGAATGTGGAGGTCATGGAAATAGACCACCTCTTCCAATCCATCTGTTAGTATAGTGTTACCCTATGCCTAGCCATTGATGGCGGACAGGAAGAGACTTGAAAAGGCTGCTATAAAATCTAATTTTTTTTGTTTATTATACCTTTTAGAGATTGTTTCTATCATGCAGGGTTTTAAGGCTACAGTAATTTCAAAGTGCACCGTGACTTTACGGACACCCTGCATGATAATTCAAGGTTAATTATAAATTCACGCAACGTGAACCTTAGACATTCATCGGAATCTCTAAAGACTGCAGATAAAATTTGCAGTAGACACAATCAACGAACCACACTGACTATCAGGGACCCCCAGAAACTACCTCAATAATTGGTATTGTGTGTTTTGAGAACTGATTTACTCAAAAAACACAGAATCCTTATGGATATTGCAAATAATAGAACTTGCCCTCAGTACAAACAACCTTCGACTACAGAATGCCTCAAAAGCCTCTAAGTTTTGTGGAACAGGGCTCGTTTTCTCCACAACATCAATGACTCGCTCATATCATTTTTTGGCATCCAAAGTTTTCATTATTGGATGAATAATATCCAAGTGGCTTGTGGGAGGTGGTGCAATTTGAGTATATTAGTGACGATGTAAGTAAGTTAAGGTTAATTCACGCTGAAGTGGAATAAAGTACTAAATTACTCACAGAGTATGCTCTTCAAGGA
Organism: Morinoia aosen; assembly: GCA_030386875.1. Taxonomy (NCBI): domain Eukaryota; kingdom Metazoa; phylum Arthropoda; class Malacostraca; order Amphipoda; family Talitridae; genus Morinoia; species Morinoia aosen. Next base: position 18,900,888 of record CM059576.1, on the reverse strand, counting down.
GAATCTGCTCCAGCGATTTCTTGCTCTTTTTCATTTTTAGAATAACGCACTGTGCAGCAAAATATTCTTGGTCGGTCTTGTGAGCGAATGAATACGTTATTACTTCTGTTCGAGAGAGAGTTTTTTTAACTTTTAGAACCGATGAAAGAACATGTGCGACATCAATATTCAGAATATCGTGGTCGTCCTTGAGTTTCCGGCGACACTCTCGTTGTACTAGCTCCACTTGCTTTTCCGTGAAAGTGAGTGTATTTGAACGCATGAAGCCAAACGCCGCTTCGTCGATGATCTGGAAAAGGTCGCTGACGACGATATTCAAATCGCGGCGGTGGGTCTTTAGTAACTTTTTCTCGACAAGGGTTCTGTAGACGAGGGATATGTCTTTGCTGGCATGGTTAGGTGTGGTCCATTTTGAAATTTTGTCAGGGGAAGTGACAAAAACGTCGCAGAATCGCAGTAACTTCAGGGGTTCGGTGAACGAGCTCCTCACTGAATCATCCAAATTTTTGAAAACTTCTAGAAGACTTCCTTCAGCGGGAGGACCTGGCAGATGTTTCTCATATTTTTCTAGGAAGTCCAGTTGTTGTACCAACTCTGTGAGCGGAACTATCTCGCATGTAGTGTAACTGGAAGGATTTTTTAAGAGACTCGTTAACTGCGGGAGAGCGTGGGGCCTCGTGGTGATGATAACGCGACAGTTTCCTTGCCACGTTATTTCCATGACCTTCTCTAGAACTGTCATTGACTCATCGTATTCATCGAAGCCGTCGATCAGAAACAAAACTCGCAGATGTTTGAGCACTTTATTCATCGTTTCTAACCCAAAATTCGCACACACAACTGAAAACTGCTGTTTTACCACATCATCGAGAGTTGTAATAATGCGATCTCGACACTGGACGTACACAAGCAGCTGAAAATGTTTAAGTTGAGGAACGGTGTCGAACTGAGGATCCAAGAACTGTAAAGCAATGTTTTCCAACATGGTGCTCTTCCCGGCGCCAGCTGATCCAGATATGACGGTGAGTTTTTCGGCTTGTTCAAAAATCTCAGTGTATGGAAAAGCTTTTCGCTCGTTTCCATCTGTCAGCATGATTTCGAGTGCGTGGTACACAGCTGACCTGTCAACTTTACCCAACTTGAACAGAAGATTTTGAAATTTAAAGTTGTACAGTAAGAAGCGCTCCATTGGTGCCCGTCCTTCTCCCACAGCGCACGCACAAGCGTACAGCAATTTCTTTTTGCCTGGCGAGAAACCTGCATTGATTTCGTCTCGCAGCTCCTGCTGCAACTCTTTTATCTTCTCAGGGGAAAATAAATAGAAATTTCCAGCCTCTTGAATGAAGGACAAAAGAGCATTTTGAAGCTTGCCAATCGCTCCAGGGTCCGTCACTGCTGGAGCACTGTGCATCACATCGTTTCGAAGATCTTTCAGAGCCTTTAGTTTTTTCATCAGTTCCGATTCATCTCTGCCGTCAATTTTCACCTTGAAGATGACATCGAACAAGCGAAAGAGAGCAGTTATATCCATTTTGCTGGAACCAGTTTCCTTTTCAAAAAACTGCCAAAAATTTGAGCACAAGTTTTTCCAGTCACCGTTACTGAATGGATTGCCTAATATTCTTGTGAGGTACTGCCGGTAAGTGTCACCAGGCTGCTTGTCACTGCATTCAGTGTCTATAAATATGCAAACGAACTTCGGGCTCAGTTCCAAATGACCCATCACGTTGGTTAGATAAGCCCATGAACAAGGCGCAGCTGTCGTAGCCGCCATTTTAAGAAATCTGTTGAAAGAAGATACGCCATTATTCTTACGAGTAGTAATCTGTGAGTCTCATGGTAACATGAAAAAATGACGTGGTATAAAACGACTAATACATATTCCATCACATTATGAGTGGGTTCGTCATTCAAATCTTTTAAGAAAAGCACCAGACGTAGTTTAAATATTGAGGCAAGAGCTGCCTTCAACCCTGACCCGCACAGGGTACAACGTATGTAGAACTAGGGACACAATCCCTTGACAAAAGGTTAGCAGAGAAGTGACAGGAAAACCCTAACACATCTTCCTTCCTCTCTTCAGCCTCGAAATTCATTTTTCAACGCCGGAAATCCTGCTCGGGACTAGGGATAAAACCTGTCAATTTTCGCAGTACAATGTCCTGTAAGTAAAAGTCATATCATTCACTAACCGAAATATGAGTATGCATATTTCATATAAATATGAAATATGCATACTGAATCGCAGGATTTCCTAGGGAAGCATTGTTTAATGCTCTGGCGATCACAATTTAGTTCCTGTCATGAATTTTATCACGCGGTAATTGAGAAATTTATCTTAAAACTTTGACGTGAATTTAGGAGCATAATGTAATATTATGCTCCTAACGTGGCAAATTAAGCGAAATATCGCGATTTTTCACTAGATTTATTCAGCTTCTGCGTTAGCAGAGAGTGTCGGTTGCATGGAGATATCTGAAGGGCTGGGCTAATGTGAGGTTGACTGTTTTTGTACTTGTAAAATATTTTGTTCTAGTATTTTTTGCGGCATGAGACTCGCCTCAACCATCAAAGATGTGTTTGTTCTACTAGAACAAAAGAGTAAAACTCTCATCTGTTTTCTACACTCAGATAATCTTCACTAATTTTGATGAACATTGTTTGGTGAACAATGATGAACAATTCAGGTCAATGAACAAATAAGATCTTAATCCGTTTGATTGATTAGTTATAAAAGAGTGCAGCAAAAATGCAAAGTCGAAGTTTACTCCATTGAAGTAAATCTTTCTATAAGTCATGAAAATAAGGTAGGACACAAATGAATATCAACCCGCGCCCAAAGTTTGAAATAAATAAGCTAAATAAAATTTGAAGAAAATCGCTGTACACGGTGTGCCGCTGAAGTCTCGCACCATCCAGGCTTTTATAGAAACATACATGCACATCACTTTGATCGATCATAATAATAAGAGATGCTCAAATTGTCCACCTTCTACATTGAAACATGCATCAGTTCTCTTCAGGAAACTTTATTTTACTCTTTTGAGGATTTAGGCGCACATCGCCACTCAGTTGGTTTCAGTTGTGATCGCAGCGGTGTGTTGCCCCGTCTTTTGAAGAATATAACTTACTGCGCTCTTTATTGTTCTCTCAGTTTCTCACTCATATCCACTCATATCACATTAACTTGAAACACAAAAGAGAAATACAAATTATTGTATGTTGCGTCACTTCTGGGACACTCTGTATCTATCAGATTAGAGTTAATACATTGTTATTATCAGAAATGCAGGAATAATTTAAATTACCCTTCATATAAACGTTTTTTCTTATTCCAACACATTATTTTAAAGACCTGGGAATATCTCTCGCTGGATTGTTAACATACAAATATTGAATAGGATTTGTTAAAAGATACTGATAGTGTTTCTGTTCATCTAAGAAAAAATCCTGGGTAGAATTTCTACCTTATTGGAATGGATGTACAAAGCAAAAATTTCGCACCGGATAAAGTTTATGAATTGTGAAGTATATGAGAAAGAAGTACGAAAAAATTAGATGGCTTATTTCGATGCAAACAATTTATACATATAAGCAATGTATCGTACCTTCCTCACAGAACTTTTATTCGGGAATATATATTTGTAAATAAAAATTTGAAAATAACATTTGAGTCCTAAACTTGCTTCTAGCCTTCATCACCAGTTGCCACTCGCCGCTGGATATATAAAAACATGAAATCGTAATTTCACATCTGAGTACAAGAGAGAAATACGAGTAGTAAGGGAACTACCAATCAGAGCACAATTTACCACAATTAACTTAAAATGGAAATTACTTAAGAAAAAATTTTCATGAAAGATTTATTCATTGACAATTTTTTTTACTTTTATAAGCCAAAACGACTTACACAAACGACTAAGTCACTTCTAGATATAAGTTTCAATTTTCCTAATCTAACCGTATGTAACACATGCAATTTATTTTGCTCAATTCGGAGCATTTTAGAAATCCATGTTTTTTTTAGTTCAACGGTTCAACGGCTTCTCGTTTCAAAGTATTCTCTAATGATATTAATCTGTTTTTAATATCAGCATTATCATCCTCCAATTTATGCGATGACTGTTTCAATTTTTCTATTTCATTTGCATTTATGATAGTTTCCATATCCTGTTCATGGAGATTATTTCTAAAAGTTTCAATGCATGAACTCATATCGTTGAAAACTTTCTCAAGATTAGCATAGTCTAATTTCATACTTTTTATTACCTCTTCTCCCAACCTCTTAATCTTATTTTTCAAAAAGTCTGTGTGTTCTAATGTACCCGTACGAATAACCTCTATTTTTCGTCAGATATTCTACTATGTTCATCGAGATTTGTCATAATTTCACTGAGTTTTTTTTTAAAACTTGTAGTATTCTCATCTATAGATGCATGGATAGAATCACTTCTGAACTGATAATTTTCATTTATAAGACTTTCTCTTACCTCTATATATTTTCTGAGATGAAGCCTCAAATTTTCCAAAACGTCGTCAACATATTTTTTATTTGTAGCGTCAAATTCTTCGATTGGAAAAGAAATATTTGCAAGTCTTCTATTATTTAAATCAAAATTTTGATCTTCATCAAGATATTTAAAACCTATTCCAGGAGGTCCTGGTTGTGAAGATAAAAAAGTTTTTTTTCCTTGTTGTCCAAAAATATTTACGCCTATCATTTTTTATACATAGAATTTTCAATTATCTAAATTTTCTCTAACTCTCCACTTCCTGGTTTAATTTTACATTTTTATCAGTTTCATTTTGAAGCATTAATTTGAACTGACTGATTTCATTCTGATTTGAAATAATGTCTCTTGAAAACTCCTGGAAAAGACTTTCTACATCACTCAAGTTCTTAGCTAGTTCTTCTAATTTTCCTAATGGGACTGACTCTGCTCGTAATTCCATAATAATTTTGTTTAGATCATTGAATTTTTGTTCGCTGGATGAGGTTATGGTTGACTCTAATTTTTTTAGCTTATTGTCAACTTCAACAAACGAGGGTGCTAAGGCTATAGTTCTTTCCACAATAAAAAGGTTTCTATCACTTAATTCAGTTAGTTGTGCCTCTAAGCTTATACTTTTTTCTTCAACAGTATTGTTCAGTGTTGATTCTAAACTCTTCAGTTTTTCTTCCATTTGATCATTAAGTGGTGTCTGGAAGCTCATTTCTTTTTCATTCGCAACATTAATTATACTAATTTCTTGTTCTTCAACTTTATTACTTATTAATTTATTCTTTGAATCAATTTGATCATTAATTTTAGTTTCTAAAGTCTTCAGTTTTTCATCCATTTGATTTTCTATAACTGACTCTTGATTCTTGAAATTCTCTTGAATCTCAGGAATTTTAACATCAATCAAATTGATTATCTTAGAGTCCACAACCTCAAATTTAGCTTCAACTCCTTTAATCTGATCGGTTAATGCCGACTCTTTAACTAACAGCTTTTCATCAAATCTAGTTTCAATACCTGACTCTAGACTCTTCAATTTGTCACCAATCTCTGGAATTTTTACGTCTGTTAGATTGATTAGATTTGAATCAATGTTTTCAAATTTTAATTCAATTTCATTGATTTTTTTCATCAATGTTGAGTCTATGCTTGATAGTCGTTCATCATTTGAAATGATTTTTGATTCAAGAGCACCGAACTTTTCAGATAATCCATAAATTAACGTCTCTAAGAATTTAACGATTGAGTCTACATCAGAAAATTTAACTTGTAAATCTGTTTTCAGAGGTACATATTTCTCATCATACTCGTTTATAATTGATTCCAATTCAGTTCTTTCATTTCTGAGAGCTTCAATTGTGTCTTTCAATGACTCTATATTACAATCTTCAAGTAAACTTGTTATTTGCTCTACATTTTGCAAAAGTCCTTCAGAATTATTTTCACTATTTTCATGTTCATGATTTTCTTTACAGGAAGGTAAAAAGATCAACAGTTTTTAAAGAAAAATAATTAACTTTAGTTTATTTTCTAAAAACTAGTTGAGGTTTTACACAGATCTAAAAGAATTGCATGAAAACTTTCATTTTCTAAGTGCTTCAGCATTTCTAGACATAAATATCCACAAATTACATCACCTATTTTCTGTATTTTGTAAGTAAAGAAAATAATATCAAAATAATCAGTTAAGTAGTCTTTAAATTCAATTGGATAAATCAAACCATAACTGTCAAAGTAATAGCATATATTCTCTTTCTTATACCAACAAGTCCAATGCGTTCCTGATCCTTTTTCAGTGTCTAAATTTAGGATTCCGCATCCAGTTTTTAGGGGGTGTTTAGGTAAAGTATCTCTCATGTAAATACCTCGAATATTCGGAATTTTCAATATATCATGTAGTATTCTAAATCATGTTTAGATAATGGTTGGTTAGGTATTACTTCTTTGGTGGTCTCAAGTGGAGACCCTTTCCACAAGGTTTTTTTTCTCGGAGTTAACCGCTGAACCCTTTTTAGTTTCCATTGCTTCATTATGCCTTTTAGTTTCTGACAAGAGTTTATCATCAGCTTTTTTCTTATTAACTGCGGATGCTATTGCAGCAGCACCTCCAGCCAGAGAGCCAGCTGCACCAAGGCCTGCTAATAAAGCTGGAATTGTAAATATGAAACCCTCTTTCGTCGCAGTATCTTCAAAAACAAAAGAAGTCTTTTTCTTTTTACAAATAATACACATACCTTTGACCAGTATCTTATTGTTGTTTGTAATTGAATATTGAGGATTATCAGTATCAGTTTTCTTCTTACACTTTACCTAATACATTTTTTAAACATTATTATATGAATATGTTTTAATTTTTAGGAGTTTAAACTCATTTTATCACCGTCAGATTGCAATCGAATTACTCTGTCAGATAGAATCAGTGCATATGCATGTGTATTATCAGGAATATTAGTTTTAAATTATGCTTTAATTTTAATATCAATTGTAGTTTCCTTGGTACGTTCATTTTGTCTGCTGATATCAAACACATAGATGGGATACAAATATTTAAAGTGTCTGTATTCGATAGCACAATTTTCATTAGGTACATAATCTATTAACATCGTATAAGCTGTAGCATAATTGTTAGAATCGAAATCGATCTGTAAATTGTGATCAGGGTATCGTTCATTATTCAGCTGAACATATGCATTCGTCAAGTTACAGTGTTCGAAAATTGCATTGTTTACAGCTTGTGAATTAGCTTTCCTAGTTTGGAATGCTAAAATTATGTATCGAGGTCTTTGAGATCCTGAATTTGGAGTTAAAGTCCAATCTAAGTATTTCTGTTGAGAGTTTTCAATTGTTTGTTCCAACTGTCTATTCAAATAAGGAATAGGTAATGTTATTTCATCCCTAATTTGACGATATAGCTTGATTTTATACTCATCAGACAGTTTGTAAGCTGGCATTTTCCAAATTAATTTTGTAATAGTAATTTTACCATCAACTACTTTATCTTGCTGGTTTGCATCTTTCTCATCCGATTTGAATATAGCATTAGAATTATCACCTCTTCTCAAATTCAGAGCATGTTTCACTCCATAAATTACCTTCTTATAATTTTCACAAAATCCAAACACATGTTCGAGTGGGATAGCAGCGCTGAATTTTCCATTAGCTGAACTCAAGGAGTCAGTTCGATCGCTAAATCCTTCATTGGATTTTTCATTCTTTTTAGTATCAACGCTCCAGAAAAATATCATGTTTTCTTTAACATTTCGCGGATAGCTAACTAATCCTTTAGGATTGTTGTAATTCCAGGGTAACTATAACCTTCAATTTCTTCATCTCCAATTCTGAAAGAAACTCTATCAAACAAATGCATTAATCCATTGTTGATTATTGTTATTTTTTCGTCTTTAAAATTATAATCACTTCCATCTTCTTTATTCAAAGCTCCTTCTATATATATAAAACTTTTACTAGGTTTTACAAACTGATCTTGATTCTGGATAATGATCTTGATATCGTTATGTTCACGATTCAGATCAGTACCTATTTGTGGTTCATAGTTATGCGTTTCAATTTTTTCAACTGATTCATCAACTTTAATATTTTCATTCCATCTTAAAGAATCCATTTTTCAAAGATAATTTATCAAATTATTTTAATTTCTAGATCTTAGGTGTAATCGAACAGTTACTTCTTCACCTCTAGTATTCAGAGCATGTCCATTTTGATCAGTAAGCCAAATTCTCAAATCATAGAGTAAAGGTTGATATATCGGTAGATAAATTGGTTTATTTGGATTTTCTACAATTTTATATCCTGGTGGGACGTTTGGAAAAAAGGAATATAAAATATTATGCAAAGAACCGATGAGGTATGAGCCGTTAATTGCACTGCAATGAACGAGTATTGCATTAACAGACATTATGTTCACTATATTTATACTTTCATGTTCTCCAACACCTTCCAAGATATTTTCTCCAAATCCTAACATTGTATTTGAAGATTTTTCCTTATTGAAAAATGTTTTTTAAAGTAGATGAATGGAGAGCTATGACGCATTTCAAGGAATTAGTATTTGCTTTGATTCCAATAAAACCAGCTAAGGTTTTTTGAATGAATTCGTTTATACTTTCTGTTTCATAACAACCTGTTGGAAGTTTAATTACATTTTCAACACCATTTAATTCATAATAAAATTTATTATTAGTTTCATCAATGTTTGTAATAGAATGGTACATGTCTAACCCGACCAGTGCCATTTCGTGAAATTTATTTTTGTTCAATTCTAATGCTGAACTAAAGTTTTTACTTATGTCACTTTTTCTTTCACCAGTTAAAATGCTTTGAGATTCCATTTTTTAAACAATAAATCATCAAACACCTTTACTTCAGCAGTATTTAATAGACATCGCTTTAAAAGTTCATGCGTATGGATTTAGATTTGCGGTTCATTAAAAACTCCTGTTTTTCCAGCGGTAAACGAACCGAACAATAACTGGTGTCTTTTTACAAGATCATTGATGTTAGATGGTAATACAATAATACCTGATCCTGAAACGTCTGAATCCTCTGTGGGAGAATGACGAGGAGGTATAGGAGAAGATGTAGGAGAAGGTATAGGAGTAGGAGTTGGTCTAAAAGTAGACCTTGGTGACGGGTCGAAAATTGATCTAGGCTTGTTGAAAGACTTTGGCGTCGATTCGAAATTGAGGATTCTACTACTCTTGGGTTTCTTAAAGGACTTGGTTCAGGGCTTGATTCACGACTTGATTCACGACTTGATGGACTTGCTGATCTTATTGTTTCAACTGCAGCTTGAGCCTTTTTCGTTGAACTATTTGACAGAAGGGTTTGATAAATTTAGAATATTTCTCACCCCCATTTGCTTTTATGGTACCGTCTTCCCTCAAAAAAGCATCAGTTGAATACAACATGTCATAATAATGATTTTTATCTTCGTCCCTAAAATCAATAGGATTTTGCTTTGTTAATAATTCCCATAATCCAGTTGTGCCTTCGAATACTTTATCTCCTATTTTCAAATCATTACCCAAAATATCTACCTTTTTATTTCCTAGCATAACTTTACTTCCCTCCCAACGAATGCCATAAGCTTTGTCATACTCATTTCCATGTTTCCATGCAAAACGCAAGAAATTCAATGCGATAGGCCCAACTACGGTGTTGGATTCAGAAGATGGCAAAGCTAGTTTCTCAACAGGTTTTCCTTTGATAGATTGAAGTTTTTCGTGAGGTATATTTTTTATTGCCAACCTAGTTTGTTTAGTTTCGTCAACAATTTGAGATACAGGTTCAATCAATGGTTTGTCAACTTTTTTAACATCATGGTATAAATCTTGTTCGATTATTTTATCGTGCGTGAATTGTTTTTTCAAACTCTTTTTTAAGTTTAGTAAATCTGATTTAGTTTTGATATCAATCAACGCCATTTTTTGAAAAGAAAAATTCAAAAAGACTTTAAATTAATATAAGTTTACTCTGAACAGACATTAAGTTCTGTTTCTGAGATCCATGAAGGTTCATCATAACCTTTCCGCTTGACCAGAAGTTTTCCTTTACTCTTTAGAATTTTCTCAATTTTGACCATTGTACTAGACTTATGGAACGTTCTACCTCTGTATCACCTGTGGTAAATAAATTGTTTTAAATTGTTTAAACATGTGTTATTAAAATTGTTTCCCAGAGCTTCAGTAGAGTGACCTGAAATTAAGATACCTAAAATCAATGCAGTCTTTGCATTTAGTTTATTTTTCATTGTAGTCGTTATGGGCTCGTTAACGGGTGGATTATGGATAGCACTCAACCCCATTGATATAAAAACCTGCATCATTAACAAGACTGAAGATCATGCAACGCCAGTTTCGCAGTACGTGCTCCCGTGCATGATTGGAGATGCGAGCTAGATAGCAAGCAGCAGCCATGTCTTCAAATTGGTGTCCAAATTTGGAGTGGGTATATAACAGTGAGCTTAAAGTAATGTTTCAGGTATAGATAAAGTTTTATTAAAAATATAGTCCTCCCTCACAAAAAAAATGGTGTTTATACTCGTATAAAATAGCGTTTACTTGTTAATGGTATTTACTTGATAGCGTCCAGGGATTGTGAATTCTTGGTCGTTTTTGATGACTGACTTTGCTTTGATACCTTATCGGAGAGGTATGTAATAACATGAGCAGATCTATTGGTTTACGGCGCAAACTGTCGCATGGAGATGTGTGTCTCGTGTTCTGAGGATGTTATAGTGTGTTTCTCATCGGTGTCCCTACCCTTGGTATAACTAAGCTCCGACGGTTACAATGTCGAGCAATGAAGGTTTTGTCACCTGAATATCGTATTGATATCAACGAGGTGTATCGCAGGGCCAGAGTTCTCACCATTGCACAAATCCACGAGTATTTGAGCTCGCAACCTTCAAGTACTACAGGGATGATCGAGCGAGCTGCCTTGCGAAAAAGCTAGCTCTCTGAGCATGAAGTATGTCAATGTCATTCCACGCGATGTAAGGGTGATCTTAGCTTGAATATTCCTAAATTTTCTTTCAGTGGCTCAAAGTTTCTGTTTAGATCAGTTTGTGAAATAATGGAATAGCCTGAACCCTTCTGCCTCAAATCTTTAATTCGTTTTTTCGCTATCATGTGTGGTTTGAAATTAAGATTTATCAGTGGTTAGAGATTCACCTGTTCACCATTTGCATTGTTCGCAGTATCACACTTCCAGCGTTTGTCGCTAGCAGCTCTTGGTAAAGGTTTGGTGCATTACTGTTTGGTTCTATTAACATGAGTAATAATATTCTAGAACACTTAGTTGATAAGTCTTAAATGTTGTTGATTTCATCCTTGTTACGTGTGCCCGAATAGTCTCCAAGACCAACGAGAGGCTTGAACTTTCGTCGCTTTTTACAACTGTTTCTATATTTACATGTCTTTGTAATATTTAAAACTATTGCGTTAGGTTGATTTGAAAAATATTATGATTATAGAAAAGGTCTTACAAGAAAAATGCTAATAATTTAGTGTAATGTTATTAAGAACTTACTTTATCGTGATCAGCAGTGTTGTTTTTTGCAGTTTTCATACGTATTTTACAGCTGTTTTCTTGTGAAATATTTTTTTAAGATAATTTGAGCATTCAAGGTTCAGGTACATGACGCTTCAGGGTTTGTTCCTTGCCCACACATCTACATTTTGCGTTGTCATGTTATTTTCTGCCCACACCTTTTGCTTTAAGTTTGTCCCATTGGGTCACTTGCGAAGTACTTTTTTTATAATGTGCTGCATTCGCCATCGTTGTTGTTCCTCAGAGCTCAAAATAGGCTAGGGAGAAGGCCCGAAAATAGGGTATTATCAGGCGAGCCTCGAACTATGAATAAAACAACTCCATAGTTAATTTGCACTCAATCTGTATTGCCCAAGTACCAATTCCTCAAGTTATTTCATCAAATCGAAATTATAAATATTTGTCTTGATTAAAAAGTGCCTTCGCAGCAATAATTTGAATACAACTCCAATGATGGCACGATATCCAAGTCAACACATAACGGTTCTTTTGAAACTTCATGAGCGAGTTATTAGCACTTACAAGTATCACCTAAAGACTTCGAAGAAATATATTTTGTAGCGAAACTGGTGGCCTATATCTGATCGTCAGAGATTGGCAATTTTGTAACTTAAATTCAGGAATGGACACAGCCCAGAAACTACTATTACTGAGAAATTTGTATAGCCGGAGTGGCATGTTAAGGTTGAGTCTTATTGTTACTTTTGTATTTTATTGATCTCTTTGTTTTGTTAACTTCCTTGTCTCAAGGTCAAGTTAACATGAGTTACTAATGGAAATTCCTGCACATTTCTTTGGTTCGGTTATAGGAATAATATTGTCTTTCCTTCTATCTTTGTATTGTTTAATTTGACCTCCTGGTCACTTTCTAGTTTTAAGCAAGCATAAACTAATATTAAGATTTTTAAAAATAATGTTTTAAATGATTATCCGAGCTAACCTATCTATCTATAGATCTATGTGTGTCACACCCTTTGTGCCATGATACAGAAGTCATTGCGGTATACATGCTAAATTATTGGGTTATGATACGTTACGTTGCGTTAGGTTAGAATAGCTTATGTTGGGTTAGATTATATGTTATGTTGGTTTGGTTACAATAGGTAATGTAGGGTTTTAAGTTAGCTTAGGTAATAGTTTATGCTGAGCTAGGTTTAAAATAGGTTGTGTTGGGTTAGGTTAGAATACATGTTCAATTAAATTAGAACTGGTTGTCATGGAATTTTTCCAAGAGTTTACAGAGGTTTACCGCGTTATTAACCAAGGAATTTTCACGGGTCCTGCTAGGATGCCTTAGGCTAGGTCATCATGTGATAGATCGAGGTAGGATATGTAACGATAGTCTAGAATAGACTATGTTAGGATATTAGACCATTAGGTTCAATAGTTGAATTAAGATAGGTTAGGTTTAGATAAGTAGCTGAGAGCACAAAGCGCTTGCATTCCATGCTTCCTGCACAGGTTTGAACAGTGTTTCCACGAGCAGGGTAATTACCCCAGATTAGGGTAATCAGGGGTACCCTAGGGTAATGTTTAGGGTAATGAAAAATATGGGCAAATCTAGGGTAATCAGAGCTCCGTGAAGAAAACGACCGCCTAATATACGAAAAATAGAAAATTGAAAGCCAATATGTAAGCACCCTACTGGCTAACACTTGAACGAAATGTAATGAAACGGGTCAGAATTTAATGTTCACAAAACTGCACTGCTGCTGTGGTTAGTGTCGCATATTTGAATGGCATCAAGTATCGCTCACGAAAGACGGTGTCAAGATACGAAGTCAAAATATCTCTTGTCCACTTGGTTTTGACAAATGATTCTGAGTTGCATTTTGCTAATAAAAACTCGATCGGTGATTCGGTGTCAGCAACAGCCAGTCGACGAAAGTCACTGTCCTATTCTGATTGCGCTAGTGGTTATAAGCTTCAACAGAATATTGACAGGTATGTTTGTTGTATTGTTCAATTCCACAGCTAATATATTTCATCGTAAAAATAATTGATAGGTTCATTCTTGTGATAGTCATTGAATTAACAGCAGAGTTACCTCACAGCACCGGTATTTTGCCAGCTAATTAGATGGTAGGCGTCCTATTTCGTAGCCATGTTGCACGCCAAAGAAGCATGTTATTGTAGCGATGCAAACAAAAAAAATTAGACAGGGTTCTTTGACACTTCGAGTTACAAAAGATGCTAAAAGCGAAAGGAAGAAGCTATAAAATTTATTACAAAAATTCATATAAACAAAAGAGTACAGTTTTCGACTTAAAACTTGCAATATATGTTTGTATTCTCACTGTCTTTCTTAGGCGCAGTAGCACGGACGTAGAATTTGATATAGCTGCGATCATGCCTAGAATTCCGTCAACCAAGATTGAAGCACTAGGGGTTATACAACTGGGTGTTGAGGAAAGTTTATGCATATTAATAAAGGAAAGGTAGTTTTTTACAAAACAACCCCTGAATTTCCTCACCCGCCCTTCAGGAAATCAAGAAATTTGATAACTTTACGATCAACTTTATGAGTTGATAAGTGAATGTGATTGCAACGTAGTCTCTGAGAAGCATATGTGGTGTAACAAGATTGGATAAAATCCTTTATGAGGCATTTGAAAATCCAATGTACAAGGTGATATGTATCAGGCTTGATTGGAAATAAAGCATCCGTAGATGCCTTCATTATTATTATTATTATTATGAAAAGATATGACGAAGGTCATGCGTGAGGGAAGCCAGAAAGTCATCGCAGAAAGTGGATCAAAGTGTTAGGATTGAGCATGTGGAAAGAATGGCTGAAGTGCGTGAATGGATGGAAAATTAAATAAAAAATAAATAATTGTACTAAAGATAGCTACACATATTATTGCAATTCTTGCAGCATAGCAGATGATCGCGCACCGAGTGAGGAAGAGCCAACGACACCACCTCGAAAAAAAGAAAGCTCCACTTGAAAGCTAGAAACAACCAGCAGAAATTTAAAGATTCGTTGGCATCGGAACCTGGGTTTGAGGGATGGTTAGCCAAGTTCTTAAAATCAACAGAGCAAAATGATGTGGCATATTGTAGGGTTTGCGGAACCAATATTACTTGTGGGAAATCGAAGATCAGGCGTCACACGCTCTCACACTCAGAGAAATTTTGACACACCTGGATGTGTCATTATGACACACTTAAGTGTGTCACCATGACACCTTCAAGTTCACCGAGAACGTACACGAGCATCAACCGATAGAACGTTGCCAAGGTTACCGTTGCTGAGTGTTTCCTCGCTAATCTATAACAACTAATATTTTTTAAAAGACACATTTAATTTAAATGTAGTAAATATTGAATTTATGTTACTTCTGTGACAGATTCGCTTCTTCCAACTTAGTATTGAGAAAAAGGAAACTTTATTTCACTCCTCAGGGGTATACAGTCCTTGTATTTATGTGAATTAGGGCTCCCAAAGGAATGTGTGAGGTCCCGAGCAAAAAGTTAGGTAGACCTTCCTTCTGTTGACGTAAGATATGTTTTTCTTTGTAAAGGGTGATGTTTTTTCGGTTACTACTATGCTGTTTTTTGGTGCCTACAGCTTTCTTCTTTAATTTTTATCTTGTTTTATGAACATCTTCCTCAACTTCCTTTTTCCATAAGCCTTGTGCATAGATTCTGCATCCATTTAAGGTCATACTAATTAATGCCTTCCTCCTTCCTCTCTTTGGAAACCCTTTGTTGGGCTAAAATATCTAATCTGATCTACTCTAATCTAGTTTTATCTAATTTCCCAGATCCGGTCTTTTGTCCGGTCTCTGGTCCTTTCTCTGGTGCAGCGTTTGGTCCGGTCTCTGGTCCGGTCCCTAGTCCGGTCTGGTCCGGTCTCTGGTCCGGCTCTTGTCCGGTCTCTGGTCCGGTCTCTGGTCTGGTCTCTGGTCCGGTCTCTGGTTCGGTCTCTGGTCCGGTCTCTGGTCCAGTCTCTGGTCCGGTCTCTGGTCCAGTCTCTAGTCCAGTCTCTATTCCAGTCTCTGGTTTGGTCTCTGGCCCGGTCTCTAATCAGGTCTCTCGCCCGGTCTCTAATCAGGTCTCTGGTCTGTTTTCTGGTCTGGTCTGCGGTCCGGTCTCTGGTCCGGTCTCTGGTACGGTCTCTGGTCCGGTCTCTGGTCCGGTCACTGGTCCGGTCTCTAGTCCGGTCTCTAGTCCGGTCTCTAGTCCGGTCTCTGGTCCGGTCTCTGGTCCGGTCTCTGGTCCAGTCTCTGGCTTGGTATCTGGCCCTGTTTCTATTATGGTCTCTGGTCCGGTTTCTAGTCTGGTCTCTGGTCCGGTCTCTGGTTCGGTCTCTGGTCCGGTCTCTGGTTCGATCTCTGGTTCGGTCTCTGGTCCGGTTTCTGGTCTGGTCTCTGGTCCGGTCTCTAGTCCAGTCTCTGGTTTAGTCTCTGGCCCGGTCTCTGGTTCGGTCTCTGAACCGGTCTCTGTTCTGGTTTCTGGCCCGGTCTCTGGTCCGGTCTCTGGTTCAGTCTCTGTTTCGGTTTCTGGTCTGGTCTCTGGTCCGGTCTCTAGTCCAGTCTCTGGTTTGGTCTCTGGCCCGGTCTCTGGTTCGGTCTCCGTTCTGGTTTATGGTTCGGTCTCCGTTCTGGTTTCTGGTTCGGTCTCTGGTCAGGTCTCTGGTTTGCTCTCTGATCTGGTTTGAACATGTCTTGTTTGATCGGATCTCAGAATATTGAAACATGTTGAATCTCTCGGCTTATTAAACGTTAATTTTTTTTTTCAAGAGTTTTCAAACATTAATTTCAATAAAATATATCACCAAAGAATCAACACTGTTTGCATTAGATCGATTACATTCATCTATTTAGCACAGAATCTCTTCGATAGAAACTCGCTCAAAAATTAGCTACCAAAGAAAAGCAAATATGATGTAAAAAAATTTATCCGGAATGAAATCAATTAATCGCCATTTCGATTAAAATAACGTTGACCTGCAATACATTTCTATACCTTCTTTCGGTTGGTCATTAAACTTATCGTTAAACATAGAACAAAAAAGCTCATAATATGCTGGTAGGTGCTCAAGTATAAGTTATTCCATCACTATTAAGATTGTCTTTCAGTAGACTGCATGATTTAGTCCTCAGATTACTCGGGGAACACAAATATGGCCTCTGAAGATTCTCTTCTTCAAGTCGTGTTTACTTGTTAGAAATGCATTCATCTTATGTTTCATTTTTATTCATAGAAAGGACATTTTCTCTTCATGTCTGTTATTCTAATGCTTTTGATTGCAAATAACCATGTATAAATTTTTCTTCTGCAAAAAATAATTGGTGCATCTGTAGGAGGGAGCATATGACAGCCTCGAAACATTGTATTGTCAAGCGCTAGATAGCAGACGACTAGATTTGCTGTTTCCATACCTAGTGCTGGCTGCAATGTGATCTTTTTAAGATGCGGTCAGGAGGCTGACTTTCAAAGGCTGGCGCCATCGGAAAATCATTCGGTTAATTAAAGAAGTTTGAGGATACGATGAATTCCTCTTTTTATGTGGATTTGTATTGTACATCAGACAGGAACCCAACGTCCGCGGTCCGCCAGCACAGACTGCGCCACTGCGGCGAAAATTACAAATTGTGCTGCCGACTGGGAGAAGTCTCAAGCTCTCTCTGAAGTTCAAGGCTTCTGCCTCATTGTACGAACTTGGACAAATTGCGTGCTTCACTTGAAGAAGAAGGACGGTGTGTGACAGGGAGCTCTGTGCGTCGGATACTCGGATAAGTATTTGCATTTATCACCTCGATTATATTTGTGTGTTTGTGTGGTGTTGGAGTTTAATTATTTTGGTGAGGCTTTGGCTTGTATCTGCCGGCCTCATGGGGAGCCCAAAACGGGCAAAACACAAAGCTAAGGGAGGGGCCTTTTCAAAGGCATCTGTCCCATATGCAAGGCCTACTAAAGCACAAAACCTTGAAATCACTAAATCTCTAAAACAGCCCGCAGTTTCTTCAGGGGAAGAAGGAACTAGAACTTCCACTTCTGAAATGCAAGTGGAAGTTATGGAAGCTCAAAATGAGAGCTCTCAAATAAACCAAAATGACACCTCAAACCTTACCCAATCTAGTGCTAAGCGTCCTAGAAGCTCATCACAGTCTTCACTTCTATCAAATATATCTCTCAACTCAGACCCAAACTTTGCCGGATTCCAAACTTGTCAGCTAGAAACAAATTCTGTTGCTACAACCACTGGAAACAGTTTTGATGATACCATGCCTTCATACCAGCGTCAATTAACTGACAGTCAAACACATACTGATGGTGCCCCAGTACTTCTCATAGAACCTACAGAAAATAATAGCAATGCAAATAAGTTCTTGTCAAATGAATTCCAACTTTCAAAACTCCTTGCCAAGTCTCCTTTTGGAACAGCAGGAATTACCAACATCCACAAAAACTTCAAACGAAACATCTTGGTACTCATAATGTCTTCCACAGCTGCACCTAAAGTATCATCACTGCTAAAAATATCAGACTTAGGCCCTTGGCAGATATGCTGTCGCCTGCCTGCCAACCAGTCTCAATCCATTGGTGTCATTGGACCTTTTGGGACTGATACACTGGAATCAGAAATAGAAGAAGCCCTGGAGGAAGCGGGTTATGAAAACCTAAAAGTAACAAGAATACAGAAACCCAAAAACCAAGGCCCTACGACAATGGTAAAAATAGTTTTCCAATCTACCTCTCTCCCAGAATACATTTATCTAAACTATCAAAGATTCAAAGTCAACCCATACATAGGAAAACCATGGCAGTGCTATCAATGTCAGAGATTTGGACATAACGCTCAACAATGCAGAAACCAACCTAGATGTGTAGCCTGTTCAGGCTCACACCAAGTAAAGGATTGCCCTTCAGGCTCCATGCCAAAATGCACAAATTGCTCTGGCTCTCATACTGCAAACTATGGTGGCTGTCCCTTTGTAAAGCAAGCAAAAACAGTTGAAAAGATCAGAGTACAGCACAAACTCTCATATAGAGATGCTTTGGCAGAAGTCAAGCAAACCTCAAGCCAAACTGCAAGAAAGGACTTTCAACAAACCCATACTTCAATGCCTATGAAACCAAATGCACCTAAATTGGCCACCAAAAACTATGCACAAACCTCATCATCAGTTGCCACCCAAACTGAAGCTGACTCCATCTCTTCAAATGGAATACAATCAACATTAAAAGAGTTGGTCTCTCTTCTATCCAAAGTACTTGACTTCTGTCAACCACAAAATTCAACCACCAGCCCAGAACTGTTGAAAAGCATTGCAAATGCAGTCACCAACACAGTGGATCCCCAAATTTCTGGTAACACAAGAGATAAACACGCCATAAGCACTGAAGAAAACCAATCTGATGAACAGCACGCTACTGAAATGAGCCTTGCAGCCAAATCCAGTTCAACCCAACTAACCACATCTGTTGCATCTAACATGTCGTCCAGTCGATGGATAGAAGATGACATCGCCCCCTCGCCTGTGATTGGAGGCAAGTATTTGAAAAACCAAACAGCCAAGCTCTCTTCTATTGAACCATCTCCGGTACTAGGACGAAGACATGACCTCTCGAAACCCCATCCAAATCAGTATCCTCAATCACCAAATAGAAAACCTACAAAATGCCTCCCCAAAAGGAACTAAAAATTCTTCAATGGAATTGCCACAGTATACGAAATAAACTCTCAATCTTTAAGCTTCACTTATACTCAACTCATCCACGTGTTGTATGTTTGAGTGAGACATGGTTAACTGCTGATTTTGAGCCCACTTTTGTCAACTACACTCCTATATACTCTCATCGCCCAAATGGACAGCAAGGGGGAGCATTAGCAATGTTAGTACGCAATGACATTCCATATCTGCCTTTAAACTTGGTTCATTTTCCTAATGGCCAACTAGAGGTCCAAGCTCTATCCGTATCACTGAATCAGTCACGCTCTCTTGCAATCCTTAATGTCTATAATCCAAATTGCTCTATCACCCTCCAGGAAATTAATCACTATTTTACTTCCTTGGGAAACAGCTTCATAATTCTGGGTGACTTCAATGCCCATAGCACATTGTGGGAGCCCAATAATAACCACAATACTAATAGTACTGGAAAAAACATAGAACTGTTCCTTCTCCAACACCCAATTGTTGCCCTACTCACTCCCCCATCTCTCCCTACCTACTACAATACTTACCATAACCAACACTCTACTGTGGATCTTTCCTTCTTATCTACAAATCTCCTTACAAGTGCCTTTGTTTGCTCTGGCCCAGACCTCACCAGTGATCATTACACAATAACTACAACTCTTCCGTTAACCCCCAACTGGTCCTGCATCGCACCTTACCAAGATGGAAATTTGACCAAGGCTCCTGGGATGGATGGGTGAGATCCTTACCAGGAAGGAAAAGTGACATTGTAGAAGACGTCACTAAGAGTAATTTAGAACTGACACACTGCATCATAACAGCCTCCTCAGGAACCTTTCCCCAGACCAAAGAAACTGTTAACCCTCGTTTCAGTAAAACTTGGTGGAACCAAACTTGTAAAACAGCTTTCGAAAACAGAAATATAGCCAAGAAACTCTTCATGAAACAACCAATTCAAAAAAATCTCCTAGCCTTCAAACGTGCCGAAGCTCAACTAAAGTGGGATATCAAGGAAGCTAAACGTTCCTCATGGACTAAGTTTTGCAACTCCATAACTTCAGACACCCCTCCTTCTATACTTTGGAAAAAAATTCACAACTTGAGGTCCTCCCCTCGGAAAACCCAACCTTTTGTAACGCCTACTAACATAGTGTCAGACTCCCCAGGAAAAGCTAACCTTCTGGCCTCTCATTTTGAGAATGCTTTCTCAGCATCAGCTCCTCAACCCTACCCCACTTTTATTCTCTTACCTCTTTCTATTGCACTACTAAATGATAGCTCAATATGGTACAACTCTGCAATTGCAATGCATGAACTTGATAGAGTCATCTCTACTTTAAATAATACATCTCCTGGTATGGACAGAGTCAGTAATCAACACATTAAACACTTGCCTTTATCCTACAAAGAATGGTTATTAGACATTTATAATCAGAGCTTTAACACTGGGGACATCCCTCAATCATGGAAGAAAGCCCTCCTTCTACCCATTCCAAAACCTTCAAAACCTCCCTCAGATGTCTCCTCATATCGTCCTATCTCTCTGCTATCTTGCATAGGGAAGCTAATGGAAGCAGTAATAAAAAACAGACTGAACTATTTTCTTGAAGATACAAACGCGTTAAGATTACAGCAGGGGGGATTCCGACAGAGGCTGTCTGCGGTGGACCAGGTGACAAGGTTGGAATCTGCAATTCGAGAGGCACAGATGAACAAACATCACTTAATAGTAGCTTTTTGCGACCTTTCACAAGCCTTTGATCGCGTTTGGCACACAGGCCTTTTATATAAACTCTCTAGATTGGGTGTTCATGGTAAACTTCTCCGATGGATTAGAGAGTACCTGAAAGACTGCAGCTTCCAGGTTTTCTTTGAAGGAGAACGGTCAGCAGAGAGGAAAATGAGGACTGGTGTCCCTCAAGGAGCAGTCTTATCTCCCTTGCTTTTCAATGCAATGATGAGCGACCTGCCCTCAACCTCAACAGTACAGACGGCAGAATATGCAGACGATATAATTTATTTTAACTCTCCCCAAAACCTAGCTACAGCTGCACAGAGAATCCAAGGAGCTCTAACATCCTTCCACAACTGGGCTTCAAAATGGGGCCTTGCACTGAATCTTGAAAAAACAAAGTGTATGCTCTTCACTCAATCTCGAGCCACTCCTCCAACAATAAAGATAGCAGGAACAACCATAGACTTTGTAACACAACATCAATACCTGGGAGTAACGCTAGATGCTCCTAAATTAAATTGGTCCTCCCATATTGCTTCTCTCAAAACACGCTGCATCCCACTCACAAATCTGATAAAAGCTATCTCTCACCACCATTGGGGTACAGACCGATCCCTTCTGCTCAAATTATACTGCATACTTATTCGTAGTCGCCTAGACTACGCAGCTCCTTTATATGCTACAGCCCCCAAATATTTACTGCAAAAATTAAACATTATACAGAACAACTCACTTCGAATTGCACTGGGTTGTCTCAAAACAACTCCTATAAACTCTTTAGAAATAGAAGCAAATGTCCCCCCTCTCTCTTTGCACAGAACTTGCCTGTTGATCAATTATACCCTCAGAATCTTGCAACTTTCAGAATTCCTAAAACTTTCAAACACATCCCAGATGAGACTCTTGGGCAAGACCTCCTCTTTCCTTGCACTTTCTGTCAAAACCTTTGAAAAGTATCAACAACCCTTTCCTCGACCAATGGTTACTACCCTCCACTCCCCATTCTCCCCCCTTTTAAAAACAAGTATCATTCTGTTTCCAAACTTCTCCCAAGACTCATCAAAACTTTCCTCAGATTCTATCATTCAGCTCTTTCATGAACTTGTCCAGACTCAATATACTTCACATTTGCATGCTTACACTGATGGCTCTCATTTTGGAGACCCTGCAACCTCCACAACTGCTGCACTGGTAATTCCATCAAAAAACGTAGCACTAAACTGGAAACTCTCTCCATTTGTCTCCTCATTTGGAGCAGAGCTCTTTGCAATTCTTGAGGCCTTGAGATGGGCACAGAATAATCTAAAAGATGGGGAAGGGTATGTCATCTTCTCTGACTCCTTGTCCTCCATACAACTCATCCAATCAACTGAACCAAAGAAATATATCACAATGGTATACAATATCCAGCAAACCTTAACATCCCTGAACAAAAAACATGAGGTAAAACTCCAGTACATTCCAGCACACAAAGGAATAGCTGGAAATGAAGCAGCTGACAATCTTGCAAAAGCGGCACACAATCTGCAGTACCGCACAGTATCTCCATTGCTCACCGAGGACATCCAAACTTACCTACAAAAACGTGTAACTGAAGAGTGGAGGGAAACCTGGTACACAGCAGTCCAACAGGGGAAAGGCAGATTCTTGGCTGAAATAAAAAACTCTATAAGTGAGTGACCCTGGGCTTCCCATCCTAATCGTATGGTTGAGACCTCAACAACCAGGCTCAGGCTTGGGCATGTGAGACTTGCTGCACATCTGTACCGCTTTGGATTGTCTGACCATCCAAACTGTGAGTGTGGAGTCACAGAAACAATTGAACATTTTCTTCTAAACTGCCCAAACCACAACACTGCTCGCCGCACCCTTAATATCTTCCTCAACACTATACAAGTGCCCTTAACTTTAAAAAATTTACTAGGAGGAGGCCACTTTGAAGAGTCTGTGCAATTCTCAATCCTGAATGCCTTCGCTCAATTTTTACGAGACACCAAAAAATTAGCCACATTGTAAAACAATATACATAGCTGGGATAAATTTATAGAATCTATCCTAGCAACTTAGTTGAAATATCAAATTATCTTTAACAAAAATAGTAACCAGAATTTTATCCTGACTCATGCTTAACCCACACTCCATATAAATATTTGCATACCTCTTTAACTTGTTTGAGAAACCATCCCTTCTGGATTCCTGCAGCAATAACTGATACAACTCTGACAGAGTTTGAGACATCACCCTGTGTACTCAGTAGTCATATTTAGTAGTTGTTACTAACACATGCGCTGGGTGATGTCACAAACTCCCCCTTGTATTGCTCCATCAGAGACCTTGCACACAGGCATCTCTTTTCTAAAGTGTAATACCCATGTAATCCTAGAGCCTCCAGGCTGTCCCGCCCAGGCTGGAGCCTCATTTATTTAACATTTGAGATGCATGTGGTGCTCAATAGACTATTTAAGAACACTTTTCCAAGAGGGGATGGGGGAAATAAAACAGGTGATTCTACATTTTCTCGAAAAACAAATATACTCACTCCTTGTACAAATACTCATCCTTAACCACAAAAATCAGAAAAATCTTGCTCTTCTCTGGACTATACTCATATTTGTCATACCCTTCCTCTCTACCTTACATTTTCTTCTCTCTATTGCCCCCCAACATTACACAACCCATAGTTACCATACTGGGACGACTTATCAACTTTGAACTACTTATTCTGTATTGCTGCCCAAATAAACCTACACACTAAAAACTTCATAGATAATTCTAATCTTCACAGCTGTAAGATAAGTCACTAAAGTAAGCACTTTTCATAACCTTCTAGTAAAAGTGTGAGGATGTGTTTGTGTGTGTGTATGTGTGTGGGTGTGTGTTTCTTTTGTTCCAGGTTCCCACAGGTTCCTCAACACCCTAGCCAAAAATAGAGAACAGTGTAGTGGTAAATGTGCTGCATCAAAGGGGCTCAGAATAGCAGTGAGAATTAGTGTCTCAAGCTTCCTCTCACTCACAGTGGTAAAGACTTGAGGCTGTGTGAGCTTGATCTCAATGCCTCGATAAGCCCCGAGTGAACAACAACAACAAATTGTGCTGCCCGGATGTTTTGAAAAAAGTTCAGTAACTCACACGGTGGCTCTTGTGTATCTTGTGTCAGGTGATTGTTCTCAATTGTTAAATAAAGGCAATTTAATTTGAACTTACAAGCATGTGTTTTTCAGGTGTTGAATGTGGTTAGAGCCCTGAAGCTAACATGAAATTTTGAAGTGATGAACAATGCTTTGTTGAAAATGTATAGTTAAGGGTTCCTGTGAAGAAACTTATTTTACCTTTCGTGCTTGAATATTGTAACTGCAAGTTTTATATATGTTATGAAAGCTGTTTGTTAGTGATAATGTGGATTCTGGTGAATTAGTAACAAAATTTATTCCAAATGTATTCAGGCTCAGAGCAAACTGATATTTATTGCTCATCATAAAATGTTTGCATTGAATTTCTTAATCAAATTCCATCAAATATTTTCCCCCTTTTGTATTTAAAATAGTTTACATAATTCTGACAGATCTGATTTATGGTTATTTGGACACCTACATTATTGAAATATTATACATGAAGCTAACTATTGCATACAATTGCTATTCAGAACATAATCTTATCATTTCTTATTGACTGCATGTAAGTTTAAGTATATTTTACATTTAATTTCCACTAAACTGTGAGGAGAAGTGCATAACTGGTTTGATTAGCTAGATTCCATACTCAGCTTAAGAAGAGTATAAAAATTGTGGATATGCTTCTTAATAATGATCAAAAATAATAATTTGTAGCAGATACAAATGAAAAACCTAGTCTTCATAGGATTTTTTCCAAACTCGCAATGCAAAACGATGCTTTGTTATGAGTTTTGTTCTATTACACTAATGGAAAGTATTTTTCTGGCAATAAATTAGTACAACTTGTCTCTTAGTTCTACCACCAGCTTTCTACAATACAAACTTTATCATCCTCTAAGTTGACTTTGCAAAAGTGGTGGCTTAAATTTTTATGATTTCTTAAACTTGTGTTAAAAAAAATAATACTTTCTGAAATATAAATCTTAAGTTTTAAAAAATTTTATATCTTGTAAATGTTATTGTCATTTTTGTTTTGGTTTCATCTGATAATTTTGAATTAGTTCTATGATTCATTATAGATTGCCTATAATTTCTTTCAAGCTATTGTTGACTTAATTGGTAGGCTGTGCCAAAAGACATGTATTTCAAAGCCTTGTGTTAAAATAATTATTATAATTACAATACTTCAGTTACTGATAGGCCCAAGTTCAAATGTTTCAATATTGCAATGTAGTTTGAAAATATTAGCCATTTATTATGTTTTTTCCTTTCAGAATTTTTGAAGCCTTGGTATACTTATATACCAAATATGATATGATTTTTTGCGGGGCTGCTATTAAGATTTTTTGTTGGTATCATAATAGTCTTGAAAATTTTGTGCCTTGCACAAAGTGAATGTGCTTTCATTATAAGAATCTACCAAAGAGTCACGTGAGAAAGAAGTGGTCTGCACTTTCTATACCAGGAAACTTCTTTCAGTACATGGTATGTACATTACCTATTTTTAGCCATGTTGAAATGAGTATATTGCTATTAAATGCTGTTCCAAAAAAAAATAAAAACACTAGATGCATAAAACATAATGTAAATTTTCTCATCACCTTGCAATTTAGGGCTTCTGTCATGCTGTTTCAATAATTAACAGTATTAATATCAAATTTTGAAATAATATTGATGTATTTGTGGTTTATTTCAATCTTTTGTGAAAACATTGATATAAACTATTAAAATTTCCAAGCGAGTAACTTTATGTTAACATATTATAAAATGAAATACTGATTTTGGATTAACTTCCTTAGTAATTAAGTGATATTTCCATTTCTTGAAAAACAAACCAAAAATATTTTATCACTATCTTCGCTTTCATAGCATGCATAGGGATATTTTGGGGAGCCTTTGTTTTTAATTCTTTCCTAATCAAGAACATTGATAATTTTAAATTAATAACAAGGTTTAATTCTTTCATGTCAATGTATTCTCATTCTCTCCCACTTTTTAGAAATTGTGAAATTTAGGCTGACTACCTTGGCTTGTAATATCCATGATTCTTTCATTGTTACTGAAAACAGAGGGTGGATGGTGATGAGTAAGCTAGCTAACACATTGCAAACCAAACATGGAAATGCAAACAAGCAAAGATATTAGTGTCTTTATTGATATGTTGTACACATTCTAAACTTTTTGTTTTTTCAAATACCGTGACCAGTGGTCATCTACGACTGTCACTGGCATGTTGCAAAGAGGTCTGCATCATTGAAAGGCTTCTAGAGGGCATGATGGTCTGGCTAACTTGTTTCTGCTGCTTGTCAAACATTTCTTCAAAATCATGCCAACATTTCTTCTTTGAAAAACAACACTTGGTTTGAAACATTTCAAAAAACTCTTTTCAATGAGGTAAGGAACCTTTGGTGGTATTTTGTAAAAAATAATTAATTTCAAAGGAAAAATAAAACTATACGAGTATGTAGGCAAAGCTTGAAGTTTTCTAGGAAAAAAGTTTCAGTTTCAGTGCTTTAGTTATTATGTAGTACAGTCTGGCTGTCTCTGTTCACCAAAGGGATATATGAGCATCATTTATACTTTTCACTCAGTCATTACATTGTAACGCTTTTCAACATGAATAACTTCATTTCATGACAAATCAGATTTCATCATATATTTTGGAGAGCTTGAGTTTAACCCAATCATATTGGATAAAATCATAATTGTCAAAAACCTGGTTCAAAAGATGCTCAGTGAGGCTTTCATAGGGAATTTTATTTTCTTTCATGATTAGTTTCCAAATTTTTGTACATGATCCACCCCATACTATATTGAATAGAATTTGAATTCTGGCCTGACATACATTGAATTAAAGAAACAAAGTATTTGAAAAGTTTATTCTGAGAGGTCTTTTAGTGTTCTCATCCCACGAATTCAGTTATTTGTTAAAGTTTTATGCATGCTGGAACAATGAGGCAACTAACATGCTAAATATGTACTTGGAAAAGAACTTTAAATATTCCATTTTCTTGGTTACGAAGAGGAGACGCTGAAGCTGGTCATTTCTTACATTGTTCATTAGTGAAGTGCTTCACAAATGTTCGAATGAGCACACGTTTTACTGGGACTTGTTGATTCACTTTCATCCTTTGTAGCACACCCCTCAGGCGGATACAACTATCGTGTCTATGGGAATTAGTACTTCAAGGGCCTCATGACCATGACTATGCCTGAGCTAAAGGTTAGATAGGCTTTCTTTTTGTTAAAATAGCATAGGTTTTTGTTTTGTTACGGACCATCTTTTTTCGGTTCTTTGCTGTCCTGTTTTTCAGCACCTTTTACTTTCTTCTTCAACTATTTCTTGTTTCATGATATTCTTTCTTAGCTAACTGTTCCTATGCACTTTGTGCATAGATTCCGCGTTTCCACAACCTTATACTAAATGGTGCCTTCATCCTTCCTCTCTTGGAACATCTTAGTCGTGGTAAAGGGAGGCTAAAACTTTCTTGTATAATAAAAATAATAATACTTTGTAGCACAAAAAAAATAGTGGGAGCTAGTTCAGCAAATACAAAAAAGCCGCTGCTGAAATAGCAGCTATGATGTTTCTCCTCGTTCATTCTGCATTTTCTTGTGTGTTTATCCAGTTTCGACCCACAATTTACCGAATATGTTTCACATTTAGTGTCTTCTTCAGGGGGATCTAGGAGTATATTGAAAGTCGATGGATTTCTTCAGCAGAAGTCCGTGCAACCTGGCAATTGGTTGTTGGAGTGCTTGAGAGCACAAGCAGCTCCGAGAGCAGAGAAAAGTCAGGTAAACATCAAATCACATTTAGTGAGTTCACAAACTGAAGCTTAGGTAGTCCTTTTTCTACAAATTAAGTAGGATTTTTGTTTTGTTGAATAACATTTTTTTTGTAAACTGGTGATCTTTTTGATTGTAACACATTACTATCTTCTTCAACTCTTATTTAATTTCAAAAGCTTCTTTCAATTTTACTGGTTTCAATTCAATTAGTACATAGTTATCATGAGGCACTTCCCAATCGCATGGTTTTCATGCACAACTTGTTGGGAAACTCCATGTGCGTAGATTCCCCGTTCCCTTCATTCCATCCTGAACAGTACGTTCTTTCATATTCTTTGGAACTTTTTTTCAAGTTTGGGATGCTTAGATCAACTTGTCTCCAAATTTCCATGTTACGTTTTGCAATGTGCATTGCAGTGTTTAAAATATACAGTGGACTGATGAAGTCCAATAGTGTTTGAAAATTCATGGTCACTTGAGGTCTGAAAATTACTCGTAGCCTTATCACACATATAACCGAGTATATTAGCAATATTTGGTATTTAATGCTTTGTTCAGATTATGCGTTGGCGAATCAATTTCTTAGGAAAATACTTAGTAAATTCATGCAGGATTTTCAAAATCGTTCATTTGTTTTGAAGTAAAAACAAACGTGACATATTCTTCATGTTGAACTTGGGACTAAGTGGCTTTTTAAACCCAATCCATGTTACATTGCTATGCAGTTGAGTTAGTAAGTTCAATAAATTGTCTAGGTGTACTCGCTTTGAATTTCAGAATGAAAATCATATGCTCATTTGTTTCAGCAAAGCACGCGCAAAAGGCAGCTGAGTGGTCTCGACCAGCAGTTCCGACAACCTCAGCAGCTGCAGTTCCCATCCTATCTCGTCCCAATCTGTATCGGAGACTCGCCCCACCAGTGCGTTGATAGCCAAGTCATCCAACGTACTGTGTCTACAAGCAGAGGATCTTATGTGACAACACAAGATACGTAGAATGCATTGAACCGCGTTCTCGCTTGAAAAACACACCGGTAGTCACTGGATGGATTTTCAAATACTGCTGACCGACCTGCGGTCACTTCTTCAATTTTTATAAATAGGTATTAGGTGTTAAGTAAAGGTAAGATTGAATTAATGTTTGATATTTTCAATGCTTGTTACTGCAATTGACTTCAATATGAATTAATTACTGAACTTCAGTTTAACCCGTAGCAGAAAACGAATTGAACAAATGTGTCATTTTTATAATACTAACCAAGAACTTGAGATGTGTTTGCTTAGGGAGAACTGTATTCCTGTTAATAAAAATGGAATTATTCCTTTATAAGAGTTGGTTATTTAATGAAAATTTTATGCGGCCTGTAGATAGGTGTGGCAGCGTAATATGACCGACTAATTTAAATGGCGTCGATTGAATTAAGAATTAAATTTTGGTTAGTTTCTTCCCAAGAATATTAGATGTTTTAAAACCATTAAGGCAAAGTTCTTTTATATAGGAACTTTTTTAGTGCCGAATTCTGTAATTTTTTTTAGTGCTGAGTTTTGTGGATTTCACATTTAATTTATTAACATAACAAAGATTCCTAAGGAGGCTTGTATTTCTTCATTAGATCCTCGTAAATTCGTTATTGTTGCAAGTCAGAGGATCCTCACCAAATGAATTCGGTGTCGCTACCATGCAGTGGCAGTCAACACATCTCGAGTGGTGGTCATTTGACTAAGTGAAACCATGGAACGCATAGTTTTATGCTATGTTACGGGGTGTGAATCTGGTGTGGAGCTTTATATTATTATATAATTCAAAAGGAACATGGTTACTCTCATTTTATAGTAAAAAAATTTGAGATTCCAAGTTATAATACAAGTTTCAATGCTTTCATTGTATCGCAGCAAAACTTTTTACTTGTGAGATATTGTTAACGTAGGAAGAATTTGAGTGATAATTAAAATTATTTTCATTTGTTTGAACGTTTATTAATGTGTATTGCGAGTATAATGTATATCCAAATGATGAATAATTTTATGTCTCA
This sequence comes from Morinoia aosen, assembly GCA_030386875.1. Lineage (NCBI taxonomy): Eukaryota > Metazoa > Arthropoda > Malacostraca > Amphipoda > Talitridae > Morinoia > Morinoia aosen. The sequence goes on along the minus strand of CM059576.1, from coordinate 18,870,988 downwards.
CTGCTGAGAGGTGTTCGCGCATTTTTTGGGGCTGCGTCAAAATAAATAATTTTTTATTTTGTTGTCTAGACATCCTTCATTTTATGAACACAATTAGTAAATATGAGACTTGAAATGTCAAATTAAATAATATTCATTTGCTTGAACAATTCTGACTTCACGAAGAAATGTGCAATTAAATGTTAAATTATTGTATTTTCCACTTAAATTTTTATAAATATTACAGTAGCTTTAACTTGAGCTGAGATCTGAATCACAAACGAACAAACCTCTCAGTTCACTACTTTAATGCTAGCCAATAACTTTGACGGTGGGTGCAAATAAATGTTGTTGAATTTTTCTTGAGTGAAAACGAAACTCGCATTGTAATGGCGTAGTAGTCAATGAATATGTCATTTTTTAGATAAGTGTTGAGAAATTATTCTACAGTCTCAGAATAGAGAGAATCTTTCCTTTTGTTGTATGAGACGTTCACGTTCAGAGAACTTGAAATAAATGAAATACTAACTATTTCGTCTGTTCCAACATTCTCCGATTTATGTAGAAATATGCGTGAAATTGTAAAAAATTAATGATTTCTAAAATTATTTGATTTTATAGCATCCACTGCCTTAGACTACGATTAGTAATATGTAATGTTCTATTTTTTTCTGTGTAATTAAACTCTACTGCCATAGTTATCTATAAGAATTCTTATGTTTGGCAATTATAATACAATTATTTTTAGCAGTTATAACTTCAAAAAATGCTTTCTCTACTGTAGTGTAAGACTTTCTCTAACTTTGCGAGAACTCCTGTTATTTATGGAACTGAAAGAAATGAATAAAATATTTTCTGTTTGTTCGAAAGTTTCTTGATTTATTCGGGAACGTGCAAATAATTCTTTGAATATTTTATTCATCACTTTCATTTCATTACTCGTGGAAAAGTGGATATCTTGACCTGTACAAATGAGTATTGTTAAATTTTTATTTGAAAAAAATGAAATTATCTTGTATGATGGAGATGAATCAGGATTTCATTTGTGCGAGATAAGTGTGTGGAAATTTATTTATTTTTTTCAAATTGAAATATTTGTCATTATAGTGCAGAACATGCTCAATTTTATGAGAACTTGAATTAATTATGAAACTAATTGCAGAACCTAATTATTTTCGTCAGTTTAAATATTTCTTGATTAACTTAGAAATATGCGTACAGAGGTAGATATTTTTTTCATTTTTAAAGAGTTCTTTTATATAATATTATTCATTACTTGATCTGGATTGATAGAGGATTTATTCATTTTGTTCGTGTTTAAAATGAGATTTAAATTTTCTTAAGGTATTGTGATAAATTAAAATTTTGTTTGTGCGTAATAACAGGTGTTGAAATTTGTTGTTTCAAAATGGAGAGTTATTGTACCGAAGCGTGAGACCTTTACTTTCCAAGTTAGTTAAATGTGAAACTGAAAGTGGAAAATATAATTATGTTTTATTGCTAGAACATTTCTCGTTATGGGGAAATGTGCTCACAAACATTAAATAATTTTTATCACTTCCAGTTCTAAGTAGATGATCATTCAGTGCTGAATTGGATGTCACCGTTTTTATTGTTTAGAATTAAGCTATTGATTTTCCGAGAATTAAATACGAAGAAAATGTGTTATTTCAGTGCTGAATAAAACGAGTGAACTGAACTGATGCTGAGTTTATTTGAACGGATGAATGTAGGATGTGGTCATGCTGAAGCCTATTTTTAACGCGCGAAATATTTTTTAGTTATCTGGAATGCAATTCAAAATGAAATTGGGGCATTCTTCATGCGATAAACGTATAGGCATTGAAATGGTCAGTATTATTCGAACTTATATATCATTTGAAATTCATTTAACACAGTTGTGCGGAAGATATTTAAATCGATATCAATTTATTTGCAGGTTTCAACAAATCTGTTCAACTCTGAATAAATTCATGAAGTTTCTCTTCACAACGGCATGGAATATTTAATGCTTTCTGTAAGATTGCAGAATACGCTAACTTTATAAGAATTGAATTTGGTTGTGTGGAAATATTGTGTTAATTTAAAATTTTTTACTCAAGGGGTGGTACAACATATGCCTCGAATAATTCATTGATTCTGTACATCTATATTTCTTGATTCACAGGCAGGTTAGAGGGGTATGGGTGGAGTAGGTTAAATCTATGTTTTAGGTTCCGTAGATTTCCCCTAAGTGTGTCATGACTGCCCTAAGTGTGTCATGTGACACACTAAAGTGTGTCATGGCGCCTCCATGACACACAATTGTGTGCCGGTTTTGTGACAATCGTATGACACACTTAAGCGAGTCAAAATGACCCTATATTTTTTCTCAGAGCACCGAACACTTTACGTCAGGGTTGCTGAACATGCAGGTCGAACTCATCAGACAGGTCGCTTGCTTACATCTCCTACACATTCTAGTATCAGACAACATTGTAGTAATGGTTCCTCTGAACAGATTATTGATATTGGCAAATTTAAAATATTAGATACTTGTACCGTCAGCTTAGACCTACGTATGTTAGAGTCAATATTCATTCATAAACTTATGCCTTCTGTCAACGAAATGCAGAGTGCATACCCTCTGAAAATCGTCAACAGATAAATGATTACTATATTTTTTGTTTGTTTATTTGTTTTTCGTGCTTACATTATGCGCTTCTGGATTTTGGGTGTACTGACTTGTACATGATTTTATTGGCAGACTTTTTGTTGGGAATGAGCCTAGGCTCGAAACATTCTGAGTAAATGTTTTTGAAGTACTTCTTCTCAATTTCTTTCATTGTATATTTGCTTCGCGAAAAATAGTTTTATTTGTACGTATGTATGTCTTGGAATATGATCTCTGTGCGATTTTACACGGAAGGACCAGAGCCGTGTCATCTTGATTTTGATCCATTAGTTATAATAAACGGATATATATCACTTTGAGTAAAGTTGCCCTTTATTTTAATGATCAAAGGGATAAAACTAAAATATCGGGTAATGTAAATTTCACTTGGAGCCTCAATATATTAAGCATTATTTAAAAGCTCGCTTTCACAAGCTAAACTCTCAATGAGAACGCATGCCGCCGATGCACTAAATTCAAAGAATTACGGGTTGGTAATGACGGCAACAGCAACGCAACGTTATCATGTACTCGTCTTGTTATCACGTCCTCACACAGCTCATGAAAATGTCATTGAATTCTTTTATTCAAATTTTTCTTTGGAATGATCAGTGTTGTAGATGATCATTACAACAACACAAATATCTGACTGTAGGTTTGCGGTTCATTATAGTTCAGTGCCCGAGTAAAGGCAAAAGGTTTGAAAAGTTGCTACAAAGCGAGTGCATTTATTGTTCATTCATGACTGGAGAAATCGATATAAGCCTCGAGTGATAAGTGAGGCACAGATAAGACGGACGTGGCACTCTGCACACAGCGAGTCTTATCAGTCCGTCTTCAGGTTGAGGGCAGGACGAAGTTATACCTTCAGTGCTCTGGGTGAGGTGTTGCTGAGACTCCATCACTGCTTGCGTTTTGTGCCTAGTTAGGGAGAAGCTTCACCTCGCCAAAGTGTTTATCACAAGCAATGAGTGTGATATAAACAATGAGTGTAATTTAAACAGTGAGTGTAATATAAACAATAAGTGTAATATAAACAATGAGTGTAATACAAACAATGAGAGTAATATAAACAATTAGTGTAATATAAACAATAAGTGTAATATAAACAATAAGTGTAATATAAACAATGAGTGTAATATAAACAATGAGAGTAATATAAACAATGAGTGTAATATAAACCATTAGTGTAATATAAACAATTAGTGTAATATAAACAATGAGTGAAAAACAATTTTTAAACAATTTAAAACAATTTATTTACCACAGGTGATACAGAGGTAGAATGTTTCTTACGTCTAGAAAATGGTTAAATTTGAGTATAGCTACCTGTGGGCCCGAACAAATTCAGCGACTTCTAGGTCATCCTATCATCACGTTATTCTAAGGTGTACAATGATGTTTAACCTAGTTCACTTAACCTAGTTTCGCATTAGACTGATCATTGAGATAATTAACTCGATATTTTATGTTTTATTTTACAATATAGGTCGAATCGGCTATATTTAACAGTATGTTCGATAAAACGATTCAAGAGCAGACTGAAGATCGGTTATGTCACCCAAAGCAAGTTACATTATTACATTATCATTAGTTACATGTAGGAGGCTAGATCTGACATGGTGATCTTACACGACTAGTATTCTGATGGGAAGTGAGACTCAAGATGTCTTTTGAATACTTTGAACGAATACTTTTACGGATCTCCTCAGATATAGAATTTCAAGTTTTCGTTCCAACGAAGAGAATACTGTTGAATAATAAGGAAGCATGAATTTACTTGTATTTCTGGTTAAATGATCGTGATGACCAGTTTGCGCAGTCAATAATTGTCTTAGGCTATTGTCGCCATCATTTCTTAATGTTTTGTAAATGAAATTACTGATGGAGATTTTGTAGAGAACCGAAAGTTTAGGTATTTGTAAATTTTTGAAAGAATCATTTGTGTGAGCATTATATTCTAGGTTTTTTACCGCTCTGACAGCTCATTTCTGCAGAGTAAAAATTTTGTTGGTTTTATTTTTATTAGTTCCGTGCCATGCTTCTATTCCGTATTGCAAGTATGGAGAAATGAGCGTTCGGGAGAGCATTTGTAAAGTTGTTTGAGCCAGAAAATTTTTACCTTTATGTAGGATTCCGATGGATTTTGATAATTTAGAACTAATATGAGTTATGTGCTCTTTGAAGATCAGATGTTTATCTATTATGATGCCCAGAAACTTACATGAGTTGGTTTCTTCGATTTCACCTTCGCCAATTTTAATGCATGGGAGAGATACATCTTTCTTGTATGAGAATGTAATATAATTTATTTTATCAATATTAAGGCCTATTTTATTAGCTTTGAGCCACGATGAAACCCAATGAAGTTCATTATTTATACTCTTCACAATCATAGCAGGATTTTGGTTCGGAAGGACCGCAGAAAGCGTACTGTCATCGGCAAAAAGTATAAATTTGAAAAATGATGTAGATTTTACAATATCATTGATAAAAATCAGATACAGGAGAGGCCCAAGAACAGATCCTTGTGGAACTCCATGGCTAATTGTCTGTGGGTCTGATTTTGCGTTGTCAATGACAACGTTTTGCTTCCGATTTGTTAGGTATGATCTGAACCAATCATGGGCAAACCCTCGAATGCCATAACAGTGTAGTTTCGAGAGTAGTATTTTATGGTCCACACAATCGAATGCTTTTCGAAAGTCAAGAAATACAGAGAAGACAAGCTTTCCCTCATCTATATTAGAATAGAGGAATTGTAAATGATTTAATATAGCCTGTGTTGTTGATTTTTTAGAGCGAAAGCCGTATTGTTTATCGTAAAAAAATGATTTTCGTTCAAAATAAGAGTACACTTTTTTATACACAATCTTTTCGAAAACTTTGCTAATAATTGGTAGTACGGAGATAGGTCGATAATTGTTTACACAGGTTTTTTCACCACTTTTAGAGATAGGGGTTACTCTAGCAACTTTGAGGGAGTTCGGGAAAGTGCCTAGTAAGAGAGACTGGTTAATAATATTTGATATCAGCGGGGCTACAATGTCAGCAATAACTTTAAGTACTTTTTTCGGAAACGTTTGTAACCAACTCGAATTATTTTTCATGTTGTTTATGCACGTAATTACATCGGAGGAGTTTGTAGGCGTAAAGAAAAAGGAGTTGGGTTCTCGAATATGATCCATAAATTCCAGGTGATCAGTAGGTTCACTTGGAATACCATCAGCCATAGTTTTCCCTACGTTTACGAAGAAGTTGTTAAAGAGATTAACAATTGCTTTCTTCTCATGGTATTTTACATTATCTTGAATAACATATTTAATTTTCTTTTTATCGGCATTATTCGGTTTACAGCAAGAGTTAAGGAGATGCCAAGTCTTTTTAACGTCAGTTTTGAATTGAGTAAACTTGAGCGTAAAGTAGTTCTTTTTTGATGTTCTTATCTGCGTGTAACATAGTTTCTGAATCGGGTATATGTTTCTCTAGATTTTCGCCCTTCGCAAAGGAGGGCTACGTGCGCTTGGCGTTTCTTTGTATTTATCATGATGTCTCTAGTAATTCAGGGCTTTTGTTTATTTTTCGGGGTAACTGTACGAGTTACAATTGGGCAACACTGATTGAATGCGGTCATTATAGTTACAGTCAACTTAACTACTGCTTCATCAATGCTCGTAGCATTATTATTTTGTTGAGAGAAGTGCAATGTAGGCATTGATTCTTCTAGAACGGTGCGCATTTCTTCAAGATTTGATTCGTTTATTTTACGATATGAGTAAGTTTCAGCCCGCGCCTTGGGGCAAGAAATATAGACATTTTTCTTAATAAGAAAAATTGGGAAGTGATCTGATAAGTCAGAAGTAATTTTTCCAGCAAGAAAATCACTTGAGTCTGTTATAAAGATATTGTCAAGCATCGCAGCACACTCTGAGGTTATTCGTGTAGGCTTTGTAATGATCGGAAGGAAGGATTGACACTGAAAGGTTGTTAGGAAATTAGAGATTGGTTCATAGCTTTCATGTTTCAGTAGATCATAATTGAAGTCTCCGCATATTATTATGTCATTGTATAAGGGCCTGTTGAACTGAGAAATAATGCGATTCAGCTCATTCAGGAAAGATATTGGACAGGCTGTAGGAGGCCTATACACCGTTCCAAGCACAATGCGTTTACCATCTCTAGACAGTTCTACGAAGAGTGATTCTATATGATCCTGATTCATTGTTGCACTTGCTATGGTTCTCGAGTCTATGTGGTTAGATATATATGTGCTGATGCCTCCGCCCCGCTGGTTTTTTCTTTGTGAATGGTAACTATGATAATTTTCAAATCGAATCATGTCTTTAGTCGAGTCATCTAGCCAGCTTTCGGTGAAGCTAATCACGTCTAGGTTATATTTATGTTCAGTAATAGTACATTGTATCTTTTCCAATTTTGGATTGAGTGACCTACAGTTCCAACACAGGAGTGAGAAATCTCGGTCAGTTATTCGTATAGTTTCGTTGAATTTCGATATATTAGTATACCTACACTCTTGAGAGTCGTTTTGGTTTGGATATATTCTGTTCAAATGATTGAGATCTGGGTCGATTTCCTCGAATATCTCAGGGTGATCAGTCATTTAAAATTAGTAAACAGTAAGAAGTAGGTACTACAGTGCTTAAAAACGAAATACAGAGTCAAGCTTTAAATGATATTCCTGTCTAAAAAACTAGTAAACAGTAGGCAGTACGTATTATTGTATAACTTAAGACGAAATACAGAGTCAAGATTAAAAGGGTATTCCTTTCTAAAAACCAGCTTAGAAAGTATAGAAAAGAGTAAAAAATCTAGCATGATTTCATGAGTACACTCAATACTCTGCCCATGAGTGAAGAATATTGGAGTTTAATATACAAAATTGATGCGTACAAATTGCTGAAGGCGTTGTTACAAAGTTCACACACAACAGGTAATAAGTTTCAAAAAACAAATTCAGCGACGATGATAATCTAATCAGCAAATATGTTTTACACATAATGATGATTTTATTGGTAAAAAATTACATACAATTTGTGAGGAAAATCGAACAGGGTGAATATCAATATTCCATTATAACATTGGTAGGTACAAATTGCTGATGATGTTGTTGCAAGTTCTAATACAGTTGTCATGAATGTTCATATATATCTCTCATACGATTGTAAAATTGAGGTAAAACTGACGTATATATCTCTAGAGGTTGGAACTGATTCATGACGTGAAGTTATGCAGTTTGAAGATTTAGTGTAGAATTGTAGAATTCTAGGCGTTATTGACATACAAGTATATAATTTGATACAGTTACATGTTTTGATACCTAATTGAGGTGATCACCCAAGACCTGTTTCAATGATTTATCCAGTTCCAGCATCAGGTATTGGTCGAGCTTTTCTGGCGTGTTAATCTGACGTCTCGAATCCGGTTCTCCAGGGGTGAATGCGAAGATGTTTCCATCCTGGGTCCTCGGGGCTTCAATTTTTTCCGGGAATTTTCTTTTGGCTACTCTCAAGGTGTACATGATCTTGGCTCGTGAAGGTGTTAGATATTCATTTATGGCGAACTTTGGTTTATTTACTCGGCAGGCAGAGAGAATTTCACGTTTCTTGTTGTAATGTTTCAGTTCGACAGCGATGTTTCTTCGATCCTCGTTTCCAGTTAGTGGTTTTCTTCCCATTCTATTAGCTGACGTGATGTCAGCATCAATGAGGTCAATGTTGATGTCCTTCAGAATTTTGAAGACTGTTTCTTGGCAATTTTCGTTGGTGTAGGATTGAGGTAGTTCCCCCCCCCCCCCGGAAATGACGAGAGTACATTTTCTATCTTCCAGGTCTCGGCGCTGATCATTTTTTTCCAAGCGATCGAGACGAGACTCCAAGCTATGTATTTTCTCATTCTGTTCTTCAATATTTTTTTTTGTGTTCTGCTTCTTTCCCTGCTATTGTTTCAAATAGTGTTTTAAGGTGGCTTATTTCATTTTTCATTATGCCAATATCACTATTAAATTTTGTCATCACTGAGTCGAAGTATTTTATTAAGACAGATACCACTTCCTTGCCGTCTTGAGTTAGGCTAGACACAACAGGATATTGACCAAACTTTGGTTGATACTCACAGCTGTTATGGGTGCTGCTGCTGTTGTTGCTGTTTTTGCGTTGCTTCTTGGGTCCCATCTCGTAGATTGAGAGAGTCGGCTTCCTTGTTTAAACGAGGGTTGAACACTTTCACACTTTTTGAGGGAATATTATATTCTTAGTTTGATGATTTATATGTTTATATCACATTTGAATCCTCATCGCGAGAAAGGGTACCCATTTAGGTTAGAAGTACATTCTTTCTAACAATAGGCACTTTGTTTCGGAGCGAGCAGAGCGAGCGCAACGCACATCCTCACCATGTGGTGTCTCTGAGGACACTGTAATACAAACAATGAGTGAAATATAAACAATGAGTGTAATATAAACAATGAGTGTATTATAAACAATGAGTGTAATTTAAACAATGAGTGTAATATAAACAATGAGGGTAATGTAAACAATCAGTGTAATATAAACAATGAGTGTATTATAAACAACGAGTGTAATATAAACAATGAGTGTAATATAAACAATCAGTGTAATATAAACAATGAGTGTAATATAAACAACGAGTGTAATATAAACAATGAGTGTAATATAAACAATGAGTGTAACATAAACAATGAGTGTAATATAAACAATGAGTGTAACATAAACAATCAGTGCAATATAAACAACGAATGTAATATAAACAATGAGTGTAACATAAACAATAAGTGTAATATAAACATTGAGTGTAATATAAACAATGAGTGTAATATAAACAATGAGTGTAATATAAACAATGAGTGTAATATAATCAATGAGAGTAATATAAACAATAAGTGTAATATAAACAATGAGTGTAATACAAACAATGAGTGTAATATAAACAAAGAGTGTAATATAAACAATGAGTGCAATATAAACAATTAGTAAAATATAAACAATGAGTTTAATATAAACAATGAGTGTAATATAAACAATGAGTTCGGTATGTAAAACGACTGACACAAATTCACCAAAATCCGCGCATGAACATTGCAGGAGGTTCATTCGAACAACAGTCAATGGTGGAAAAACTTTTGACCTGAGGCTTCCACATCGCGAACAGGTGCAGGTGAGTACTTTCTTCTTGTGATGAATATTGTTCAACCCATATTCTAGAGTACGTTCTCAAGTGACGCGATATTGTTCTAATTGTGCCTAAGATTGTTCAGTATCGACCAGCTAATGCCCATATATTTGAAGCCGTGAGTAGATTTCACCCATCATGTAGTTTGTTATAGTTCGCTAAGAGCTAGACGGAGAAGGATGGATCGTTTTCTAGTTCCATCTGGCAATTTCAATGAAGCTTTCAATGAACAAAATCGAGGGAGTATTATTTGCCAGGTTGTACGCGGGGAAGAATTCTATTCTATTACTGCGCCAATTACAATGCTCAACTAGAACATTTATATTTTGCATTGTTCTATGGGAGTTATATGCTGTGCCTCATGTCGCTTTGGGAGCGTCGAGCGACACCGTTGTGAGAAGTAATGAAATGAACAAACTTGCAGCCGAGTTACTTATAGATATTTAATCAACTAGTTATACATAAGAGTTGGAAAGCCTTTGGACTTTCTGGATAGAGACAGTTAGTAAAGACCACAGACAGCTGTGCAGGTTTCAGACAATTGTGCTCACGACCAACTCGTTGCCTTAACGTTGCCTCAGTCGGAGGAATGAATTTGCCGCTCTGACTCCAAATCAGACCACATGTTTTCAAACTTTGTGACTCCGATTCCAGCTTTTCAAAATTTGCGACTTTATCTCCACTCCTTCACAATTTTGAGGTGAATATTTCGTTTTATAGTTGTTGCAGTTATTGCAACCTGAGTATCTGTTTTTATTTTCTTTCTTTATAACTGAGATTCAAAAACTGATAAAAAAATGGTAAAATCAAGGTTTATTATACATATTACAGACACGTGCCCTCTGAGTAGGCAAGGTAGGCAGTGCCTACACTGAGAAGTAAAGGTCAGAATCAACAATATTTTCTGCGATAAAGCTTATAAGTATACACAAAATCCAACGAAACTATATTGCTTGATCCAATTACTATGCTCGAAATACCCAAAATTTTGATATATGTGAAGTTAAGGCAGGCACGACGTGCACTGCCTTACATTCCCTGCACCTACACTACGCAGAGCAGCACTGCAGTACAGGCACCACGCTCAACACCATCTTATATTGCAGCTATAATGGGCAGAGTAGTTCTGCTTCCGTCTCAGCGGGCCTGCTGATACGTTTTGCATACGAATGAAATCCGCTTCCAGCTTATATATATATAATATGATTCCATTCTTCATTCTCTGCCAACTTTTACCATATATTTGACACTTAATTATTTTAATAAACAGTACACCGATATGGTATTCATTTTGTATTTTGTGCGAGTTGTAACGTTTGTAGCAAGAAATTCGGTACTACCGCACAAACTGCACTGCAGCTGAGGCAGTGCACTGCCCTCAGTTACATGGGTGTCACTAACCGAGGCTTTTGCTGCTGCTGTGTTATTTTCACTGCAGCTAGTTGTTATTTATATATATTTATTTGTGCATCTCAATATCTATATTGATTATCCTAAAACGGTTCCAAGTCTTCAACATGAAGAAGTAATTAACATTTATAGAAACAGCGTACACGGCGGTCATATGTGACGGGATGAAATGATTTCCTGCTAATAATTTCCTTCCAGATGTGGATGCTAAACAAACATATCCATCCCAATGATACCCGCGATAAAAAATATTCTTGTACTTGTGCACTGGTGAAACTCGTCTCGCAGATGCGGTCATTGAGCGTCCTTGTGAGCGTCACAGAGCGACGGAATAAGCAGACTCAAAGCCAATAAATTCATTAAAGGGTGTTTTTATGTAAGGCTGTAATAGAGTATTTTGTAATATTAAATACCCTTCCGAACTCGGCATCCACGTTACGGACTGTAGTATATAAGGGATCTGGATCTCTTTTTCTTTAATGACTTGTTATAATGCAGCTGTAAGCGAAAATGAGTGTATCAATTTACCAGTGAACTGAAACCAAGACCACGAGTGCTAAATTCCTCTTCTTTATTCTTACTACAGCTTTTTAACTTTAATTTAAAAAGCTCAAGTTTAATTTAAAACAAGATCAAGCTTCATTTAAAAGTTTCAGGTATGCTTTATTTAAAAAAAGATCGAGTTCAATTTTGAAAAGCTTATGTTTCTAAAATTACATACCTATGTAATAATAATATAATTGAAGTTTATTCGTGGGTATGCATATTTATTTGAAAGTACTGGCACTGAAAATAGAGTAAATCGAATATCAGACAAAGCAAGCGGCTGTGATTTTGCACTCAATTTGAACATTTTTTAAATTTTACCTATGAATTATTTGCTAAACAGATCATCTTTACTTTTATCTATTGACAAAAATGATGCGAATAAACTTGATGTTGTAAGGAAATATGTGACAATTAGCAAATTGCACTGACTGAAAAATTGAACATTACTGAGCTTCAACTCTTCAGTCAGTGCAATTTGCTAATTGTCCCAAAGTTCCTTATTACATAAAGTTTATTTGCGTCATTTTTGTCAATAGATATATGTAGTACCGATGATCTGTTTAGCAAATGATTCATGGGTAAAACTTAAAGAATGTAAAATTGAGTGCAAAATCACAGCAGTTGCTTTGTCTGACATTCGATTTACTCTACTTTCAGTGCCATTACTTTCAAATAAATATGTATTCACGCGACTAAACTTCAATTCTATTATTATTACATAAGTATGCAATTTTAGAAACATAAGTTTTTCAAAATTTAACTCGATTTTATTTAATATAGACTACTTGAGAATTTTTGAATTAAACTTGAGCTTTTTTAAATTGAACTTGACCTTTTTTAAATTGAATTTTAAAATTAAACTTGACCTTTTTAAATTGAGCTTGAGCTTTTTTATATTAAAGTTAAGAAGCTGTAGTACACCACTGTTTTTTTAAAAGGGGAGGGAAGGAGGTGATGTTACCCTGATGGCGCTACGAGAAGGTCGAGGTATAGTGTTTTTTTGGTGTACCCGATTCGTCATAGATTATTGGAATCGATAATTTTGTAAAAAATATTCTTCAGATGTGGATCAAAAACCAATATACCCAAACCCAACAAAACCCGCGATTAAAATACTCTTAATCTTTTGCACTGGTGAAACTCTCATCAACAAATAATCATTAAGCTTCCTTGACTGCGTGATCGAGTGGAGACCAACTGAGCTGTAACATGACTCTCCCACAATTTTCTATGCTATCTTATACCTTTCCTCTACTTTCCTCAGCCTCAACTGGTGATATCCTATGCAACCTAATCTAACCTACCAATACACGTGATATTCTATACAACCTAATCTAGTCTACTAATTTACGTGATATTCTATACAACCTAATCTAACCTACCAATACACGTGATATTCTATACAACCTAATCTAAGCTACCAATACACGTGATATTCTATACAACCTAATCTAACCTACCAATACACGTGATATTCTATACAACATAATCTAACCTACCAATACTCGTGATATTCTATACAACATTATCTAACCTACCAATACCCGTGATATTCTATACAACCTGATCTAACCTATCAATACACGTGATATTCTATACAACCTGATCTAACCTACCAATACACGTGATATTCTATAAAACCTGATCTAATCTACCAATACACGTGATATTCTATACAACCTAATCTAACCTACCAATACAGGTGATATTCTATACAACCTAATCTAATCTACCAATACACGTGATATTCTATACAACATAATCTAACCTACCAATACCCGTGATATTCTATACAACCTGATCTAACCTACCAATACACGTGATATTCTATAAAACCTGATCTAATCAACCAATACACGTGATATTCTATACAACCTAATCTAACCTACCAATACACGTGATATTCATTCCGACTCCCAATCTGCTGGGTTAACATACCGAAAATAATTGTGGAGTTGATGAAGCTTGTATCACAGACACGCTCATCACACACTTGAGGCTGGTGGGTGTGACGGACGGACGGGCGCGACTCCTTTTATAATAGTGATTAGCGTGTTACGAAACATACAGATATTTAAGGACATAACGGTCATTCTTAGTTGTAAGTTATTGACTATTTTCAAATGAACTTTAGAAACTCAACACAAATCGCGTACCCTAGTGTGTGCGTGATGACGGACACAAACAATTTTATCATGTATCCGTCTTGCGGACGTAAGCTTTGAAGCTTTTCAAGAAAATCACAATTAGGAAACCAATATTCAAATTCCAAATTTTTTGGCCTGATACTAAATTGTGGCCAGGTTACTAGTGAAACTAATCTTAAAATTATTTTTCCACATTATCAATGAAAAATGTCAAAGGATCACGATAAATGTAAACAGAAGAAGGCACAAAGAAAATTTATTTCACTAAAAAAAAAGGGTTGTGTGTTCTTGATACCATCATGCAAGTGAAAAGGTGTCAAATTTACACAGGAAAATAATCCAATAGAATATTTTCTTGTATTTCTTTAGCTTAATTCTCGTTGCTATCAAAACTATCGATTAGAAAAGTGTGACACACGGACGGACAGACTGACGCGGTTGTTATTATAGTATAGATCGGTAAATTTAAATATTTTCAAAGTAATTTCTTCTATGTTATTGCACTGGGAATCTGCTTCCCTTGTATCATAGATACCCTTCTAAAGATACAAAACCTAGCATCCGCTAACTTTGGTTATTAGGCTTACAAATATTGAATGAAAATTAAATCTATTGTTAAGAAAATGCAGCTCACCACGAAGAAAATGATACAGCAATTTAAAAAAAAATTGTCTAATATTATTTGGAAAAAACAGCTGTTGCTTGGTTGGTGAATGTGTCTGTGACGCTCATAAGGATGCTTAATGACTGTATCTGAGATGTGAATTTCACCGATGCAAAGGTAGGAAGATATTTTATCAACGGATAGTGTTTAGATGGATCTATTTGTTTCTCATCTCTATCTTGACTTTTTTGAAAGAAAGTATCGGATATCGTCATTTATGGTCAGTCGTGCACCATAGTTACTTATAAAATGAGGAAAAGCAAATGTAGTTGCATTTTTTAAATTATAAAAACGCTAGCAGGACGAACAAAAATTCCACGGTCAATATCATTGTTAAAGTAGTTGAACCCATTGAATAATTCTATTAAACCTATTCGAACATCAGAAATCTTAACAAAACATAACCTAATCTAGCCCAACATGAACTAAATAACTCTAAATAACGTATCCTTACCCAACATAACCTGATCCAACAAAACATATCCTAACCCACTATAGCCTATCCTAACCAAGGCTATGCTAGCCTAACGTAATTTATATTAGCCTCACTCATCCTAACCGTTTTTGGCGAGCCATTCTTTCCTCCTGGCTGAGTATCAATGACATGATACTTCTACAGGGATGTACGTGATTGGGGTTCCCAAGGCCCCAGTCATGCCCGAGCTTTAAGGCCTTGTTTACCTCTCGAATAGTGCCAAGGTAACATTCCTTGTGGACAGTGACCACACTGCAGGCACGACCCTGACTTGCCGCGTCAGCGTTTGCACGCCAACTGCTGCGCCACCACAGGGTCCAAACCTGCGCAGGAAGCGTGGCATGCAAGCGCTCTGTGCTCTCAGCTACTTATCTTAACCTAACCTATCTTAATTCAACTATTGAACCTAGTGGTCTAATATCCTAACATAGTTTATTCTAGACTATCGTTACATATCCTACCTCGATCCATCACATGATAACCTAGCCTAAGGCATCCTGGCAGGACCCGTGAAAATTCTGCGGTGAATATCGTAGTTAATCTCGGTGGACTCCTGGAAAAATTCCATGACAACCAATTCTAATTCAATTGAACATGTATTCTAACCTAACCCAACACAACCTAATTTAAACCTCTCAGCATAACCTATTACCTACGCTAACATAAAATCCTACATAACCTATTGTAACCTAACCAACATAACCTATAATAATCTAACCCAACATAAGCTATTCTAACCTAACGCAACGTAACGCATCATAACCCAATAATTTAGCATGTATACCGCAATGACTTCTGTATCATGGCACAGAGCGCGTGACACACATAGATCTATAGATAGATAGGTTAGCTCGTATAATTATTCAAAAACATTATAATAAAAATCTTAAAATTAGTTTATGCTAACTTAAAACTAGAAAGTGACCAGGAGTTAAATTTGAGCGATATAATGATTGAGTGAAAGACAACTTTATTCCTCCAACCGAAAATGAGAAATGTGCAGGAAATTCCATTAGTAACTCATGTTAACTTGACCTTGAGACTAGAAAGTTAACAAAACAAAGAGATCAATAAAATACAAAAGTAACAATAAGACTCAACCTTAACATGCCACTCCGGCTATACATGTTTCTCAGTTATAGTAGTTTCTGGGCTGTGTACAGTCCTGAAATAAGTTACAAAATAGCCAATCTCTGACGATCAGATATAGGCCACCAGTTTCGTTACAAATTATATTTCTTCGAAGTCTTTAGGTGATACTTGTAAGTGCTGGTAATTCGCTCATGAAGTTACAAAAGAACCGTTATGTGTTGACTTGGATATCGTACCATCATTGGAGTTGTATTGAAATTATTGTTGCTAAGGCACTTTTTACTCAACACCAACATTTAAAACTTCGATTTGCTGAAATAACTTGAGGAATTGGTACTTGGCCAATACAGATTGAGTGCAAATTACCTATAGAGTTGTTTTATTCATAGTTCGAGGCTCGCCTGATAATACCCTATTTTTGGGCCTTTTCCCTAGCCTACTTTGAGCTCTGAGGAACAACAACGATGGCGAATGCAGTACATTGTAAAAAAAGTACTTCGCAAGTGACCCAATGGGACAAACCTAAAGCAAAAGGTGTGGGCAGAAAATAACATGACAACGCAAGATGTAGATGTATGGGCAAGGAACAAACAATGAAGCGTCATGTACCTGAACCTTGAATGCTCAAATTATCTTAAAAAAAATATTTCACAAGACAACAGCTGTAAATTACGTATGAAAACTGCAAAAAACAACACTGCTCATCACGATTAAGTAATATTTTAAAAATGTCACACTAAATTATTAGCATTTTTCTTGTAAGAACTTTTTTATAATCATGATATTTTTTTAAATCAACCTAACGGAATGGTTTTATGTATTACAAAGGCATGTAAATATAGAAACAGTTGTAAAAAACGACGAAAATTCAAGCCTCTCGCTGGTCTTTGAGACTATTCGGGCACAAATAACAAGGATGAAATCAACAACATTTAGGACTTATCAACTAAGTGTCCTAGAATATTATTACTCATGTTAATAGAACCAAACAGTAATGCACCAAACCTTTAGGTGTGATACTGCGAACAATGCAAATGGTGAACAGGTGAATCTCTAGCCTCCGATAAATTTCACTTTCAAACCACACATGATCACGAAAAAACTAATTAAAGATTTAAGGCAGAAGGGTTCAGGCTATTCCATTATTTCACAAAGTGATGTAAACAAAAACTTTGAGCCACTGAAATAAAATTTATGAATATTCAAGCTAAGATCACCCTTACATTGCGTGGAATGACATTGACATACTTCATGCTCAGAGAGCTAGCTTTTTCGCAAGGCAGCTCGCTCGATCATCCCTGTAGTACTTGAAGGTTACGAGCCCAAATACTCGTGTATTTGTGCAACGGTGAGAACTATGGCCCTTTGATGCACCTCGTAGATATCATTACTATATACAGGCGACAAAACCTTCATTGCTCGGCCTTGTAACCGTCGGAGCTTAATTAAACCAAGTGTGGGGACACCGATGAGAAACACACTATAACATCCTCAGAACACGAGACATACATCCTCATGCGACAGTAAACCAATAGATCTGCTCATGTTATTAAATTCCTCTCCGATAATGTATCAAAGCAAAGTCTGTCATCAAAAACGACTAAGAATTTACAATCCCTGGACTCTATCACGTAAATACCATTAACAAGTAAACACAATTTTATACGAGTATAAACACCATTTTTTCTGTGTAAGGGAGGACTATATTTTTAACAAAACATTATTTATTCCTGAAACATTACTTTAGACCCACTGTTAGATACCCACTCCAAATTTGGACACCAATTTGAAGACATGGCTGCTGCTTGCTATCTAGCTCGCATCTCCAATAATGTACGGGAGCACGTACTGCGAAACTGGCGTTGCATGATCTTCAATCTTGCTAATGATGAAGGTTTTTATATCAATGGGGCTAACTAATATCCATAACCCACCCGTTAACGAGCCTATAACGACTACAATGGAGAATAAACTAAATGGAAAGACTGCATTGCTTTTTGTATCTTGATTTCAGGTCACTCTACTGAAGCTCTGTGAAACAATTTTAATAACACATGTTTAAACAATTTAAAACAATTTATTTACCACAGGTGATACAGAGGTAGAATTTTCCTTAAGTTTAGTACAATGGTAAAATTTGAGTATAGCTACCTGTGGTCCCGAATAAGTTCAGCGACTTCTAGGGCATACTCCTTCAACGTTGTTCTAAAGTGTACAATAATGTTTAGCTTACTGTAAATCACTTAACCTAGTTTCGCATTACACTGATCAGTGAGATAATTTACTCAATATTAGATGCTTCATTTAACAGTATAGGTCATATGAACTATATATAACATTATATTCGATAAAAGATCTAACAGCAGACTGAAGATCGGAGATATTACCCATGGCAAATTACATTATTGGAAACAGTCATGTAGGAGACAAGATTTGACTTGGTGATCTTACACGACTAGTATTCCGATAGGAAGTGAGACTCAAGATTTCTTTTGAATACCTTGTAAGAATTACTTTCACGGATCTCCGCAGGTATTGAGTTCCAAGTTTTAGTTCCATCGAAGAGGATACTGTGTTGCGACCGGGCCTTTGAATAGTAAGGAAGCATGAACTTACTTCTATTTAGGGTTAAAGGGTCGTGGTGACCAGTTTGCGCAGTTAATAATTGTTTAAGGATATTGACGCCATTATTTGTTAATGTTTTTGTAAATGAAATTGCAAATGGAGATTTTGTAAAGATCCGAAAGTTGAAGTATTTGTAAATTTTTTAATGAATCATTTGTGTGAGCATTATATTTTCGATTCTTTACCGCTCTGATCGCTCTTTTTAGCAGAGTAAAAATTATATTTGTTTTATTTTTATCAGTTCCGTGCCATGCCTCTATTCCGTATTGCAATTATGGTGAAATGAGCGTTCGGTAGAGCATTCGTAAAGCTGTTTCGGGCAGATAATTTTCAACTTTATTCAGGATTCCGATGGATTTTGATAATTCAGAACTAATATGATCGATATGCTCTGTAAAGGTGAGATGTTTATCTATTATGACGCCCAGAAACTTGCATGAGTTGGTTTCTTGGACCTCACCCTCGCCAACATTGATGCGTGTGAGAGATATTTTTTTTTATTCTATGAGAATGTAATAAATGAACGAGGAGTTCGTGGGCTCGAACTCAGGACTAGAGATCACCGCGCCAACACGCTATCGACTGTGCTATCGATCACCCTGAAAAGGTGACCGAAGCACAACGAAAGCAATGTTTTGGCACAGTGAAGCAGGCGCACTGTCCTGACAGATATTTAATTCCCATATGTATCGAGAGTTCAAAGTCTAGTCACCCCCAGAAACAGTTAATTAACTGTTAATAATTTTCTCTACCGAAAATACGAATGATCTACCGAGGCTTAGTTCAAAGTCTAGTCACCCCCAGAAACAGTTTCTGGGGGTGACTAGACTTTGAACTCTCGATACATATGGGAATTAAATATCTGTCAGGACAGTGCGCCTGCTTCACTGTGCCAAAACATTGCTTTCGTTGTGCTTCGGTCACCTTTTCAGGGTGATCGATAGCACAGTCGATAGCGTGTTGGCGCGGTGATCTCTAGTCCTGAGTTCGAGCCCACGAACTCCTCGTTCATTTATTTTATTTGAAAACCTTGTGGAAGCAGTGTCTTCCCGTACCAGAATTAACTGTTTCTGGGGGTGACTAGACTTTGAACTCTCGAGAATGTAATATATTTTATTCTATCTATGTTGAGGCTTATTTTTTTAGCTTTTAGCAATACTGAAACATCATGAAGTTCATTATTTTTACTCTCCGCAATCATAGAGGGATTTTGGTTTGGAAGGACCGCATAAAGCGTGGTGTCATCGGCAAAAAGCATGAATTTGACAAATGATATTGATTTGATATCATTTACAAATATCAGAAATAGGAGTGGTCCAAGGACAGATCCTTGTGAAACTCCATGGCTAATTGTCTGTGGGTCTGATTTTGCGTCGTCAATGACAACGTATTGCTTTCGATTTGTTAGGTATGATTTGAACCAATCAGAGGAAATTCCTCGAATGCCATAACAGTGTGGTTTCGAGAGTAATAAGGTATGGTCCACACAATCGAATGCTTTTCGAAAGTCAAGAAATAAGGAGAAAACAAGCTTTCGTTCGTCTATATTATAGTAAAGGTAGTGTAAATGATTTAATACAGCTTTTGTCGTTGATTTTTTAGAACGAAAACCGTATTGTCTGTCGTAGAGAACAGATTTTTGTTCAAAATACGAATACACTTTTATATACACAATTTTTTCAAATATTTTGCATATAATTGGCAATACAGAGATTGGTCTATCATTATTAATGCCATTTTTTATCACCATTTTTAAAAATAGGGATTACTTTGGCAGTTTTGAGAGAGTTAGGGAAGATACCTTGAGAAAGTGAATGTTTGATAATATTAGATATGCACGGTGCTATTATATCGGATATAGCCTTAATAAATTTAGCTGAGAATGTATTTAATCCATTTGATTTATTTTTCAAGTCGTTTATGCACGTAATTACATCGGAGGGATTAGTTGGCGTGAAAAAGAAAGAGTTGTGTTCACGGACATGGTACATGTATTGCAAGTGGTCTGTAGGTTCACCAACGACACTATAAGCTATATTTTTCCCTATATTTATAAAAGAGTCGTGAAACACTGTTGCAATATCTTGTTTATCGTGATATTTTACATTTTCGTGAACGATGGACTCAATTGTTTTTGTAGCATTTACGGTCTCGTACGACGTTGAAAATCTTTTTACTAATGTGCCTCTACATGAGACTGTACAAATTTGCTTAGGGTACCTGTATCAGTCTAGCCAAGTAGTGTTAGGCGTGACTGTGAATTATTTTAAAACCTCACTCGAAATGGCTGTGCTGAATTCTGTGTTCATGTTCCAAGGTAGATTTTATCGGCAGACAGAAGGTTTAGGAATGGGTCTCCCATTAGGACCGACTTTCGCAAATATCTTGATGTGTCATCATGAAGTGAACTGGTTGTCTGAGTGTCCGCTAGACTTTATGCCAATTATTTACAGGAGGTATGTTGACGAAACTTTAGTTTTATTCCGTGAGGAGTGTCATGCGAGGAAATTCTTGGACTACATCAATTCCAAGCACGCTAATTTGAAATTTACGATAGAATACGAGACTAATCATAAGCTTGCCTTTCTAGACTGTTCCGTGGAAAAACTAAGTCGAACATTCGTAACTTGTGTTTATAGGAAAATACCTTTACGGGCTCAGGTACTAGCTTTTTAGTTTTAGTTTATTTAGATTTAAACTCAGTTACGTTAAAACCTTGCTGCATCGCGCATTTCATATGAGTTCAACCTACCACGGTAAACATGATGAATTTAATTTTCTACAAAATTTTTTCAACATCAATGGTTTTCCTACTTATATTATAAGATTTAATTATATGGTTTTCCTACTAACCTAATATTTAAATTGTAAGACTATTTCTAGACAAAAAATATATACGGAATTATTCTGCGACAACTGAAGAAAAAAAAATTATTGTAACTTGCTCTTTTATCGTGCACAGTCCGAGAAGGTAGCCAGTGACGTTTCAAAGCTGGTGGAGAAATTTTACAATTGCTCACATTTTATTCCAATTTTGACAAACGAGTGTACTATAGGATCGATTTTTAGACTTAAAGACCGTCTGCCTACTGAACTGTGCTCTCGGCTAATCTATAAGTATTTATTGTTGCCCGCTGCAAGCAGACCTGCTATCGCTTTTGATGGGTACTTACATTCTCTCCAAATGACCAGTTCCCAAAATATTCAGAAATAAATAACATGCTGTCTCTTACAGCTGCATTTCTCAATAAAGCTTTGAGACAAAATTGTCCCCCAAGCCCAGCGTCGATTTTTTCCACTGTATCAAATATTCAAATGATTACAGAACAGCTTTTTGCTTTAAATTATTGTATCAGCGCTCATGATTTTACGCCGGTGGTAGCTGCGAGTAACCATCATTATGCGAAATCTCCTCTAGACACTTTTCTCGTTGGAGACAATAGTCTCACAAAAATCAATAGAGATGACATTGATAGCGCATGCAGGATTCAGACCATAACTTCGGAACGTCTAAATGATCTCCATGATGAGATTGAATGCGCACCACCTTTCAGCAACTATATAATTAGTTTCAAAGGTTTGAGCCTCTCGTCCCATAATCTCACGAAGTTAAAAAACCTGATCATGACAGAATCTTTTTTCTCATATTTATGTGGTGAGTGCCTGCAGTGGGCAGCAATTGTACATGGCATCGAGCCTGTGCAGAAAAATTGGTCTTAAACTGATTCCGCTGCGAGCAAATGTAAAAACCGGTCTTGTCAATGAAGCTTACAACAATGTCCGCACTTGGCCCGTTACGCGAGAAGACACGCATCATTTTCTGCAACAAATTGCTCTAAAATCTCTTTTGAGACTAACTTCACATTTTATCTCCTGTGTCAGAAACTCCCATGATCTGAATGAAGAAATTGAATACTCTAATGATTATGCAAAACAGCAAAATGAGTTGAATGATTGTTCTAAGTTGACCGCCTATCTACGTGAAACCTCCAGCAGCATAAACCGATGTTTGCCTTCATACAACAAACCCTCTCCTCCCCTCTCCTCCCGATGTTTGCCCTCATATTACAAGCCCTCTCCAGCATCCGCCACACACAATTGCGGAGTGCCTACAATAATTAGGTTTTCATTGCTATCCAATGCTGATAAAGAGGATAAACAGCCCCTCTTAGACACGAGTATAAATCAACATCCAATCACATACTCGGAAGCAGTGAAATCAACAGGAAGAGAGAAATCGCTGCAAAATTGCAGTCGACAATCGATGGAAAATCCACTACCCAACGGTATGCACAATCATCACCAGAAAAATATAATTGACACGAGCATTTCTCAGTTCTCTGCAAATCCCCATACAAGAAATCACCACAGAGCGGGAATTCAGAGCCAGAAAAACGTAAATTCCCCGCACCTCTCAGAACCTCTTAATGATGTAAAAAGTGCGAAAAAAACGTCTCCAGCCCCATTTGTGAACGCATGAATTCCACAATGGATGAATTGAAACGATCATGGAACATAAAACTGATTCCCACCAAAGCCGATGGACACTGCCTCCTCCACGCAGTAGCTCATCTACTTACAAAACAACCAGCATCAAAATGGAATTACAATTCCCTAAAGGCTGCAACCAAAACAGAGAGTAAAGCAAACAACAGCACATACGCTAAATTTGTCGCCAAGAACAGTGGAGACATGCAAAACCTCATAGATAATTACATTGATCAAAAACATTTTGACAAAGCTGCTGTAGACCTTATACCACTAATCATTTCAAATGTGACAGGCCAAAAACTTCTCGTCCTGGATGAACAGGATCATTGTGTTTTTAAAATATCAGTCGTTCCCATTTCAGAGTTATCAAATAATAACCCTCAACTACTGCTCCATCGTAAAAACGATCACTACAGTGCTCTTGTCACACAAGGCAAAAATCAAACCGGGGTTACCTCATCTTGACAGAGTGCCGCTGCCCAGCCAAATAGTAGACTTTCTTACATAGCAGATGCTGGGCCAAACACCCTGGGCAACATAGACAAAATCGATAAATATCCTGAACGATCACATCGAGATAGTAACTTCGCTACCTTTAAAAAGAGTGCTAATATAGGTAAAATCAAAATCAAGCATGTAAATGCTCGAAGCCTGAATGGTAAATTGGATTAAATCAGAGTAATGTTGGTCACTGAAAAAATTGACATTTTGTGTGTCTCAGAAACATGGTTTGATTCACGAACCCAAAGTTCATTTTTCAACATTCCTGATTACGTGTTGTACCGCTACGATGGCGCTAAAACCAGCCGAGGTAGTGGATCTTGTATTTTTGTGAAAGAAATGTACTCAGCATCTTCACTACTAGCGAATAAAGTTTGCGAAGGCATTGAAATGGTTTGGTTAGAAGTGCAAATAAATAAACACAAATCAATAATCATTGGCAGCCTTTACCGGCACCCATCGTCTCCCCTAAATCTAACACTAGATTTCATTGAGGAAACCTTCAAAGAAATCGTTCAGGCAAAAAAATCATTCTTTGCTTTCGGAGATCTCAATGTTGACCTAACGGACAAAAACAATCAGCTAACCAAACTATTGTATAAACTAAGCCTATCACAAATGGTCAAAGAACCGACTCGCATCACTAAAGTCTCTGCAACTCTCCTCGATCTAGCAATCACAAATAATCCCACCGCAATACTTAGTACAATAATATCACCTTCTATTTCCGATCACCACTCTATAGAATGTGAAATTAATATTGCGAAGGAAAGCCAAAAATAATGACCTATCGCTCGAAAAGGCACTATTCAGCAGAACTATTTCAAGAAAAACTACTCGATAGTTCTACCGAATTCCAGAAAATGATGCAATCTGACGATGTTGACATACAAGTGTCAATCTTCAACGAGAACTTCACAGCAGCTCTCGACGAATGTGCACCTTACGTCACCAAAAAAACCAAGCCAAAACGGACTGTTTGGATTACTGACGAAGTTAAAGAGATGAGCAGAATAAAGAAAGCTAACTTGCGAGAGTACAAAAACAATAGATCAAACAGTACCTTATACAAGAGATACAAAGAACATGAAAAAATTTTTCGAAAGAAAATCACTGAAGCGAAACAAACTCACTTCCACCAGGCACTGATAACGGCTAAAAATAACCTGAAGCGAACTTGGGAAATCATTAGTGAGGTAGCCCCATTTAAAAATTTAGATCGCATAATAATTTTGAAAATCCCTTGGCAACAGCCATGGATTCCAACACATTCTTTTCAAAAGTAGGGGCTCAAGTTTTCAGTGAGGTGTGTACCAATCCACATGAAACGACAATTGAAAATTCATGCCCCACTGCACCCTCGAGGACTGATGTCAAGTGGAGACCACGCCCTGTCGATTTACCGGAGTTACAAAACATCTCATACTCACTAAAAAACACAAAGGCGGTTGGACATGATGGTATCCGTCTTCAATATATCAAAGACAGTTTCCCTGTTACAGCACCATGGATTCGTCTGATAATTAATACATCAATAGTAACCAACACGTTTCCAAACCAATGGAAACACTCCATTATTAGACCGTTGCACAAAAGTGGTGACCTAAATACAGCATCAAACTACAGGCCCATCAGTCTTTTGCCTGTCATGTCCAAACTATTGGAGAAAGTGGTGAAAAATCAACTGTCATTTCACCTGGATGAGTCAAATCTACTCCACCAAAATCAATTTGCCTATAGAAGAAATACTAGCACCCAAGACGCTCTGCTCAATATATCTGAAAAAATATACAGTGACATCGATCAAAAGAATGTAACACTCTTGCTGCTACTCGATCTCTCTAAGGCGTTCGATAGCGTCGAACATGAAAGACTTCTACGTAAAATACTGAACTTGGGAATAGACACGCAATGGTTTGAAAGTTACTTGTCAAATCGATCTCATGCAGTCCGCATAGAAAACAAATTGTCCCCATTCATTCAAAGCAATTTTGGTGTTCCCCAGGGATCCATCCTACTCTTTTCTATTTTCATTAATGATTTCCCTCCAACGCCTTCTAACACACGAATCTCAATGTATGCAGATGATGTTCAAATTGCAATAACAAGTTCTGTATCGGAAATACCACAGACGCAAATTAAAGCCGAAACTTTACCGACTAGCCTGAAATCATGGTACGATGGAAATGGTCTCAAATTAAATGCTAATAAAACACAATGCATTATTTTTGGATCCCAAGATGCAATTAAAACAACTTCCGATCTTACTCTTGCAGTTGGAAATGATAAAATTAATGCATCAGAAAAAGTTAAAAATCTAGGTATCTGGTTTGATCGAAATATGTCCTTCAAATCTCACGTTGAGACTACTTGCAACAAAATCTACGGAACTTTAATGTTTTTTCATCGTATAAAAAGTATGCTAGACGAAAAATCCAGATTATTAGCCATTCAATCCCTTGTGTTATCGCGCATTGACTACTGCAGCCTAGTATGGGGAGACTTACCTCAATACCTTCAAAGGGACTTACAAAAATGCATGAATTTTGCAGCCAAGGTGGTATGCAACGGTATTTTCAAAAGAAATGATCACGTAACCCCTCTCCTCAATAAACTCGGCTGGATTCCAATCCAAGAAAGGCTCCTTTTGCAGAAGGCCCAATACGTATTCTCCTCGTTATATCTTCCTCAGAGCAATGCTGAGATAGTGCGTTTCCATCCACCCACTGTAACCAATCAAAAACCGAACAGAAACAATGATGTCTCAGTCAACTATCGTTCATCTCACTTAGGGCAGAAGGCTCTGTCCATATCAGGCGCCTTACTGTGGAACAAACTTCCCCTGAGTATTAAAGTCCGTCAAAGACCGAGAGAATTTAAAGCCAAAATAACTCGTCATCTTGTGTCTCAATAATAATTCTTAGTTACAGAACATATATACTGAATGAGTACTGACGAATCTCATTTGCCTGGAATCTCCATTGCTGAACAATCTCCCTCGCTCATTGTTTTATAATTCAAATCATCACACAACAGTTTGGAAGTATGCGTAGGTATTATGATTTGACCGCCTATACGTTGTCATTTGCAAACATGCTTACTTGTATATGTGTGTACGTATATAGGTGTATGTGCGCATATGGGTGTGTATATGTGCACGTACACCTGTGTGCAATAGAGTAGGTAAACCAGTCGAAGGTTGCATTTTATGTCATTCCTCTCCGCTTCTGTGCAAGCATCAAACTAGACCGTCATGGTACCTATGTGTGTGTGTGTTTATCAATTGCAGACATTCTGCACCATATTACAAAGATAATGTGTTTTTTTTCTAATATGAAATTGTTAAGCATCCATGTAAAAAAAAAAAAAATAAATTCATTGTGTGATCATCCATTTATACTGCAGTAATATGCTTATTCTGCTTATAGCTATATGCTTACAATAATGTGATACCTATGTTTGTTTATCAATTGCCGACAATTTGCGCCATATTTCAAAGATAATGTGATTTTTTTCTAATATGAAACCTTTATAGGACATTAATGTTTTCTTTCTTATTCACGTCTCACAATCGTTTTCATGTTTATGATTTAAGTAGACTGTTTTGTGCCACTATTTTTAATTCGAAATTTTATAAAATTCATTCTATAATAAAAGATATTTTCTCTGTTTCCCTCGATTGGAATTCTGGTTTATACTGGCTAGTTTATGCTGATATTTGCGCACATGCTTACTTGTGTATATGTGTACGTGTGCACGCTATTCGTATGACACTCTGTAGAATGCGTATGTATTGCCTCGATGCATAGAAATGCATTTGTGTATGCTTACGAGTTTGGTGTTAGTATGTGCGTGGGTAGGTTTGTGCATGCGTATGTGTATATATCTACATGTATACGTGCACATATGTGTGTACTAAACTGACAACTAGCATTTTACTAGAGATAATGGTCTTTTTTCTGTGCACTCTCAACTTTTAACATTACCTAACTCGTCATCTCTTTATTATTGTAAAGCATTCATGTACAAACTATACATTTATTGTGCGATCATCCATTTATATTTAAATAAAATTCTTATTAACTAATGACCGTTATGCTAAAATTGTTGAATAATAAAATACAAAACATATAATCTTCTTGGTCCTCATGCTTATGTGTATATATGTGTGTGTATATGTGTATATGTGTGTGGGTGTGTGTGAGTGTGTGTATTGATATATACACACATACATACGTATGTGTACATATGTGCGTATATGGGTATATATTTATATACATTTTTTTCATGCTTCCTTAAAATGACACTTGTGAACATTGACCGAAACAAGCGATTTCATATATTATTTCCTGGCGTCAAGAATTGCGAAGTTTTATGTCATGTACATGTAAACTGTCAAAAGTGTTTTCACCCCACAATGAAAATGCATCGTCCATGAAATTGTGTTATCTCTTATAATTATTAATACATTTATTATCAAATGTAGATTAAGCTGGATTAGGAGTTCATTGCCCTCCATCATTTCTTTTCGACTAGTGACACGAGTTTTTCAATACTCGTGTGTGTGTATCATCTAAGTGTATTAATTTTAAGATATTTTAAAAACCAATGCTAGTACTTATGTACCATCTATATTGGAAATATACTGTTTTTTTTCTACAGTAGATAAACCAGTCGAAGGTTGCATTTTCTGTCATCCCTCTCCGTTTCTGTGCAAGCATTAAACTAGACCGTCATGGTACTCATATATGTGTGTGTGTTTATCAATATTGCAGACATTCTGCACCATATTAAAAAGATAATGTGATTTTTTTTCAAATATGAAATTGTAAAGCATCCATGTAAAAAAAAAATTCGTTGTGTGATCATCCATTTATACTGCAGTAATATGCTTATAATGCTTATAGTTACATGCTTATACGAATGTGATACCTATGTATGTTTTTCAATTGCCAACAATTTGCGCCATATTTCAAAGATAATGTGATTTTTTTCTAATATGAAACCCTTATAGGACATTAATGTTTTCTTTCTTATTCACGTCCCACAATCGTTTTCATGTTTCTGACTTAGGTAGACTGTTTTGTGCCACTAATTTCAGTACGGAAATTTTATAAAATTCATGCCATAATAAATGATTTTTCTCCGTTTCCCCCGATTGGAATGCTGGTTTATACTGATTAGATTACGCTGATATTTGCGCACATGCTTACTTGTGTATATGTGCACGTGTGCACGCTCTGCGTATGACACTTTATAGAATGCGTATGTATTGTGATTGCCTCGATGCATAGAAATGCATTTGTGTATGCTTACGAGTTTGGTGTAAGTATGTGCGTGGGTATGTGTGCGCATGTGTATGTGTATATATTTACATGTATGTGTGCACATATGTGTGTACTAGACTGACAACTAGCATTTTATTAGAGATAATGGTCTTTTTCAGTTCACTCTCAACTTGTAACATTACCTAACTCGTCATCTCTTTATTATTGTAAAGCATTCATGTACAAACTATACATTTATTGTACGATCATCCATTTATATTTAAATAAAATGCTTATTAACTAACGACCGTTATGTTAAAATTGTTGAATTAGAAGTACAAAACTTATAATCTTCTTGGTCCTCATGCTTATGCGTACATATATATATATGTCTGTATGTGCGTGTGTATGTATGTATATATGTATACGTATATATATATATATATTTATATGGATATTTATTTATATTTTTTTTTCATGGTTCCTTAAAATGACACCGTTGAACATTTGCCGAACCAAGCGATTCATGTATTATTTCCTGGCATCAATAATTGCGAAGTTTTATGTCATGTACATGTAAGCTGTCAAAAGTGTTTTCACCTCACAATGAAAATGCATCGTCCATGAATTTGTGTTATCTCTTATAATTATCATTACATGTATTGTCAAATGTAGATTAAGCAAGATTAGGAGAACATTGCCCTCAATCATTTCTTTTCGACTAGTGACACGAGTTTTTCAATACTCGTGTGAGTGTATCATCTAAGTGTATTAATTTTAAGATATTTAAAAACCAATGATTGTAATATTGTACAATCTCTATTGGAAATAAAGTTTTTTCTTCTTTCTTTCTTTCTTTTCTGTGCGGGTCGAGCTATGTTGGTTGCACCCAGCGTAGTTTTAGAACAAGATTATTCGAGTACGTTGGTAGAAGCATCAGAACGGGTAAAGTTTTAGCTAAGCCATCTTTTCCAGCCATTAGGGATCACGCAGAGCAGGTATAGTGAGAAAATCTGATTTTTCAATTTTTCATTTCTGTGCGAATAAAAACGACCTCCATATAATAGAATCTCTTAACATTAAACAATCGAAACCAGTTCTATATTCAATGTTGTCATCATTCCAGTTAGAAATAGCCTAATTTTCAAGGATAATTGTAGTGTAATCTCTCCATTCCCATTTTTTAAATATTTTTGAGTTGTATTATTTTGTCTTATAGCCATGCAGTATTTTCTGTATTTCAATTCGCTTTTGCAGGTGTTGAAAATGGCTTGAGCTTGAATCCGAAGCGAATCCGAATTAAAAATGATTTTGAAATCAGCTATCTTTACTACCATTTTTATTTCAAAGCTGGCAAAAGTGTTCCAACCTAATTTAATGGTGTATTTTCTTTCAACAGGTTTCTTAAAATGGCGGCGGCTACGACGGCGGCTCCGTGTCCGCTGGCAGACCAAGTAGAAGCAGCTCACAACACCTTGATGGGGCATTTAGAACTGAGCCCGAAGTTCGTTCGCATATTTCTAGACACTGAATTAAGTGATAAGCAGCCTGGTGAAACTTATCGGCAGTACCTCACAAGGATACGAGGCAAGGACTTCAGTAATGGAGAGTGGAGAAGACTGTGCTCATTTTCCTCTCAAATTTTTCAAAATAGAAGTAGTTCCATCGAGATGGACATGACTGCTCTCTTTAGCTTGTTCGATGTCATCTTCAAGGTGAAAAATGACGACAGAGATGAATCGGGATTTATGTCAAAACTAAAGGCTCTTAAAGTTCTTCGAAACGATGTGATGCACAATGCTGCAGCAGCGACGGACCCTGGAGCGATTGGCGAACTTCAAAGTGCTCTTTCTTCCTTCATTCAAGAGGCTGGCAATTTCTATTCATTTTCCAATGATAAGATACAAAAGTTGGAGCAAGAGCTGCGAGACGAAATCGCTGCAGGTTTCTCGCCAGGCAAAAAGCGATTGCAGTTCGCTTGTGCGTGCGCTGTGAGAGAAGGACGGGCACCAATGGAGTGCTTCTTACGGTACAATTTTACCACTCAAAATCTATTCTTCAACTTGGGTGAAGTGAACAGGTCAGCTGTGTACCACGCACTCGAAATCATGCTGACTAAAGAAAACGAGCGAAAAGCTTTTCCATACACTGAGATTTTTGAACAAGCCGAAAAACTCATCGTCATATCTGGATCAGCTGGCGCCGGGAAGAGCACCATGTTGGGAAACATCGCTTTGCAGTTTTTGGATCCGCAGTTCTGCACCGTTCCTCAACTTAAAGATTTTCAGCTGCTTGTGTACGTCCAGTGTCGAGACCGTATTACAAAAACTCTCGATGATGTAGTAAAACAGCAGTTTTCAGATGTGTGTACGAAGCTTGGGGTCCAAATGATGGTTGAAGTGCTCAAACATCTGAGAGTTTTGTTTCTGATCGACGGCTTCGATGAATACGTTGAGACAATGACAGTTCTAGAGAAGGTCATGGAAATAACGTGGCAAGCAAACTGCCTCGTTATCATCACAACCAGGCCCCACGCTCTCCCGCAGTTAACGAGTCTCTTACAAAATCCTTCCAGTTACACTACATGCGAGATACTTCCGCTCACAAAGTTGGAACAACAACTGGACTTCCTTAAAAAATATGAGAAACATCTGCCAGGACCTCCAGCTTAAGGAAGTCTTCTAGAAGCTTTCAAAAAATTGGATGATTCAGTGAGGAGCTCGTTCACTGAACCCCTGAAGTTACTGCGATTCTGTGACGTTTTTGTCACATCCCCTGACAAAATTTCAAAATGGACCACTCCTAACCACGCCAGCAAAGACATATTCCTCCTCTACATAACCCTTGTCAAGAAAAAGTTAATAAAGACCCACTGCCGCGATTTGAATATCGTCGTCAGCGACCTCTTCCAGATCATCGCCGAAGCGGCGTTAGGCTTCCTACGCTCAAATACGCTCACTTTTACGGAAGAGCAAGTGGAGTTAATTCAGAGAAAGTGTCGCTTGAAACTCAAAGAAGACCACGCTATTCAAAATATTGATGTCGCACATGTTCTTTCATCGGTACTAAAAGTTAAAAAAACTCTCTCTAGAACAGAAGTAATAACGTATTCATTCGCTCACACGACCGACGAAGAATATTTTGCTGCACAATACGTTGTTCAGCGAATAAAGGACAGCAAGGAACCATTGAAAGAGATTCTCCTTGGAGAGATGGAAGCGAAAATGACACTGTAAGTAATTTAACATTATATTCAACCACAGCGTAAATTTACCTTAACTAATTCACATCATCCCTAAAATACTCAAATTTCACCACCTCTCACAAATAACTTGGATATTATTAAAAAAAAAATGGAAACTTTGGATGCCAAAAGAGTGATAACAGCGAGTCATACTCGTAGATGTTGTTGAGATATCGAGCCCACTTCCACCAAACTTAGAGGCTTCTGAGCGATTCGGGAGCCGCATACTGTTTGTACTGATGGCAAGTTCTATTATTTGAGAACCATTGAAGATTTTCATTGATTTATCCTACATTCTATTATCCTACATTGAGTTATCACTATTGAGTTATCCTACATTCTGTTGTGCAACATATATTACTTTCTTCAGTCGATTTTCTAAATATCAGTAAATCCTTTTCTATTCTGTTTAAATTTCCTGATAGTTAAGAAACATCGTTTAGATAAATCCGTACAATATCCTTCTTATGCTTAAATCCTTCTAATTAAAGGAACTAGCAGGAAAATACTTTGAAAATTGGACAATTTATTCGGCAGACCAGCAGAACAAAATATAATCTGATACGATCGCCCCTATCTATGATGACAGCTTCTCATGCTTCCAAAAGCTAGACGGTGAGGATAAATTCTGCCGTTTTCAAAGACTTGACATCATTTTCAAAGCCCTTATTGCGGGGTGTCGCTGTTATGGGGCTTTGCACCAGCGTTCGACTCAATTGGTGACAAAAATTAGCAATTCAGTGGGTTCATGTCAGGCGAGTTAGAAGGCACAAAGAATTTATTGAATTATAGCACATTTGACTGAATGAGCAAGTCAAATTTAAGTTTCGCTCTTTGTGTGAGCGGAACCTAGTCGTGCTGGAGCATAAACATCTTATTTGAAGCTTGGGCTTTCATCCATTTAGGATTTATGTTTACAAAAAGCAACAGTATTCGACATTATTATTCTCGTTCTCGGCGAAGAAGTATAAAAAGACGTGATTCTTAAGTGAAACCACACAAATTCCATGACACTAGTTTGTTTATTGTGATAATGGTGGGTTGAACGTCAGCACTCGCTAAGGCAATCCTGAGATCGTTTGGTCTGGGCCAAGTCCTATCAAGTGTAATGACATTCTTATCAGAAAATAACTTATTGGTCAGTCCGTTATTCTTCAACAAGGACTAAATTTTCTTGCACCTCACCAAACGAGCTTCCGTTCTTCTATTAGTTAGAAAATGCTTCATACCTTGGGTAAGAGGTAATGCCCAGGTCCTAAATCACTTAGCGAATCATCGTGATGCTCCTGGCGTTTTTTTAGCCAAGTCGATAATGACATGGTTTTATTGCGCTCAACGCTTCTTTTGAGGGCTGCTAGAGAGAGAGAATTTGTGATTTTGATTTTTCTTGTGGATTGAATGGTTGTGCATCTTGGCCAGGATCGTGAAAACGTTTACAAATACCGAAAACTCTCCGTCAAGGATACTGGATGAATTTTGAGAAAAGGATGGACTTTGGCCCACACGATAAAGCTCACAGATAGCTCAATGGTTGGATAGCTCACAG
Organism: Morinoia aosen; assembly: GCA_030386875.1. NCBI lineage: Eukaryota > Metazoa > Arthropoda > Malacostraca > Amphipoda > Talitridae > Morinoia > Morinoia aosen. The sequence goes on along the minus strand of CM059576.1, from coordinate 18,837,136 downwards.
ATAGCTCAATGCTTGGATAGCTCACAGATAGCTCAATGTTTGGATAGCTCACAGATAGGTCAATGTTTGGATAGCTCACATATAGCTCAATGTTAGGAGACCTTACAGATAGGTCAATGTTTGGATAGCTCACAGATAGCTCAATGTTTGGATAGCTCACAGATAGCTCAATGTTTGGATAGCTCACAGATAGCTCAATGTTTGGATAGCTCACAGATAGCTCAATGTTTGGATAGCTCACATATAGCTCAATGTTAGGAGAGCTTACAGATAGGTCAATGTTTGGATAGCTCACAGATAGCTCAATGTTTGGATAGCTCACAGATAGCTCAATGTTAGGATAGCTCACAGATAGCTCAATGTTAGGATAGCTCACAGATAGCTCAATGGTTGGATAGCTCACAGATAGCTCAATGTTTGGATAGCTCACAGATAGCTCAATGTTTGATAGTTCACAGATAGCTCAATACATGGAGAGCTCACAGATAGCTCAATGTTTGGATAGCTCACAGATAGCTCAATGTTTGGATAGCTCACAGATAGCTCAATGTTTGGATAGCTCACAGATAGCTCAATGTTTGATAGTTCACAGATAGCTCAATACATGGAGAGCTCACAGATAGCTCAATGTTTGGATAGCTCACAGATAGCTACCTGTACTTGTTACGCCAAACCGAACTCTTCAAATTATTTCAAGACTGTAGTTGAATTCAAACATTGTTCTTAATTTTCATTGTGATAACAACTAATTTTAGTATAAGTAAATATATATGAAGGAAACTAAATCCACTGATGAATAGGGACATTTATTACCATTATACTAAATACTATCACAATATAAAACATTTCAGTCTAAGCAAGTAAAATTAATAGTTTATAAAAAGATTTAAGCAGTCAAAATGTGCTAAATATCGAAGCACTTAGCTTTCATGACAATAGTTGGAAAAATGATCTATAAAATAGCGATTTAGGCACAAAGAATCACTTCAAAAACATGCATTGTCAGTTAGAAACGATATTTATAATAGCGGGTGAAAAATATTTCTCAATAATGAAAACATGAATCATGGAGTATGGAAACGATAATTAGATCGCTTCTTTTCCGTGAAATGTAATTGAAATTAATTTTTTATGCTCAATTCGAACAAGAGCAAAGTAAATAATCTTAGAGAATCTAAAGAAACAAACGCCCGTCGATTACTAACTCTACACTGTTTTAGTAAACGATGTTTTATTAGCGTTTACCAATAAAACAAATTATGAACTACGGGGGCTGATTCAGTATATACGCAAGAATGCACGGATTAAGAAAACATTGAAGTCTGCTAGTCAATGACAGTCTCAGTTTATGTGCATGGGTAATTTGTGTGAGGAAACATAGTGAGGAAGTAAAGCCATACTTTGGGGAACTTTTATGGACGAACTCATTAAATGAATCATCTGATAAATGAAAATATTTTCAATAATCCTCAGCAAGAATTATGAACGAAGAATGGCTATTACGCTTTGTAGAAAATTGGGATGAAGGCATGGATGTTTTATAATTTCAACGCAACATTACAAAAAGACAAAATAAATGGTTAACAAACACCATAATTAAAAATGGGTCAATATTCTACATGATTTAGTATAAAATTATAATAATTGCTCGTATGGATCAAAAAGACCTAACTCAGAAATTCTTTCAATTCTTAAATAACTTAAATTACTGCAGCAAAACCGTCATGAATCAATTATTTCCACCGACTAACGGAGATCAGAAGCGGCCGGAAACGAACGCTGCCGTCCACGCTGAGAAGACACATTAGGACTTGATAAAAGCTCTCCAAGGTTTTGTCTGCTGGTCCACCAAGGTATTCATTTAAAAGTGTGAATAATAAAGAAATAATTCGAAGAGTGAAGACTAGAAATCATTTCTATGATTTCTACTGTTAACGCTGTTCCGAGTAATTATAATTTGAGAAAACTAGAAGGACATTATCAACCCGGGTACATCTATGGTAACGCAAAAATTCATAAAAATCAATATAATCCTTCGTTAAGGCCAATAATATCGCAGGTTCCCGCTGTCACCTATCCCGTTGTTAAAACTTTGAATAGAATTATCACGCCGTATATTCCACAGAAATATATGATACGTTCATCTGAAGAATGAGTTGCCATGCTGCGCAGTAAAGCCCCAAGTGGCATCATAGCTTCGTTAGACGTCGAATCTTTGTTCACTAATGTACCCGTTGTAGAAACCATTGAGGTAATTTTAGATTACGTGTATAATAATGACGCCCTTTCTCCACCTAATTTGTTTCCTCGTCATATTTTGAAAGAACTCCCCACAATGTGCACGACTGAAGCCCCTTTTCGGCATATTGATGGCAGCTTGTTCCATCTGGTGGATGGCGTAGCTATGGGTTCCGCGTTAGGGCCCACATTGGCCAACTTTTATATGTCGTACGTGGAAAATCTTGTTATGAACACTTTGCCTACTAAATTACTATTGTACTGTAGATACGTTGATGATATATTTGATGAAGTAGATGGCCTGGCGCAGTTGGAGATGTTAAGGAATTTGATGTCAAAAAATCCGTGTTGAATTTTGCGTTTGAGTTGGGCGTGCACGGTAAGCTGCCGTTTTTAGATGTTTTAATTGAAGCGTCTCATGGTACTTTTCAGCGATCAGTGTACGTCAAGCAATCTCATGCTGGTGAAACTATAAATTATGACTGTGATGCTCCGCAAATGTACAAAGAGGGCGTTATACACACGTTAATAAATAGAGCTTACAAGGCGTGTAGCAGCTGGTCGAGTTTCCATTCAGAAATGCCTAAAGTTAAGCGGTTGCTGGTTAACAACAATTTTCCTAAAACTCTCATTGATAGAACTAATGGTTTTTTCTTAAACCGAACCTTAAGCAATAAAAATAATCCTGAAATGAGTTATTGCAATATTGATGTCTTTTATGAAAACCAAATGCACAATAATTGCAAAATTGATGAACGAGTTTTTAAGAACATTGTTAAAACTTTTGATCACAAAGGCGATCAATGCCTCTGCGACATAAATAGTTTCGAAAACAACGCAGATTACAAGAAAATAAGAAGCACTGCGAGAAAACAAAAATGTAAAATTAAATAAGAAGTTTCTAATCGTTTCAGAATTTATTGCTAGTGCTTAGCTGCTGGTACAACAGAGGTAATCTGTGAGTATTACACGATTATTCTACCTTTACATCTTTTAAAATTAGTTGTCACTTGACACGACGGAAACAACGTGGTACTCGTTACACTTAAAATACTTACATCTTTTATGCGAGACCTCCGCTACGACCCATACCCTAAGATACCATTCATTTACATTGCCTGTAAAGTAAAAGAAATCACATTAAATTATTATCACACGCACACGAGATTTGCAAACCAGACTAGGCTTAACTTTACAAAGACACGAAAGGGGTCGAGGTCGGCCATTTTGTATAAGGCGCTCAAGGCGCAGCAATACACGACGCTTGCACATAGATGATTCGCGAATGCACACGATTTTCAAATACAATCATCACGCCGCAAATTAAATCATCTCGGCCCCTTCAATAAATAACGCACTTCTTCGATCTTACGAGTTATTTTGAGACTCCGTGGTCGAAACTTACAGAGAACTAAAAAATACACTTCACGAGTGGCTGATCATTCGTTCAAGATATGATCTGACGAGTGCAAACCTAACCCAATAATTTTCCCGATACAACAGAAGTTTTACAGTACGCAAGCGCATTGAAGACAACAGTACGCACAATCGAAACCAAAATGATAGAACTGTATTAATAAAATATCACTTGAACAAGACAAAACGCACAGTGAAAACATTCTGAAGCTACCGAAGCACACACTTGAAAACTGACATACGCAAAGGTAGAATGGCTATCTACCGTTCTTACAGGTATAAGGCACACTTTCACTTCAGTTCCTCACTCTCATTAAGTTCGATCATCACTTAAAAAAGGATTAACACACATTTAAGGCGCAGGCACAAGAGAAATTAGGAGGGCGCCTGAGCACGAAATGTCACCCCTTGCTCTCGGAAGAGCTCTTGCAATAGTGCCAAGCGAGAGGTATTCCACAAGGGACGACAAAGAGAAATGTTGCCAGAAAACCCCAGCATACGCTTAAGAAAAAACCCAGATCAGCGGAAAAAGGCGTTAATGAATAAATTTTCTTACCCTTTTTCTATTGTTTTCGTGGTTACCAAGTAGTAAAATCATTGTGGCTCCTTGAAATTAATTGTTTTGCCAACACAAATCATGACTGTAAACCCCAGGAGACAGATAAAAACCCAGATCCGCGGTTAAAACCCCAGAATGCGCAGCCCGCTGACAGCATCTACGAACGGCATGGAACACCAGCATTTAATCTTACATGCGCGGACAGAGCTAGAACGTTGGAACATGTATCGGAGTTTTTTATTCTTATTTTTAATAAAGATATTAACGACTTCACAAATCGACATTTAGTGACATTTACGATTAATTTTGCTGATATAATTAAGTTATTGACCGATATCGCTCATTTCAAAATCACGAATTCGTTCTGGAGATTTCCAGGACAGTCAAATGAGAAGCGGTTCATTTAAAATGGCGGGCTAAAACCCAAATGACTTAAAGACGGAGAAAGGTATGACATGACAGGTACAGTAATAGTATAGCACAATATAGATGTTCATTGGACGAGCCGTTAGGGGGGCCTGTTTTGGGCCATTCCTAGGCCGAATGCGGTGAAAATCACGTCGTTTGCTGTTTCCCTTGGCGACATAGGCGGAAAGTGCATATTTAGCCGATTCCACGGTCGACAGGGCTAAAATGCGTGTTTTTGGCCATTCCTAGGCCGAATGCGGTGAAAATCACGTCGTTTGCTGTTTCCCGTGGCGACATAGGCGGAAAGTGCATATTTAGCCGATTTCACGGTCGACAGAGCTAAAATGCGTGTTATGGGCCATTCCTAGGCCGAATGCGGTGAAAATCACGTCGTTTGCTGTTTCCCGTGGCGACATAGGCGGAAAGTGCATATTTAGCCGATTCCACGGTCGACAGGGCTAAAATGCGTGTTTTTGGCCATTCCTAGGCCGAATGCGGTGAAAATCACGTCGTTTGCTGTTTCCCGTGGCGATATAGGCGGAAAGTGCATATTTAGCCGATTTCACGGCCGACAGAGCTAAAATGCGTGTTATGGGCCATTCCTAGGCCGAATGCGGTGAAAATCACGTCGTTTGCTGTTTCCCGTGGCGACATAGGCGGAAAGTGCATATTTAGCCGATTCCACGGTCGACAGGGCTAAAATGCGTGTTTTTGGCCATTCCTAGGCCGAATGCGGTGAAAATCACGTCGTTTGCTGTTTCCCGTGGCGACATAGGCGGAAAGTGCATATTTAGCCGTTTCCACGGTCGACAGAGCTAAAATGCGTGTTTTGGGCCATTCCTAGGCCGAATGCGGTGAAAATCACGTCGTTAGCTGTTTCCCGTGGCGACATAGGAGGAAAGTGCATATTTAGCCGATTCCACGGTCGATAGGGCTAAAATGCGTGTTTTTGGCCATTCCTAGGCCGAATGCGGTGAAAATCACGTCGTTTGCTGTTTCCCGTGGCGACATAGGCGGAAAGTGCATATTTAGCCGTTTCCACGGTCGACAGAGCTAAAATGCGTGTTTTGGGCCATTCCTAGACCGAATGCGGTGAAAATCACGTCGTTTGCTGTTTCCCGTTGTGACATAGGCGGAAAGTGCATATTTAGCCGTTTCCACGGTCGACAGAGCTAAAATGCGTGTTTTGGGCCATTCCTAGGCCGAATGCGGTGAAAATCACGTCGTTAGCTGTTTCCCGTGGCGACATAGGAGGAAAGTGCATATTTAGCCGATTCCACGGTCGATAGGGCTAAAATGCGTGTTTTTGGCCATTCCTAGGCCGAATGCGGTGAAAATCACGTCGTTTGCTGTTTCCCGTGGCGACATAGGCGGAAAGTGCATATTTAGCCGTTTCCACGGTCGACAGAGCTAAAATGCGTGTTTTGGGCCATTCCTAGACCGAATGCGGTGAAAATCACGTCGTTTGCTGTTTCCCGTTGTGACATAGGCGGAAAGTGCATATTTAGCCGATTCCACGGTCGACAGAGCTAAAATGCGTGTTTTGGGTCATTCCTAGGCCGAATGCGGTGAAATTCACGTCGTTTGCTGTTTCCCGTGGCGACATAGGCGGAAAGTGCATATTTACCCGATTCCACGGTCGACAGGGCTAAAATGCGTGTTTATGGCCATTCCTAGGCCGAATGCGGTGAAAATCACGTCGTTTGCTGTTTCCCGTGGCGACATAGGCGGAAAGTGCATATTTAGCCGTTTCTACGGTCGACAGAGCTAAAATGCGTGTTTTGGGCCATTCCTAGGCCGAATGCGGTGAAAATCACGTCGTTTGCTGTTTCCCGTGGCGACATAGGCGGAAAATGCATATTTAGCCGATTCCACGGTCGACAGAGCTAAAATACGTGTTTTGGGCCATTCCTAGGCCGAATGTGGTGAAAATCACGTCGTTTGCTGTTTCCCGTGGCGACATAGGCGGAAAGTGCATATTTAGCCGATTCCACGGTCGACAGAGCTAAAATGCGTGTTTTGGGCCATTCCTAGGCCGAATGCGGTGAAAATCACGTCGTTTGCTGTTTCCCGTGGCGACATAGGCGGAAAGTGCATATTTAGCCGATTCCACGGTCGACAGAGCTAAAATACGTGTTTTGGGCCATTCCTAGGCCGAATGCGGTGAAAATTACGTCGTTTGCTGTTTCCCGTGGCGACATAGGCGGAAAGTGCATATTTAGCCGATTCCACGGTCGACAGGGCTAAAATGCGTGTTTTTGGCCATTCCTAGGCCGAATGCGGTGAAAATCACGTCGTTTACTGTTTCCCGTGGCGACATAGGCGGAAAATGCTTATTTAGCCGTTTCCACGGTCGACAGAGCTAAAATGCGTGTTTTGGGCCATTCCTAGGCCGAATGCGGTGAAAATCACGTCGTTTGCTGTTTCCCGTGGCGACATAGGCGGAAAGAGCATATTTAGTCAATTCCACGGTCGACAGAGCTAAAATGCGTGTTTTGGGCCATTCCTAGGCCGAATGCGGTGAAAATCACGTCGTTTGCTGTTTCCCGTGGCGACATAGGCGGAAAGTGCATATTTAGCCGATTCCACGGTCGACAGAGCTAAAATGCGTGTTTTGGGCCATTCCTAGGCCGAATGCGGTGAAAATCACGTCGTTTGCTGTTTCCCGTGGCGACATAGGCGGAAAGTGCATATTTAGCCGTTTCGACGGTCGACAGAGCTAAAATGCGTGTTTTGGGCCATTCCTAGGCCGAATGCGGTGAAAATCACGTCGTTTGCTGTTTCCCGTGGCGACATATGCAGAAAGTGCATATTTAGCCGATTCCACGGTCGACAGAGCTAAAATGCGTGTTTTGGGCCATTCCTAGGCCGAATGCGGTGAAAATCACGTCGTTTGCTGTTTCCCGTGGCGACATAGGCGGAAAGTGCATATTTAGCCGATTCCACGGTCGACAGAGCTAAAATGCGTGTTTTGGGCCATTCCTAGGCCGAATGCGGTGAAAATCACGTCGTTTGGTGTTTCCCGTGGCGACATAGGCGGAAAGTGCATATTTAGCCGATTCCACGGTCGACAGAGCTAAAATGCGTGTTTTGGGCCATTCCTAGGCCTAATGCGGTGAAAATCACGTCGTTTGCTGTTTCCCGTAGCGACATAGGCGGAAAGTGCATATTTAGCCGATTCCACGGTCGACAGAGCTAAAATGCGTGTTTTGGGCCATTCCTAGGCCGAATGCGGTGAAAATCACGTCGTTTGCTGTTTCCCGTGGCGACCAGCATACTGGACCTAAGGGCAAGTCCAGCAAGCGAGCCACCGTGCTTGCTGTTGAATCCTCTCAAGTGGAAAACACGAGAACCGAATGCCCCTTACACCATAGCTCCGGGCATTCTCTGGCGTCATGCAATAGATTTTCTTATTTGGATGCTGCAGATCGTAAGGGTATCGTGGTGGAGTGCGGTGCGTGTTTCCGATGTTTCGGAGCGCACCGTATAGCTCAATGCACCGCAGATCAGAGGTGCGAAGCCTGTGGTTCCAGCTCTCATCACACGCTGCTTCATTCGGACGGGTCTGAGGGGCAGAGGCGCAGCCACTCAGGAAATTTCGGAATACGGGGAAGATGTTTTGCTTCGAGGGGAGGACCAGCGCCTCGAGGACGCTGGTCCCGCAGGTCTCCGCCTCTCAACGAGAGACGCAACGCTCCAGAAATGGGAAACCTGTATACGGAAAAGTGACAACCATCGGAAAACAGAAGCTGCTCTAAGATGGTCTTGGTGGACGTGACAGCGCCCGGAAGAAGCAGTAAAACTCTCCGCACTTACGTCATCCTGGATGACCAAAGTACTAACTCTTTCGCCACATCTTCTTTGTTAGATATCTTTGCATTACCTCACAAAAAGGAAACGTATTCCATCACCACGATTTCAGGTTCTAAAATTAAATCCTACGGTCGGACTACGGAGGGCTTTCGAGTAAAGGGCGTAAACCGCTCTGAGTCTTATGCTCTTCCCCCGCTATTCGAGCACGAAGGCATTCCTCATAATAAGTACGACGTGGCAACGAGAGAAGACGTCTTGAAGAACCCCGACATCGCTCATCTTGCATCAGAATTTCTCCCTCTGGACTGCAATGCTCCCGTGAGTCTGTTGCTGGGTCGAGACGCAGAGGAAGTATTAGTTGCAGATCTAATCCACCGGAAGCCCCCTGTCTACAAAACACCTTTGGGATGGGCTGTTGTTGGAAGAGTCAACCCTTCAGAGCCTCACCCGTCGGACACGCAGATGAGTGTGTATAAAACTCAAGTCGAAGATCACTTTTCGGCTCAGCCTTGTTTCGGTCCTCTAGCTCCAGTCTTCGACACCAGACTGGACGACGAGAGTCCTGGACCGTCCGTTGAGGACAGGAAATTCTTGTCGCTGATTGACGAGAATATAGTTGTAAATGCTGAAGGGCATCTAGAAACTCCGCTGCCATTCATAGATCGCATGTCTAAGCTTCCAGACAACACGAAGGCCGTCTATCGCCGCTCCAGAAACACTTTGGCGCGGTTAATCAAAGACCCCGCCAAATTACAGCAGTGTTTGAAGATAGTCCAAGACTACGTGGATAGTGGACACGTAGAGGTAGTTCCTTCCCAAGAACTTCAACCGGCTGAAGGACACTTTTGGTATCTCCCGGTTTTTCCCGTTACACATCCCAAGAAAAAGAAGGTGCGCATCGTCTTCGACTCTGCGGCGCAGTATTTCGGACGCAACTTAAACGGAACCTTGCTTCAGGGGCCAGATGCCAACAATAGTCTTCGTGGAGTGCTCCTTAGGTTTCGAGAGAACAAGGTTGGTTTCGTTGCCGACGTGGAAAAGATGTTCCACGCCTTCTATGTCCGTCCCTCCGACCGAAATTTTCTCAGGTTCTTCTGGTTCAAGGACAATGATCCTTGCAAAGCAATTGTCTCATACCGGGCAAGAGTGCACGTCTTCGGAAATCGATCAAGTCCGGCTGTCGCAACTCACTGTCTGCGCCACGCCATTAGGGAAGCCTCAAGAGAGGAAAGAGAAAACGGAGACAGACTTGCCTGGAAGGCTCTGAGCTACGTCGAGCGCGGATTTTACGTTGACGACGGACTGGGATCCGCAGGTTCAGCTCAAGAGGCCGTCGACATTCTAGTCAAGACTCGAGAGTACCTGGAGACGTTCAAGGTTCGTCTTCACAAAATCTCTTCTAGTCATCAAGAGGTTTTGAACGCATTCCCGGAATCGGAACGCGAGGAAGGAAAAGTGGAGTTTTGGGAGGATGGTTGTAGTCAGCGCACCCTAGGAGTGACGTGGAATACTACGACCGACCGGTTTGACGTACATACCGAGGTGGTGGACCGCCCGTTCACGAAACGTGGTTTGTTAGCCACCGTCAATTCAATCTTCGATCCAATCGGCTTAGCTAGCCCCGTCGTACTGGGAGGCCGACTGATCATGCGCACCTTGATCCCTCCCGTAAAACAAGACCCAGAAAATTTGGCAAAGTTGGGGTGGGACGATCCTCTTCCCGTCGCTCATCTTGCGACGTGGGAATCGTGGAAAGAGTCGTTGCGAGGACTCTCCGACCTGTCGTTGGACAGGTGCCTCATTCCTGGAGACTTCGGGGAGGTTCATTCACGAAGTTTGCATTCCTTTGCCGACGCCTCTGAACAAGCCATAGGACATGTCACCTACTTACGATCAGTCGATGTGAGTGGACGAGTACACGTGTCTTTTGTAAGCGCTGACAGCAAGGTGGCTCCCAGAGCTGCCACAAGCATACCACGTTTGGAACTCTGCGCAGCCGTCGAGTGCAGCGAGGCCTCAAGAAGAATATGCGAAGAGATAAGCGTCGAGATCAACGACGTAGTGATGTACTCAGACAGCAAGGTAGTGCTGGGCTACCTCAACAACGAAACTAAAAGATTTTCAAAGTATGTGACTAGAAGAATTGAAGCGGCTACGAAGGTTCGTCCCAAGGAACTCTGGCGGTACGTAGCCACAGAGTGCAACCCGGCAGATATGGCCTCTCGTCCCACCAGCGCAGAGAACCTGAAGAGGATACGCTGGTTGACGGGCCCTTCCTTTCTGTGGGAAGATCATCTGCCTGACGAGCAAGAAGGCGCAGATATCTCGCTTTCAGTGAGTTTGCCCGAGGAGAAACTCGTTCAGGAATGCTCGAATTTCGTCACCTCTCTTCAGACCCCAGAGCTTCAGCGTGAAGTTCCCGCCTACTTAACTGGTGACTTTGCCTCTGTTCGTAGAGCATCAAGACTGGCGACGAACTTCTATTTCAAATGGAAGGACCGAACTCAACAAAGAAAAGGAGTGGCTCTGGCCATCAGACCGTTGGAATCACTAAACTTCGGGGGTGAGAAGTTAGCCATCTCTGACGTTCAACGCGCAACCTTTCAAGACGTGATCAGTAATCTCAAGAAAGAAAAGGACATTCCTCTGCGCCACCCTTTGTCTTCTTTGAGCCCCTTTATTGATGCTGACGGCCTGTTGCGAGTAGGCGGACGCCTCAGGCGCGTCAACTTGCCCGGGTGTATAAAGCACCCCATTGTGCTTCCCGAAGACCACCCGCTCACCTCTAGCATTGTGTCTCATTATCACAAACTCTCCGGGCATCAAGGTGCTCACATTTCTCATGGAGCCGTACGAGACGCAGGCTATCATATAGTGCACGGAAAGAAGGTCATCCGTAAGTTCGTAAATGACTGCGTTGTCTGCAGAAAATTGAGAAGGAGACCCGAAGAGCAGAAAATGAGTGACCTACCAGAGGACCGACTTGCTTGCACCGCTCCCTTTACGAACACAGGTTTGGACGTGGCAGGCCCGTGGCAGGTCGTCGAGGGAATCTCTACGAGAAGCAATAAGAAGACTTCTAAGGTATGGGCCTTGGTTTTGACCTGTCTAACCTCTAGAGCGGTGCATGTGGAACCGCTGCCTACCATGGATACTTCTAGCTTTCGAAACGCTCTCAGGCGATTCATGTGCGTTCGTGGATCGTGCAAAATCATAAGGAGCGACCGCGGTTCTAATTTCGTCGGCAGCTATAACCAGGACCTCGACATGAGGTCACTCTCCAAGACGCTGCAAGACTTCGATGTGCAGTGGATCTTTAATCCCCCGCACGCACCCCATTTTGGTGGAGTTTGGGAACGTAAAGTGGGAGCTATAAAGAAGGCCATGTTGTTCTCGCTTTCACAGTGCGGCATGCGAACACCTAGTAGAGATGAGCTCTACACCTTTTTTCAAGAAGCAGCATCAATCGTCAACAACACGCCATTATGGTCCCTATCGAGCGACCCTAATGATCCACAACCCCTGACTCCAAACATGCTCCTAACGTTGAAAGAAGCGGGCGACAACCCTCCTCTCTGCGACACCTCCCCTGCGGACCTCATAGCCTACGGAAAGAAGCGCTGGCGTAGAGTCAACCATCTGGCAGAGGTCTTCTGGCAGAAGTGGAAAAGCGACTACATACAGGAGCTTCAATCGCGCTCCAAGTGGACGAAGAGGACAACCAACTTGAGCCCTGGAGACATCGTCATGCTCGTCGAGCCCGCTCCGAGAAATAAATGGGCGATGGGTAGGGTAGTCAGGGTCAAGAAGAGCGGGGACGGTCTAGTGCGTTCCGTAGTGGTATCTCGGGCCGCTACCGCGGGAGGTACGATAGCGTGCGAGCGTCCGATAGGCAAGGTAGTGAGTTTAGGTCTCCGTGGAGACAACTAGACCTTATAGTTCCGATTCTTGAATCAATTTGATTAGTGTTCTCTATCCATCGTGCCCGCCGCAACTGTGACGCGTCCTTCCAGTCTCCCTGTCGAGCTTACCTATTTTTTAATATGCTTATTTCAAGCGATCGGCGGAAGGTGTCTCACTGCTGCTGATGGGGGGAGGTGAAGAGCTGCAGACTTCTCCTTCCTCTCCCGGTAGTGGTGTGATGCGTGAAGCACGTTCGTTTTTCTTCCCCTATCTATCTCTCACTAAGTCAGTTTGCGGTTGCCTACTATAGAGTATTAGATTTGACTACCGACGTGGTTCGCCTCTAATTTGTTGTATTATTCGCTCGTAACGTTCCTAACACTAGTCACGTGCGTTGTTCTTGTGCCTATCGGAGTAAGGATCATTGATCTCTATCTAGATTTAAGAAATTTCGTATTGTAAACGGATTGATTTATAGTCTTTTAGTATGAGCGTAATGTTACTGATTATCGTGTACCAAGCTAACGTACTCGTTACGTGCTCTCTTCAAGCCGTCGCAAGGATGTTTGCCTGTGTATTTTTCAAAGAAAAATAGGGGGAGTGTCATGTCATACCTTTCTCCGTCTTTAAGTCATTTGGGTTTTAGCCCGCCATTTTAAATGAACCGCTTCTCATTTGACTGTCCTGGAAATCTCCAGAACGAATTCGTGATTTTGAAATGAGCGATATCGGTCAATAACTTAATTATATCAGCAAAATTAATCGTAAATGTCACTAAATGTCGATTTGTGAAGTCGTTAATATCTTTATTAAAAATAAGAATAAAAAACTCCGATACATGTTCCAACGTTCTAGCTCCGTCCGCGCATGTAAGATTAAATGCTGGTGTTCTATGCCGTTCGTAGATGCTGTCAGCGGGCTGCGCATTCTGGGGTTTTAACCGCGGATCTGGGTTTTTATCTGTCTCCTGGGGTTTACAGTCATGATTTGTGTTGGCAAAACAATTAATTTCAAGGAGCCACAATGATTGTACTACTTGGTAACCACGAAAACAATAGAAAAAGGGTAAGAAAATTTATTCATTAACGCCTTTTTCCGCTGATCTGGGTTTTTTCTTAAGCGTATGCTGGGGTTTTCTGGCAACATTTCTCTTTGTTGTCCCTTGTGGAATACCTCTCGCTTGGCACTATTGCAAGAGCTCTTCCGAGAGCAAGGGGTGACATTTCGTGCTCAGGCGCCCTCCTAATTTCTCTTATGCCTGCGCCTTAAATGTGTGTTAATCCTTTTTTAAGTGATGATCGAACTTAATGAGAGTGAGGAACTGAAGTGAAAGTGTGCCTTATACCTGTAAGAACGGTAGATAGCCATTCTACCTTTGCGTATGTCAGTTTTCAAGTGTGTGCTTCGGTAGCTTCAGAATGTTTTCACTGTGCGTTTTGTCTTGTTCAAGTGATATTTTATTAATACAGTTCTATCATTTTGGTTTCGATTGTGCGTACTGTTGTCTTCAATGCGCTTGCGTACTGTAAAACTTCTGTTGTATCGGGAAAATTATTGGGTTAGGTTTGCACTCGTCAGATCATATCTTGAACGAATGATCAGCCACTCGTGAAGTGTATTTTTTAGTTCTCTGTAAGTTTCGACCACGGAGTCTCAAAATAACTCGTAAGATCGAAGAAGTGCGTTATTTATTGAAGGGGTCGAGATGATTTAATTTGCAGCGTGATGATTGTATTTGAAAATCGTGTGCATTTGCGAATCATCTATGTGCAAGCGTCGTGTATTGCTGCGCCTTGAGCGCCTTATACAAAATGGCCGACCTCGACCCCTTTCGTGTCTTTGTAAAGTTAAGCCTAGTCTGGTTTGCAAATCTCGTGTGCGTGTGATAATAATTTAATGTGATTTCTTTTACTTTACAGGCAATGTAAATGAATGGTATCTTAGGGTATGGGTCGTAGCGGAGGTCTCGCATAAAAGATGTAAGTATTTTAAGTGTAACGAGTACCACGTTGTTTCCGTCGTGTCAAGTGACAACTAATTTTAAAAGATGTAAAGGTAGAATAATCGTGTAATACTCACAGATTACCTCTGTTGTACCAGCAGCTAAGCACTAGCAATAAATTCTGAAACGATTAGAAACTTCTTATTCAATTTTACATTTTTGTTTTCTCGCAGTGCTTCTTATTTTCTTGTAATCTGCGTTGTTTTCGAAACTATTTATGTCGCAGAGGCATTGATCGCCTTTGTGATCGTGATGCTAGGTTAAGGCGTTTAAATGTTCTTGCCTTGTGCCGCCGAGCTAACTTAGTAATAAACTTAATTACTATCTTTGTGCCTTCAAGCTGATTTATTTGTAGAACTAAGAATGTTCTTGCCTTGTGCCGCCGAGCTAAGTTAGTAATAAACTTAATTACTATCTTTGTGCCTTCAAGCTGATTTATTTGTAGAACTAAGAATGTTCTTGCCTTGTGCCGCCGAGCTAACTTAGTAATAAACTTAATTACTCTGTGCCTTCAAGCTGATTTATTTGTAGAACTAAATAACCCTTGTTTTTTCAGTGACGTATTCACCCGCGCCCAATACATGCTCCTTCCTCTTCCGGCGTTTTTCTTTCCCGGGAAACTTCGGGGATTAAGGGCGCGACAGTACCTGATCTCATGTATACATATTTTTGTCTTACAAACTTTATATCTATTCATTCATAAGATATTTTTGTGCTGTGATTTCATCTTTCATTCTAGTCTCGTATAGCTTAAGAATTAGATTTGCATTTCACCATTGTGACTGATCATTTTTTTGTATTTTTTCAGCCGATGATGATGCTTGTACATCGAAACGTTGCGTATTATAGACTTCCTAGGGAGTACTTTTTAACGATTGGCTGTGTTCCAATAAAAATGTTGAGTGAATTTCTTCGTAACTTATCACGTGATGAACTTCACCGCTTTAACAAATGCTTACAGACAACCTATTGAACCTTCCTCTGAAGTAGTTCACGACACTATGAAACTGGTATTTCCTACACCTTAATTTTGTTCTTGCTTGCCCCTTTATCTCTGAAATCTTTTATTCGAGTATGGAAACTCAAAAATGAGTATGGAAAAACTTTTGAAATGAGATTTGAGAAATGAAACTCATCTTATACCTAAAAATAAAAATGAATGTTATGGGAAATTGCTTAGAAATTAATATCCTAAATATTTCGAAGACTGAAGTGCAAGCATTTGTTATGAAAGGCCGAATTTATTCAGTGTTAATTTCATACCAGACGCAGCGCAAAGTAGAAAATAAGCATAAAATCACTGAAGCAATACATGAAGCAAAACAAGAGGCAAAACCTCGTTGTGCACTCGAGAGAATGAGAGCCACGAGCCCACGAGTCAGGTTCTGAACCCGTCACTCAAGTCCTGAACCAATTCGTGAACCAAGTCATGTGTCAAGTGTCTGAGTTATAAACAAACTTCACCTCAAATGTTGTAACAAAATTTACACGCAGTGAATTTGTTTGCCTTCTCGAATACCTGCGGGCATATGTTTACTTTAATGTAATTTCAGTATTTAATTATGAATGGGATTCTGTACGAGATTCTGATTTCAATATTAACATTACCAAGAGTTTCCTTTTGCATCGCAAAGGGTTTCAGTTATTGTTCTGTTTTTTATAGATTTTTTAAGTACTAGAAACACACAGAAACTTGAAGAAAAAAAATTTCTTAGTCATGACCTTTTTTGGAATTGATGAAATGGTTATCTTGAACAATTTCATTCAGATAATGGGATCACAATGTATAGTAATTACCAGCAGAAACAGGAATATCCCTGTAAATGTTACTCCACCCGTAAAATTTGATAAAATCAAGTTTCACTAACTTGTTTTGGTTGGATACTATGTCATTCTATTTTTAACGCCAAAAAAAATTTTTTCAATTGAATTGAGTTCAGTTGGCCAATGTTATAAGAAATTGAGCAAACTGCAATTGAAAATATTGATGAATTTATTCGAATGATTGTAAGAAGCTTCATAGAGATAAAAGAAGCTACCAATACCCTAAAATTGTCATTCCTAACTCACATTGAAAGTCTAACATTTGTCAAGGCCTGGAGATGCCGTCGTAACGGGGTGTGGGGAGGAAAGGTGGAGTGAATGTGACGTCTGTTTTACGTAACATATCTTCACTGTAGAGCAAGAAACGGTTCATGTCTCTGCAGGTCACCGCACAAAGTTGCGCTCACTTTCTGTTCCTGCGTCAGATGTAAGGATCTGAAGCTGTAAGGAATCCTAACAAGCATTTGGCCTTTGGTCAATTTTTATTTACGATTTGAGACTTGAAAATTGAAATTGAATTATCTTAAAATGCCATGAAGAAATAACGGTTCGATGACCTTTAAGATCAAGAGATCAAGCTTGTGAGAAAAATTTAAGTATTTATTTGCAAGATGATTTCTTATTGTGAAATGATACTTTTAAAATTATTGAAGATTTAAACTGATGACTATCAACCAGAAACTGGAGCTGGTTTGGAACAGAATACAGTGATATCGGGATCGTAATTCAGGATCGAGATCAGTTTTTACGGCTTTCTAAAAGTTTTATTTCTATCGAAACAGGTTTGAATAAAAAGATGTAGGTATTCTTCTCTGTAGAGACGATAAAACAACAATTCCAAGATTCCCATGACTTTTGCCTTCGGGTTGCTGAACACAAATATTCCAAAGATTCACTTCCAATTCTATTTTACGAGCATTTCTTTCATTTCGTTAATATTAAATCTTTTTTTCCAAGCCATAGGAAAACCGGAATGTTATCAAACATCTTAAGCCTTCAGTAATGGTGCATTTATAGTTATAAATATTATAACAAATGCATGAAACATTTTCCGATTAATTTTAAGGAGTTTTAAACATTAAAGAGAAAATATGTTTTTCATTTTCACATAGAGATATTTCTATTTATACATGTTAAGTTGCTCCTGAAAATATACATACCCCTATATTAGTCTGGAACATATTTGAATGAAACTCACAATGTACTACTTTTCATCATTAAGCTAATATTCTAAGTTTTGAAGGTATACTGCATAGGAAGCAAATTTGAATTTATTTTTCTTACTTATTATGCTGCACAAGCAGCATAATAAGCTACTACTTGTTAAATCAGTTGACCATGCTTCAATAAATGATCATTTATTGATGAATTTACTGCACTATATAAGATAATAATGTTAACAAAGCATTAATCGTTTTTTAACCTGAAAGTATTGATAATATAAACATGGGAATGATAATTAGGAGTGACGTTGGCAGAACTATTCCTGGACACAGTGCTGAGCTCAGCATTACTTCTGTCATTTCAAAGTCACCTATTCAGTACCGAGAAGCGCATCACCTAACGTATAGGAACCTGACCTTGCCTTCACTGCGCGTCTCACGCTACACAGAGCAGCCGACGCCACTACGCTCGAGTTCTACTCAAATGTTCACGCGGCCCAAGTGAGAACTGACGTGAGATCTAAGTATTCTGCAGAGTGCCAACAAATTATGGTGTGCAGTGGAAACTATGTAATTAATATGACCATCACCTAATTAAGTCGAGCTCTAGAGCTTCACAGTACACAACACAGCTCCCCACACTCATTACTACGCACCACGACCAACGTGCGCCATACCATGCGAGTAAATACAATTTTCAAACTAGAAAAGAAATATCTATTGAACAATATTGGACTCATGCTTTTTGCCAATCTTACTTGTAACCCATTGGTTAAGTGTTTGGTTGCCTGCAGTTATAACCATATATGTACTTCTACCCAGGAACACACTCTAGGTATATATACACACTCTAGTGCAACTCTCACCAAATTTCCGTGTTCCCTTCAGTTTCTTAGAGGTGCTGCAGTTCGTGGTCCAGGACTTGAGCGACAGAGACCCTCCTCTGCTGGAGGCTCGCTGGTCACAAATACTGGAGGCGCTACAGGAGGCCGGCGCTACCTCCCACACTTGGTGTGACTTGGTCCTGAGCTGCCCTGACCAGGCTTGTGTGGTCCGGAGTGCGGCTGAGGCGGAGGCACGTGATAAGGGCACCTGGCAACTTTATATGGGTATGTTGCAGCATCTGCGTATCTTTATTCTCGAACGCTGTAGGTGAATGTTTACGATATTCTACTCTTAAAGATTCGATAAAACTGATTCTGAAGAGTATAACACTCTCACTGCTACAATTGAGCGCCAGTCTCTCTACTTAGCTCTAGAACAACCAAGAGATATAGAGTTGTTATAAAACAGTAGTCCATCTCCTGTATTTGAAATAAAAAGAAGGAAAAATGAAAGAAAAGCTGTAAGAAATAAAAAAATTCAAATCTCTCGAGAGTCGATGAGGGCGAGTACACACGGCCTTTCAAAAAATTATAATAATGTTCGACAAATCACACGACACACGTTCCTATTTGCTAAGAATTCACGTGATATTCATTCCTACTCCAATGTGATGGATTAATGCACTGGAAATTGTGGAGTTGGTGGAGCTTGTATCACAGATACGCTCATCACACACTGCAGGCTGGCTTCGGACAGACGGACAGACAGACACTGCTCCTACTATAGTACAGAGTTTATACTATAATAAGATGATACTATACAATATACTGTAATCTGTAATACTTTACAATAGTCTATACTATAGACTATTGTCTGTGGTTACTCCTGTCAAATTCAATTTTCGTTCAAGCTTTTGTGATGCAGCTAGTTCTACTTCATTTATGGCATTGTGTTTGTATACCTTTTGTGCTTCAGAGGTCACTTGTTGGTAAAAGTTTGTTACTGTTATATTCCATGTGATGGTAAGTTTTGGCTGACATACGAGAATATGTTGGATTGAACATATCTATATTATTAAGATACATGTATGAAATACATGTTTACATACATACTGTATGTAGTTATTTATATGAATATATACATACTGACTGATTCTGCATATGTATATGTATATGTATATACAAATGCTGTATATATGTATGTATATATGTATATACATATATGCATGTAAATGTATGTATATCTAAACATTCTAACCCGAGTAAGTAAGCGCATAATCACATGTTCAAGAGTTATGCTCGTATGGAGAAAGAGGGCATTAGAGTTACTCGGCCTAGTTCTCAAGGTCACCAGCATGGTAGTGGTGGAAATCTACGTTTGTACATACTTTTATTCGCAAATATCTGAACGGCAACGAACGATGAACCTTTCAACAGTCTTGAATAGTTTTTTACAATAATGTTTATTTTACAAACATTACAAAATTCTAACCCTTCTTAAAATGTTGATCTCTTTTTCAGTTTTCCAATAGGAGCAGAGTCTCAGACATAAAAGGCTGTTATTCTAACGACACAAAACTATATAAAACCATCATTTTAGTAATCATTTTCCTTTCTTTGCTTCGATCTCAAGTAAATTATTTTTTGCTTCAAGAAAAATCACATATGCTGAATCAATCGTAAAAGCAATACGAGGATTCACCTTCATTCGAAATTTCCCTTTGAACATAAAGGAAATACAAATTAAGATAAAAATGATGGTGAAGATAGCTAACTTGGAAATCATTTGAATAAGTGAACGGCTTGGCTTCAAGCTCAAGCCATTATCAACACCTGTAAAAGCGAATTGAAATACAGAAAACACGACATGGCTACAACATTCACTTATTTAAATGATTTTTAAATCAGCTATCTTTACTAGCATTTTTATTTTAAAACTGGCATGAGTGCTCCAACCTAATTTAAAAATACAAATTAAACTCGTTCTCGCTTTCATGTAGTCTTTATTGAAAACGAATGCGGGATTGCGAGCAATTTCGAAGGCAAGCCTCAGAGGTCTCTCAGAGGTGATTTTCCCTTGACATGCGCCCAATCTTAAGTACAGTAGGGAACGAGTCTCACTAGAACTTGAAGTATGTTCTGGCTACCAGTGACTTGTGAATTGATATCGCCATGCATGGCAAAACGACGCTTGATTTAGATCCTTTTCTCCGCTTTCTTACTTTACCCTGCAAGGGAAATTTTAGTTATTTTCGTTGTACAGGTCGAGATGTTGCTGCCGTGGTTCTGATGCTGCAGTACGCGCAGCCCAGAGAGTTGTTGGTTAGCATGAGGCCAGATGACCTCAGACGGACCTGCTGGACGGACGTCATCAGAGCTAGGAAAGGAGACCTTTGGCTCAACCTTGCAGGCGGCCCGTGTGATGACCTCATAGCACCTCTGCAAAATAGCAGGTAAGCTGTGAGCAGGACACTCGGTGAGTACAAATCATCAAGTAGGAATATTGCATATTTATGTGCGAAAATGTAGAGTAATACAGTATACACATTAAACAGTACCTGTAAAGAAAACTTGTTATCATGTTCACTAACTAGAAGAACTTCTCATGATAGGTAGCAGCGGTATGTGGTTTTCTAGAGGCAATTTTCAATTTTTTTTAATCCGGGCAAAAGCTTCAGTGGTAAATGTGGAGGTGTATTTTATGGATAGCATCAAAAACAATCTGAGAGACTTAAGTTTTAAAATAGTGTGAAACAATATACAAGGCAGCCTGTGAGTGATACGTGATAAATAGTCAATGAATAACTCAACTTGATGAGCAGTAGTGTCATGCCACCGAAGATAATCTCTTTTATTTCCCGCAATAATACACACGTTTCATGACAAATTTCTGCATTTAATATGTCAAAAGCCACACCATATTATTAGACTAACTTGTTCTTCTAATGAGCTTCATATTGCAGCAGATCTAGGAATGGAAATAGAAATATCTAATGGCAAACCGCACCGAGGAAATGTCGGGGAACAAATGCTATCTAGACAACCCTATCTGAAGCATAGCGTTCATCCTCCGATGTTCCTCGCAACTGCCTCCAAATTCGCATAGTTGGACTATATACCTATAACTGCGGAAAAAAGCATAAATATGAGAACATTTTTTGAAAAAACAACAAAATAACCGAACGATGCCAAATTGATTCCTACTTAAATGGTTTGCTAGCCTGAAGCCTCAGAGCAGCAAATAATAGGCAGTCATGTGAAGCGATTTAAATTACAACAGAGAAATGAAATGCAGAAGTTACGACATTATTTCTACCGTGAATAAATATTTACTGTTTATTTTGACTACCCGAAATAGATTTTTAAAAATGGTTAGGAATATACAAAAGGTGCTGAACATGACCCCTATATCTCTAGCGCTGCAGCTGTTTAGAGTCGGCACAATGATTGCCGCACTCCAGCGAAGGCTTCAGAATTTTCATGAACTCTTGCAGAAGATTCCACAGTTCTACCGATGAGGTCTTCTTTGAAATGAATTGGTGTTCCGTACACCAAACTCTCCAGTTGTCCCTAGAGATAGAATACTAGGAGCGTAATATTAACTGGCCGCCACGGTCAGTCCAGCGATGTGGATAATACCATTTGCTTCTCCGTATGGTGAGGCATATTTACGAATTGAGCAGTGGATACTCGCTCCATTGACGTTTGTACCTTTGCAGTCTATGAACTATACAACGAAAATAAGAAATTTTAAGATACGATATAATGGAACACTCAGACAACCGGCCACGAATTTGAAGTCATCGTGACGCTTTTACGCAGCATTTCCGACCACGCGGTTTTGAGGGGAAAGAGTTCATTTCAACTACCAACCTTATGTTGAAGTTGGCCGCCTCTCTGGCCTGCTGTGTTCGGATAAGTTCCGTTAGGTCAAGTTAGGTCTGAGTGTAACAATTGAAAACTAAATCCAATTTAGTTCATAAGTTCATTAAGGAGCCGGTTAGCGATTAACCTTCCGTGCTCTAGCGGTCAGTAATATTTAACACGTGCCCCGCGTGTTCTGCCATACGTGTACCAGTTGATAAATTCCTCATTTACGTACCAGCATTAATGAACGACATTTCATCTGTTATGAGACCTCTTTAAGAAATCACTGTTATCATTCCAGGTGAAATATATCGTAAAATCATATTGGTAATAATCTAAGGAAGAAAGAAAAATAAGCAATAAGTTCGATTTTGCTATTTTGCTACTCACAACCTAACCAAACCAACCGTGCACAACGGCGGGGCGGTGAACGTGTCATGAACTCCAATCTAATTTGTTGCACGCCGGCCTGACTTGATCGACCTAATGTAACGTGGCTAAACTGAAATTGTTCAATTAGACGTTTTATGAGGGATGTTTTACGTTATAAGCAATCTTATCGGTCCGTGGGATGCACGTCACTGAGAATATTTCCTTCGCTTCTGATTTTTCTTCTCCTGCGCTCCCAACCTGTGTTGAAGTTTGTTCAACGAGGTGGCGGTCGCATCGTAAATGTATTCGAGGGCTGTTTAAATACATGTTTTTGTTTCAGTACACACTCAAACCAGCTATATTGTTACTTATATTTCACGTAACTCATTCAGAGTAAGATGTCAAGCCATGAAATGAAAAGACCTGCACTCATGGTTTCTTTAACTGCAAATCCTAGCAATTTAGCACTTAGTAACTTTTCTCATTTTGCCAGATCATGTGTTCACGAGGTTCGGTTTGAGCTACAGGAATGCGATGACAATGTTTCGCCTGTAGCAGAAAAAACGTTCTTTATGCTCTGATACCGCAAGAACAGCAGATTTCATACGGGATGTTCAAAACATTAGCAATGCGAGCGTCGGAAGATCGATGAAGGCCGATTCGTATCAGCAAAGAAACCAGTAAACTGTCTCATGCGATTGAGAAGGTTACCTAGCAAAGTCAAAACCCTGACGAACAGGGTGTGCTTTGGTTTTGCTCTGACGGAAAATCTTCAACCACTCAGAAAACTAACAGAATAAAATAGTCGGCACAATGATAGTCGGAACTTACCAAAATTCTTATATCGGAAGCACTCAGAAACAGTCGAAGATCAGATTTTCTCAACACATAGGCCGTTCCTTCAGAACAAACCGGCCTCTAGCATCCTTGACGCATTCTCCTCCCAGACATCATTGTGAACATACCAATCATTCGTTCTCAATAGATAATTTTGTAATCAAAGGATCAGCTCAGGAGTCAGATATTAGAATTTTAGAATCCCTTTATATAACCAAACATAAACCGCAGCTCAACACCGATCAAATTGCCGTGCTCCCGTACACCCAATGATTTAGTTTAGTTTCCGTTTTTATATATTTTTTATCATTTGAGTTCATCTAATTTCCTATGAAGTGTTACAAGTTTTTTTTCGAATACTTTGTAATTTTGATTGTATAAATTTTTTGTCCTTTTGTTTCAGAAGCATTCATTGAAAATGAAAAGTCGAAACCAGCTGGTCTGAGTGCAAATAGATGATTTTCATTGTGACCCTTGTGTTTCTTTTTATACTAAAAATTAGGTTTCCTACGAATCGTCCAATTTCTAATAAAATAGTAGGTGCAGATTCGCACTTCCCTCTGAAGTGCCCAGAGTGATCCACACCAAATTCTCGGCTACTGTGATGGGTTTAGGAGTTGTGGGTAGTGAATGTTATGTCATGCCACATAATATTTCCCCACAGGGTTCTGAGGGTAATGCTACTAAAATACTGATATTTTAGAAATGCTTATTAAGATAAGTAAAGTTACTAATAGAAAGTCAATCGTCTCTCAGCTATTCTCAGTATATTCTAACAAAGCCGTAGTAAGCCAGGACTGGTTATCAGAGAAATTAACGATAAAGTGACCTCCCAACATGTGGCTTCCAACTCGCCAGATTTTAATTCGATAGACTAACCTGCGTGGCGCATCTTTGGAATAGAGGCTGCCTGCATTCTTCATGATACCAAAGCTTTGTTGAAGGCTGCCATTGTCCAAGTGATGTCCGGAACAAGGACCACGTGTTGCACCTTGTCTATGGTGCCGTACCCGAATAGAGCCAGCCATTGGAGGCGGAGGTGGTTTCATAAAATTATTAGCCATTCGTACTAATTTGACGTAAATACACACATTTTTGCAGTTCGTATATTGTAGTATTGGACGGCTTCTCATAATGAAAGGCTGCTTTTAAGGCCCTGATTTAGGCTCAAATTAGGTCCTAATTAAGATTTTTAGGCTGCTTACAAGTGTGATGATAGTTTTTCCCCGAGTAACTTAAATTTCAGTTCTCTAAGTGGTGCTAACACTCCATTGCGTTTTGCAAATTATCGCACAACCATAAAATAATTACAAGCGACCGAAAAAACAGTGTATAAATAGCCAGCTGACTTTACATGTGACGTCACCTTGTTCAAAATACTCCACAAAATAATTTAATTGATTTATGTTGAATAATGTTATATCAGGTTTTTAAACTTATGTAAAGTCTGTAAAAAAGTTATAAGCAGCCTAATTTAGGCCATCAATTCCTGAAGTAGGTATTTCCTTCAAGTCCGCCAAATTGCCAATTTTCGGAAAATGGACGCACAGAAGTTGAAAAAAATGCAAAATTTGGAAGAGAATCACGGACTTTAATTAATTTATTTATCGGTTTTTCTTTTGTGCCACAAAAAGTATCAATAATATTATTGTTATGTACTATAGCTTTAGTAACAAGTTGGCGTCATATGTGACGCAACCGTGACACCTACTGGCTGTTTCAGATACGTTTTTTTCGGTCGCGAATGACTTTAATAATCTGCCAGTATTTTTAGACGGGAATAGAGTGTCAGAATCATACCAAAACATTTTGAAAACTGAGGTAAATCAGCTCGTCTCTTTTTTACATAAATTACTCAAAGAAAATGAAGGCCTAAATAATAGCCCTACTTTTGGAGCCGCCCCTGTTGCTGCCATAAAGGGATCGAAAAGCTTTGAGCGTACATTTTCGGCAAGGAAACAATTTGGAGCATTGAATAAGTGATTAATTTTTTAGAAAATCATTTATTATATTTCCTATTGGAGTTTCTTTGTGATTTACCCAAAGTAAAACGAAAACTACAGTTGAAATCTCAATTATGTTGTACGCGACGCGTGGAGATGCTCATTCCAATTTGTGTGCCATTTCCAATCAATTAACTAACCTATCGAGAGTTGGGCTTGGTGCATTGCCATCTTGCGCCTTGTGTTACTGGGCCGCTCCTCACTTGATAATTTGTGCTTCATTTGCCCTAGCTTTTGTTCAACACGTTCGCTGGCGCTTGTCAAGCGGTCTCTCGTTAAGTTAGGTTGTAGGTAGCAGAGTTTAGAACAACGAATTTAATGCTAGATAAAATTGTATCGTTCCCAAGAAATGGGAAACTCTAATAGCTTGACGGTATTTCATCTCGCATGCTAATCGTTTGAAAATAAACGGCGTATAAATAATTGCAATGCTATACATTTACACTAGTACGTAAATGAACAGCTCACCTAGTGATGCCCTCATGCCCCAATAGGCAGCCAGCGTGTCAAACATCGCTTCGTCATGGCAAGATGTTCAGCGAGGCTTGCTACCGTAAGACTGTTCATTTAAACCTACTATCTCATTAATTATAGACTCATTTGAGAGGACCTCACCTGAGCAGTGGACGTTTTTCATATACGTGTTACACTGTTCTGTCATTGACTTCTCTCCTAGTTATCTCAATGCCTTCAATTGTTGTCTCTATTGCAATGTCCTGCTAGAATGTGTGAACTGCTGTTTATCAGTCGACGTGTGTTCAATGATTCTCTTGAAAATTTTACTTAATAAGACAAAAAGGTAACGATTTCTCCTTGTTCTGTTGGTGGTTTGAAAAAGCTGTGTTTAGTGGAAAAATAAAATTTTAATACAACGATATATAAAATTTGAGGCTAAGGAGTGTGTGGTAGAATTATGTAAATTTTGATTAGGCTATTTTCAAGGCACTCTTTCTTGCTGTCTTTTCAACAAGCGGAACGAATTATGAAGTAAAAAAATTCAACAACACATCTTGTCATCGCAGCTTCCGTGATGCGGTGCCTAATGTCAGACCACGGTAAACATAAGACAGGTAGGAGCATTCAAGTAATTTCTAGAAAGAGCCCTGGGTGCGGTGACGTCACGGGCTCAGAACGAATACGACAACTTGGACGACAACAACAACGAGACCAGTTTGTCGGCGTTGGTATCAGCAAAAATGGCGCCTACAAGTAGAACGAAGAAATGTTCTTTCATTAGATGTGAAAATAATTCTAGAGATCAACCTGATATCAAGTACTTCAATTATCCTCATTCAAATTTTAAAGAGTGGATAAGAACAAGTGGAAATGAAGTTTTAGATTCAATAAAGGAGTCTAATTTATGCAATCATTATTTTGTGTGCAGTCGCCATTTTCAAAAAACAGATTACAGGAGAATCCTGTCACCGTTCAAGACCAAAGTACTTCTGAAAAACGGTGTGGTGCCATTGCCTTATAATCACATGAATTTGAGCGTTGGAGGTAAGATATGTAATTTTCTCTCATATGTAAATCTAGTACGAATTTATCAGTAGGCCTACGTATCTAATCCGAGAATTGGCCGATGGTAGTACAATTTTGTTAATAGCGTGAATGACACGTTGAGATCCTGTAGAAGAATAAATAAACAAGTAAGTTTATTTCGAGAACAGTAATTGAAAGTAATAGTTTCAAATATTTGTGGGAAATTTATATAAATGTTCAAATTGAAGTGGATATGTTGTTCATAATTTGAAAATTTATCCTAGCTAGGTGGATGGCTAGTTAGGGATTATTATATAATTTGGGTAAATGTTGAGGACTTGACCATAATTGATTTTCAAATTTTGATGCCTAGATATTGTTAATGAGATCAAAATAAACAACTTTTCATCAATGCACTTTCCGTCGGAAATGAGTATTTTACAAGTTAGAGCGGTAAATGAGTTACTGCAACTGTAGTGTTTGGAGTGGGAAATAAATAAGTATTAAATAAAGAACAGAAGCTAACATCATTTTACAAACATAAAGAGGTTGGGTTGTGAGGGGTAGCCTCAGTTCTTTTAGTGAAACGTATAAATAAAGCTTTTAACCTACCCATTAGGATGACGATCGCAATCTTGTTTACATTGGCACCAAGATGGCGGCGCCCATGGTGGTCGCCATTTTGGAGCTGATAGATACAAGATTGCGGTCGTCACCCTAATGGGTGGGTTAGAAGCTTTATTCATAATTTGTACTAAAAGAACTGTGGCTACCCATCACGACCCAACCTCTTTACGTTTGTAATAAGGGGTTTGCTTCTTTCATTTATTTTTTCCCGCCTCAAACACTAGAGTTCCGGTAACTCATTTACCGCTCTAACTTGTAAAATACTCATTTCTGACGGAAAGTGCATTGATGAAAAGTGGTTAATTTTTATCTCATTAACAATATTAAGGCATCAAAAATTGGAAAATTAATTATGGTCAAGTCCTCAACATTTACCATAATTTGTTAGTAGATCTATGAATAATTTTTACAAATGGTAGAACTTATTGTGATGGAATTTGGTAAATGTTAAGGAGATGCAACTAATCAATTTTCAAAATTTTGTTGCCTGTATCATGGTAATAACATCAAAATAAACAACTTTTCTTCTATGCACTTTTATGAAAAAATGAGTATTTGACAAATTATAGCGGTATGTTAATTTTGGCCTCAGATGGCGGGAATGCGCTGGATCATTCTAGCGCATCAGAAAGGAGAGTCCATTGTAGTCTTCCTTTCAGAACAATTTCTTGCTGCTTCAAACACTAGAGTTGCAGTAGGTGATTTACTGCTATAACTCATTAAACACTCATTTGCTTTAAAAAGTGCATGGAAAAAAAGTTGTTCATTTCAATATAATTAGCACAAGACAGGCAACAAAATTTCAGGGTCAATGTGAAGCATGATATGATCAAAGGAAATGGTAATTTTATTTCTAAGAATCACTAAAGGAACCCATTTAAGAATGTTTTACACAAATGACATTCTGCTCGCTGATGCGTTATTTTCGAATTATTCAACTTTGAACATGGCTTTCTCGTGCCAAGGAAGCGGGCGTACCAAGCGAAATTTAATTCATAACGGAAGCTAACCCCCTATTACAAACGTAAAGAGGTTGGGTTGTGAGGGGGAGCCACAGTTCTTCTACTGAAAATTATAAATAAAGGTTCAAAGCAACCCATTAAGGTCACGTCAACAATTGTGTTTACATCTGCTCCAAGATGGTGGTGGCCGTACCGGGTGGTGCCATCTTTGAGCTGTCTGTAAAGGTGATGACGTAATAATGACGACAAAAAAAACGTAAAAAGCACCAAGTAAGAGAAATAGTACGGTACCTTTTTTGTGTTATCAACTGATAACAATATTTCTTATTATTTTATGAACAATTTCTATCATTCTTCCATTTCTACGAAGTTCTGGTGAAAACTTTAACACCTCATGATCTGAACTTTGCCTTTGCCGACCCAACCTGGTCGTACTCTGTGTTGCACATTTTGCATGGGAAAGCGATTTCACCTAAAACTTCAAAGCTGAATAATTCGAAAATAACTAATCAGCGAGCAGAATGCCATTCATGTAAAACTTTCTTAAATAGGTTCCTTTAGTGATTCTTGGGGTCGGAATTATTATTTTCCGTGATCGCATCACGCTTCACATTGAACAATTTCAGAAATTGATTAGGTGCATCTCCTTAACATTAACCTGAATTCAATTAAAAGTGCTCCTACACAATTTTTAGGTATAAATGTGTTCTATTGAGGTGAAGAACAATTTAAACATTTAAATGTGTACTTCTACTCAAAAAAAATGCTGCATTTTTTGGTTTGATTTTAGTGTTGTTGCCCATGTAAAGTTATGTTTGAAATATATATCTTTGGTAAATTTACCCTTGTACAATACAGTTTTGCTGAAAAAATTTTGGCATCAATATTGTTCTTGGAGCCATGAAACTTGAAATCACTGGCATACAAACATCATAGCTGCAGTTTATTTTGAACATTATTTGAAATGTCAATAATTATGTGCATGCACACATTGAAAAAATTATTGTTACTGAACAAATGATTGCTGAAAAATAAATTTACTGAAATTTATTCAGGGTTTATATAAGGTTAGTTGGTCAATATTGAGTTTAATGTTGTCAATAATTTCAATAATTTTGTGGCCAGGAATCACTAAAGGTACACATTTAAAAATGTTTTACAAGAATGACATTCTACTCGCTGATGCAGTATTTTCGAGTTATTCAAGTTCTGAATTTTCATCTTCCATAGCAGTTGCGTTGTGCGTTTGAGCTGTTCGAGGATGTTTGGGTGCTTTAATTTATTATTTGCCAACCCTGCGGAGCTTTAACCCACTTATAGATGTTTTAGTCAATAACACAATGAAAGTGATTACCCAAAAATATTATGAAATTAAATCTACAACATTCATTCCTAGGGTTTTGCTAATGTTCTATGGTAGCCGCCCGTATTACAAGTGATGTTAACTGCATATTGATTTGAGTATCCACTTCCCCGGTCCTTTAACTTCAAAGTTAAATAACTCCAATATAACGCTGCAGAGACCAGAATGTCATTCATGTCAAATGTCTTAAAATCTACTGTATTACCTATCTATGGCAACAAAATTCTTAAAGTTGTTGACAACAATAAACTCAATATTGACTAGTTAGTTGGCAAACCATCTAAGGTAGTTGGATATTCTTTCAATTCTGTATATCTTTTTAAATAATTATTTAAATACTAATTAAGGAATTCAAATTGTATTAGTTTAAATTAGTTGAGAAAACATTATTAAAATCATTAAAATTGGAAATTTCTACTAAATTTTCAACCAATGAAATTGTTTTCCATGGCTTGACAATTAATAAATCTATAATACTATTATTAATGGGTTTAACTGCCCTGAGGATAAAATGTGAATTTCTTTTGAACATGGCAGAAATGTGTGAGGCCCTGAGGTGAGAGTTAGTTTGGGCTTATTTATGTTGAAATAGAATATTTTTTGTTGCGTGAAGGACGACTTTTTTTTGGTTCACTGCTGTCCCATTTTTCAGCACCTACTACTTTCTTCTTCAACTGTTATCGTTTTTCATGAACTTGTTTCTGAACTTACTGTTTTTACGTCTCTTCTGCATAGATTCCCCATTCTCTTATCTCCATAAATTCCCCATAAATACTACATGAGGGTTAAACTAACTTATAATTTTAATGTAAATCTTTTAACTTGGCACTCTATAGGACAAGTTTGTGATGTAAGTTAATCATGCTTGTTTAGAATTTAGTTGGGAGAATCTTGAATTTGTTGGCATTTATTGCAAATTTCATTCATAATTCAATATCTGAATTGTCATTACTTGAATCAAATTCATCTCACTTCAGAGTTGTATTATGCAGAACTGACATTTTGCAAGCTCTGTGATCTTTTCATAAGGCATTGAGAAACAATCCTAACTTCACATAACTTATCTCATCAAATCATATATTTCAACACCAAGGTTTTACTTGGAGGAACAATTCAAGAAATTAAATATTACCCATTGCTCATGGAAATAGTTGCAATATTTCATCAATTTACTGATTTGCAACCATGGTGAAATGGAAGTTTGAAAAATATGACAGTAACAGCAGGATATGAACATGCTAATTACAGTTGCTGGGATTAATTGTTAAATTGGTTGATGATTTAACTATTCAAGATCTTAAGTAGAAAAGGTATGCTTTTGCCATTCAAACATTTATTATCTACATAAATAATTCTACATTATATCGAGAAAAGTCTTTCACGATTTTTATACAATTAGCAACAGTGCAAAAATGGTACCAAAATAAAAGTGGTTGGGGGCCATTTAAAGTTACTTTGCAGTGGCAATCATATGATATTCCTGTTAAGGTTATAAAGTATTTTCCTGATGTTAACATGCCCTTCATGAAAAATTTATTTATTCAAACCTGTCAATAAATTATTAAATGATGGGTACTCAGGTAATGATCACTGTTTCAAATTACTAAATGGCTCATTATTTGCAATTGTTTTTTTCCCACAAGTCAAGCATCAAAGACTGATGAAGTTATAGATAGATGGTTGGATTGATTCAGAATTAAACATTTTTAGTGAGATATTTCAGAAGATAATTGCAGAGAGTAATTCAAAAATTGTTGAAATTTTTGCTAATGTGTGTTGTGACACTATGCAGTCTTATGAAGGTATAATAATTGTTTCCTGCATCAAAACTGTACGGCACATAACATGAGTAGTGTGTTTGCAGGTGACATGGGCAGGTGAATCACACTTGATTGTAAAAATGAGTTAACAGCCAAATATAATGGTGGCCTATATTTTAAATTTTGGTATACCCAGTGGTAATGGGCAGCAAAGGTAAATTTTTTGAAAATGATTTTAATTCATTAATTGTAGTCACTCCTATTAGTCTAAGATGATAGGCTTCAAGATTGAAAATAGAAATAGACTTAGGTGAAGTGATTAGAGGATAAGTAGAAATGTAAAAAAAAACATGCGAGTGAAGATGAATTCAACATTAATGCTTATAGTAAATATCTTATTTGCCATTATTTCAAAGTGAAATTAGTGCTTGGAAAAAGTAAAGAATACGAGGAGTGTGTAGGAAAACTCACATTATCAAGTAGTGAACTAGAGGGTTGCTATTGAAATGAGTGACATGAGGTATATACTAGAATACTACTGAAAATATGACCATGAAAGTCGACTTAGTCATTGGCTGGCATGCTAACAGAAGTTGGGAAAGGCCAGAGTGAAACCCTTCAAAATTTAATGTTGAAGGTAAGCCTAGGAGCTTTTCTTCATATACGCACATCTGTGGTAGACTTGTACCGTCTGCTTTTAATGTGTACTACTTTGCATAGCTGTTGTAATTTTGTGTTCATCCTTTCAATTGCATCCTGCTTCTTCTTTGAGCAGTTGTACTGTTGATAGTTATCTGGAATTACTCAATCTTATTTGCTTGCCTTCCTATGCTAGCTTAAGGGATCTAAGCCTTTGCTTTTTATATTTATACAGCTTGTAATTTTATGTGCCCTACTTTCTTTTTAGTTAGTTTGAGAACAAGTGTTCAAACATGTTGAAATTTTTGTAGCTTTCCAGCTCAGTAATCATGAGGCTTGTATCTTTGTTTTGTAGAGCAGCAATGTTGAAGAAGCCTAAACCCTCTCTGGTGCCTGTGAGTCTCTTTGGAGAGCTCCTCAAAATTTTGGTAAGTGTCCTTCTTACTGTGATGCTACTGGAACTTGAGGAAAATTTTCAATGTAATTTACAACATTTTAACATATCTTATTTTCAGTTCATTCATGTACCAGTGAATTAAGCCTTTTGTACATCAATATGTTCATGTTTTTAAGGTCTGGAGTTTTTTGGAAATTCTGTCATTATACATGTGTTATGGATTTGAGTTTTTGTTGCTCAAGATTTTTAATTACCACTTCATAAGGTTCATATTTTCTCTAATATGTTGTGCACAACATCAGAAGTATAGTGCTAAATTGATAACATAATGTAAACTGGTGTCAAACTGATAGTTCATGAGGTTACTTCTTACTATATACATGCATCACAAAGAAATGCAAGGCCTTTATAAAGTACCCAACAAAGTCAGACCTCCGTGCTTAAGATTTCCAGCTGTGGAAATTGAATTGCACAACGGAAGTAGAAATGCTTCATTCAAGTGGCATGTGCCATTGAATATTTCTGGATTGTTTTCATGAAAAATTAGTAGGAATTCACTCATTGATGATTTTTACAAATTTTGAACACTGATTGCTAAGTAGATACAATGTTGAACATTGATGACTGAGATGATATCCTTTTGTCTAAGCTAAATGTTTATTAAGCTTTCTTTTTGTTCAAATAAAATAGGTTTTTGTTTTGTTACAGACCATTTCTTCTTGCTTCACTGCTGTCCAGTTTTTTCAGCACCTACTACTTTTTTCTTCAACTTTGCTCATGTTTCTTGAACTTCTTTCTCATCTTACTGTTTCTATGCCCTTTCTGCATAGATTCCACATTCCCTTAACTCCATACTAAAAGGTTCCTTCTCCCTTCCTCTTTTTGGATTGCATTTGTTGCGGATAGGGAGCCTTAAACTAACTAATAATATGATCTATCCATTTGTCCTTTTTTCCTCAATTAGTGTCATGATGAAATTTGACTAAATCTTTAATCCGCTTCAGAGTTCTGGTTTTGGGTGCACTAGGATTGCATGTATATGTAGCAATGATTCACATTTCATGGACAATCTACACTCTGAACCACAACTGAATCATCATTTTAAAAAATACACAAAATTAATGAAAACCAGTGGAGGTTATGCATTTCCATTTGATGTTCTTTGTTGTGATTTATATTTTTTGAACAAAATTTCCTCAGGAAAAAACTGGTTTTTATGGTAACCGACTCAAGGGAGGTCCTCCGGAAAAAAAAAATTTTGATCCGATTGGTCTGAAACTTGGTGAGCATATGTAGTTTTGCAAGACAAACCTATTTGAACTCCTGAAATTTTTTGATTTAGGCCTTAGTTCTCCCAAAAAATTTGAAATATAGTTTTTTTGGGTCATTTTTATACATATTTCAAAAGAATAGAAGTCATTATTTCAAAAGAATAGAAGTCATTGAGTTTTTATGCTAGAACAAATTCAAACACAGTTTTGGAATCCTTGAAGGGCTTGAGCTGAAGGTTAGGTAGGCTTTATTTTTGTTGAAATAGAATAGGTTTTTATTTTGTGACGGACCATCTTTTTTCGGTTCACTGCTGTCCTGTTTTTCAGCACCTACTTCTTTCTTCTTCAACTTCGATCTTGTTTCACTTCTTCCTACTTCTTTCTCATCTTACTGTTTCTGTGCCCTTTCTGCATAGATTCCACGTTCCCTTAACTCCATGCTAAGTGGTGTCTTCTTCTTTCCTCTCTTTGGATCGCCTTTGTTGCGGATAGGGAGGCTTAAACTAACTAATAATCTAATCTAATCTTTGAAATCCTTGAAACAATTCTAACAAAGATATATTCGGGTATTTTGCATTTTTTTTCTTACTTTTTTTATATGCAAAGATTTACCAATATATCACAAGAAACCTAAATTTTTGGATTTGAACTAATATAAAAAAAAAAAAAATGTAAAAATGGAAAAAAGGGGATATAACTTTGTCAGAAATGTTCCAAGGATTCCGAAACTGTCTTTGTTTTCTTTCTAGCATAAAAACTCAATGACGTCTATTCTTTTCAATTTTGGAAATGTGACTTTACAGTATAAGCCATATACAAAATATTTTGTTTTAGTGTGATATAATGGAAAATTTATGTAATTGAATGCTTTTTTCATTTTTATTTCGATAATCTTCATGCATAACATCATATTCATACTGTGAATTGTAAAAAACAAACAAAATTAAATTTCTTTTTCTATTATAAAAATTATGAAATTTTTTGTTTTCAGTTTGATTCTTATGAAATTCAACTATTTTGTGTAATTTTTGAAAAGACACACAATTTCTTCTATACAATTTTTTGATTCAGGCCTTAGTTTTTGAAAAAAATTGACATTTTGGTTTTTTAGTCGACTGGTATTGATTTTTCAAGAAAATAGAACTCAATGTGTTTTTGTGCCAGAACAAAAACAAAGACAGTTTTAGAATCCTTGGAACATATCTAACATAAGTATGTTCGCAAATTTTCCATTTCTTTTTTGTTCTCTTTTTATATGGGGTTGAAATGGGCTCAAAAATTTACTATTTTGGTGCTTTTTCACTGGTGTTGATATTTCAGGATGTAGCTCCTCATTCAGTTTTTATGCTGGAACAAAAACAGTTTTAGAATCCTTGAAACATTTCTAACAAACTCCAATGTTTTTTTTTCCATATCCCATTTGTTCTCTTTTCATATGGGTTTAAATGGGGTAGATGATTGAAATTTTGGACCCCTTCCCCCCCCCCTGGGAGGGGGGTCTTCTGTCAGTAGCGCCATAAAATTTTAGGACCGAATAGTCCATCACCCAAGGGTTCTTTTCCAACAATAACATGAAAAATACCCATCGGAGAGAAATGGGGCCCCGGAGGACCCCCTTAAAAAGTTAATAATAGTTTAGAAATGGACTGAAATTGCGTACATTCTCTGAATTTTGCTTATTATTGTGCCGGTGGACCAAGTAGCATCCAATTAACCTATGCAGGTTGTCAGTCACTGTCCTTAGATGTTCCACCTTCAATGAAGACGGGGCCTTGCACTTCACCCACTTCAATGATAGAAAGCAAGTTTTCACTTGCTAATCAACTTGAAACTGCAAGCGAATCCAAAGCTAGTCAAATATGTTCTACTCACGCAGCTACGAAGAAAACATGCTCAACCCATCAAGCAGCCACAAAGAAGACATGCTCAACCCCTCCAGCAGCCACAAAGAGACCATGCTCAACCCCTCCAGCAGCCACAAAGAAGACATGCTCAACCCCTCCAGCAGCCACAGAGAAGACCTGCTCAACTCCTCAAGCAGCCACAAAGAGACCATGCTCAACCCCTCAAGCAGCCACAAAGAAGACATGCTCAACTCCTCAAGCAGCCACAAAGAGACCATGCTCAACCCCTCAAGCAGCCACAAAGAAGTCATGCTCAACCCCTCAAGCAGCCACAAAGAAGTCATGCTCAACCCCTCCAGCAGCCACAAAGAAGACATGCCCAACCCCTCCAGCAGCCACAAAGAGACCATGCTTAACCCCTCCAGCAGCCACGAAGAGATTTTGTTCCAGCCCTTCAGTCACAAAAGAAGCCTCTTCTGCCTCAAAATCGGCTGATAAAGCTGCTAATTTGAGTGTCCACAATATTACCATTGCATCTTCTCAAACACCTGAAAATGTCACTACAAGAACTTCTATCTATCTTCCAGGCACTTCAACATCCAGTTATTCCTTACAAACAACGTCTGTAAGCACTTCTCAATCTGAAGTCGACAGAAGCTGTCGAAATTCTCAGTGTGCAAGTCCAAAAAATCCTTATTGTGATCATAATAATAATCTTAATTCTACTGAAAGTTGTCTGGGGGAAAAAATTGAGGTGCCAAATAAACCATCTTGCAGCAGGAAGTTATTTCCCTGCCCCATCAAGATAGAAAGTGCTGCGAGAAAGAGGGAACCGAAGAAGAAAAGGACTGCTACAAAGAAAAGGAACCCTGTTCTGTATAAGCGGTTGAACATCGATTCATTTCTACCACAGTTGTACCCAAAGCTGGGCCCCTTCCTTACTGAGTTTTTTGGAATGAAGCTAAGAGGGAAGAAACGGTACACACTTCTACAAAAATGGATAGCTGTGAACATATTTGTGAGCTCTACTCGTTTAGGCTATAGTTTATTCAAGCAAATGTTACCACTGCCATCAACAACAACTCTAAAAAGATTTTTGAATGCTTTAAAAATGTCTCCAGGAGTCCTTAGAAGAAATGCGCAAATGCTTAAATTGAAAGTCAACCCCGAAACTGATGCTGATAAGCTGACTTTCATTCTTTTAGATGAAATGTCTTTGAGGAAAGGGCTGTCTTACAACGAAAGCAAGGATCTAATCGTAGGGTATGAAGACGATGGGATAACTAGATCAAGCAAGCTGGCAACATCTAGTTTATGTGTGATGGCAGTTGGTGTGAAAAGGAATTGGAAATTTCCAATTGGTTATTATTTGTCAATAAATGCCATGAAATCCACAGTAATTACCGAAATAATTACAAATGCCATAAAGGTCTTGGAAAACGAGGGTTTTATTGTGCTAGGCATAACTACTGACCAAGGCTCAAATTTTGAGACTGCTTTCAAGTCTCTTGGTTCCACGCCATCTAACCCAAAGATAGTTATTGATAAACAAAGTTACTTTGCTTATCGAGATCCACCTCATCTTCTCAAAAGTGCGCGAAACTTCCTTTTGAATGGAAGTGTGAAAGTACCGTCATTTTCAGCATCAGCTAGCTAGAAACACGTTGAAGCCATCTTCCTGCTGGACAGGGAAAAGAGCCTGCAGAGACTCCCACGGATCACAAGCCAGCATGTGTATAACTTGAGATTTGGAACAAAAATGAAGGTGAAATTGGCAGCACAAGTTCTGTCTAATTCATGTTCGGCTGCCATTGACACCTGCGTTGCAAAGGGCATAATGGAAACTTCTGCCGCTGCTACAAGCACCTACTTAAAGAAAATGAATGACATCTTTGATGTTCTGAACTCAAGTCCAAGAGTTACAGTTCCTCTTCGTAAGCCTCTTCATTCTTCATCACCTTCAGTTGAGTTTTTGCAGGAGGCTTTGCAATGGTTGGAACAGTTGCAAGAGTTGAATGTTCCTCGAAAATGTCGCTTTATTAATGGCTTCATTCAGTCCATTAATGTGATTCTTCAATTGAGGCCTATTTTGGATAATTACAAACTAAAATACCTATCAACTAGAAATCTGTGT
This sequence comes from Morinoia aosen, assembly GCA_030386875.1. Classification (NCBI taxonomy): domain Eukaryota; kingdom Metazoa; phylum Arthropoda; class Malacostraca; order Amphipoda; family Talitridae; genus Morinoia; species Morinoia aosen. The sequence goes on along the minus strand of CM059576.1, from coordinate 18,799,428 downwards.
CAAGATGAGCTGGAGTTATTTTTTGGGAAGGTTCGTCAACTCCAGAAATTTCCAGACCCTCAAGTCTTCACCCAAAACTACGTGAAAATTGCAGTGGCGTCTCTCATGCGTGCCCCTCTTGCCTCCAATTGTGAGACGGTCTCGGATCCCCAGCTGGGAGAAACCTTGGATTTCTTAGCAGAGGTATGAAAATTGAGTTCTAGCTACAATTGAAAGTATAATGGCAGAATGATAGTTTATACATTCGGTTCTGTTGTTGGCTTGTATTTGTTATTAAGGGTATAAGCAAGTAACTTGAGTTTGCGTCGTTTGATGTTAAATATACAAAATATATCTATATATATTTCTTACATTCAGGTTTGCATCCGTGAAAGCTATTTCCATAACAGCAATTCCTGTGCTGATTGTATGATAGTAAATAGTTGGGTGTAACGGGGTTTCTATCACTCATGACATTACTAGTTGAAAATATTTATGTTCCTTCTCTTTTACTTTACTTTTTTCATTTCCCTTCTTGGCCATTCGCATTCTTTCCAGCTCGCACTTTCGTATATTTGGGATTCCGAGATAATTTCGATCCTGCTCACAATTTCACTGCATGCAATAATTCATGGACATCTCCATTTCAGTCACACCACATGTTTCTTTTTATCTTTTATCCCAGGGGAAAAATACGTGGTCCTGAAGTGAGAGTGCTGAGCGCAGGCGGCATTGTGTAGGAATACACTTTGTGCAAGATTTCACATTCCCTCAATTCTATACCAAATGGTGCAATCATCATCCTTCTTCTCTTTGAAACACCTTAGCTGTGGTTGGGGCAGTGGAAACTAACTTTTTTGCGAATCAAGTCTTCCACTTTCCAGCTTTTATAGTGTCTATAAGTAGCATTTACAACACAAAAATGCTGCTTTTTTACGAGTTTGTTTATTTATCTTCTCCCAGGTTCCGGAGCAGAAGGAAGTCGACCCTCCAGTCATAGAGCTGAAAGAAGAAGAGAAAGCGGCTGCAGTCATGTTCAAGGGAAATACGGAAGTCGGAGGAATTTTCGAATCCGTTGACGTCGAAGATGCTGCTATTTACATCTCGGGTTATATTGCTATGTAGACCGATGAAAATCACAAAAAATTGAAAAACACTTCGTTAAGTAATTGCAACGAATGTGGTTCAATTTTAACTCAAAGTGATCTAAACTTTCATCTATTTGTTTCCTTTAAACAGAACGTTGAATCAGATGATCCATGCAGAGGACTGAAGTACTGCAGTAAGTCTTTTGTTGGGAATGTTATAGGTTTTGAAAGAGTGTTTCTTTACCTGTTTGCCAAAATCAGTCATTTGCCTGGATTCTGTAAGACAGTTCGTGAAGTAATCTACTCAAACTGTCCCAAGCCTAACACTTGCTGCTCGCAGATAACGTTCTTCCTCATCAAGTTCTTCGTAAAGTGTAGAACTTTACAGTCTATTAGAGCCTACAATAGATCATTAAGGAAAACATCTGCGAAAGAAAAGTTAAACAAAATACTGCACAATTAAGTTTCTTCCTTCGATGAAACTTGCTCCCTAAATTGTACCATTTCGGTTAGACGGATATGACCTGGACCCAATATATGTACATTTCTTCATAAAAGGGGTACAACTTTTGTATTCATGAGAATTGGCGATCCCAGGGGGAATATGTGAGGTCCCGAGTAGAGAGTTTGGTAGTTTTTTTTTGTTGAAATTTTTTCATTATGGCATGGGAAAATTTTTTTTTCGGCTCACTGATGTCCTGTTTCTCAGCTCCTACTGCTTTTTCATTTAACTTTTATCTGTTTGGCCCGAGCTAAAGGTTAGGTAGGCTTTCTTTTTGTTAAAATAACATAGATTTTTGTTTTGTTACGGAACAACTTTTTTTCGGTTCACTGCTGTCCTGTTTTTCAGCACCTACTACTTTCTACTTCAACTTCCGCATTTCCTTAATTCCATATATAACGTTGCCTTCTTCCTTCCTTTATTTCGTACGTCTTTGTTGCGGTTAGGGAGAATTCACCTAACATCTGATCTCGAATCGCAGTTGCGTCAAATATAAACATTACTTATTAGTATCGTAAATCACGCTGTAAGAGTCCCTAGGGTTTCGCAAGTTTATTTTCACTTTCCAGCTTGAGTGTTGATGTTTCAACTTTTCTTCTATGATTCATTTTTTTAGTTTCACCATATCTGATTTTAGCGACGACAGTACTCCTTAGGTGTGGTAGTAGCTGTTATGTGTTCCAAAATTGTCCAGCCCATGCTAATTGTCTCTTGGTTTTTACAGGGTCGGCCAGAAGTAACTTCCTCCTCTAATTTGAAAATATAAGTAAAACTATGAACGCTAGGAAGTTGAAATTGATTTATTAGAAGAAAAAATTTCTTATAGGTTAACAACACTATTGTTATTAACAGGAAGAGAAAGGGTATTGTTGGGAGAGTGCTTTCCAAATAACTTAATTGTACGATTTGGTAACATCCTTTGGTCTCCTTGTTCTCCAGATTTGTCCCCATGCGACTTCTTCTTCTGGGGCTCCCGTAAGTCACGAGTTAATGTAGCCGATTTAACAAATTTACACAAACTTGAAAATAAAATTTTATATGAAATAGCTCAATAGCTACACTAAGGAGCGTTATGGAAGCGACAAAGAAATGAGTTCTAATTTGTCTAAACAGTCGTGGCACTCATTCGAACGTATTCAAAATTTAGCCTTGATAAACCACAAAAATATTATTCTTTCAAATTAAACAAGTTTCAACTCCCTAGCGTTCATAGTTTCCCTTGTATTAGCAAATTAAAAGAATCGGTTACTTTTGGCCCACCCTGTATATGTATAGCGATTGGTGTTATTTTTTATATTTATAGCATTTCTTTGAGAGTTCTCTTCACGTTGTTCTTGGTGTTATAACGGATAGGTATTTCTAAGAGATTTCAATTCTGCAGGATAGATTTCACAAAATGTGTATTTTACGTTTCAAGCGTCTGGTTACAGCTGAAGTCTTATAATTTGTTATGTCCAACAGGAAATGAAATGAGATTTTTAATTTCTAAGCGGTGACAGGAGGAAACATAAGTGTGGCCAACTTGTTATCTGATGGGGGACTTATTCATAAAGTAATGGAATTTGTTAAAAAGTGAATGTATTAGGGAATATATGATATTGAATCTGAGTGGAACCACCCAGTTCAAGAGTGGCGAGGTTGTGTTTCAATGTTTGTATTACGATTTGCCTATGTCTTAGTCTTGTAGCAGTTGGTATGTTCTGCGGCACAGTTTAGAACCGAAATGGCCGAGCGTACTGCGCTCCTCAACGCAGAATTAAGAAAGGGTTCCAGCGCGGGTAAGACGCTCAGCCAAAGTGAGGGTGGGAGCTGGAACCCCAACTTTGGGGTCCTAGCTTCAATCCTTCCACATTCATTGTTTCATTGCATCCATGCACCCTGATTCTTCAGGTAAAATTTAAGAGTTTCAGCTATATTGGCCTAAATCTTTGTTCATATGGTGATTGAATCCTAATGATGACGGGTAAAAAGAAGCTAATGTTGTGATAAATGTTAGAATGTCCATGACGGCTCCTTTTCGGGTGGCTCATGTTAAACGGCAGTTTTCGACATTTATGTTATGCTATATTGCTGTGTAACAAATGGGGGTGAAGTTCTAGAGAATTGTTGTGCCCCGACGAAAGGAGGGCGTACTTAATGTGTTGTGCCAGTTATTGTTGAAGTCGGACATGAGTTCTGTTTTTCGCTAAAACGTGTATTGTATTGAGTTGCACCGTACTTGACGGAGTAAGATGGAATATGCGAGCAATAACGTGGTAATTGAAGTAATCTGTATAGATAGCGGAGAAAGATGGAAGACACTCATGACCTCAGTGTATCACCGTACAACAACACAGCAACTTTGATAGAAATGCCAAAGCGACAACTAAATAGTCTATGACCGAAGTTGTTGTTAACTGAGATTATTATTATTATTCATTTATATTTATAATTAACCGGAGCTAATGGAATATTAAAGGATGTGTGCCGTATATGTCTGTACATATATATATATACATGTATATATATACCCCTTAGGAGGATACAACTATTGTATCTATGGGAATTTGCGCTCCCAGGGGGACTATGTGAGAGCCTGAGCTAAAGGTTAGGTAGGCTGCCTTTTTGTTGTAATAAAATAGGTTTTTGTTTTGTTAAGGACCATCTTTTTTCGGTTCACTGCTGTCCTGTTTTTGAGCACCTACTACTTTCTTCTTCAACTTTTTTCTTGTTTCATGAGCTTCTTTCCTAGCTTACTGTTTCTGTGCACCTTGTGCATAGATTCCGCGTTCCCTCAACTCCATACTAAATGGTGCCTTCCTCTTTCCTCTCTTGGAACATCTATGTCGTGGTTAAGGGAAGCTAAAACTTTCTTATATAATAATAATCATAATGTCTATATATATAGTTATATATATGAATATTTATTAATTAAAGGACGTAGTGTTCAATATTTAATTGCTACAATAATGTATTCATCGAATAAATATGAATGCAAGGCTACTTTTTCCATATAATATGCATGTTTTACTGTATTGAGGAATTTTCACTGGGAAAAGTGTAGCTACTGGAATGACGACAGCAATACTGCCACTATTCCTGGAGTTACTCAAAGCTATACTTTTAGTTCAACAATGCTCGTTATTCAAATTTTCAACTATTTAGATGTTGATCATGTACAGAGCAATTAGAAAATTAAATAATCTAAGCTAACACGTTCTTTATAACGCAATATGACGTAGCGGTGATTATTCAAAAGTCGTTTGAACAAATCGGTAGGTAAGAGAAAGACAGCACAGCAGATTATGAAAGAGGTGCAAGAGAAAGATTTGTACGGAAGATTTGTACGTCGGGAGCCTTTTCTTATAATTTGTAATTTGAATTTATACGAGGCCTGTATATATATATATATATTCTGAAATAAATGTGCATTAATGATGATGGACATCGTAGAAAACTAATCCTGCTTCCTATGCTTATCGTTCAACAAGTCCTCTAAAAGAATTGAAGACTTTCTTGAAGCGGAAAGCATTGTTTGCCAGACTAATTTCATCCTGTGGGTTATTTACGTTGACGAACTATGAACTCGGTGTTTCTCTCTGAAATAAAAAGTAACATCATGAGGACTTCCATTTGATTTATCCTTTAAACACTCAAAAAAAAAAATCTGAATTTTAGAATTACAATGAGTATGCAAGTCCCAAACGGAGCTTTGTATTGATAGATATGAAGGTTTTGCTCAGTATACACACAAATTTTAATTATGACGGGGCAATTAAGCATTGCATACGAGATTATGAAAGTTTTTCAGTATCATAGTTTCCAGGTTATTTAAATATTTTCCAATACGTATGTGCGGAAAACCGGCAGTTCCTGCCATGGTGCAATCATACGTACGGCAGTCAGTGCATCGCTGCCGCGAGTGTGGTGTGAGTCACGTGGTATGGATGTGGTGACGTGTTAGCTCAAACGTCTCCTATTGGCTGGCTTGTCTAACGGTTTCGAGCAGCTGTCCCCTTTGAAGTGGACCTACCTGTCTTACGTCTACCATGTGTCAGACTGATGCATTTCCTTTCCATTTAAGACTAGTACGATTTTTATAAGTTTTTAAACATGAAAAATTGCTTTTCTTGAACCTGTACATTCGAGATAGCGTAACTTTCCTTATCAACTAGTGTACACCGCCCGTCAAAAATGACGGGATTCAATACCTTTCGTGAACCAATTTTCGTTCGAGTGGAGTTACCACGCTTTAGCTTATTTCAAAGGTAACGTATTCTTATTGTGACAGTAATGAACACGTAGGCTGCCTTCACACGGAGCGTTTTTTCGACGCGCGTCATTTACGACGCGCGTCATAAAAGACGCCGCTACCTACACACGGGGCGTTGTTTCCCGGTTCAGTTGGCAGTGCAGCGACAACAGTTGAGGAAGAAAGACGAATTATTTCTCATTAGTTTTGCTAGCTGTGTGTGACGCAGATTATTGCTTTACTTATATCGATGTAGGATCGTACGGTAAAGAAAGCGACTCTAATATTTTCAAAAATTCTCATTTCTATCAGTTACTTGAAAACAATAATCTCAACACTCCTGAAACTGCTACAGTAGAAGATCAGCGTGGACAAGTTCCTTACGTTTTCGTTGCAGACGAAGCATTCTCGCTATCGCAGCAAATACTGCGGCCCTATTCAGGAAATCAGTTATCCGAGAAAAAGAAAATATTCAACTATCGCATATGCAGGGCAAGGCGATACATCGAATGCACATTCAGCATATTAGCCAATAAATGGAGGATCTTTCACAGACCTTTGAATGTATCTGTAGAGTTGGCGGAAATTATAACCAGAGCTTCTTGTATTCTGCATAATTTTGTTCGAAAGCGTGACGGACACCGACATCATGAAAGTGCAAACAATCCCATTAGTAAAACCGGATTGGAGAATATACTATTAGCTGATAATGTTCAGGGTGGGAGAAATGCCAATAAAATAAGAGACTCATTTGCTTCTTACTTTGTCACTGAAGAGTGTGCTCTCCCTTGGCAAAATGAGAAAATTTAAGCAGAAGTAGAAACCCAAACCTAAACATTTACCAATTAAAATATGTTTACTTACATGTGTCGTTTTTTTCCTTCTCACTTTGGTCCATGAAATTTTCTGACATTTGCTCTCCAATTTCCATCCATGCTTTTGCCCTATTTTGTTTGTCCTTATAATCATCATTGCTCAGATCCCAGAGACAGCCTCTCTCTTCTATTAAATCAATAAGCAATTCATAATCTAGTTCGACAGCCATAATAAAGCCTGCCTTAATCTACTGAAATACTGGGAATATGATTTGATGCAAATCTGAAAAGAGGTTGCTTCATCAATATGAATAAATGCACTGATAATAATATTCACTTCTATATAGTCTCTACACATGAATTTTTCAGTAATTTGATTTATATTTCACCAAATAATAACAAAATTGAAATGTTTTCGAACACTAAATAGTCCTTGATAGTGGAAACGAGCGAGGACAAAATTACAACGCGACGCTCCGTGTGTAGGTCTCGTAGCAAATGCACACCCGCCACTTACTGCGCAGTTCAAACGACGCCTGAACTTAGCAGGATGACGCCCGACGCTTCGGCGTCACAATGACGGACGTCTTCTTGACGCCCCGTGTGTAGGGCAGCATCTGATAGCACAGTCAGCTAAAACTGACCGTCGTTTTCGACGCGCGTCGTAAATGACGCGCGTCGAAAAAACGCTCCGTGTGAAGGCAGCCTTAGAATACGGTAAATTTGTGCCGCAATGGAAGTAGTTATGGCCGTTCGTGTCATATCCTAGACACAGAAATTCAGCATTACTGAAAGCAACGACGAGCTTGTGCATGTATATTGTAATATGCAGTGCAGTAAATTATTATAGCTATACAGTATATTGCTATGTGCAATACAGTATATTGTAAATGAAATACAGTGCACTGTAGAACAGTATAATGTAATACGCAGTACAGTATATTGTGATATGCAGTACCTCGCCGAACTCGGTATCCACGATACGGACTCGAGTATATAAGACTTCGGATCTCTGTAATCTATGTATCCTAATAATTCTCTTCGTGTGTTTGTTTATATGTTTATATATGCCTATATATGTTTACATTTATACAAAAACTTAGGATGTAAATTTTATTTTTTTGGTATCCGTTACGATTTTATCTGAGTATGCGGTATCATGGATACCGAATTTCTCATTCTAACATTAAAAGATGGTCTTTACATACATTGATATGTTTGAAATGTTATCAGAATAGATTCGGTTATGCTAGGATAGGTTAGGATATGTTAGGAAAGGATAGGATATGTTAGGTTAGGATCTCAGTAAGGATAGGTTAAGTTAGATAGGTGAGCATAGATAGATAACTATCCTTATCCAACATGCCCTAGATAGGTGAGCATAGGTTAGGGCATGTTGACGTAACTCTTTGACGGGCCCACCTAGCTTAACAATTCAAACAATTTAACAGTTTATTTACCCCAAGTGATACAGCAATACATTGCTTCTTGAGTCTAGTGCAATGGATATATTTGAGTATAGCTACTTGTGGGCCCGAATAAGTTCAGCGACTTCTAGGACATCCTATCATCAAGCTATTTTTAAAGTGTACAGTTATGTTTAACCAAATTTACTTAACCTAGGGGCATACAAGACTGGTCATGTTTCAGTGCTTAATTTCTTAGCAAAGAAAGAAATTGGTAACATGAGCTAGATGGGAAAAGTATATTCAATAAAAATGATTAGGAGCAGAAGATCTTTATTATCATGGTAGATTACCTCATAAAGATAAGGAGTGCCAAAAGAAAAAAAAATTAACTTGAACTACCTAATGTGATCAATATTTCGATAGGAAGAGGGATTCAAGATTTGTTTTGAAAGCATTGTAAGAGCTTTTTTCACCGATCATAGCAGGGATTGCGTTCCAATTCTTAGTTCCAGTGAAGAGGATACTTCTTTGTGACCGAGATTGTGAATAAGGAAGTATGAAGTTCCTTCTGTTTCGTGCTAAATGATCATGATGGCCAGTTAGAGCAGTGAATAATTGTTTGATTTCTCTGTCGCCATCATCAGATAGTGTTTTATGCATGAAATTACATATGGAGAGGTTGTAGGGATTGAAAAGCTTGAGAATTTTTAAGCTTTTGAACGAATCATTTGTGTGAGCATTAAGTTCGAATTTCATTGCCGCTCGAACGGCTCTTCTTTGCAATGCAAAGAGCAGATTGTTTTATTTATATCAGTTCCGTGCCAAGCTTCTATCCCGTATGTAGACATGGTGAAATGATCGTTCGATGAAGTATTCTTAAGGCTTCTTCAGGCAGTATATTTTTTACTTTATGAAGGATTCCAACGGATTTTGATAATTTAGTCCTGATATGAGCAATATGCTCTTTGAACGTCAGATGTTTATCTAACATAATGCCCAGAAATTTTCAGGAGTTTGTTTCTTCAATTTTACCATCACCAATTTTAATATGTGGAAGAGACATACTTCTCTTGTATGAGAATATAATGTATTATGTCTAATCGATATTGAGGCATATTTTATTTGCCTTAAGCCACATTGAAATATTTTGCAGCTCATTATTTTTACTCTCTGCAATTAAAATTGTGGATTTTCACTTGCAAGAGCCGCAGAGAGCTTGCTGTCGTCGGTAAATAATTATGAATAATAAGAATGAAGTAGATCTAAGAATATCTTCGATAAAGATCAAAAAGAGAAGAGGCTCAAGGACCGACCCTTGCGGTACTCCATGGCTGATTGTCAGCAGTTCCGATTGTGCATCGCCAATGCCAACATGCTGCTCTCGATTTGCTAAGTATGAATTGAACCAATCATGTGCAACTCCTCTCATGCCATAACAGTGTAGTTTTGATGGTAAAATGTTATTGTCCACGCAATCAAAGGCTTTTCGAAAGTCAAGATATACGGAGAAAATAAGCTTTCTTTTATCTATACTACAATTGTGAATGCTTTAATACAACCTGTGTCGTTGATTTTTTTAGAACGAAAACCATGGTGTTTGTCGTAGAGAAATTAGTTTTGTTTAAAATATGAATACACTTTTCTATACACAATTTTTTCGAGTATTTTGCAAATAATTGGTAGTACATAGATATTAATTCTTTTTTATCTCCATTTTTAATAGAGTGGCACTTGGCAATTTCGAGACAGTATGGGAAGATACTTTGAAAAAATGATTGGTGTATAATATTTGATATGCACGGTGCTATTATACCAGCTATAGCCTAAAGAACTTTAGCCAAGAATGTTTTCAATCCATTTGTTTCATTTTTCAAGCTGTTTATGCACGTAATTAAATCGGAGGGATAAGATGGTGTAAAAAATAAGGAGTTATGTTCACGGACATGGTCTATGCATTGCAAGTGGTCTGTAGGTTCACTACGACACTATCAGCTGTTTTTTCCCCTATGTTCACAAAAAAAAGTTGTTAAACACTGTTGCAATATATCTTTTTTCTCGTGATATTTTACTTTTTCGTGAACAATGGACTCAATCGTATTCGTTGCATTATCATTCGCTGTATAGCATGAATTAGGCAGGCGATAAGTTTTTTTTAATATCAGTTTTGTATTCAGTAAATTTGAGCGTAAAGTAGTTTCGTTTCAATGTTCGTATTTCATTTGTCACATGATTCCTTAATCTGTTATACGTGTCTTTAGATATTCGTTCTTCGTACAGTAAGGCTTGACGTTTCTTTATATTGATCACAATATCTTCAGTAATCCTGGGCTTTAGTATATTTTCTTTCGTAATTGTGCGGGTGATTATTGAACATCACTGGTTGTGTGCGGTCGTTATATTTCAGTTAAATTTAGAATTGCTTCATCAATGTTAATCGCATTATTATCCTGTTGATAGATGTCCAATGATGGCATTAATTCTGCTAGAACAGTTCGCATTGTTCCCAAGTTATATTCGTTTACACACAATATGAAAAAGTTAAAGATGACATTGTCCGCGGAATTTCCACGACTCCTGCTACTACCCAATAATACCTTTGATTTATTTGTTTCGAGTCCGCTTCTTACATTTCTCTGTCACGCTCATAGGGAGAATTACAATGACCGTATATGTGATCCGAGTTTCACCGGTTCACATGAACGAAAAATATTTTTTATCACGGTTACTGTTAGAATGGACCCTTTAGGTACGACAATTGAAACGGTTTACGGAAAAATTTCCAGGGGAAAAATTATTCTTACCCATTATTGTCAGTGAAATTGTCCTAGTGAGGGTGCTTCTAGCTTAAAGCGAGTGCCTACTTCTTTATTTTACTTTAAAACATTTTTAAATCTTTGAAGCACTATGCTTGGCAACCGATATTTTCGACGTTGATAATAGAGTTTTTGAATTTACTAATAAATTATCAATAAATTTTTGCCCTAATTTATAATAAAACAAAATTCAGAAAAAATTACTGTAATTTAATAGAAAGGCTATTGAATATATTGCACGGACCCTGCAGCATGAACTTAGAGGTAACCAATGGTAAGTTACGCGTGCAGGCTTCGGGAATGTCTGAAAACTATATTCATGAATTCATGTAATTTCCCTAATTTTACTATTTACTTCAAAATATTACCTCCTTGGTTAAATTACTGTACAATTAGTTTAGATGTCCAAAACTGGAAGAACTAGCAACCTTGGCACTGGAGTAGTCGTCAGTACCCAAAGGGTTGATTGCTATTTTTGATATGAATTTCACCAGTGCACGTGGTCAAGAATATTTTAATTGCGGGTTCATTTGGGTGTTATGTATTGGTTTTTAATTCGCTTTGAATATTGAAACTTATTTTTAGGAAATAATCCATTCCCGTCATTTTTGACGCGTATACCAAACCACCCCTACACCTCACCCTTCTCGCAGTCTCCCCTCTCAAAAAATGTGTACTAGTTTTCTTGACAGTGACTTGCTATATATAGAGCACTTGTACACCTAAAATGAGTGCAATAATTTACTGGTGAACTGAAACCAAGACCGCCAGCGCTAATCACATCGTATCTGTTCTTAAGAGCGTGACACAAAACTTGTAAATAAACACACGACGGTCATTTCGAGTAATATAGAAGATAAGATTTATTCAAAAATGCATTCACATGCTGGACAATACCCCTTTGTGAAATAATTTCTCTACAAGTGAATAAACAATCGCGTCCTGCGTGTGTGCTAGCAAACTCTCATGATAGCTTGATATTTTTGAGCTGCAACCTCTAATTGAATTAGGCTTTTTCTTTAGTGACTTCAAGTAATGAAGCAGCCATCTGTCTTACCTCAAGTGTACAAGATGCACGACCTGCGTCCTGTTCTCTCATGTTTCCTATTCATTCATTCAGAAAACATTATGCGGTATGTATCTGCTCCTCTTTTTTAAGCAAAAATTGTAAAATAGGGAAAAGTCTGAAATAATGCTACAGACTCATAAACAGAGATAACCCGCACGATGAAGATAAGAATACAATATGAACCGAGAGTTTCAGAGCTCGATATATGCTGAAATCGAGTTTTTGTATTTTTTTCAACAATTTACGGAAACTGGAAGACGATGTTCCTCTACTCATAATGAAAAGCTCAGGTCAAGAAACACAGGGGTGACGAACCTAGTCATTGACGTACCTTTAAAAAACCACATGCATTAACAAAATAAGATATGCACTTTTGAGGTAGAGAAATTGATTTCAGTTTTTCATATACAAAACCAGACACCTGCTACTATAGTGAATCTAAATTGGAAGGACTTCACCTTATCTGTTCTAAAGGTAACTCCTACACTTCAGCAGCGAAATGTATCACTCCGAAACTTGCTACGTCTTAATTTTTTAAGTTAGAAAACAACACAACATCAATCTGTGTCGTAGTTTTAAAAATTAACAAATTTTAACCACCAGCATTTAGGAATAGAAGTAGATAATTATTTGATGGCCTATAGCTTACCTGAACTGTTCCACACCTGGGACCCATTGTGCAAATATTTACAGACGCATGCAAGGTTCAATTTTGCATCCAGTGAAGTCAGTGGGATATTTGGGATTTCAAACCAAAATAATGATTGCTAAAAGTTTGGAAATTCATTTAACTAGCAGGACCCATGGAAATTTCACGGACAATGTCATCAATAAGCTAGGTGGACCCGTAAAAAATTCAGTCAACATTACCTCCAAACTTTGAAATATATTTCAACCTGACCTATGTTAACCTACCATGTTCTAACCTATTTTGTCCTAACCTATGGTAACCAAATCTATCCTAGCCTAACATATCTTAACTATTGTTGCGCTTACCGGCTAAAGCGCCAACTTCCAGATTTATCTGGCATTAACATAGTCTCTTCTGCATCAAGATAAATAAGAATATGACAAGCAAAGACAATAAGTAAGGATTGCTCACCTGAACTTCGAAGAAAAGTTGTCCAGGGAACTCTTCCTCAATGATAGCCGGCTATCCGGGCTCTTAGCTGCCCGAAAGCAGGACCGGCTTAGAAGTCGTAACGCACAAGGCACGTGCTTCCGACTCCGTAGGTGGTTGTCTTCTGACGTGTCAGCCCGCGAAGGCCTCGACGTCAAGTGCGCTCCGAATCCGTTGCTGTGGCTTCAGATTCAGCTCGCAAAGATAAACGAACACATTAAGGATGTTCGACATACGCATTTGTTGCCAGGAAGGGGAAGCAATCCATTATTGCCTGCTTGTCATATTTAATTAATATTTATTCTTTTAGGTCAATTAAGGATTGATTTTGACCTAGTCCCTGATACTACAAGATATTAATTAACTTGTATGGGACGTACAAGAGGAGCAGGCTGGATTTGCGACACAATCCCGGCAAAAGAAAAAACGGAGTTTTCATTTGAAAATTCCGTGAAATACACAAAGACATGCAATGTCCTTCCAGCTTAAACTGGAAAGGACCAAATAATAATATCTGCGCATAACACATAATTGAAAGGGTTTACAAATGCCCTTTCTTAATAAGATAAGTTAATTTACTACGTTGCTGACGCGCCGCTTGCCTTTGAGGGCGGTCAGCAGGAGTAACTACCGGTTCTTCGGACAAGGCCGAAGAATCCGTATCAGAAGAAGTTGAAGAATTAAGTGGCTGAACTCAAGGGTGTTCAGAGGTAGAACTACCCCTTTGAGATTCAAACCTCGTGGGAGGCTCGGACCGAGGATATGATTCCGCGTCCGAAACACTCCCGTCTGCGCTATCTCCCACCTCCTATGGAGTAGGATCTGTCACAACTAACTCCAGTGGGTACAGTAACGAGATTTTAATGGCGCTTTCAGTATTATCAGCCCTTATAATTCTTACAACACGGACCTTGCCGTCGCGACCAGGAAGCAAAGCACTGATGCGAGCCAAGGCCCAAAATGGTCTGGGTTTTATCGGGTGTTTTACAAGTACCACTTGACCCACAGATAATAATTTATTTTGCAAAGGTAAAGATTTTAGAGGATATGGACCTCGCAAAGAAATTAGATATTGAGAATACCAAAGCTCCCGGAACTTGGCGACCAGGACATCGCGTCTCTCTAAAAGAGTGAGCAAATGCTCGCGATGCTCAACATCGTCAGTCTCCAAGTCCGGAAGCTCATCGGACAGAATAAGAGAATTAGAGGTAGGGTAAAGTTGAAGAAATTGAAGGGGCATTATAGGTAAGATCGAGTCCCCCATCTCAGTGTAAGAGAGGGGACGCCGATTAAGGTTAAGAGAAATATCGGAAATGACAGTGATAAAGGAAGAATAAGAATAGGTGCTCCGTCCAAAAAGTTTATACAGGCAATCCTTTATGGACTTGAACAGGCGTTCCCATATCGCTCCAAATTGAGGACTGTAGATAGGGATAGTTTTGAATTTAATATTAAAAGGTCGAAACCGCTCTTCATCCAAAGAGGAAGTTAGCACTTCCGATAGAAGATCGGGAGCGGCGGTGAAAGTTCTAGCATTGTCAGAATAAACAGTATTAGGAACGCCCTTTTCGTTTGTAAATCGAATAAAGGCGAAACAGAATTCCTCCAGTGTCATAGACGGAAGAACTTCAATGTGAATAGCCCTAGTCTGAAAACACGTAAATAACAGTAAATACACCTTTTGCTTGTGACCAAAAGGGTCTAATACCCAAAAGTGGGCAGAGAAATCCATGCCAGTTGTGGCAAATGGCCTCACGAAATTAGTACGAGAGTCAGGTAGAGCAGGAGGATCGGGATAGGAAAACGCTTTGGCGTTTAGCTTCTTGCATACAATGCATTTAGCCAAAACGCCGCGAACTGTGCGCTTGCAGCGTGGCACGACATAACCGTCTAACTTAAGTTTTTGAACGGTGATGTCGAGCCCCTGATGGTTAAGAAGTTTGTGAGTGTGCGAAATTAGCAAATGGGTCAAATGTGAAGAACTAGACAGCAAGATGGGATTGCGAGTGTTATAGTCTAATTCCTCAGCATTTGCAATACGACTATTCGAACGAATGATACCGTGCGAATCGAGAAAAAGGTTCAAAGTTCTAACTAACAGCGGCGGCCGAGGACTTTTGTTTTTCAAGGCCTCGAGCTCGCCTGCAAAGTGTGTACTTTGCATAGAAGAAATAAGGAAAATGAAAGCTCGCAATTTTGCATTGCCCTTATCTGCATGTCGAAAAATAGCGACAGCTTCAAACACCTTCTCCACCGTGCCTAATAATTTAGGATAGGAGGAGAAGCGTTCAACCTCCAAAATAGGAGCTTCACACGGAGGGACAACATTAACATTAATACATGCAGAGGATACAAATTGATGGGGAATGCATCCCAGGTGTCCCTTGGGCCACTGGTCCTTACCTTCGCGAATCCAGTCAGGACCTGTTCCCCATACATTTTTACTCTCGAGAAACTTTGATGCTTTTATACCTCGAGTTAACATGTCTGCCATATTGTACATGGTGGGCACGTATTCATAGTGAAAAGAAGCTTTAGTTGTACCTTTCAACGTTAGTCGCATGCTGTCTATATCCTTAATTCTTTTACTGACAAAAATATTCTTTCGAGGAGCCTTACCACTCAATAACCAAGCCAGGGTAACCTGGGAATCGGTAAGAATAGTTACACTTGAGACCGTATAGGGAAAATTGACGTCACTCATCAGAGAAACAAGACACTGGTACGCAAGATACACAGCCAGAAGTTCAAGAGAAGGAAGAGTTCGTTGCCTAGGAGGCGAAACTTTAACTTTAGAGAAAAGGAGTGAGCTGCGCTCTTTTTGGACACCGTATATACAGGTTCCAAAAGCTCTTTCACTAGCATCACAGAAAATTACGAGGTCAATTTTCTCAGTTTCAACAAGATTCATCCTAGGGAACTCAAATTCATGCAATTCAGAAAATTCCTGATAAAAATTACGCCATTCTTTACAGATATCATCTGGAACGTCTTGATCCCAGCCTAGTCTCAAAGGTGTTAATTTACGCAAAATGAGTTTCCCTCGAACAGAGAAAGGTAACAGAATTCCTAGAGGATCATACAAAGAAGCAATGTCAGACAGCATACTCCTACGAGTTTTACAGGAAGGATTTAAGCTTTTTTCAGATATGGAAAGAGAATCAGAAGAAGAATTAAAGTTGTAACCCAACACTCTGGAGTGCTCACTGGAGCTACAAAGAGAAGGGTCAATCTGAGACAGAAGATTAGAGTTATTAGACTGCCATTGACGCAGTGGAAAGCCGCTTTCTTTGAAAGCTTTGTTCGCGCGTTGAAAAGTATCAAGCGCTAGCTCGGGACAATTAGTCGTAAATACAAGGTTATCAACGTACAGTTTGTTAGACATGATGTCTCTAACCACTAAATCACTAATAGTTTTAGCATGTAGTTTGAGAAGGAAATTGAGAACGTATGGGGAAGCGACAAAACCGAACAACAAGGTTGTGTACCTAAAATATTTATATTCCCCATTTTGAAAGAGAACAAAACTAAACTGATTTCGGTCAAAAATCTTGGCTAACTTCACCCGAAGGAAAGCCTTGAAAATATCTGATAGCACAACAATGGAATTAGATCGAAAGTACACCAATAGACCAAGCAAATCATTCATGAGGTTAGGACCTACGTATGAGGCCTCGTTTAGACTAGGCAATTTACCTCGCTTGAGCGAGCAATTAAACACTGGGCGTATCTTGGAAGTGGTAACGTGTTCGCGCACGACAGGCCTATGTGGTATCCACTTATGTTCACACACATTTACATTCTCGAGAGAAAGAGGCTCAATTATACCTAGCTCGAGTTGTTCCTGAAAGACATCGTTATATTGCTTCTCTATCCCTTTACGAGAGTTAGAAGCAGCAACTTTCTGCGCGAGATAGCGCGCTAACCCGAAACTATGAGGAACTTTCGCCAGTATATTACGATTCCAAGGTATGTGAACATGATAGCGGCCTTCGTCATAAACTACGCTACTCTTAAAGTCTTTTAGCTCTTTATCATTCTCTACTTCCTTAGCAGGCACCCCTATTAATTCCAAGTCTAGAAGTCTATCAAGACCGGCCTGCACATCACACTCAGTTCCATCCAAGGCAGAAGAACAAACTTTAGGAGGTTCAAAAAATGCCTCCAACACACCATGATAACGCTTAGCTTTAGGTTTACTCTTTTTTGTTTGCTTTTTTTGTTTATTTGCAATAGTCAAGGAAGAAGAAACTTTATGCAGAATTGAAGAGGAAGAAACGTCAGGCGAAACAACAGAAGGGGAAGAATTTTTAGGCGAAACAACAGAAGGGGAAGAATTTTTAGGCAAAACAACAGAACAAGGTGATCCACCGTCTTGTTTTTTAGGCGATCCACCGTCTTGATCCACCGTCTTGTTATCGTGGCCGAAGCCACGATAGGAAACAAAGAGGATTTATAACATTTTAGAGCCCCAAAGGGTAAAAAACCGTTAGCTACACGCATAACTTTATAGCCTGCGACGTTTTGCAATTCAAGCACTCGAAAAGCTTGAAGAGCATCAACTCCTAGAATGCCGTTGATTTGACTATTGTCATCAACGACTTCAGGAAAGGAAGTAGACAGAGGAAGCTTAGTTTTAAGGAGCTCGAGTTTAGATTGCAAACCCTTCATCCCCATCTGCAGGTGCAAATTTCGCATTGCAAAAACATCAAGCTCATGCTTCTCACAGTCAGGAAGCACGAGCTCGACGTTAATGTGCTTGCCCCGTAACGGGACAGAGGCACCAACCGTGTTTACAGTAATTTGCTGTGAATCATCGTTAGAACTATTAGAACTAACGGTATTCAGGTCAATCAACGTTTGTTGACTCCCGGTGTCAATGACGAAATTTACACGTTTAGAAATATTATTGACTTTAGTGGAAAGAGCGATTACAGGGCACATTCGAAAACGTGCCTTTAACCGTCAGGAAGAGGAAGCGGCAAGAGAGGAAAAACTTACGAACTTAGGACATAACGGGCTAACGTGAGTATTAGCCTTGCAAAGCGAACAATTGAAAGGCAAGCCTCTGCTTTTTGCAGGGCAAGACTTAGCCACGTGATTGTGACTAAGACATGCGGAACACAACTGCAATTCGCCTACTTGCTTCACGCGTTTTTCGTGAGTATCAAATTTACGGCAAGAAAAGGATGTGTGACCGGTCTGCTTACAAAACCGGCACACTTTTACATTAGGAAGATTAGAAGACACAGGAGAAGGTTTAAACTTAGTTTCAGCTCGAGCCTTCTCCTCCACCCTATCATTGCGAAGGGAGAGCAATTTCATGGGTTTAGATTTAGTCTCTAAAAGAGACAGAACATGATGCGCGTTCTCAAACATCTCTAGAGAGAAGAAACTAGCTTTACAATAACGAAGCAGTTCTAACAAGAAAAAATCTGGAAGCTTGGTTTTAATTATGGCAGAAAACAAGAGATTGCCTGATTTCTCGCTACGGAAATCTACACCAAGCTTAGAGAGCTCAAGTAGACGAAACTTAACTTTAGAAAGAAAAGTCCCTATTTCTACAAAGCTAAGGACACTGGGAGAATTTATTAATTCGTCCAGTGCAAGCGAAACGAGCTTATCAGCGTTCAAGAATTCCTGCTTGAGTAAAGCCCAAGCAGCTTGGAAACAATTCTCATTGGGAAGTCCCTCAACGAGACTAAGGGCTCTTCCCTGTAACTGATTCTTTAAGAATATAAATTTCTGTCCCTCGCTCATATTAGGATAAGCTTGAAGAGCATTAATAAAAGATTCCTGAAAATGGAGAAAAGAAAAAGGACAGTGTTCATTGTCACTGAACTTTCTCAAAGTTAGTTGAGGAGCTCTAAAAATATTTAAAGGCACATCCGCAACAGAAACCTTACTAGCCTCAGAAGGAGGCGCGGTATCATTAGAGTTTGACACCGGTGCCGGGAAAACTGTATTTTTAAGTTCAGCGATTAATTCAACTATTTGGATCTCGTATTCTGCTCGTCTAGCTAACTCCTCTTCAGAAATTTCCTCAAGATCAGAAGGTAGAATAGAGGATAGACGGCGAAAATCCTTTAGAAGGCCACTCAATTGAGGAATGGCCTCCCTTAGGAGAGAAGGTACACAGCCAGGAGCTAGCACTTTCTTGCGTAAAGCGGTAATACTACATTTTACTCCCCGCATTTTCATGCTAAGGGCTGAGGCGTTAAACGTTTCAGTCATGTTACGTTTGCAAAAAAAGTAATAAGTAAATAGTTTATAGTCTTATTAGAATAAAGTACAGCTAATAAAGGTCTACACTTTTTTAAGTGGACAGGTTAGGTTACATCCTTATATTATATAGATAGAAAAAATACAAAAGACACACAGAATACACAAAAAGGTTACTTCCCCACCAATTAAAGTTTGATCACATTATGAAAGGTTACACAGTTAATTTTCACAAAAATTTTATTTTTAAATTTTTGCTTCAATATTATGTTTAATTTTTTCACTTACATACTAATACACAAAAGTTCAATCAGAAAAAATTCTAATTGTGCAAGGTAAACAATAGACTAGCTCCCAAAAGCACAGGGAGCTAGCAATACAAACAATAGTACCTTACACAAAAACGACACGAAAATGCACCTTAATCTAAGTGAGAAGAGAACCACCCCGGCTTTAAGCCCGGAAAGCTCGGCAACCAGCAAGATTTTCCAGATTACGGAAAATTTATTAAATTTATTTCAAGTTTTTTTAAATGAAAAACAGTTATTTAAACTGGAGAAAGAAGAAACAAAAAGATATAGTCACCAGGATTTTCCCTGAAGCAACTCCAGCCTTGCTTAGCAGCTGACGAACGAATTGCGCACGTCAGAACTGCTTTTCATAAGAAGTTACAATTTCGAACTTTCAAATGAAATGAAGAATTTTATAATTTAAGAAAGTCTTCGTATAAATGAATAATGAATTGAATCTCTAAGAACAAAAGATTTGAAGATTAGATCACTTTCTTCAAATAAAGTATTCGAAGATTAAATCACTTTCCTCGAAAAGTTGCGAAGATTACAATTTCGTTAAGAATTAAACTTTCCTTGGAAAAAAAGAACTTTCGAAGAAAACGAATATTAAGAATTATAACTTTTCTTCGAAAAAAAAAGAACTATGTTGCGCTTACCGGCTAAAGCGCCAACTTCCAGATTTATCTGGCATTAACATAGTCTCTTCTGCATCAAGATAAATAAGAATATGACAAGCAAAGACAATAAGTAAGGATTGCTCACCTGAACTTCGAAGAAAAGTTGTCCAGGGAACTCTTCCTCAATGATAGCCGGCTATCCGGGCTCTTAGCTGCCAGAAAGCAGGACCGGTTTAGAAGTCGTAACGCACAAGGCACGTGCTTCCGACTCCGTAGGTGGTTGTCTTCTGACGTGTCAGCCCGCGAAGGCCTCGACGTCAAGTGCGCTCCGAATCCGTTGCTGTGGCTTCAGATTCAGCTCGCAAAGATAAACGAACACATTAAGGATGTTCGACATACGCATTTGTTGCCAGGAAGGGGAAGCAATCCATTATTGCCTGCTTGTCATATTTAATTAATATTTATTCTTTTAGGTCAATTAAGGATTGATTTTGACCTAGTCCCTGATACTACAAGATATTAATTAACTTGTATGGGACGTACAAGAGGAGCAGGCTGGATTTGCGACACTATCCTAACCTAACTTCAACCAATTTCATAGTTAGGCTAGGTCCATGAAAAACTTCAGTCAACATTACCTCACAAATTCTAACATAACATATTTTATACTATACCCATCTTAACATAACATATACTAAGATATCATATCCTGACAAATTAAAAATTGAAAATAAAAAATTTCAAAAATGAAAACAAAAAATTTAAAAAATGAAACAATAAATAATTTTCCTCACCCCCACTCCCTCTCTCTCTCTCCCTGCCTCTCTCTCCCTCTAATGTAACGCGACCCGACGCGAGCCAACCCGTATCACAGATACCGCCATGATGTAGAAGGGCGTGAACCACACAGTCGTAAGCGTATCAATATATGTGTAGATTATTCCCTTCAGAAAGTCAATCGAAAGCAAGCATCTTGAATGTACAGCGTAAGGGAAACGAACTTCATGTAAAGAGTTAGTGAGTCTATGTATAATTATCCTTTATAGTTTCTTCATTTGCCTGATGTAATTAAATACTAAAATTAGCAAATATGCGCTCGTTAATCAATTTAAATGGAAAAAAATAGGAAAAAAAGATATTGTAAAATAAGAGAGATGAGAGAACAATGTCCAGTAAACAGGCAACCACGCCGTGACCACTCGAGTTTGTGAGACAATGTCTAGCGCCGAGTACACAGTATCCAGACAAAGATCGAATGCCAGCGAGTCGTGGAAATGTCGAGTGTCATGAATCATGAGCTGAGTCATTTGACATGACAAAACTACGAAGCCATTGGAAAAGACGCGATGTAACCATCGTACAGCACACGGCTCTGAGGACAACTGCCGCCACGACCGGCCGCTCTCTAGCAGCGCCATGTGGACTTCAGCTCATCAGTTGCGTGCTGCCATTGTCTGCCAAGTCAATTCTGAATTATAAATTGCACGCAAAATTTGAGCCTCACGAAAGTGCAGGCAAATTTTGTGCACTCCTCTTGTCAATAAAAGAATGTACGCAAAACAGGAAGTAGTGTCTACGTCTGTAGTATCATTTGAGCGTCATCGTTCGATTGATGTTTGAGTAAGTTCTTAATTCTGCAAATTGCATATGGATATGCAGAACCATAGACAATAATAAAGATAGTCGTGTATTTCATACATATTGAAATGCAATCGGCAGCCCAAGTAAAACAATTAAATGTTCGAACTTTCCTTCTCAGGTGTCGACTGCTCCACTTTGATGGTTGCGTCACCACCGCAGAGAGCGTCGAAGCTCTTGCTTCAGTCGCCGTTCCTGCGTCTACGAGTACACTGCGGCTTACACTACGAGGTCCCCTCGATCTTAGCGCTCTTGAAGGGAAATGCAGGAATCTTCGTGAGTCTTGCGGGAGCAACGTGACTATGGCAGTAATTTGAGTGCCACAAGTTTGATGCTGTATGTGCAGAGAGTTCAGTATCTGGTGAAGGAATGACTTAGGCATCTTCCTTAAAGAGAGCCATAAGCTCGGTCAGAAACTTGTAACAAACTATACATACAGTATAAATAACAGAAATAGTCATGAGCAGTTGTATTCAGCTAGTCATGAGTGAAAGTTTTCTTCACGAGATACCGACAACATATTTCATACATCACTCTGTCATAAAATTATAGGGAACGAACTAATTTCTGTATCGTTTTCTGTACATGAAACGACCAACAATATCAACTACACATTCTGATATGAATGGTTGAGTTTCTTCAACCCTGGACACTGAATCTTGAATGTACTGCTAAGAAAGCAGGTAACGTGGGAGCCACGTTCAGCATTAGCTCCAGCAGTGGAGACAACAACAAGTGCGGCAGCTGTACAGGCACAGCTGTGAAGCGCTGTTGCATCGTTTGGTACAGTTCATCACAGAGCTGTTGGCCTGCTGAAGGCGGCACTATGATTATGTAATAGAGACGGACAGGAGAGCCATACGAAAAGTTTGCATTAGCAATAGAAATTTTAAACAATTTAAACAATTTCTTGACCACAGGAGATACAGAGGTAGAATGTTTCTTAAGTCTAGTACAATGGTCAAATTTGAATATAGCTACCTGCAGGCCCGAATAAGTTCAGCGACTTCTAGGGCATCCTACCATCACGTTATTCTAAGGTGTACAATACTGTTCAACCTAAATCACTTAACCTAGTTTCGCATTAGACTGATCAGTGAGATAATTTACTCGATATCAGATATTTCATTTTAAAATATAGGTCATATGGACTATATTAACAGTACATTCGATAAACGATTTAACAGTACACTGAATATCGGCGATATTACCCATGGCATATTAGATTATTGGCAACAGTCATGTAGGAGACAAGATTTGACTTGGTGGTCTTACGCGACTAATATTTCGATAGGAAGTGAGACTCAAGATTTCTGTTGAATACCTTGTAAGAATTACTATCACGGATCTTCGTAGGTATTCAGTTCCAAGTTTTAGTTCCAACGAAGAGGATACTGTGTTGCAGATGATACTGTGTAGGTATAGAAATGAACGGAAGGAGCATATGTATATTATCCATATACGTAAAAAAGAACTATATTATTAGGATCTAAAGCATATTCATGTCGCCTTGTAACACTCGCTTTGGGGACAGTTTATGGAGAGAAAAATAGTGAATGGGTTTTGGTGTTGCATGGCAAGAGCTGGTGAGGTATGGAAGAACGCCATCTTGCTTACGGACCTCACGATGAGGCATCTAAGTTATGCAGATAAAGTTTGGGTACAACAAAACCTTTGTTTGTTCGTACTCTCTATCTCGCTATCGTCATCTCGACTGTGTTTCGATTTTTAGAATTTATCAACACTTGCCTAGTTGCTGGAATATTGACACGATGTCAAAAATAAGCCACCAACATTTCCAGTTCACTTTTATGAAGTGAAAATTCAGAAAATGGCCGTACAGGTGTTATTATTGCTTAGACCTTGGTACTTGAGACACACAGTGGGCTGCAAAAGTATTCAACACGCTGTTTTTTCTTTAATATTTCCAAAAAGTGAATCAATTTCAGTGAAACAATCACAAAATATATGAATGGACATCATCTATCCAAACATAGGTGAGACAAACAAACATCGCCCAGAAAATAAATGTATTGCTAAAACTCGAAATAGGTCCTGTGCAAAAGTATTTATCACACCTATAAATATGATGATAAAATCAGCATTTCATTATGACATCATTTTCATTTTGATATGAGCTGTCATTTAAGCGAATTACATACAACGTTGCTCGCTACACATTGTTTCTTCCACTGACTGGCTGGCAACAGTTACAGACCTCCACAGCATCTCATACTTCTTGTCAATGGGTAGAACAAAGTAGACGTCGAATATAACAAGCACTAGTATCACAAAGCTTTACAAAGATGGTGAAAGGTATAAAAACATTGTACAGTGATACAGTTGGTGCTGTAGTACGCAAGTGGAGAATATATATAAAGCAGAAAATATTGGAAGGAGTGACCGTCCACGAACATTAGTCGAGGCAACTGTGACGTACATTGTTCGTAATGTGAAGAAACAACCATTCTTGGCTCGCGAAGAAATTCAGAATGATCTGAAAAAGGCCAGAGTTTGAGTGAGCAAGGATTGAATCAAGCGATCATCGAGACGTGGGAGCTGAATTCTGTGGGAAATTCTACCCACGTACGCCTCGTATAGCTTCTCATTGTAAGTCTGTAGCGTGGGCCGGTGTAATTTTTTTGCTTCGTCTGGTTGGGGTTGCAGCGGAGTGGTCGGGTTGTTCTAGTTTTGCTTAGTGTGGTTGGGGTTGCAGCGGTGAGGTCGGGTTGTTCTAGTTTAGCTTTGTGTGGTTGGGGTTGCAGCGGTGTGGACCGGTTGTTCTAGTTTTGCTCTGTGTGGTTGGGGTTGCAGCGGTGTGGTCGGGTTGGTTTTAGTTTTGCTTTGTGTGGTTGGGGTTGCAGCGGTAGGGTCGGGTTGTTGTAGTTTTGCTTTGTGTGGTTGGGTTGCAGCGGTGAGGTCGGGTTGTTCTATTTTTGCTTTGTGTGGTTGGGGGGACAGCGGTGCGGTCGGGTTGGTTTTAGTTTTGCTTTGTGTGGTTGGGGTTGCAGCGGTGTGGTCTGGTTGTTCTAGTTTTGCTCTGTGTGGTTGGGGTTGCAGCAGCATGGTCGGGTTGTTCTAGTTTTGCTCTGTGTGTTTGGGGTTGCAGCGGTATGGTCGGGTTGTTCTAGTTTTGCTCTTTGTGGTTGGGGTTGCAGCGGCATGGCCGGGTTGTTCTAGTTTTGCTCTGTGTGGTTGGGGTTGCAGCGGCATGGTCGGGTTGTTGTAGTTTTGCTCTGTGTGGTTGGGGTTGCAGCGGTGAGGTCGGGTTGTTCTACTTATTTAACAAGCAGTGCTGTTCGGCTCCCTCAGTTGCTGCCACGTGAGATGGTTGTGTGGACGGGAGTCATGGCGACGTGTACTGGTGACGTTGCTGTGCTGTGATCTGCCACTGACCCTCGACCTCCTACTATCTTGCTGCCTTTTTTATCTTTAAATTGTTTTCGTGTTTGTGTGGATGGAAATTCTTTTCATTAAACTTTTGTACAGGTTTTTAAATTTTTAACAAATATAGGTGTTCGGGTTTTAAAACTTGAATCTATTCAGGTTACGGCCTTTATGCTACGGGCTTTTTAAAACCTTAACTATTTTGCTACGGCGTATTGAAGTGAAACTTTGAACTGCAGACCTCTGAGCTACGGCCTGTATTTGGCATGCCGTAGCGTTTAAAATGTAAATCTAAGTTACTCGCTGGAGAGTGTTTCTGACCTTAGAGGTGGGCTAACACCTGCACAGCGAACCTTCCACTTGTATTTTCTTGTGAGCTATGACCTTCACGAGTTCAACTATCTTCCTACTATATTTTCCGTCCAGTAGCAGAACCCCTACCCTCCTACCCTAATGTTTTTCTGCTAAACTTTCAAATTACTTCTTAAAATGGTTTGCGGCCCACCGAGTATGGCAATATACTTGGGTGAGTTACGTGTGTGATTTTCGTTTGTTACGTTGAGAGCTCTATTACTCGGTTTGTTGGTTGTTCTTCTGATGATCGTTCTTTTCTATTGTTTCCTTAGTGTGCCATTTGCAAGTCTACTGCGAGTCAGGCTGGGCTCCCGTCTGCTGTAATTTATGTCTGGTTTTTCGCCTAACCTGCAGTGTCTAGCTCATCCGTTCTGGTTCTTCGTTGTTGACAGGGTACGCCATTCTTGCATACTTCTTGTGTTGAATCTTTGCGGTCTAAAGCCCACATTAGACGGTGAACAAAGCTGTGAACTTTCGGGTACGAGAGATGCGCTCTCTTCTTCGAACTCAGGCAGCCGCCGTAACAAGCACACAACAAAGTTATTAGACGATTCGGTGTTGGTCAGCAACAGACACGGCGCACAGTAGCGTGCGAGATACGAACGTGGGTGGTGCAGTCATCATGGTGCTGCCTAAAAATGCAAAGTTAGCTCTTCTTCTTGGCATAACAGCTGCTTGCGCGACTGCTATTGACCGCCGTAGAAAGCATCGATCCATATGGATGAAGAAATGGCTTGAAAGACGTCGTCAGCGTAGTAGCTTCACAACTATTTTCAGAGAACTTAGAAATGGGGATGAATCTTCCTGTATAAATTATACTAGAATGACTCCTGTTTTGTTTTCATCTTTATTGGATAAAATTTCTCCATTAATAAAGAGGAATGACACTAATATGCGAGAGAGCATTTCACCTGGAGCGCGTCTAGAAGCAACATTGCTATTCTTTCTTACAATTCCCTTCAATACTCATCACGAATATCTCAGCCAAGCCTGTCGTACATTATTCCCGAGACGTGTGACGCTATTTACAACGCATTGAAGGATGAATACTTCAAAGTAAGCCAATGTATTTATTAAACAATATAATTCCATTCTCAACAGGAACGAAAAATGAGAGCAATAACATAATGCTTTGAAATGAAGGTAATAGCAAAGACTATCGATATAAAAGACATTTTTGTTAAGAACGAACGTTTCGACCACTAAGGTCATCATCAGCGAATGTCTGAAACAACACTGAAAAAAAACATTCATAGATTGAAGAAAAATTACACAAAAAATAATAACGGTAAAAAACTTTAAACAGAAGCTATTTTTGAGGGGTGGCATGACTGCATATCGTTTAGATCGGGTTTTAAGCGGCTAATGAAGAGGGATTCGATAATACGTAAATCAGTGACTGAGTTAGCAGAACTTAATATGGAAAAGATGACCTTAGTGGTCGAAACGTTCGTTCATAACAAAAATGTCTTTTAAATCGATAGTCTTTGCTATTACCTTCATTTTAAAGCTATGTCAAGTCTTACAACCTATTTTGATGCATAATGCATTGAAATCATAAAATGTAATTCCACAGCGCTATTTTATAGTATAATTCAATTTTGAACAGAGAGGCCATTAATATACACAATGTTAACGGAGAAAAAAACATAAAAATCTTTGGCTCATCATACATTGTAATTCCTTGTGACTCAATAGAGTACGTAATACTAGTTTAATGAATAATTCCATTTTCGAAAAGGGAGGCTAAATAATAAACATAATGTTATCAGGAAACTTAAAATAAAAAACTGCGGTTCTGATTCCATAGCGTATACACGATTCCTTAACATTTTTAACTAGTTTAACTGGTGACATCAATTTATTAATTAAGAAAAACGGATATCGTCACCGCTGTTTACAATGTGTGCACCAACTTTTAAAATACTACACCCTCCAATGAATAATGCATCATTCATGAGCTTCATGGCCACTCTTCTGTTGATATTATCCATTTTTTTTAATTCGTAAGCGACATATGTCCCGAATAAGCATTTCCATCCTCCTCAGTGTTTATTTTATGAATTTTTTCAACACAAGCCATCATGAGATCCTGGATGAATAATGTGGTCGACCGCCTAGACCAGTCAGCAAGCGGCGGAGGAGGTGAAGAGAGAGCACAACTAATCACAGACATCCTACATATACGAAGTCTCACGGACCAGTGAGCAGTACTGGCACCAGGGCTGCCACTTTTGTTTGACCAAAATAATCTAGTTTGACCTCAAAAAATATCTAGAAACATCTAGATTAGAAAATAAAACATCCAAAAATATATCTAGAACTAATTGAATTATTAATAATAATAAGTTAGTTTAAAAATAGCACATCAGAATATTTATATCATATATTGTTTTCTAAAAGGCCATTTATCTTTGTTTAAATTATCTAGTATCCTGATATTTACCCTAATAAAGCTTGGTATCTAAATATTCTTCAATTTCACAAGTGTTGCAAGAAGGGAGGACTAATAAGTAGTCCTTTCAAGTAGTAGCAAGTAGTTATCAGCAGTGCTAGTAGGAAGTAGTAATTTAGTGACAACTGATTTAAGGAACATTAACATTTCATCCAATAAATTTGTTTTCTCTACATCTTTATATTCAAATAACTTATTATTTGCCCCTCTGTTAAGATCAGTTGCAAAAAAATGGCAGTGCAAGATTTTTCTCATCAGAATATATTTCGAATAATACATCGGCAGGATAGCAAGTTTCTCTTTGCCTTGCAATCTCAAATTGTGTTCATAAATCCAGCCATTGAGCAACATTTATTTTTACTGCAGGCTGGATGGACAACCATCAAGTTTTCCAAGCTGAAGGAATTTTCAATGGATGTGAACCAATATTAATTGATTCATTAAGTTAATTGTATTGGCATCGTCTAAAAAAATTTTGCAAACCAATTATGGGTTTCTGCAAAAAAAAATTCCACGTTCCTTGGTAAACATTTACCAGAAGCATTGGACATAGCAAGCTGGAATGAGTGGCATACACATCTCATCAATGTTAAATATAAATTTTCTTCTTTGAACTTGGCATAAACTTCATTATTGATGCCAACAATTAATGACACTTACATTGTCAGTCTCTATTGCATTGCAATTATCAATGCTCAGATTCCTACTTATCAACAATTATTTTAAGGCTGTCACAACGCTATCTGCATCACTTTTAATAAGTCTGCAATTACTAAGTAAGTTGATTCGACTTTACTAGATGCATGACTCTAGTATATAATTGATACACCAAGCAGTTTCATGATTGAAATATCATTGCTTCCATCCAACAATAAACTGAATTCATTGTTGCCAATAACATTGGTCAGTCTTTCGTCAAAATGAGGCCACAATACATTTTTGATAATGTATGTGGATTTTATTCCATGATTTTTGACATCAACACTAGTTTTGCAATTGGAGATAGTGTGTTTTAGCGTATGAACCTGATGATCACAATTAGAAATTACACTTTAGCAGCGCAAAACCATTGAAAGAGCCGTCTAGCTGTGGTTCATAATCTATACATAACATGATCAGAATGTGGTTGGTTCACTATTCAAACAATTTGGTGAAGCAAATTGACAAATATAACACGACTGAAGTAGAAACCTACCATTATAGTGAATTCTTAATTCGAATTTACAGAAATCTATCATATATATAAAGCTCAATAGTCAATTGTAATTCTAGCTAGAAAATATCTAGCACGCTGAAAAAACTATCTAGATTTTATAGCTAATACCTAGGCTCCAAATTTTACATCTAGGCTTAAGCAAAAACATCTAGATCTAAATATAAAATATCTAGAGTGGCAGCCCTGACTGGCACAGCGTCTCCATGAACATGCTCAACCTATCGCGCAGAGACCGATCAGAAAAGTTCACACTCCTGTACGCTGCCACAACGCGAAAGAGAGCAGAGTTGCGACAGAAAGAGAGAAAATGGGTGGAGCTAGCGCTGCGGCGCACAAATGTTCATAGCTTTGTTCACCGTCTAATATGGGCTTAAGTGTGTTGCATTGCGAATGTTAAAGTGTTTGTTGTGACTTCAACCGTGATTTGGCTCTGGTACTGATAGTGTTGCTGCTCGTGGCAGGTGTTCTTGGTTCGGTCTTCGTTCGGTCTCGGCGGTTCCCGTGCTGGCTTCTTTAACCATCAACTGCGGACCCTGAAGAGTTGTGTACCGCAATGCTACCTTACAGTGTGAAGTCTCTCTGTAAAGCAGCGTTGTAACACTGAGCACCTCCCATGCGAACAAAACCAATTGAATTTAGTAGTCCAATGATCGCCAAATATCGAAAATATTGTAAATTCAATGTAAATCTTTTCATCGGGGTCCAGCACTCCATATAATCTTCTTAACTGAATTGACCTTAATTCAATTTGCATTCGTTCATTAAAATAGTTTTCTTATCCATGAATGCAGTGTACGAGAATTTCTTACAATTCAAGATCACAAAGAGAGATTCCATTATTGAAGAAACACGTGAACGACTGGTTGAATTTTTTTAAGAGATTGCAACTGGAATCAAATGACTTCTGGAAAAAGGTAATTTAGTCTGATGAAACGAAAATTAGACCTTTTGGAAGGATAATCAGGACCCACGTATGGAGGCTAAAGATTTCAGAATATAAGCCTATGAACACCTCTTTCTCAGTATAATGCGGAGGTGGAAGTTAATGATTTTAGGTTGCGTTTCTCAGAATGAAGTCGGAGAAATTGAAATAATTCGCATCTTTAGGACATAGACGTAATTTCGTAGTCCAACAAGACAACGACCCGAAGCATAAGGCTAAATAACGAAGGATTTGCCCTCTGAAGATGTTGATGTCTTGAAATTGCCATGCCTATCACCGGAACTCAATCATATTTAAAATAAAAGACAGGGCTTAATAAAACGGAGAGGACAAAGTCATTGAACATCTGTCAGCTAGGCTAAATACTTGTAAACTAAACTCTTAGTAGTTCATGATAAAGTTTAGGTAGCTAGTTGGGTAAACAGAGCAGACAAAAAGAGGGATGTGCACTATAGAAGCTTGGCGTGAGACTGGTGGCGTGAGTTCCTGACGATGCCTTAAAAGTAACCTCTCACACTCGGTTTGCTCTTCCTATGTGAATAAGTTTAGGTAGTTAGAGAATTCGTTGGACATTACGTTGATTATCGGTGCACATTTTCTGATTGCTAATTCTTTCCCAATATTCATTGATACTGTGTCGAAGTAACTTTGCATTATGCTGAAAGCTGGAAGGAATGCTTCAAAGTTGGGTGGTTCTTTTTGGTGATCATCTCTGAAGTGTTGAAGATGCTGCTAGATGAATAACGATATCGTTTTGCTTATTCCTCCAGCGTGCAAGTGGTGTGTCCTGAGTAGGAAGGCTGACAGCCTTCCACTGGGCAGGTAAACTTGTAGACTACACCGAGAGAAGAGCAAAACAGCATCGTTACTCATCCAGCAGCATCTTCAACCACTTCAGGGATGATCACCAAAAAGAACCACCCAACTTGGATGCATTCCTTACAGCTTTCAGCATAATGCACACTCACTCCAACACAGAATCCATGAAAATTACGGAAGCCGTACAAATCAGACAACATTCGCCGATAATAAATGTGAAGTACAAAGAATTCTCCAACTACCTAAACTTATTCACATAGAATAAGCGTGCCGAGTGCAAAAGGTTACTAAGGCATCGTCATGAGGTCACGCCACCAGCCTCACGCCAAGCTTGATCAGAGCACTTCCCTCGTCAGCCTTCGTTTTTACCCAACTAGCAACCTAAACTTTATCCTGAGCTATAGATTTTACTTCATAAGTATTTGCTTATCTGATAGATGTTCAATGACTTTCTACTTCCTGTTTTATTCATCTTTTTCAATTGTTTTTACAGTTATACCATGATGATGACCGCAGTAGAAGGTCCAGACGACGTTTTTTGTTTAGCTCGCTCGTGTTTTTACTGAAAAGTTCTTCTTTTTAAAATTTCCGATGAACTAAAATGTGATCTTTTAAAAGTTGAGCATTTTTAAGAACAAATGTAAAATTAAACGCCGATATAAAATTACTGATTTTCGGAATGAGGGGCCAGAAATCCACCAAAATCAAGTGTCAGAACTCATGCAACCCAAAGTGGGATCCCCAGTGTAATGGATCAATTTTGTGTGATGTTTATATTCTTGTAATCCTCGAGCGCTGTTGTTAAAATTGCAATGATTACTGAATGCAGAATATATGTTAGATTTATCTCATTGAACGCTGAATTGAAATAATGAAGGTCATGATTTCTCCTCTTAAGTGGATTTTTTTATCTCTAAAATGTTTTTAAAGTTCTTTTTCACACGCACTTTCTCATGTTGTCGTTCAAATTTATAGCATTGCTTCCGTAACGTGAGGAGTTCCCACTGTAAGTTGATGCTCGTTCATGTTCCAGTGGTAGTGGCGCCGCCTTTCCCGGTAACTGACAAAGGCGATGCACGCACTTGTTTTCCTGCCCAGCCTCTCCCAGTGTTGTGCGTGAAGCTTACGCCAGAGGATGACTGGAAGGCTGTGGCTCACACCGTCCAGACCCTCGCTCCTGCTGGCGGCAGGTCAGTCCATCGCGCGGCTCATTTCTGAGCTGCTATTTGACAGTCCAACTATTGGAGAAACTTGGGATGCTTCCACGTTCACAGAATTCCTTCACCCTATGACTTAAGTCTGTCATGAACTTCCGAGCTAGACGCCATGTTGCAGCTAACCCATTGTAGGCTCGCTTACATTTCCTTCTAGGATGAAACACACGCTTTATCTGCCTTTCTTTACGTGAAGAGCGGGCATTTTGTAAGTTTTTAGTACTAAAACATACCAATACATCAGAACAATGCTACGGAAATTGGGAAATTTGAGGAATTAAAGGAAATTTACCTTTGTTTGTTAATTGTATTGTCTCTTTGTCTTTCTTTATTTTGGCGCTAACTGTAAACATTATACTTTTTCAGTTGTCTCGTTCAATTCATGTTTTCATGTTATTATAACTACGTTTGTAGTAGACATTAAAGTAGAACCTACACATGCAGTGTCTAAATTTTCTTCTAACTCAATACTTGCAATAGTTAATGACACCGAAAAGAATAGAAAAGGGGTTAATTAAGAAGAATCTATATATTAATACGCTAACCTGTGCGTCACGCCCTTCAACATTATTGCAGTATCTATGATACGGGTTGGCTCGCGTCGGGTCCCGTTACATTAGAGGGAGAGAGAGGGAGGGAGAGAAGGAAGGAAGAGAGAGAGGGAGAGGAGCGGGGGGATGAAAATTGTTTAATGTCTTTAAATTTTTCAAGATTTTAAAATTTTTTATCATTTTTTCTTTTAGTTTGTTGAGATAGGATAGGTTAAGACAGGATAGGTTTGTATATGTTAGGGTGAGTTGGATTAGAATGTTGTGATAGAATTTGTTAGGTAATGTTGACCGAATTTTTTCACGGGTCCGCCTAGCTTATTGCTGACATTGGTTAAAATTAGTTTAGGATAGGATATAGGCCAGGTTATCTTGGTTTAGGATAGGTTAAGATATGTTAAAGATAGGTTATAATATGTTACTTCAAAATCTGGGAGGTAATGTTGACCAAATGTTTTTCACGGATCCACCTAGCTTTTTGATGACATTCTCCGTGGAATTTCCACGGGCTCTGCTAGTAAGGATGATTTGGATTACCTGGAATAATTGAAGCGACGTTGCATTACCAAGCGAAGAGTGAACAGCTTCAGGTTAGTAGCTTGGTTGTACGTAATGAATAAAGTTTTCGATTTGTAATTGAAGATCCTGAACGATGAGGAGTTAAATTTGCGTATGAATTCTAATTTGGAGAAAAATTCCCTCCAAACCACGGCCCAAAATTCTAACCATTTGACGTGCGCTGCGTTGCTCAAGTGAATGAAGTATCTGAGCGCAAACTGGTTTGTTGTCAATTGCAAAATTATGTTTAGTAAGTATTTCTTCCCTATGATGTGTAGCCAGGATACCAATCTCACGATAGGGGGAATTGAATAACTATTTTCCATCTTCAACTACCAAAAAATAACGTGCATATAAATCTTTTTCCGTATTAAAATAGATGTCAAAAAAATATGTCAAGTTTTAAACGTTTTATTTCATAATATATTAAGCTAATGATTCCATATAGCGTACATGAGGAATGATATGTTAATGTACTATCTTAGAGATACGTCATAACTGCAGTGCTGCGTACCAATATGCACCACGCAAGGAGAAATTAAACAACATCTCGCCCTCGTAAACTTTTTTCATAAGTCCTGCTTCTGAAAGTATTCGCCAGAATAAGACAGTTTCGTGCTTATTTGAATTTTTGGAAACATAAATGCGTGAAAATGTCATGTTAAATTTGAAACAGAGGTGCATCTCCTAGAGCCCCACCGCCACGCTTCAGGTACAGAAGCAGGTGCGACCGACGTGTGAGTGGCATGTGGAGAAACGTTTAAGAGACAATCGACGGTGTGTGTTACCATAAAATATTAGGTTGGTCGAAGATTCTGTAGCACAAAAGCTTATGCAAGCGCACGTGGACATCTTACGACCTAGTCGTTCAAACTTAATTGTTACTCTCTTGCTTTCTGAACCATGGATATTTTTTGGCTAACAGGAGTGGTGTACCAGGAAAACTTTAGAGAGATTTTTTGCGTGATATTTTATCATTAACTAGGGAACAAACTCAATATAAAGAAAAATCTTATACATGTGTTCTGTGGACGTTTCGTGAGCATTTGATTTTGGTGACCAGCAAATTTAGTGACAAAATCATACGATGTTCTACCTTTTGTAAACACTAAGACATTTATATGCAGGCCAGCGTAGTTAGCAAAAGAGTAATGTTGCTACAACGATTTTGTGAGGATTGACTCAGTGACTCACCTGAGGCCGATTCAGAGCAGTGCATTGCGTCAGTACTTCTGATTGCTATATGTTCATGGCTGCTACATAAACCATTTTATAGATGCTACGTACTAAGTGCCGTGAAAATTATGCTCATGCTGACGATGCAGCAGCTCACGCCCTCAGGAACGTTGACCGCTGCGGTTCGTGTCTGATCAGTAGAGTTGAATGACGGGATGACTGCAGCGCCACGCACAGTCGCGTTGTGATTGAAGTACTGCAGACGCTGACAACACGTCTGTATCTCTGCAATATTTTGATTACTACGCAGAATTGCTGCAGTACTGAGCCAAGTTTTATTAGAAAGTGGTAATCCTGTTGAAGAGTAGCTATCTATTTAAAGTTTTTTTTGAGTTCTCAAAACATGAGTTAATGTTTTACTGTAGACTTTTTGTACCTCAAAGTGATACCATGATTTCTTCCTGTTTTCGTGGAATTAAGAAATGTCACATATAAAACTACTTTGAGGCATAAGAAGATTTTACCTCGAGCATAAAACTTCACAACCTTGACACGTAACTGCTATGGCGTCATGAGGTCTGAAATGATCATCCCACAAATCTGTTCCCCCTGACGTACTTACACACACACGGTGCGTATAGCTTGCTATGGTCTACCTTGACCGTGAGCTGCCACAGCCCGCACCTGAACTTGCAAGTGCGGCTGACGGCAGTCGGGGCCTTTATCACGGCCTGCAGTTCCCTCTCACACACAATGTGAGGCTGCCTTGAGTTTGTAGTCATCCGTCTCATGCCTTGTAGGTATGGAGGAGTGACGCTGAACTATGAAAAATCGTCGAGGCCGGACGACGCCACTTTGGAGAGGCTGGTGGCCGATCTGCGA
The DNA here is from genome assembly GCA_030386875.1 of Morinoia aosen. Taxonomy (NCBI): domain Eukaryota; kingdom Metazoa; phylum Arthropoda; class Malacostraca; order Amphipoda; family Talitridae; genus Morinoia; species Morinoia aosen. The sequence continues at coordinate 18,764,080 of CM059576.1, read as the reverse complement.
GAAAAGGGCATCAGAACCACAGGAGCAGGACGCACGCGCTGGGAAAGACTGGAGTGGTCAGTACATTCAGTAGACAGAGACACGCTCTCAGGCACTCATTTGCCCCCAGCCATGTACACCTCGTTGTTCAGTTACGGTCTGGCGTCTGGAAATCTTCCAAAAGCTCATCAGAATTAGCATCCATCAGTGACTCGGAATAACTTCTCAAAACTGACGCAAAAATGTGCCGATTGCATGAGGAATGCAACGTCACGAATGAATTTCTTTCTTGCCTGAGTAGCAACAGAACTCTAGTACAAGAATTTTGACTGTTATAACCATTCTCCACTCCTTAGTAAACGACGTTGGCAGGCTTTTCTTTTTGAGATGTGGGGACATCATAGGTATTTATAACTATTTATTACTAGTGCACCCCCTTTTTTGAGAAGGAAGAGGGGGGGAGGGGGTAATGCTCTGCTACTGGCGCTAGTGTAAGGTTTTTGATGTGCGCGATCCTTCAACAATGACGGGAATCGATAATTTCCTACAACAATATTTCAGATGTGGACTAGAAACAAATATATCCAACCCAACAGGATCCGCGGTTAAATATTCTTTATCTTGTGCACTGCTGAAACTCCTAACAGCATCACACAGCGACAGACCAACTGAGCTTCAACATGGCTTAGTATAGAATATCAGCAACTGCTGATATTCCATACAACCTAATCTAACCTACCAATACACATGATATTCTATACAACCTAATCTAACCTACCAATTCACGTGATATTCTATACAACCTAATCTAACCTACCAATACATGTGATATTCTATACAACCTAATCTAACCTGCCAATACACGTGATATTCTATACAACCTAATCTAACCTACCAATACACGTGATATTCTATACAACCTAATCTAACCTACCAATACACGTGATATTCTAAACAACCTAATCTAACCTACCAATACACGTGATATTCTATACAACCTAATCTAACCTGCCAATACACGTGATATTCTATACAACCTAATCTAACCTACCAATACACGTGATATTCTAAACAACCTAATCTAACCTACCAATACACGTGATTTATGTACATTCCGACTCACAATCTGCTGGGTTAAGGCACCGAAAATTGTGGAGTTGATGAAGCTTGTATCACAGATACGCTCATCTCACACTGCAGGCTGGTGGGTGTGACGCACAGACGGACGGACGGACCTGCTATTATCCTGTTATACTGTAGTTCTACTGTGGACGGCCCATCAAAAATCACAGGATTCTACGTCTTTCTTGAACAAATCTTTCAGATGTGGATGACAAACAAATATATCCATCCTAACAGTACTTGTGAATATAAATATTTTTGTTTTTGTACACTGGTGAAACTCGCATCACAGATACGGTCGTTATAACTATCCTTAAGAGCGTGACAGACAATTGGAAAAAGTGGACACCAAATAAATATTTAAAACATTATTTAAATAAATATATTAATAAACACACAAGGGTATTTTTAGGTTAGATATGTCAATCTTCTATAAACAACTATGAATGACCGTCGTGTGTTTATATATTTATACCCCTCAGGGGGATACAACTATTGTATCTATGGGAATTTGCGCTCCCAGGGGGACTTTGTAGGGGCCTGAGCTAAAGGTTAGGTAGGCTTTATTTTTGTTGAAATAGAATAGGTTTTTGTTTTGTTACGGACCATCTTTTTTCGGTTCACTGCTGTCCTGTTTTTCATCACCTACTACTTTCTTCTTCAACTTTGATCTTGTTTCATAATCTTCTTTCCCAACTTACTGTTTCTGTGCCCTTTCTGCATAGATTCCACGTTCCCTTAACTCCATACTAAATGGTGCCTTCTTCTTTCCTCTCTTTGGATCGCCTTTGTTGCGGATAGGGAGGCTTAAACTAACTAATAATCTAATCTAATCTTATATATTTATGTGTTTCGTGTCAAGCTCATAAGAATGGATCGGAAGAAATTAGCACTGGCGGTTTTGGTTTCAGTTTAGAGGTAAATTACTACACAAATTTTTGCTGTACGAGTGCACTATAGTAAGTCACTTCAGAAAAAATTGGGAAGATCCAGAGGCTTATATACTCATCCGTATCGTGGATACCGAGTTAGGCGGGGTATTGTATATTACGATATACTGCGTTACAATATACTGTATGGCTTATTACAATATACTGTATCACAATATACTGTATTGCACGTTATAATATTTGTACATACACAAGCTCGCAGTTGCTTTCAGTAATGCTGACTTTCTGTGTCTAGGATATATGACACGACTGGCTATAGCTACTTCTATTGCGGCTCAGAATTACTGTACTTCGAGTCTTTATTGTTATCATTACGAGAAAAATAAGTTGCCTCTGAAACAAGACCGTGCATGCGAACTCCACTGGAACGAAAATTTGTTCAAGAAAGGTATTGAATCCCGTCATTTTTGACAGCCCGTGTACACCAGCAAGTTTATACTACAGGAAGCGTACAACCAGGTTTACCTCCTGTGAGTGTTGAGCACGGCTTTCCTTTTCAGAATTCTACTGACAAACTACATAAGTTCCAGGGCAGCGCGAGCCTCCGCAGTAAAGCTTTATTTTTCCAGCAATGTAACTTTCACTGATGAATAAGTTTTAGGGATAATACTAAAATGTTGGTATCATAGATATCGAATTCCTCAGCGTAACATTAAAAATTGGCTTTGTTCTATTTCTTTTTTCAAAATCTACTGTCAAAGAAGCAGTGTCAAAAGTGTCGCTAATCCTTTTTTATATCTAATAGCAACAGAGGAGTGTCAATTTTGTTAGCGGGGGCCGAATTAGGCAAAAGAGAAAAGCTCTCTCGATTACCGTAGGACGTCTAAGAAAATGAAGGCAATACACAGAACCGTGCGTGTATATTTGTTATGGGAACACAGGTAGTCAGTGGAAATTAGCACAGGGGAGAACTACGGGATCAGGACGGGTAGTTGAGACAAATGGAAAAGGGTCTAAGGAAACAACGGGATCACAGAGCGTAGGAGAGCCCCAGAAATGGAGTGTGGGCAGGAACACATGTGGCACATCAGCTACAAGCCAAGTACACCCACGGTCAAATGAATAAGACATACTTCTCCCTGAAGGCCGAAAGACACGAGCACTAATTAACGAGACCAACAATGGACTCACAAGGCAAGTGACACAACGCAATAAAGACGGAATGATGGCACAGAATATTGAGAGGAAGTGCAATAATTGAAGTGAATAATTCGGTTGAATTTCACACTATACCGACATACACAGACACTGATAAATGAGTAACTGAGCAGCTTCTGAACACTTTCACTTCAACGATAATACACAAACAAATTAATTGATAGCAAATATAGTTCATCAACTGAACAACTATGAATAGAGTTTATTCGCAGGTAAAGTATAATTAAGTTTTCTAACTCACCTAACAAGTCACGAGCACAAGAACAGAAGCACAGCTACTGTACAAACAGTACTTGGAGGAGCAGATATATATATATATACGACCCGCTTATTTCAGCCACAGTACCTACATATCGAATTTTCTTCAGTTTTGTTAAACGATTAAGTATTAGTTAGGCAATCAAAGATTACAGGAATTACAAGAAAACAACAAAGAGTACGGTTAAATACGCGCTCAAGAGGGCAGACGTTCCAACGCCACACCCTCACAGGTCCGTGAGTAACACCACCACATGACAGTTCAGAGCGACGTACTCACAGACAGGTTGAGGTGACACCTACACCAGCGCCACACCCTCACAGGTCCATGAGTAACACCACCACATGACAGTTCAGAGCGACGTACTCACAGACAGGTTGAGGTGACACCTACACCAGCGCCACACCCTCACAGGTCCATGAGTAACACCACCACATGACAGTTCAGAGCGACGTACTCACAGACAGGTTGAGGTGACACCTACACCAGCGCCACGCCCTCACAGGTCCATGAGTAACACCACCACATGACAGTTCAGAGCGACGTACTCACAGACAGGTTGAGGTGACACCTACACCAGCGCCACACCCTCACAGGTCCATGAGTAACACCACCACATGACAGTTCAGAGCGACGTACTCACAGACAGGTTGAGGTGACACCTACACCAGCGCCACACCCTCACAGGTCCGTGAGTAACACCACCACATGACAGTTCAGAGCGACGTACTCACAGACAGGGTGAGGTGACACCTACACCAGCGCCACACCCTCACAGGCCCATGAGTAACACCACCACATGACAGTTCAGAGCGACGTACTCACAGACAGGTTGAGGTGACACCTACACCAGCGCCACACCCTCACAGGTCCATGAGTAACACCACCACATGACTGTTCAGAGCGACGTACTCACAGACAGGTTGAGGTGACACCTACACCAGCGCCACGCCCTCACAGGTCCATGAGTAACACCACCACATGACAGTTCAGAGCGACGTACTCACAGACAGGTTGAGGTGACACCTAAACCAGCGCCACACCCTCACAGGTCCATGAGTAACACCACCACATGACAGTTCAGAGCGACGTACTCACAGACAGGTTGAGGTGACACCTACACCAGCGCCACACCCTTACAGGTCCATGAGTAACACCACCACAAGACAGTTCAGAGCGACGTACTCACAGACAGGTTGAGGTGACACCTACACCAGCGCCACGCCCTCACAGGTCCATGAGTAACACCACCACATGACAGTTCAGAGCGACGTACTCACAGACAGGTTGAGGTGACACCTACATTACAGTGTACACGGTAACATTCTACCATCAAATATGTCAATGATGTACTTGCTTTATATTAAACGGAGTACAATCAATAGATTCAATGAAAAATCCATCTTTTCGTTTCTGCATTAACCTAAGCTCCACACATATTTCATTAAAACACAATTAAAGAGGGCTCGAGGCGTGGCAGTAATAAGGTTAAGAACCACAGATGTAGACCCTCGGGAAGATAGAAAGTAAACAGCTGTGATGCGCCTCGACTTGCTGGAAAAATTGTGTTTTTCCGGTAGTTACGTACTATTGCTGAAATTTTCAAATCAATGCACGGAAATTATATCGTTTTCTTCATTACTGCTCGTACTGTTACATGGTGATGAATTAACGATGTCGGATACACCACACTGATGAGTAAACATTTATTTGAAGTTTTCCGTCGGTCTCCAAATTCCAGACGATTTTCTCAGCCGTGTATCCCAGTTGTGCGGCTGCCATGAACTTCATGTCTTGACTACACCGACCATTTAGCTCTTGCGCCTTCATCAATGCTGTTGCCTCAAAATGTTATTTCCAACTTCGACATTCACAAGTCCAAAATATGTGTGAAAAAAAGTTCGTCAAAGACATGAGCTATCATTTTCCATGAAAATCCGATATTTTCATACCATTGTTTTTACTTCAAATCAAGTTTTGACCACTATTTCAACTCTCCACAAAATTAAAGTAACGTAACAACCCAATCATTAGTTTTGATGGTGGAATTTTAAACGAATTGACACACAATTAAAATTTTGTAAATTACTAAACGATGGACCCTCCTGCGTAGCAATACATTACATTTTAGTGAACATATTTACAACCTACACAATTTGAACGCAAACGTTGCAACATGAAAGTGCGCTAATCTGTTTGTGAACTGGTGTGGTGAATTTCCTGAATCTGAAGCCACTTGCACATCCCACAGCTGTAGTAAATAAATTTAGCTCAACACAAGTAGGCGAGCAAAGACTGCAGCAACAGCCGCATAAGTTACATTCAATACAACACCATATTTGCAGTGCACATAACATCATAAAACGAAGAGGATATAAACATTGGCTATAATCTCGGTTGATGTTACTAACACAACGCGGCAGTCTTACATTATGTTATCAAGTCATGACCAGCTCAGCACTTGCTGCCCGGTAACATTTAAGATCAAATGTACTTGCTGACGTTTCCAAACGTTTAAGGATACGATAAATGAAAGTTTTCTTAGCTCCGTGAAGTGAGATCCACAACGTGAGAATTCTCACATGTCTATTTAACATCAAAATTAAGTTTTCAATGTTTGCACATTGAAAAAATTTAAAACAGACACTGTAATCATTCTTTTTAGAGCGAAAATTTCAAATTTTTTTCTCAATCGTGATCCACTATGTACTGTAATTGGACCGCGCAGAATGTCTGCATGTTCATTGGTCACGAGGGGTGTGGCCCCTTGCTAATTTGGCTTGACAAATTATTGTTATAACTTTTTCAGCTATGTATAGAACTTGATTTATTTTACCACAATATTTAGATTATACTTTCATGATACAAAAACTACTTTCAAGGAATTTGACCTTATCGAGACTATGTTTAATCAGACAATTTGGTTCACTCACCCCCACCCCTCAACCCTTGTGGATGTTTTGCCTTCAATGCAGGTGGTCAGTAGTCGTGTTAGAGCGAGCCCTCTCGTTTCTGACACTAAATTATTTACATGATTAGTTTCCAATCTTTTCTCATCTACAGATGCTCCATATAAATATATTCTTTTATTTCATTGATGTAGATCTTTTTCTCCGTGCCTCTGCACCTTACACGTCTTTCATTTCATAAATCCTAACTATTCACATTTCTTATTCCCACACTGCCACACATGGGGCACATTGCTTTATGCCACTACATTACAGTTTATTTTTACGGCGTATTTCTATCGGGCTTATATTTCTCAACCTCCACCTTCCCACACGTGAAATGTTTATGCTTGACAATCGTTTTCTCGTACCGAACTTGCAAAGATATTTTGCACAGAACTGAAATTTTAATTAAGAAACGCTTCTCATGGAAATTTCTGACTATTGCGACACGAATGAAGGACCAACGAAGATACGAGTCTTAGCGCCTCCTTCCCACTTCGATATATTTTTCCGACCATGTGTGGCAGGAGAGACCTCCTCCCCTCATCCCTCGTGTCTCTCTCCTCACGTGCACGGGGTGTGTTGGTGCCTCGAGAGCGTGAGATCTGAAGCATGGAATGTTACCCACAGGCCTGGATGGCTAACTACAAAACATCGAACCATCCATGTAGCACGTAGCACGCAACACAAACACAACGCACCACACATCGCCTCAACACGAAATACCAACACAAACGGTCATTTCTTAATATTTGTTCTCAATAATATTGCAACCTGATCCAACTTTCACATAATATTCGTAGCTCATTTTATTCAAACTTGGTTGATGGTTTGAGAATATTTTTCAACATAATGAAAAAATAACTTCTCGCAGTAGTAAGCAGAAAGAGCCTGCCAGCTCAATTTAGGATTTTTGGAGGATTTCAGCAATTGAAGAACGACCTTGAAAAGCCTCAAAGACTTATCCATGATTTTTGGAGGGTTACGGCAATTGAAGAACGATCTTGAAAAGCCTCAAAATTCATGATTTTACGAATTAACTGGACGAGGATAAAAATATTCTTATTTTGCACAATTATTTCAATACTCAAAATGTTACGATAGAGAAAAAATGATTCGCCAATGAAATTTTTGAAGAAGTATATAATTTCTATAAAACGTTTAAAATATGTAATAAACTATTTACATTACTTGAATCCCTGTGTGTGTATAGGCTGGTTTTTCAAATTCTAGGTATTTACAAAGTCTTTAAAATACTTTTTCGGAATATAAACTTGGTTCAAATTCCTAAAGTATTTTCCCTTTAATGGGTGAACGTCTTTGTTTATCATTATGTAGCTATAAGGGATTTTGAAGGTATCACTGCAAAATTCAATGAATTCTTCTAGGGACATATCTCCTGAGATAATGTCCATATGAATATTTCTTAAATCGTTAGTTGGTAATTCAAATAGAATCAACAGGTTTGCATTCGTCCGTATCGACTGACGAGGTAATAAATAATAATTTTGAGTCAGGTAAATCGAGCTACAATTATTATGCCTGCCTCGGGTGTAAAAATTATCAGCTGGTGTCTGATTCTTTTCAGTTGCTATGTCATCGAATATAAACAAATTTTTTTTCTTAGCATCCACTTCACTAGGATCAGGAATAGAAGTGATATCTTCAAAATATTCAACGATTAACTTTGGGCTTCGTTTTACAGGTAAGCCTTCGAGAAATGTATCAATATTTCCACTACCGATTTTAAAAAGCTCAATTATTTCAGACTGTTTATAACCTTTTGAAAAAGCATTTTTAGTAGTTTATATTCTGCTTGTTTTGTCGATTTACTATAAAGAAATAGATTGGTAAAATCGATATATCCCTCAAGAAGAAGTCTGATCAATAAACAGGTTTTACCACAATTCGATCTGCCGACTAATACACACCGTAAAGAAGGTGAAGGAAAAATGAAGTGATTCTTTTGATTATTTCTTTTACTGTCTTTCCACATATACACCATTTTATATAACTAATTAAATAAAACTGATTTTCCAAAATTTATTTCCTGTTTGTAGCAATTGTAAACGTTTTTTTTAATTTGCTACTTCATTAAGTTCAATTCTTCAATGTATTTTTCTTTCTTATTGGTTGTCTCGTTGGGCAATGACGAGAGAAAGAGCTACCTTCTGTGTCATCAGAAACGTTACTGATAAATGTTTCAAGATGAATGATATCTGACTCTAATCGAGTAATAACTTCCCTATGTAATTCGACATCATTTTGAATTTGATTAACATTTAATTGCAATTGATTTATGTTTGCAGTATTGAGAACAACTTCTCTTTGAATATCTGTAATAATATCTTCCATTTTATTAAGTTTAATTCTTCAATATGTTTTTCTTTTTTATTAAGTTCATCTATTAAAAAACATATTTTTAGTTCAACGGTTCAACAGTTTCTCGTCTCAAAGTATTCTCTAACGATATTAATCTGTTTTTAATATCAGCATTTTCATTCTCCAATTTTTGCGATGACTGTTTCAATTTTTCTATTTCATTTGTATTTATGATAGTTTCTCTATCCTGTTCATGAAGATTATCTCTAAAAGTTTCAATGTATGAACTCATATCGTTGAATACTCTCTCGAGATTTGCATAGTCTAATTTCACACTTTTTATTTCCTCTTCTTCCAAACTCTTTATCTCATTTTTCAAAAAGTCTGTATGTTCTAAAGTACCAGTTCGAATAACCTCTATTTTTTCCTCAGAAATTCTAGTATGTTCATCGAGATTTGTCATAATTTCACTGAGTTTTTCTTGAAAACCTGTAGTATTCTCATCTATAGATGCTTGGATAGAATCACTTCTGAACTGATAATTTTCATTGATAAGATTTTCTCTTACTCCTATATATTTTCTGAGATGAAGCCTCAAATTTTCCAAAACATCGTCAACATATTTTTTATTCGTAGCGTCAAATTCTTCGATTGGAAAAGAAATATTTGCAAGCTTTCTATTATTTAAATCGAAATTTTGATCTTCATCAAGATATTTAAAACCTATTCCAGGAGGTCCTGGTTGTGAAGATAAAAATGATTTTTTTCCTTGTTGTCCAAAAATATTTACGCCTATCATTTTTTATACATAGAATTTTCAATTCTCTAAATTTTCTCTAACTCTCATTGATATCAAATTGTTTACTCGGTCACTCAAACTTTCCACTTCCTGGTTTAATTTTACATTTTTATCAGTTTCATTCTGAAGCATTAATTTGAACTGACTGATTTCATTCTGATTTGAAATAATGTCTCTTGAAAACTCCTGGAAAAGACTTTCTACATCACTCAAGTTCTTAGCTAGTTCTTCCATTTTTCTTAATGGTACTGACTCTGCTCGTAATTCCATTATAATTTTGTTAATATCATTGAATTTTTCTTCGCTGGATGAGGTTATGGTTGACTCTAAATTTTTCAGGTTATTGTCAACTTCAACAAACGAGGGTGCTAAGGCTACTGTTCTTTCCATAACAAAAAGGTTTCTATCACTTAATTCAGTTAGATGTGCCTCTAAGCTTTTACTTTTTTCTTCAACAGTATTGTTCAGTGTTGATTCTAAACTCTTCATCTTTTCTTCAATTTGATCATTAAGTGATGTCTGCAAGCTCATTTCTTTTTCATTCACCACGTTAATTATCCTAATTTCTTGTTCTTCAACTTTATTACTTACTAATTCATTCTTTGAGTCAATTTGATCAATAATTTTAGTTTCTAAAGTCTTCAGTTTTTCATCCATTTGATTTTCTATAACTGAATCTTGATTCTTGAAATTCTCTTGAATCTCAGGAATTTTAACTTCAATTAAATTGGTTATCTTAGAGTCCACAAGCTCAAATTTAGCTTCAACTCCTTTAATCTGATCGGTTAATACCGACTCTTTAACAAACAGCTTTTCATCAATTCTAGTTTCAATACCTGACTCTAGACTCTTCAATTTATCCCCAATCTCAGGAATTTTTACGTCTGTTAGGTTGATTATGTTTGAATCAATGTTTTCAAATTTAGAATCAATTTCATCAATTTTCTTCATCAATGTTGAGTCTATGCTTGATAGTCGTTCATCATTTGAAACAATTTTTGGTTCAAGAGCAACGAACTTTTCAGATAAATCATAAATTAACGTCTCGAAGAATTTACCGATTGAGTCTACATCAGAAAATTTCACTTGTAAATCTGTTTTCAGCGTCGCATATTTCTCATCATACTCGTTTATAATTGATTCCAATTCAGTTCTTTCATTTTTGAGAGCTTCAATTGTGTCTTTCAATGACTCTATATTAGAATCTTCGAGTAAACTTTTTATTTGCTCTACATTCTGCAAAAGTCCTTCAGAATTATTTTCACTATTTTCATGTTCATGATTTTCTTTACAGGAAGGTAAAAAGACCAACTTTGCTGCATAAATATTTCCACAAGACATTTTTTAAAGAAAAAAATTAACCGTAGTTTATTTTCTAAAAACTAGTTGGGGTTTTATACAGATCTAAAAGAATTGCATGAAAGCTTTCATTTTCTAAACGCTTCAGCATTTCTAGACATAAATGTCCACAAATTACATCACCTATTTTCTGGATTTTGTAAGTAGAGAAAATTATATCAGCACAATCTGTTAAGTAGTCTTTAAATTCAATTGGATAAATCAAACCATAACTGTCAAAGTAATAGCATATATTGTCTTTCTTATACCAACAAGTCCAATGCGTTCCAAATCCTTTTTCAGTGTCTAAATTTAGGATTCCGCATTCCGTTTCTAAAGGGTGTTTAGGTAAAGTATCTCTCATGTAAATACCTCGAAAATTCGGAATTTTCAATATATTTATGTAGTATTCTAAGTCATGTTTAGATAATGGTTTGTTAGGTATTACTTCTTTGGTGGTTTCAAGTAGAGACCCATTCCACAAGGTTTTTTTTTCTCGGAGTTAACCGTATACCCGAACCTTTTTTACTTTCCATTGCTTCATTATGCCTTTTAGTTTCTGACAAGAGTTTATCGTCAGCTTTTTTCTTATTGACTGCGGATGCTATTGCAGCAGCACCTCCAGCCAAAGAGCCAGCAGCCCCAAGGCAGCTAATAAAGCTGGAATTGTAAATATAAAACCCCCTTTCGTCGCAGTATCTTTTGAAACAAAAGAAGTCTTTGTCTTTTTACAAATAATACACATACCTTTGACCAGTATCTTATTGTTCTTTGTAATTAAATATTGAGGATTATCAGTATCAGTTTTCTTCTTACACTTTACACAATACATTTTTTAAACATTATTATGTGAACATATTTTAATTTTTAGTAGTTTAAACTCATTTTATCACCGTCAGATTGCAATCGAATTACTCTGTCAGATAGAATCAGTGCATATGCATGTGTATCATCAGGAATATTGGTTTTAAATTCTGCTTTAATTTTAATATCAATTGTAGTTTCCTTGATACGTTCATTTTGTCTGCTGATATCAAACACATAGATGTGATACAAATATTTAAAGTGTCTGTATTCGATAGCACAATTTTCATTAGATACACAATCTATTAACATCTTATTAGCTGTAGCAGAATTGTTAGAATCGAAATCAATCTGTAAATTGTGATCAGGGTATCGTTCATTATTCAGCTGAACATATGCATTCGTCAAGTTACAATGATCGAAAATTGCATTGTTTACAGCTTGTGAGTTAGCTTTCTTAGTTTGGAACGCTAAAATTATGTATCGAGGTCTTTGAGATCCTGAATTTGGAGTTAAAGTCCAATGTAAGAATTTCTGTTGAGAGTTTACAATGGTTTGTTCCAATTGTCTATTCAAATAAGGAATAGGTAATGTTATTTTATCCTTAATTTGACGATATAGCTTGATTTTATACTCATCAGACAGTTTGTACGCTGGCATTTTCCAAATTAATTTTGTAATATTAATTTTACCATCAACTACTTTATCTTGTTGGTTTGCATCTTTCTCATCCGATTTGAATATAGCATTAGAATTATCACCTCTTCTCAAAGTCAGAGCATGTTTCACTCCATAAATTACCTTCTCATAATTTTCACAAAATCCAAACACATGTTCAAGTGGGATAGCAGCGCTGAATTTCCCATTAGCTGAACTTAAGTAGTCATTTCGATCGCTAAACCCTTCGTTTGATTTTTCATTCTTCTTAGTATCAACGCTCCAGAAAAATATCATGTTTTCTTTAACATTTCGCGGATAGCTAACTAATCCTTTTAGAGTTGTTGTAATTCCAGGGTAACTATAACCTTCAATTTCTTCATCTCCAATTCTGTAAGAAACTCTATCAAACAAATGCATTAATCCATTGTTGATTATTGTTATTTTTTCATCTTTAAAATTATAATCACTTCCATCTTCTTTAATCAAAGCTCCTTCTATATATATGAAATTTTTACTAGGTAATACAAACTGATCTTGATTCTGGATAATGATCTTGATATCATTATGTTCACGATTCAGATCAGTACCTATTTGTGGTTCATAGTTATGCGTTTCAATTTTTTCAATTGATTCATCAACTTTAATATTTTCATTCCATCTTAAAGAATCCATTTTTTAAAGATAATTTTATCAATTTATTTTAATTTCTAGATCTAAGGTGTAATCGAACAGTTACTTCTTCACCTCTAGTATTCAGAGCATGTCCATTTTGATCAGTATGCCAAATTCTCAAATCATAGAGTAAAGGTTGATATATCGGTAGATAAATTGGTTTATTTGGATTTTCTACAATTTTATATCCCGGTGGGACGTTTGGGAAAAAGGAATATAAAATATTATGTAAAGAACCGTTAAGGTATGAGCCGTTAATTGCACTACAATGAACGAGTATTGCGTTAACAGACATTATGTTCACTATATTTATACTTTCATGTTCTCCAACTCCTTCCAAGATAATTTCCCCAAATCCCAACATTGTATTTAAAGATTTTTCTTTATTGAAAAATACTTTTAACGTAGATGAATGGAGAGCTATGACACATTTCAAGGTATTAGTATTTGCTTTGATTTCAATAAAACCTGCTAATGTTTTTTGAATGAATTCGTTTATACTTTCTATTTCATAACAACCTGTTGGAAGTGTAATTACATTTTCAACACCATTTAATTCATAATAAAATTTATTATTATTTTCATCAATGTTAGGAATAGAATGATACATGTCTAACCCAACCAATGCCATTTCGTAAAATTTATTTTTGTTCAATTCTATTGCCGGACTAAAGTTTATACTTATGTCACTTTTTCTTCCACTAATTACAATGCTTTGAGATTCCATTTTTTAAACAATAAATCATCAAACACCTTTACTTCAGCAGCATTTAATAGACCTTGGTTTAAAAGTTCATGCGTAAGTATTTGCAGTTCATTAAAAACTCCTGTATTTCCAGCGTTAAACGAACCGAACAATAACTGGTGTCTTTTTACAAGATCATTGATGTTAGATGGTAATACAATAATACCTGATCCTGAAACGTCTGAATCCTCTCTGGGAGGATGATGAGGAGGTATAGGAGAAGATGCAGGAGAAGGTATAGGAGTAGGAGTTGGTCTAAAAGTAGACCTTCGTGAAGGGTCGAAATATGGTCTCTGACTTGTTGAAGGAATATTGTATCGACTCAAACTTGAGGATTCTACTATGTTTGGGTATCTTAAAGGACTTGGTTCAGGGCTTCATTCACGACTTGATTCACGACTTGATTCACGACTTGATGGACTTGCTGATCTAATTGTTTCAACTGCAGCTTGAACATTTTTTCGTTGAACTATTCGATAGAAGGGTTTGATAAATTTAAAATATTTCACACCTCTATTTGCTTTTATGGTACCGTCTTCCCTCAAATAAGCATCAGTTGAATACAACATATCATAATAATTATTTTTATCTTCGTCCCTAAAATCAATAGGATTTTGCTTTGTTAATAATTCCCATAATCCAGTTGTGCCTTCGTATACTTTATCTCCAATTTTTAAATCATTACCCAAAATATTTACCTTTTTATTTCCTAGCATAACTTTACTTCCATCCCAACGAATGCCATAAGCTTTATCATCCTCATTTCCAGGTTTCCATGCAAAACGCAAGAAATCCAATGCGATAGGCCCAACTACAGTGTTGGATTCAGAAGATGGCAAAGCTTGTTTCTCAACAGGTTTTCCTTTGATAGATTCAAGTTTTTCATGAGGTATATCTTTTATTGCCAACCTAGTTTGTTTAGTTTCGTCAACAATTTTAGATAAAGGTTCAATCAATGGTTTGTAAACTTTTTTAACATCATGGTATAAATCTTGTTCGATTATTTTATCAGTTGTGAATTGCTTTTTCAAACTCTTTGTTAAGTTTAGTAAAGCTGATTTAGTTTTGATATCAATCAACGCCATTTTTTAAAGAGAAAAATTCAAAAAGACTTTAACTTAATATAAGTTCACTCTGAACTGACATTAAGTTCAGTTTCTGAGATCCATGAAGGTTCATCATAGCCTTTCCACTTGACCAGAAGTTTTCCTTTACTCTTCTTGAGAATTTTCTCAATTGCATAAACATCACTAGTATATTTTGATAGTTCTTGTTCATAAAAACTTCCTTTTATTTCTTCACCATCCATATCTTTTAATCTATAAGTAATTGGTTCAGTAGACAGTATTTCGGATATAATAAATAACTCATTAGTGAAATTTGGTAAATAACCCTTTCGAAAGTCTTTCCGTTTCTTGCTTATTCTCACTCTATCCCCAATTTTGAGTTTCGGTGATGAGAAAGTTGGTTCGGTTGGAGGGAATAAGTTATCATAAACCTTTTTACTGTTCTTTTCCAATGATGCTTGGTTAGGTGTCATTTTAATTGTTCTATGATAGCTATTATTGTAATTTTGCATTAAATCTTGTAAAACATTCACCCATTTTTTAGTTTTCATGTGTGTAAAATATTTCCACATTTTAGTTTTTAACGTCCTGTTGAAGCGTTCCACAACTTGAGCTTTGGTTTCATTTTCTGAACTAAACCACTGAATGTTATGCTTCTTGAATAGTTCTTGAGTGGATTTATTTGTAAACTCTAAGCCTTTATCTGTCTGAACTTTAGAAGGAATACGTATTTTAAATAGTTTTTGAAAAGAAGTTTTAATTTCTTCACCTGTCTTCTTACTTACTGGAATCGCCCATGCATATTTACTGAAAATGTCAATTACTGTTAAAATGTAGTTTTTTCCTTGATCTTTATAGTTTTGCATGTCAACCAAATCAGCTTGCCATTGATCATCAATTTTTGATACCTTCACCCTTCTCGTTTTGAAATTATGTTTTATTGGTTTATGTAGAGTGTGAGTTTTTTGAGTTTCTAACCAATTTCGTACAAGAGTTGAAGATAAGCCGGATTTTTTAGCAAGTTGATTCATTCCAGTATAACCGGTCTTTCGATTATAATATAAGTCATTCAAGATTTTATCGCTCACATCAGTGAGCGTGTTTAAAAGTTTTTTGAAAGCCCGAATCCTGCCCAACTCTTACCTGCCATAATTGCGTTAACTAATTTAGCATCTTGTCGATCATATTCTGATTCATTTGGATCAGTTGCAATTTCAGCGGCTCTTTTTGCTAGAATATCATCAGCATAATTTCTGTCTTTCGTTTTTGGATGTTGTGAATAGAATATGTCATGGTTCTTACAAGCCTGATCGAGTGAGTTAACTCCTCGATAACCTTCTTGAATTCGCTTCTGCACCTTAGTTCCTGGACCGCAAAATGAGTAGGTGTGTTTATTGTTGAATGAACCGTTCGGGACTTGTTCAGATTGAATATTAGATGGTAATTTCAAATGCATTTCAGGTAATGGAAGTTTTCTAAGCAATGTATTTACAATACCCTCTCCAGTTTTTTCTTCATTAACTATTGATTTCAAATCACTCAAATACTGTTCATTTTCAAGAGATAATAAATCTTGGTTATAAAAGTCATTGTTGTTGTAGATAATCATTTTTTATACTTTATTTGTTGAAGATATTTTATAGTGATTTAATGCTAGTGTGTTGATACCATCTGGTAATATATGTCGCTTGTCATCATTACCATTTAATGCAATCTTATTTATTTCTTTAGTGTATAATTCGTGGTTAACACTTAGGATATTAAACATCGTTTTGTATATTGTTTCATTATTCAATGCTCTTTTATATTCATCCATTGTGATATTGTGCTCAGTTATGTTCTTACTTACCCCTTTTGCTTTTTTACTCACGGAATTTTTCGTTTTGTAACAATATAGTTTTGCTCTAAGACCGACGAATTCTTCAATTGGTATTCCACAAGTTTCGTCTTTCATTTTCCCAATCACTTTCATATTTCTAGTTGAATATAGGAAGTGTTTTTTAGAATAGTTTATCAAATTTCAGTCTTTGTTTTTGCATATGACATGCTATCAAATTTTCTGAGAATATTTTAAAACTGGTAAAGTTTGGTTTGTTTGCTAATTTAATTAATTCTTCCTCTGACTTTACTAAACACACATCTACTCTATTTCTAATATTTTCCATTGTTTTACCAAATACTGAATTGTTCATCAGCTTGTAGAAATCTTTTTCAAATTCAGATTTAGCTTGCTGACGCATTTTTGTATTGATATCAATATATGATTTCATCCATGGACTTTCATCAAACTCTAATATTCTGTGAATTTTCTCCAATTTCAAACCTAGATCTAGATATTGTGTTAGAGATTTAAGATGTACAACATATTTTTCTCGTTTTCCAAGATGTAGAACTAATTTATTTACATCGTTTACTCTGATATTTTCTGGAGCTAATGGTAAATCATTATGTAGAGCATGTAAGTCTTTCGGATAACTTAAATCCACTTCTAATATATAACCTTTATCTGCTTTGAGTTTCGACTTTGGATCTTTCCATTTAAAGTTACCAGTAGGTAATGATCGACACATGGCCCAGCCGTAAAGATTATTTGCATCTATGTATGTGATATAACTATTTGGTTTTCCTTTATCGAATGTTTCTGGAATATATGGATTGTTTGCTTTCGCATATCGAGTTGATATTGTTGAAATCCCACCTCTTATTCTTTTTTCAATGAATAGGAGCATAACAGGATCTTCAAACAAGTCCAATTCTATTTTTGTATGTTTCAGTAGAGCATCGAAAGACAATCCTGGAGCTGTAAAATAATGTGCTGGATCTAGAGAATAAGTTTTCATGCATGTTAGTCTAAATTGTTCAAATACTTCTGCTAATAATAATGTATCGACTTTTAGATATAAATTATGGTAATTTTTGAATGTTGTACAATTAAAAGCTTTCCATACTTTGTGTGCATGCTGATATTCATCTTCTGAAATATTTTTATTATTTAATCTGCTGTAGAATTCACTTTTAGCTGGTAAACTATTACAGTTCATTTTTTCATAACTATTTACATATTCATATGGATAAATACCTTTTCTGTCGATCAACTTTAATTGTTCTTCATTGAGAAAGAACTTTGACAACTCTTTGTGCTCAGATAAATTCTTTGAAAGTTTATCCAGAGATGAAGGTAAAAACCTGTAGCTGTCTAAGAACCGTAAGTCTCTTGTGATATCTTTGATTTTTCCTGTATGTTTACACACATAAGAATCTACTTTTATGGTTTGTGTTAAACTAATATATTCTTCATCTGTTTGTGGAATAACGTTCAACTTTCCGGATATATTTCCCAAGTCTTTCACGAACAAATGAGCATCGTAATTAGACAGATTATGTAAAAACACCGGTATAAAATTTGGATTTCTAATTTTTAAATTACATTTTAAATGAGCTGGACCTCTGTAATGACCTGTCAAATGATTGTGGTCTCTAACTTTATAATTATCTTCCGTAAATTCCCCACCACATACATAACATCTTGTGGCTTCTTTATATTTTTCGAATTTATCTGATGGTAAATACATTTTCTTATTTATTTTCAACAGACTATAAATTCTCTTGGTTTCTTTTTCTAAATATTCTACAAACTTTTGAGAAGCATCTTCACCATTATATATTTCTAAGCGGGAATATTCATCTGCTTCAGATTTTGTATAGCAACAGAATGAATTAGGATTGTGCTTCTGAATGTTCCTGGTGTAACTTGAGTTTTGATTTGGTTGACACGTATCTATTTTTGTCAATGTTGATTCGAAGTCAGCATAAATTGTGAAAGGATGCCTAATTGTTTTTTGGTAATGTTTAAATTTCAATTTACCTCCTTCAAGCACATTCTTTGATGGGGTGTGAACTGAGCAATCGTCTTTATGTTTATCTAGAATATCTGATCTTCTAAAAACTGATAAACAATACGGACATACATGTTTTGTGTAATGGTTACTGGTTTTACAAAAAGGACTTAATGATTTCATGAGAACATAGTGAGTCGTGTTTGTATCTCTAATGAATAGTAATGATACCACATCTTTATTCTTTGATGTTGATATTCTAAGTGGACACAATTCATTATTATAATTAAAACTATAAACGTTAACGGAAATGTAATTTTTTTTTCGAATTTGGTTATACTTTTTAGTTCTACCGGGAACCTTATATCAGAAAAATTAAGTTTTTCGGCTTCAGCTTTTAGTCTTTTAGAAATTCGATGACCGTTTTTTTCATCTAGAAAGAAATATCTCGCGATACACCATTTAAAGCATTCATTGTCGGTGTTTTGTATATTTATTAATTTATAATTAGGATTTCGAAACTTCTCAGGTAATTCAATATAGCTTGACCCTGTAATCGGTTTGTATTCAACGATTTTCAAACTGAACTCTAATAATTGTTCAACTATCCAACCAGATGAATTTCTTGTGAATTCATCGATTTTATTAACAACCTCTTTGTGTAAATTTGCAATTTCTATGTATCCTTTTGATGTTGTCACAAACTTACCAGAGTTGAAATACGCTAGGCAGCGATGCTTCTCATTTTCTAATTTTAATTTATAAAATTGCACTTTTAAATTAAGCTGTAACTTGAGATTGTCAAATGCTTGATTTTTTATTACTTTTTCAATTTCAGGTGTGAAGTTTCTGAGAAATACCTCATAATCCTTGATTGAAATATCTCCGTAATCATACTGTGAGCTCATTCCATTTATTGCTCTAGTAACTTTTCTAAATTTACATCCATACACATTACGGAAATGTTTCAATGATTTTCTATGACTATAGATATTTGTCAGGTGTTTTTTACATATGTCACAATATTTTTTTAACTTATTTTTACGTAGAGTGAAGAATTTATTAGATATTAACAAATTATTAGTGTTTTTCATATGTGTCAGTGTCTTCTCATGTTTGTTAAAGTTTTTAGTAGATACATTGCAGATATTACAGAATACATTGAATGGTTTATTCATTTTTATAAGATTCTTATCTGAGGGTATTTTATTTTTTTCAGGATCAAATGAGGTTAATACTTTCTTTGTGTGTATTTTCGAGTTTTTATGTTGAGTGAAGAATTTATTAGATATTAAAATATTATTAGTGTTTTTCATATGTCTCAGTGTCTTCTCATGTTTGTTAAAGTTTTTAATAGATACATTACAGATGTTACAGAATACATTGAATGCTTTATTCATTTTTATAAGATTCTTATCTGAGGGTATTTTATTTTTTTCAGGATCAAATGAAGTCAATACTTTCTTTGTGTGTATTTTCGAGTTTTTATGTTGTCGTGTTTTTTCATTGTTATATAATCTATATACATCTGATGATTTATCATATACCATTTTTAATACAATAAAAGTTCAACTAATTTGAAAAAGCGTGAGTTCAGTAGTAGCACCTCCTTTAAGTACTCAGGCGAGAGAGCATCTGAAGTGAACCCGGAAATTTTCACTCCTTATTACAAAAAATTTCATCATGACGAGCAATTAAATCTTGCATCATGTTTTGCAACCGGAAAGTATTCAAGAAGATTGCATCATGTTTTACAACCGGAAAGTATTTAAAAGGGGTTGCATCATGTTTCACTTGTGAAAAGTTTTCAAGAAGATTGCATCATGTTTTACAATCGGAAAGGAGATTGCATCATGTTTCACAAGTGAAAAGTTTTCAAGAAGATTGCATCATGTTTTACAATCGGAAAGGAGATTGCATCATGATGTAGGGCACAAACGAGAAACTTAATAAGAATTCATAACTATATTTCAAAGATTATTTGGCATGCTTAAAAGCACACACTCATTATACCCTTGATAATCTTTTAAACCTAAATTTACAGCAAAAGATTCCCAACCTGTATTTGCATACATTAGTTTCTTCTAATAAATTTTCTATAGTTGTAAAGAAAACGGCAAGATTTTAGGGGGGATACTTAAACGTTTTATAGAAATTATATACTTCTTCAAAAATTTCACTGGCGAATCATTTTTTCTCAATCTTAACATTTTGAGTATTGAAATAATTGTGCAAAATAAGAATATTTTTATACTCGTCCAGTTAATTCGTAAAATCATGAATTTTGAGGCTTTTCAAGATCGTTCTTCAATTGCCGTAACCCTCCAAAAATCATGGATAAGTCTTTGAGGCTTTTCAAGGTCGTTCATCAATTGCTGAAATCCTCCAAAAATCCTAAATTGGGCTGGCAGGCTCTTTCTGCTTACTACTTCTCGCATCAGATTTTACATGTTCACAAGAAGTCAACTCTTAAGCTGCGTAACTTGTGCTAGGCAAGGGAAGGCATGGTCACGCAAATCTCAAAAAAATAACTCATTCCATTTGACTATTTTGTTTTGGTACCTATAATTTCAAACGCAAATTTCAATATTTGTATTTCTACTGAACAGGCCCTGGGTGTACCTGTACATCCTCGACTAGAGCGCACCCGGTCCGTGAAGAGAACGTCGCTATGCCTGAGACCGTCAACAGACGTGAGGTCCCAGCTGGTTTGTGGACCCTGCCGCCGTGCAGTTACATCTGGCCACACCTGGCTGCTCTTCTTCTTGTGACTCCTGTTGCCTGTACTGCTGGCTCTGGTGCTGGTCTCTGCTGCTGACTCCTGCTGCTGCTCATCTGCTCCAGGCCCATTCTGCTGAGTGAACTTCTGGTCTACTCTGTGTACCTAGTTCTGTCTAATGGTAGTGTGTGTCTCTTCCGGTCAAAAAAGCAGTCTGAATCAGCCTCAATTTGTCCTCTCTCAAACATCGTCAGTTGTGGACGAGTCAGCTTCGATATAACCTTTCTGATTAGAGTATTAAAAAATCATGCAATGGTCTTTACTTTTGTCGTATTTCGACTGAGGACAATTGTGAGGGCTACCCAGGTTTGGATTCTGGTATGTTGAGAACATCGCTAAAGAACTGGAATGAGTTTAACATGAACGCTTCATGTCATAAGTGAGAGTGAGTGTGAGTAGGTATATTTATACTAAATAAATGAAGCTTCCTTTTTGAAGGGCCGAATAAGGGAAAACATTATAAAGTGATATCATATCACCATTGCGCACAGCTTGTAATGCCTCAACTATGAAGAAGTTACGCACCGCTTCCCAACCGTAAGCGCAATCGCCACTGGACGACTGTGCAGGTGTCTCAGGCGCGGGGTTCTGCCCACGCTCACATTTGACAGGAACTCAGCTCACAATATAGCCTCTGTAATATTGAGAAGGGAAATTGTGCTGATGATCACAAGTCTGCTGCTAAGAAGTTTTTGAACAGAAGAAATAAGTATCGGTAGCCTATATCAATATTTGATAGAATTACTGAACGAAAATCATTCACTCATTTTGCTTAATCGTAATAAATAGAAGTTACGGCAATGGCCTAATTATTGTAACTAGAATGATTCTGCCTTATTGTGGCCTAATTATTGTAAGTAACTATAATGATTCTGCCTTTTTATGCCCTAGTTATTGTAAGTAACTAAAATGATTCTGCCTCATTATGGCCTAATTATTGAAAGTAACAAGAATGATTCTGCCTTATTGTGGCCAAATTATTATAAGTAACTAGAATGATTCTGCCGTATTATGGCCTAGTTATTGTAAGTAACTAGAATGATTCTACGTTATTATGGCCTAATTATTGTGAGAAACTAGAATGATTCTGCTTTGTTATGGCCTAACTATTGTAAGTAACTAAAATGATTCTGCCTTATTATGGCCTAATTATTGAAAGCAACATGAATGATTCTGCCTTATTATGGCCTAATTATTGTAAGTAACTAGAATGATTCTGCTTTATTATTGCCTAATTATTGCAAGTAACTAGACTGATTTTGCCTTATTATGGCCTAATTATTGCAAGTAACCAGAATGATTCTGCTTTGTTATAGCTTAATTAGTGTAAGTAACTAGAATGATTCTGATTTATTATGGCCTAATTATTGTAAGTAACTAGAATGATTCTGCTTTATTATGGCATAATTAGTGCAAGTAACTAGAATGATTCTACCTTAGATAATTATTGTAAGTAACTAGATTGATTCTGCTTTTTTATGACCTAATTATTTTAGGTAACTAGAATGATTCTGCTTAATTATGGTCTAATTGTTGTAAATAGCTTGAATGATTCTGCTATATTACTGAAGAATTGTTCCATATTATAGAAGTGAGGTTACCAATTCTAGCGAGTAAGCTGCCAAAAATGCACAGTTGTGCTCCCATTCTGAACCAAATGTCTGAACTTGGGTTCCAAAGTGTGAGGTCGACGTTAGCTTGCTTCGGTGGTTTTCCCCCACTCCTCCCCCTGGTTTTTACAAAACTCATTGCATTGAGCGAGAGTCCAAATCATAAAATCTCCCAATTCTCTTGCTCCAACCATCTCCTAACACCACTGAAATCATGTCATCAAATGCTCCTTCTGGAGCTGAAGTTTGAGGGGACGTTTCGTGCGCGCACATAAATAAAAAGTTGACGCACGCCATCATTTCGCACCACTGCATAATGTGCAGCTACTGCATGGCTGCCGAGTTTACCAGCTCTGAAATTAATGCATTATGCATTTCTCCTCTGCTTTTATTGTACGAGAATGGAGGTACAGTCTTTACTGAAAATCTTCTTGTCTTCACTTGCGCTCGTAATGGAGGACGGGCGGTGTGACTGGAGCATAGAATTAATACAATCGAACTATGCTAATTTGCGTCTATGTTTCTCTTGTCGTAGTCGTAACGCAACTCAAGCAAGATATTTGCCTTGAGAAATTTTGGATTGGAACTTTTGAAATTTATGCAGGTTGACACAAAAAACGACAACCTTTCAACAATTCTATCCAACCAAGAGCGATGGATGAAAATATTTCATTCATGTTAATTGAAACATGAAGCATGCCATTTAATAGACAGTGATGAAATTTTCTTTTTTTAATTATGTCCTGTAGATGGTGTCCTCTCGTACAAATGCACTCTTGTAATCTGCTGTTGAGATTCTTCACTGACCGTTACAGCATCTAAGCTGGGAAACTGTGAATTTTATCCGGAATTCTCTTTTTCAAATCATCCTAAGTTCCTGGTCTGGTTGCGTACACTTTTCCCTTTACCCTTGCACGTCAAGAAAAATTACAAGCGTACACATCAGGCGATCTAGGGGACCAGGGAACGTTACCGGATCCTGAGATCATACGGTTACTGAACAATTCTCGCACAGCCCCCAATGATTTCTTGCGGTGTGTGATGTCACTCCAGCGTGTTGAAAATAAGTTTAACGAACGCGAGGAAAATTCTTTAATTCAAGTGCAAAGAAAGATTGTAGCATCTACACGTAACGATTCGCAGTGGCAGTGACAGAGATCCCCTGTGCATTTGAGGAAAAATAAGGTCTGATGATCCAAGGCAATGACGCAGCACACCTTACTGTCACCTTACGACATCAATGTTCTGTGGAGTACGAGCACATCTTGGTCGTCCTGTTGGGTTCTTCTTTAGGGCAGATCCTGTTTCTCCAATGTTATTAATATTACATTTTATAGCGTGTTTTGATGGAAGAGCACCATGACGTCCTATGTTGTGACAACGCCGGAACTCCCTCTGTACAGAATTATCACCGTTTTTATAAACATGTTATGGCTAACTGACATTCTTGCACGGTCTCGCAGTGCTGCCTGTGGCTCATGTCTGCCCATGAGCACTTCTCAATTTTTTGTTTTTAACACCCGGACTGAAAAAGTTCATTTCATTTGACCCTATTGGTTTTAACACTACTTATGGAAATTTCTCTCATTCAAAGGAATAAAGTTACACTCACTCAACAGTAGAACTCCCTCCGTGTTAGGATTTCCAGCACTGTGAGAGTAGCGTCTGGTTATATAGGTTCAGCATCAAGAAACCTCATTAATTTTGGACGCAATAATTTACTATTTAGAGTTTTCGGTTTCTTTAGAAGAAAATGTGAGATAGACCATTTTGCAGAGAGATTATTTTGCCTACTTGTATAGTTGGAAGGATATAAGCCAATTATGCTTTAGCAACAATAGTTTCCGGCCGTTCCCCCTGGCTGATGTCTTGTACGATGATGCCTTGAACTCTGTGCCTTCGAATACCTTCACTACATCGCATAAGCAGGTGGCAGTGTAGAGAAATATAGAACATCTGCACAACACAGCATGGACAGTGATGACAGTACTTTCAGCATTACTCCATTGCGGGGATGAGATAACCTCATTTTCAAATCGTGAAAATTCCCTTAACTATAAAAAAACAGTTACCATTTCATACTCAAACAACGGCCTTTATATGGGCACCTTAAACTGAATTTGAATGTAAGAGAAACATTGTGAATGAGACACATGTCAATGAGAAACATGCCATAATCTAATTTTGAATTACGCTTCATGAAAATTGAGCATATGAATGCTGATTTGTCAGCAGCATGAAAATCAAGTTCCTGATAGCAGCATCTTAAAAATCCCTCCAGTCACACCTGGTGGTTGACGCCTAAGTCAAAATATCAACGAGTGAGTTTTATTCAGAAGTTCAGGTGAGATGAGCATGGCGTTGGAATGCACCGTCATATAAACTGTTGTAAAGTAGCTGAACATTTTCCTCTATCGAGATCCTAGAAATCAACGCTCAACAAAAGCCAGAAGCAGTGATCTTCAATGGAAATAGATACGGTAAAACGCATCTTAAAACCATGCTAGTAGCGGCAACAATGTAACAGGATCAGTTCACGTTGCAATCGTATGCAAAAATCCACCGTCCGAGCGTTGTGTTTCGTGCCATACGGAAAAGAACGCCGCAAGTAGCTGTGAACTTACTAAGTTCACGTAGTTTCACATTCGTACTTGATGTTTTATATAACAGTGTATAACATATTTTCTTATATCTTACTCCACGTTCTATATCATTATGTTACCGATAGAATTAAGTCTTACGAATTTATGGCACTGTGTCTATTCCGATTATTGTTTTACTAATCAATGGAAAATTTCTGTTCTAATTGATGCGATTTTTGGCTATAACATTATAACAATCAATAACAATAATATACGCGTATGATAACAATAACTTTATCAAACGTCTATTATGAAGTCTACGGGAACGTAGACGATGATTTGTAATCGTTCTCTGTCATTTTTTTTAGTGAAAACTTTTACGATTTTTCAATTTAATAACCATTTAGATTCATTACCATTTCTGCACTCACTTTCATTACCTTCAAGGTAATAGCTTTGATCATTATAAAATTATCCGAAATTGTTTTGCCGAGGAACTCGTGTTTTACTCGCAGTTAATCTATAATCCCTATAATCCCTAGGTTTATTTTGTTGTTAGTAGTAATACTTGTGTGTATGCGCGACTTTACTAACGTCAAGTAACGATGTTCAAACAATTTGGTGATGTTTTCTGTAAAGTGTTTACTGTGGCCACGATTCCGAAATTATCCATGTGATTACCTGATGTCTAAATTGTTTGTTATTTACAAATTGTTGCGACGATTGATAACTATTTATTGCGAAGGAAATGTACAAAAAATAATTTGGGTTGTCGCGAGTCGAACTTGTTTTTTTTACCATTGATGTTTTTATTAATGAGAATATCTATCGTTTCATTTACATTCCTTTACCATGCTTTGTTGACGTTATTGTAAGTTCAATGGTTGTGCTGACTTTTGGTAGCAGCTAGTGCCTTATTTCTTTTCAATTTGTTCCTTCAGTTTTAGTAATACCTATTAATCGTTTATCTTTGCGCTTTTTGTGTAACCATGGTAGTAAGTTGGTGTAACAGGCAGAGTTAAAACTTGAAATGTGCTTTTCTTTTCGCCATTCACTGCGTTTAAATGTGGTAATAACATTTTCCTTTCCATGTTTCCCAATTTTTTGCAGTTTCTATATTTTTCAATGCAATTTTTACTATGTTATCAAATAATTTATTTATTTTTTGTCTACTAACCGTCAAAAATTCGATGTCACAGAATGAAAAGTTATTGCTAATGCAAGTCGTTAATGTGGTAATGAAAATTTACGTATTATTATTGGCGTTTTTTGCGTATATATTTCTATAGTTGTTCCTAATTCGTGTTTTACTTATTGTTTTAGCGTTAACTAATGCTACTCTGTGTTAGTTTCCGGTTCTATCTGCGAGGTTAAATTAGTAATTAATTTCTTTTTAGGTTATGTCTAGCGTTTTTACAACCATGTGTCTACTTGCGTTGTTTGTCTAGTACGAACCAAGTATTGTGTAATGGTGTTGTACCGAGTAGTTTAATTTTACGTTTTGAAGAAAAGGGCATTTTTGTTATATCGCTTTAGCCGCCCTTATACTTTTGCTTTGCGTTGTTCTACTTAACACTTTTTGCTTTGCGTTGTTGTTTTCACCCGTTCTATAGTGTTGGGATTTTTTGGACTGTGGCGGTCGGTGCTATCTGCGTTATTGATTAGTTTATTTTTGAAACTGTTCAAACCTAAAAACTTGATTTATATTTTTTCCTCGGCCTATAATTTTCCGTATGGGGAAGGTATGTGCCTCCCTTCATACATTCATCAGCCGAGCCGCGTAAAAGATCTCGTCGTGTCTGAGCAATCGCATTTTGACTGAGCATTTCCCGCCGGTAGCACCTGACTAGCTAGCTCCGATCACCAGTAAAACTGATCGAAACGGTCCAGCGTTTCCTTCCCTACCTGACGGCAACGGTAACCCCAGCCTCGGGGCTTACATCGGACCGTACATTTCTCTGTGTTGTGAACCCAGTGGAGCTGGTGTGTGGTGCCTGCAACACGCAGTACGCGGCATCAGCTTGAGTGTTTTGCTACGAGGAGTGCTCTGCTATCCACGAAGTTACTGATCATCGTATAATGAAGAAAATAAGGCCATTTCAAAGGGAACAGCCGCTCACATCAGTTAGACAAGCCAGCCAGGCAATGGAAGACGTTTTAGCTGATGACGTCACCACCCCGCCACTCAATTTCGCGGCAGCGATGCACTCACTGGCTGCCGTACGTATGATTGCACCATGGCTCAACTGCTAAGTTTCCTCACGTACGTATTTATTAATAATTGGAAGCCGTCCGGAAATTTCTATTTTGAAGAACTGTGTAAATCTTGCCTGAAAGGCTTAAGGGCTGATTCACACCATAGTTCCGGTCGCGTTTCGTTCTCGATCCAGTCACGCTCCGGTCGCGATACCGTCAAAAGATATTTTGACCGCGGTGAGAACGGAGCGAGATCTGACCGGCACTGCCAGTGTGAACTCACAACGAGGTCCGGTTCAGTCTGTAGCCTAACCAGCAGGATAGCAACCAGCAGGATAATTATGATTTGTCTGCATTATAGAAAAATAGTGCACAAAAAAGGATACATTTTCTTGTTTTGTGTATTTATTTTAATTCTTTCTGAGTCCTTCTTAGTAGCTCAATCAATTAAGGCACTTCGGTTAGGATAGGATGGGTTAAGTTAAAATATGTTCTGTTAGAATTTGTTAGGAAATGTTGACCGATTTTTTTTTCAGGGATCCACCTAGCCTAACGATGACATAGGTTAAAGTTAGGTTAGGAAAGGATAGGTTAGGTTAGGATTGGTTAAGATATGTTAGATTAGGATAGATTTGGTTAGCATAGGTTAAGACAATAGTGATTAGAATATGTTTGGTTGAGATGGGTTAGGTTAAAATATGTTATTTTAAAATGAGTCATGTAATGCTGGCCTAATTTTTTCATGGGTCCACCTAGCTTATTGATGACAATGTCCGTGGAATTTCCACCGGTCCTGCTAGTCTAAATTAATCCTTGAATAACAAGGAAACATTTGAGCCACGCTTTTTTTGACAGTCAATCTTTCTCTTGAAGTGAGCGCTTCTCTGTTTCGCATTTACACGTCATTTTTAATTTATGATAGCATTTTTCATATTTTCCAGTGTTCATCCGAAAATACTCAAAAATTTTAGTTTCATCATCAATAAGATATGCAAATAACATGGGAACTCTCCTTCCCTCTTTCTATCTTCTAGGATAGGATGAACACACTATCTCTTCCTTCTTTGCTTTCTTTCTTCTTCTTCATCATCGAGTGCAATTGCTATCACTGCCAAATGGGATTAAGAAAAGTCACTCATGCTTCGCCACTGAAGATACGGAAGATACAGCAGCGAGAACGGTCCGTGACCAGACCGAAAATGTGAATGCCCAGGGCTGGAAACGAACCGTGACTGGATCGAGAACGCAACGTGACCGGACCTATGGTGTGTATCAGCCCTGGTAGTCACGCCATAAGTAAAATATGCGTGCATGAATAACAAAACCGTCATATTAAGCGATGCAAAGCTCTAATTTCGACTTGCATCTTCATTGGAATTCTCTAATTCAAATGTTTCGTGTAGAGTGGGTGAAAGGAAAACTCAAATGAAAGTCCGCACATTGCTACTACATATTTTATAAAAACACTAGGCAAATTGTGTTTCGGAATGGATACGCCATAGGGTAAAATTACGCTGATAAAAAATGCTTTCCACTTCAAGAAAACTCCCCAAGTCGAGTATATTACGGGTTGGACGATTTCTCAAAGGAAGTAGGTTAAGTACTTCTAAAAACCGTGGTTCCTTTATTAACAAAACTAAGAAGAAAATACCGAGATCTGAATGATTGGATGTAGGAGCAACTACGCGCAAATTGTTAAAGCTGTTTCGAAACATTTCCAACCAATTTAAGCGGTATATATGAAAATATCACGTAATTGTAAAAATAGGCTCCCACAGACCACGTGAACTGTGTACAAACATCGCTACGGACGTTGTGCGTCTGGGTACATTAAGTCTTCGTCAGGAATCATCGTATTCGCTGAGTGTGCCTGATGCACAGAAGTGCGACTTTTCGATTCCATTTTCGACTTCGATTCGATTTCTACTTGAAAATATCTTGAATATTCAAGAAAACAGATTTCCAACAAATTCCCAGTCATGCTTCCTTTCAACAAATTGAATAATCATTGTTATAATAGATTTATCACTTCTTGTCCAATTGCACTTCATATGAATAACCAGCATCCCTGCAGAGAAAGTGTTGCTGCCATATTGACTACAGGAATATCGGCAGTATTGCTACAGTCAGTCAAACAGCTACACATTTCCCCCACTGAAACTCCCTCGATACATAGACTAATGCATTTAGCTAAGTTACATGGGAGAAAGCATTCATACTCTCATATTTCTACGGTGAATACAGAATAAACCAGATGTTTTTTGAGGCCTCCCGAACAGCAACGAAAGTATCCAAAGGAGGAAGGAGGAAGGCACTATTTAGTATGGGAGTTAAAGAAAAGCGGAATCTATGCAGAAGGTGCATGGAAACAATTAATTGAGAAAAGAGTCCATGAAGCATGATCAAAGTTAAAGAAGAAAGTAGAAGGTGCTGAAAAACAGCAAAGCAGTGAACCGGAAAAAAGGTGGTCCTTAACACAATAAAAAATTCATATTTTAACAAAAATCAGGCCTACCTATAAATAACTCTCAGCTCAGGCCTCACACATTCCCCCAGGGAGTGCTAATTCTCATAGATTCAATAATTGTATCCCCCTGAGGGGAGTGAGAAAATGAAACAATTAAAAAGTTGTAGACAGCGGGAGCAGCTTAAAAAAGAGGAGCAGTGAACCGAAGAGGAAATTGTCCCTAGCTTAGAAACAAACCTATTCCATTGAAGCACAGGTTCACCAACTCCATGGAGCTAAAAATGACTCCATGGATGACTTAATGGAGCTAAAAATGGGGTTCAAATTGAAGATTGAAATTTAGTTTGCACTTCTGAGCATTTTTAAGCTCTGGACAGTGTTGTGAACGATGACACTTGGCATTCAACCCAAGAAGTCCTCTTTGTATAAATAGCTGCGTTTATCACCACGAATTGGGGTAGCTCACATTAAATATACAGTACCACGCTAGCCCCACAGTAACACCTTGCAATAAACACTTCACGCGGCATATCTCAACACCTTCAGCAAGTATACCCTCTGCATCAGGGTCGGCAGGGTCACTGAAGTGAAGCACAGGAGCGGGTCCAGCCTCTTCCTGGAAATTACGAATGTCTCAAGAACACTTCCATGATACGATCCGAGGCTAACCCAAGTTAACAAAATTGGTGCCTTCAGGCCAAAAAATATATGTCATGTGTAAAGTATACTGTGCAATTTACTCCACTGACTCTTTAGTGTTCGGTGCTTCACGTAGTCCGGGAGCTGCTGCAACTAATTATCAAAAAATGCCACAAACTGCTCAACATGGGTTTGAGGACTTACACACGAGTATGCAACTTTAGCCTTCTAATAAGAACATGTTTTGACCAGCAACTTGAATTAGAATGTAACTAACAGATGAAGCTAAATCCTATTTTGAATATGAACTGATTAATATAAAACCTTGTAGCATGAAGTGTTTGTTATACTTTTAATATGCAGGTAACTGCACATGAAGAAAACAAATTCATCAATGCATATCGATTACAAGTATATACATGTATGTTACACGAATATACGGGATCGTTAATAAATATCGTAACATCTTAAAATGCATGAGTAACTGTTAGGGATGAGAACCTATTTCTAGCCGCCTGCATGAATACTTCTACATTGACACGTCCACTACGAATTGCTGCTTATGACTACCACTAAGTGCAGCAGTTGGAGAAAATAATGGAAACACCTAGGAAAATCAACCAAATGTATTATAATATGTGGAGTAGGTCTACTTTTTGAGGCAATTACAACCTCAATTCTCCTAGGCATTGGTTCATACAACTTGTGAATTGTTTCCAAATAAAATTTGAGTTGATTCTTCAGTTGCAACACCCTCCAGGTGTTTTAGACAATGCTGGCGGAAATCGATTTCTAACTTTAATCTCTTTACCCGACCGTAAATGCTCAATAACGTTGAGGTCTGGAGACTGTGGAGGCCAGAAGAGATGCACAACTTCATTAAAATTATCATGCACATCGTACGAGACCTGCACACTTCTTCCGAACACATCGAAATTTTGAGAACTCAATTTTTGAAACTTTTAAAAAACTCAATAGACTTAAATGCGAAAACTGAACAAGTCTACGGACTGAGATCTCCTCGTTTAAGTTATTGCACATAAAGAGAACGAGGAGTTCCCACACACCGACGTGTTCAGGTGCATGTGTTCCTTGAGCTTTGCTTCCGACAAGTAACATCGCCTGCTCTTTTCCGTAGTTTTTGGTTTCCGCCATAACTTCCGAACGGACGATTTGCGGTCCATACACGAAACTTGTGAAAAAGGGGACATCAACAGATGCCTCACATAAAAGGCGATGTCAACAGATGCCTCACATAAAAGGCGATGTCAACAGATGTCTCACATATAAGGCGATGTCAACAGATGCCTCACATAAAAGGCGATGTCAACAGATGCCTCACATATAAGGCGATATCAACAGATGCCTCACATAAAAGGCGGTGTCAACAGATGCCTCACATAAAAGGCGGTGTCAACAGATGCCTCACATAAAAGGCGATATCAACAGACGCCTCACATAAAAGACGATGTCGACAGATGCCTCACATAAAAGGCGATATCAACAGATGCCTCACATAAAAGGCGATATCAACAGATGCCTCACATAAAAGACGATGTCGACAGATGCCTCACATAAAAGGCGATATCAACAGATGCCTCACATAAAAGGCGATATCAACAGATGCCTCACATAAAAGACGATGTCGACAGATGCCTCACATAATAAAAGGCGATGTCAACAGATGCCTCACATAAAAGGCGATGTCGACAGATGCCTCACATAAAAGGCGATGTCGACAGATGCATCACATAAAAGGCGATGTCAACAGATGCCTCACATAAAAGGCGATGTCAACAGATGCCTCACATAAAAGGCGATGTCGACAGATGCCTCACATAAAAGGCGATGTCAACAGATGCCTCACACAAAAGGCGATTTCGACAGATGCCTCCCATAAAAGGCGATATCAACAGATGCCTCACATAAAAGGCGATGTCAACAGATGCCTCACACAAAAGGCGATGTCGACAGATGCCTCACATAAAAGGCGATGTCAACAGATGCCTCACATAAAAGGCGATATCAACAGATGCCTCACATAAAAGGCGATGTCAACAGATGCCTCACATAAAAAGCGATGTCAACAGATGCCTCACATAAAAGGCGATGTCAACAGATGCCTCACATAAAAGGCGATATCAACAGATGCCTCACATAAAAGGCGATGTCAACAGATGCCTCACATAAAAGGCGATGTCGACAGATGCCTCACATAAAAGGCGATGTCAGCAGATGCCTCACACAAAAGGCGATGTCGACAGATGCCTCCCATAAAAGGCGATATCAAGAGATGCCTCACATAAAAGGCGATGTCAACAGATGCCTCACATAAAAGGCGATGTCGACAGATGCATCCTATAAAAGGCGATGTCAACAGATGCCTCACATAAAAAGCGATGTCAACAGATGCCTCACATAAAAAGCGATGTCAACAGATGCCCAACATAAAAAGCGATGTCAACAGATGCCTCACATAAAAGCGATGTCAACAGATGCCTCACATAAAAAGCGATGTCAACAGATGCCTCACATAAAAAGCGATGTCAACAGATGCCTCACACAAAAGGCGATGTCAAGAGATGCCTCACACAAAAGGCGATGTCGACAGATGCCTCCCATAAAAAGCGATGTCAACAGATGCCTCACATAAAAGGCGATGTCAACAGATGCCTCACACAAAAGGCGATGTAATTTCATCTTTAGTTGATGCAGTTGCCTGTAAGTTCTATAGCATAGTTGGCATAATTGTTATTTTTGTGTACTTGATGCCTAAAAATTAAAGTATTTTATTTACAAACGTAAGGACAGAAATAAAATTATTTTCGATTAGCTTTCCCCTCAGGGCGATGCAACTATTTTATTTATGGGAATTAGCGCTCCCAGGGGAAAAATGTGAGGGCCCGAGCTGAGAGTTAGGTAGGCCTTCTTTCTGTTGAAATCAAATGTTTTTTTTGTTAGGTTAAGGACCACCTTTTTTCGGTTCACTACTCACCTGGTTTTCAGCACTTCCGACTTTCTTCTTCAACTTTTATCTTATTTCACGAACTTTTTTCTCATCTTACTGTTTCTGTGCCCTTTCTGCATAGATTCCACGTTCCCTTTACTCCATACTAACTGGTGCCTTCTTCCTTCCTCTCTTTGGATCGCATTTGTTGCTGCGGGTAGGAATGCTAAAACTAACGACTAATCTAATCTGATCTTTTTTGAACCTTCGGTATTGCGTATATTATTGACTCAAATTACTCATGATAGGCCGATTACTTACATCTGGACATTTGGACAACATTCATTGTGTAAAAAGGTAGCAATTATTTTGCCGTTGCAGGTAGTAAAAAGTAGTAAAATATGGAAATGAAATATCATTAGTCACCTAGCTGTGTATTGATTGACAGATTAAATAGATCAGTGTATATAATTGTTTGTGATAAAATTTCAAAATGTACTGCTTTGATTCATGTCATTTAAACTTTATGACACATCACAATAAATTACATTATTTTAATCTTTATATGACTCTGTTACTTGGCATCATTCAGAATAGAAATTTCGTCTTTCACATACAGTCAATGTAGTAATGACATTCATTTATGATAACATGTAGTACCGCGAATTTTAGTTTGAATTTTCTGTCTTTCTGAATGTTTTTTGACTTCCAAATGAACTATGCCATATCTTCACTATTTACTTCTACCTTCAGTAATATTTTAATGGACTACCGTATTTTTAATGGTATTACAGTAGCGACAGTTCTGAAATCGGTTCCCGACTGGGATGGTGGCCGCTCACGCTCCGCTGCATTGGCTTCCATAACGTGAGTTTTGATGTTCTCAACTAGAATAGAAAATATCGTTACTACTAATCGACTTTAAAACGTCAAAAGGAAAGTGAAACTAGATTTTACCATTTATCAAAATGAGACGGAACGTATGTATGTATTTTTCTAGCTATGGTAAAGCTCATAGAATTTTAGGATTCTAAATTGCAACCTTTTTTAGTGCAGGAAATGCGCAGAACGCAGCAGAAGCATCAGCTGGACCTTCAACTGAAACCTTCAACAAGCTGCCCATCTGATAATTCGGCTACATCTCCCCTCTTCTAATAATTGAAAGTGTTCTAGTTATGCCAACTGGTAAAGAGGAATAAAATGTTTATGTTGCGTAAGGGGACGGTTCGGGGTAAAAAAAAGTCTGTAAGTTCTCGGTGTATTTTCTGAGATATCTACCGTAAGTGTAAATTGTTATGAATAACTTCTTTGATTTGTGCGTATTTTTCGTAACCATACATGAATAAGAGTTTTTTAAAAAAACATGAAAAAACATGTGTTGCAGAAAATCCTACTCCTCCTACAATTTTCAACTCACAGAACTCAGAAAATATTTTCTAGATAGCAAATTGTCTTGTCTAGAGATCCGGTGCAAAAGTTTTTCGATTATTTTTTTTTGAATTTTGAGAACTTTCTTCCCCAAAAATGACCTTTTTTCCACTTTTTTGAATAATTTGCTTCTAATTTTCAAGGTGAATTGAAATTTAAAAAAACTTTTGCACCGGATCTATTTTCCTTTTCAATCGCTATTGATTGGTATGCTTGCCATCTCTGTACCTACAAAACTGTGTGAGGAGTAGGTTTTCAAAAATCAAGAAGGTTAGTATTCAGAAAAGCCATTTTTAAAAAAAAAAAATTTTCGTTCTGTACTAATTTTTTATTTGAGTCTTATCAGCGATTCTGTTTCTTCTTATGTGCGTACCTTCGAAGCAGTGGGTAAGGATCCATATCAAAAGTCAATAAATATAAGTTTCAATTCAGGGTTAATTTTTTAACAATTTTTTTTTCAATGCTGACTAATTTTTTTTTTCAATTACCTGTATTGCTTTGTAGCTCTTTTTAAGCCATTTCGATTGATGTAATTGCCATTCCTGTAGCTTTAAAACTCCGGGAGGCGTTTATCTTTACATAGCCAGCTAATTAGCTGATGAGTCAGCAGCCGGACTCAAAACAAACACTCAATTACACCATCATAATTTGTCACTGAGTAATAGAATGTTTCGTTTGAGTACGGAAGCATTTCAAGTAAGGCCATGAATGAACTCTCTCGCTATTCCAGTAGAGAAACACCCAATACTGGCTCGTAATGGGGGGGAAGAGGGAGGTCACCCATCCATTGGCGCACCTCAAGGTCCCGCTAGTGAGCGTCTTCTACCCCGTCCAGAAGACTAACCAATTGACGCACTTGAAAGCCAATTATATCGTTGGATGCGCAAGAAAAATCTCTATAAGATGAGTTTATAAACAGAAAAATGACCATAATCCGGAAATAGACCCGAACCGTGCCCTTAAGTGTTCGTAACATGTATTCTACGAGTTCATATTCATTATTATGCAAAGAATTCCTATTCATTATTATGCATGGGACCCATAATTATGGGTCCCACGGATAACCATCTAGGTATCGGCAAATTTCTCCATTTATGGTTAGATTGATGTGAAACTCGTTTTGTAGACATGGTGACTGTAGTTGCATTTAGGATTTCGTATCAAAAATCACGATTTTTATGTTCACCATTTGAGCCACGAGCTATTAAAGTTCTACTAGAATGGGACCCATCTGCAGTCTCACTTGACTGCGCGTCTAGTTTTTACCTTTGCCTGGAACTTTACTAATGCTTTTCCCCGAGTGCATGTTGCAAAGGATTATTTTGTTATGGTTCCCCTCACGTGAGGGAACCATTTAGGAATCGGACATGACCCATAAGAAGTGGTCGTGTGTAAGTGGGGTTCAAATTTCTTGACGTATCTTATGTTATACAATAATTATTTATGTCTGTCCGTCAGTAACCCTATATTTTCTAATTTGGGCCACAGTTTCGAGTTGATAACGTCGAAAGTAGTATCATTCGCTTGGTTTCGTCAATGCCAATAAATGGATGTTGCCGACCTTAGAAATTCGAATTAGGGACCCCCTATCCCCACTTTTTGATTTATTTTAGATTTTTAATTTAGACTTCATTCCTGAGAATTGTCGAATGATATATCTGTAGATTCTTTTCTACAATGAAGATAAATGCTAAGGTTTTTCATTTTTTCTAATTTGAAGTTACAAAACACCCGCCCCTCTTTTTTAAATTTTTTAATTGAATTGTGAGTTCGTTCATTGGTCACTCAACCGCGTTTTAATTTTTTCATGAAAGACAAACTGTTCACGTTACTTGAGTTTTTCTCTGCAGAAAGTGTTTATTACTTGCATTGGTTTATTTTGATTTAAATACGATAATAACGTTTATTTTCGCGATATCAACGATTGGTTTTGTTATGTACTCATACAGTCCATATTTTATTAACGATCCTCATCGGAATGTGCTTAGTTCTCCGTTCCTTGCGGTTAATTGCAATTTCTTTGATTATTTTGAAACCTTACTGAGTTTCGCTAAAAGAAATGTTTTTACTTCAACTCGTTTTAGCAAATATATACAACAAATAGTGCAATTAAAAATTCTTTCATTGACATTTGTTTTCAGAAGCTCTGATGATTAGGATATACCACTGACAACAACTATAATCATCTAATGAATCATTATATAGTTGTTTTTAGTGGTGTATGGTAATGTTAACAGTTAATAAAGTCGATCATGGTAGAATATAGATGTATCGTTAGTTGCTAATGATACAACTATATTCTACCATGATCAACTTTATTTACTGTTAACATTACCATACACCACTAAAACAACTATATTGAGCTATATTCAGCTAATATAACTATACTACTATATTCTACCATGATCACAGTCGATTATGATTGTGAATGGTGTTTCATACGGTTCACTATGGTTGAACATGGTTGTGAAGCCAGACCCTGAAAGGTTGATATTGTTTTTTTTATGGTAGGGTATTATAGTTGGTCATGGTCGAAAAAAGCGGACATATCCTTACCATAATGCACCCCATAAATAGTTGAATATGGAAGATATTTCGATAATAAACAACCGAAGATTTCGACCATAATCATCGTTGCTGCATACCATAATTTCTGACTGGATTGTGAGGTTGTCGTGTGGTTATCGTGTTTTTATTGTGAGATATTGTGTGGTAATTGTGTGGTTATTGAGTGGTTATTGTGTGGTAGGTATGTGGTTATTGTGTGGTAGGTGTGTGGTTACTGTGTGGTCATTGTTTGGTTATTGTCTGGTTATTGTGTGGTTATTGCGTGGTTAGTGTTCGGTTAGTGTGTGGTGATTGTGTGGTTATTGAGTGGTTATTGCGATTCATATATTATTTCTTGGCGGCAAGAATTGCGAAGTTTTATGTCATGTACATGTAAACTATCCAAAGTGTTTTTACCCCTGTGAAAATGCATCGTCCATGAAATTGTGTTATCTCTTTTGATCATCATTACATGTATTATCAAATGTAGATTAAGCAAGATTAGGAGTACATTGCCCTCAAACATTTCTTTTCGACTTGTGACATGAGTATCACAATACTCTTCTAAGTGCATCAACTTTAAGAAATCCCAAAAAGCAATGATGGTACTTTTGTATTAATGAGATGAAAATAAATAACTTCTTCCATGCACTTTCCGTCGCAAATGAGTACTTAACGAGTTATAGCTGTAACGTAACGAATAATCTATCAACTGGTAAATTTTCAGAACTCAATAATCGATTTTCGAAGCTTTGTTGCTTGTATAATGTTAATTGCATCAAATAAACAACTTTTCTGTAATGCACTTTCCGTCGCAAATGAGTATTCAACGAGTTATAGATGTAACGTCACGTCACTTGAGGGGAGGGGGCGGCTTTTGAAATTTTCCAATAAGATTGAACCTGGATAAATGAAATTTGATGAACTGATAGGAAATGCAATTTGGAATCATTCGTCTTCCATGAAGTGTAGCGATTTTCCCAATTGAAAATGGGACATTCATAGAAAACGATTTTTAATTTTAAAAAAGCATCTTCTCCGATAGTTTTTGGGTAAAAGTGAGGATTTTAGTGTAATTGAATGCAGAAGGACTTTTAAATTCCAAAAACTAACTTGGTATTCTTCAAACTTTAGTTTGAATTTCAGAAAAATATACCATAGCATTTCTACTTTTGTAAAAATTAATACTTCATTACGTCCCAAGTTTCCATTGAAAATGAATTTCGATTTGACATGTTACTTTTTAGAATGCCCACGTCCTTCTACATGTGATACCAAAATCATCACTCTAGCTCAAAAACTGTAGGAGGAGGTGCATTTTGAAACCTAACATTCCGATGCTCCTTAAAAAAAGTGAACAAAGAAACATAAACAATCATCATTTTTCTTCATTATAATTGGTTGGGTCAGCTAGGACCCTTGAAATCATTTTACAGTAATGAAGAGACAAGATGACATAACAACGTCACGCCGTGAATAAAGTGCCATGGGGGAGTTGAAAACTGTGGCTGTGAAAGTACATAGGGCCTAACGGCCACAGTTTAGTACATAGGGCCTATGAAAGTACATAGGGCCTATAAAAGTACACAGGGCCTGTGAAACTGTGGCCGAAAGTACATAAGGCCTATTGTATCTCGAGAACGTATCAAATATTTCACAATGAATTAGAATATCTGCAAAAAATGTTTACGCGGAATAATTATCCAAAATACCCTGCTAATCAGATAGTCAGAAAATTTCTAGATAATAAATTTCCTCCCCCCCCCCTCCTGTAACTTTGACCGTACCGAAGCAGAAAATATTTATTGGCCTTCCATTCCTAGGTTACCTGAACAGTGATTTTCAAAGAGAGTTTCTAGTGCTTGTGCGAACCTTCTTTACAGCGGTTGACGTTCATGTTTATTATAAGAATACTTTTAAGATATCGTCTTTTTTAATAGGAAAGAGCGACAGGATGAGTGCCTGGAAAGTTGCTGTGTATATATATGTGTATGTTTATGATTGCTGCCAGCAATCGTACGTTGGAAGCAATACCCTCCAACTATTTATCCGTCACAGCCAACATTCAGGTTTTTCTCATATTACTGGCCGCCCATTTACTTGTCCTTCTCAGTCCGCCATTAGAAACCATTGCAATAGTTCTAATCATCCTTTCAAAATGTCTAATTTCTCTATTCTATGCAAAGCATTTAATGAACAAGAACTCCGTATTCAAGAAATCCCTTTATATATTTACAAATAAACCTGCACTTAATAACGATTTCAGCGCGACAAAATTATTTGTAGCCCTACTTCCTAACTTGCGGTATGCTGAGGTGTGCTTGGTGTGTGTGTGTGTGCATGTAGTGCATGCGTGTATATGTGTGTGTGTGTGTATATATATTTCAATGTGTAGGTGTACGAGAATGTTGGGTGTGTATAATTATGTATGCCTGTATGTACTGTGTATATTGCCTAAACGCTTTAGTTTGGTATTCTAGTCGTTAGAAAAATGATTTACTTTTATTTTTTGCGCTTTTGC
Source organism: Morinoia aosen (assembly GCA_030386875.1). Taxonomy (NCBI): domain Eukaryota; kingdom Metazoa; phylum Arthropoda; class Malacostraca; order Amphipoda; family Talitridae; genus Morinoia; species Morinoia aosen. Next base: position 18,723,702 of record CM059576.1, on the reverse strand, counting down.
TTGGTATTTTTATTCAAACCTTATCCGTCTTATGCATGACTGAAATTTATTTTTATTTCTTCCAGCACTGATGATGGAATAACTTGTATTCCGAAACGTTTGCCTCATTAAATGTTCTCTATTACGTTGGTTCTTCTTTTTATTTTGAGAATAAGATTCCCTAAGAATCGACCTATAAGTACTACGAATATTTAGTATATGGTATTTCAGAACTTTTTCAAACTGTATTTAGTATTTAAATACTTTTTTATCAAGTATTTAGTATTTGAATACTTTTTGGTAAGTATTTGGTACATAAAAACATTTGCAAGTATTTATGCCCATCTCTGACTACATTGCACTGGCATACTGAGTGGCAACTCGGCTCCTCTACAGATTACAGTTTGGTAAACACAACCACAGCACAACTAAGCTGCCAAATGTAAGTAACTAATTTCAGTGAACGTCCCGTTGGTAATATTTGGCTTATAAGTAAGTCATGTCCGTTTTAGCTTATTGTGTCTAAATTAGTGACCATAAAAATGTACGTCGAGTTAAGATTAATCCATAAAGAAATAAGAATAATCTTTCAAAACGTAAGTAACATTTTCACTTTCTGTCCAATCGTTATCATGAAGTGACTTACGTGACTCAATGATCATTCAGAAAGTAAATATATGGGTGTTTGAACTTTGAAGTGACATAATTAGGCAAGGTCATGGCTACTGCTGTGAATCGTGCCACGGAAAACTGCGAATTTTGCTATTTCAAAGCTTGATCAAAACTGATCTGGTTATACTTCCGAAGCGTTAGCTATTTTCGGTAAAAAATAACGCCCAAGATATCGGCTATGAATTTGGCAAGTGTGTTCAATACATGCAAGTTTTACCCAGCTAAATTTAAGATAAACACCTATTACCGGTTCATTTACTATAATGATTATTTAAAAAAAACATTCAACACGAAATAATTTGATTTTTTTGTCGACTATTCAAACGAAAACTGAACGCGTTCGATCTTCGATGAAGCACGTTCAGTTTCTTTGCGGTCATCTATGTACCGTGAGATCAGTTACCGGATATCACCAGCGATTTGTGGTTCTGCTCCATGTGCTCTTGTTTCATAGTTTATGAAATGTGTCTATACTCAATACCAGTGATTCCCCATAATGATTCAGTCATAGATTCCCTAAAAGTATATTTTGCGAGTAACATTGATTGTAAATATAAAGTTTATCTATAGTTCCATATATTGTTATGTAAAATTTAAAATTAGCCGGGTAAACACCGGCTGGTCATTTATGAGCAACTAACTGGGAAACTGCGAAGGAACCTCTGAATTACACGGACAAATAGGGTAATTTCTAAACCATAAGACGTACAACCATGAAAGTAGTACCAAATAGATGGTCGTGACGAGTACAACATTTTCATGTACATTAATAATTTCTTACGCCCCCGTGGGGGCAGGGAGTGAGGTTTCCTTGGCCCCTCAATTCTCGGCGGATTTTCTCGATAAACTTAGTTTGTGTCAACACTAATTTCTAAACTACTGCATCCGCAAACTTCAAATTAGTATCAATTTAAAATCGAATCAATCTCTACGGGAGCAAGTATAATATAACTCTCGTACGCATTTTTTTTTTTGGGGGGGGGGGGGGGGGGTTTGGGCAGGGAGCGAGGTTCTCCTACCCCCTTAATGGCCGGGTGATTTTCTATATAGACCCCATTTTCTGCCGATTCTAACTACTTAACTAATCTAACTTCTCACTTATATCATCTAAAAAAATGAATTTAGTTTAAAATTGAAGCTTACATTTATTTGTAGCCTTCTAAAGCACTCAAAGATTTCCTTCCTCCCTGTGTGGGCATATGTTCGTATATGTTCTTTGATATCGTGATTGGGAAGTTTTTTTTTACGGTTGCGATCATAAGTTGCTTGGGGGGAGATGTGTGTGGGCATATGTTCGTATGTGTGTGCTCGGTACGTTGTCCTCAATGCGGGTGTCCGCAATGCGCATGCTGAATCAGCAATTGTCCTAATATAAATATTGGTGCGGGCCTTTGACCGGCGCATTTTGTCAGTACTCCCCACGACGTTCCAGTAAACTACTCAGGTCTCCGTCTACGTTTCCCTATCCTTGGGCGTTACACTCCCTGACAGATGTGGGAGAGACCCCTCCCCTCTCTGGGAGGGGTCTATCCAACTAAAAACTTTAAAGATTACACTAATTTTCTATTTCTGTAGTAACGCTTCGAGGAAACCTAATAAAACTATTTAAAACTTTGTATATAAAATTTTGAGCCTCATAAATCTATACTAGGTAAATATTTTGTTCTGATTTTAACCCAATCGTTAACGTTAGTTGCTAATTCTTGTATAAATTTAGTTGTCTTCATTTTTACCGATAATATTGAGACCGTCTATTTTTCGTTCATTCTGTCACAGAAGTGAAGAATGATTTGAATTTATGTCCAGTGTTTATAACTTATAGCCCGTCGTTATACGAATTAATTTATCCGTTTTTGCGTTCGCTGGTTTGCTCGAAGCTGTCACAAAATGACTGCTGGACGCGATTGGTTTCTCTGCACTCTGAGACAGCGCTCCATAACTGCGTTGTCCGTGGCATTCGCCAGCGCGGACGGGAGCCTCGCTCCCTGCCCTCCAGGAAACATACAAGAGTTTTATTATACATGCTCTCGTGGAGATTGGTTCTATGTTTAAATTGAAGCTAATTTGAAGTTTGTGGATGCAATGGTTTACAATTTGGTGTCGACACAAAATGAGGCTCATCAAGAAAATCGGCCGCGAATTGAGGGGCCACGAGAAACTTGCTCCCTGCGCCCACGGGGGCGGAAGAAATTTTTAGTGAACATAAAAATTGTTGGTACTCGTTACGAGCACCAATTTGGTGCTAATTTCGAGTTCGTACGTCTTATAGACAATAAAAATTACCCTATTTGTCCGGGTAATTCTAATGTTCCTTCGAAGGTTTCCGGTTAGGTGCCCGAAAATGGCTAGCCGGTCGTTTAAACAATCTATTTAACAAAACAGTTGATTCAAACATGAATTTATTGTACGACATTCTAGTCTTGCACTTATACAAAAAAATGTATATTTATACTGTATATAAACAGGGTGATTTAAATATGATATAGTAAGGTAAACATTCAGAGCATTTAATGTTTTTTTTGGGGGTCGCACATTTACGTTGGTTTATTACAAATAGTAAAACGTAGAAAACAATAAAAACCAGAACAATTTTTAGATATCACAAATTTTCACCAGATTTTCACTACCAATATTTGGAGTTACCTAAAAAAAATTTCAGGGTGATGGAAATATCAATTCAAACTCGAGAGACGTGTAACACCATGTAACACAAAAAAATTAAGTGCGATAGATCTTCTTATTATTAAATTATTTGATAATGAATTAAATGCTACGTTCCGTTTTGTATTCAACTAATGAATATTTCTTTCATATCATTCATGTTTCACAGATATGTGATTATCTTCATAGAATTTGCCGCTTATTTGTTTTCATGTTACAATCTCAGTTATGGCACATAAATTGAAATCATCAGTATTTAATTATTTTACGCTCAGTGACGATAGAAAGAGCTTCGTCTGCAAAGGTGAAGGTAAAGGTGCTACAGAAGAGTGTGGTGAAAAAATTAGCAGTTTTACTGGTGGAAAATCTCATTCGCCCTCAAGAGCATCTAATTTGAAGAGGCATCTGAATAGAAAGCATCGTGATATTTTTGAAGAGGTTCATAAGAAAGATGAAGAAGCAGCCGGAAGCGTTAGAGCATCAACGTCACAGCAAGAAAAGCAAACGGACATTACTCCATTTTTAACCACCAAAAAGATTAATCTAACAATGACGCAAGAGACATTCATCTCCGCCATTATTGAAATGGCTGTAAAGGGTTCTATTCCACTTAGATTTTTTTAGCTGCCTGCCTTTCGAAAACTTAATGGTGAACTTGCAAACAGGCTGGGAGTATCCTTAGATAGGGATAATATACGGTCGCTCATTATTAAAGAAGCAAGTCACCAAAAGCAACTGCTGAAGAATCGAATAGAGAATAAATTCATTTTTTTGAAGATGGACGCATGCACACGTATGAGGACGAATTACTTCGCAATTAACGTTCAATTTATGAATGATGATAATGAGGTAGCCATCCGCACATTAGCCGTAAAAGATGCAGAAGCAGACCATTCGAGTGATTCTATTAAACAAAATTGTGTGTGATGTTATGGATGAATATAGCTTGCGCAAAGAACAAATTTTGGCAATAGTGACAGACAATGCGAGCAACATGAGAAAAACAATGGACAAATTGAATCAAGATGATGGTGAGCAAGAAGAGGGTGACAGTGATGATGATTTCAGTAGAGTGACAACAATTTGCGAGAACGACTCTGAATCAGAAGAATCTCAAGAGAACCCTGATTGTTCTAGCGAATTCTATTCATCACTGGACTCAATTGTAATTGATGCAAAAATACATCACATGCGCTGTGCAGTTCATACTCTTCAGTTAACTATTTGTTATGGACTAAAGGGAAGACACGTATCAAAATTAGTTGGCATGGAAAGGATCATCGCAACTCGGGCCCGAAATCCAAAGATTGACGCTATTCTGAAAAGAAGGGCAAATAAAGGTGCAATTATTGATCAGGCAACGCGATGGGGAAGCACTTATTTAATGGTAGAACGCATCCTTGAATTAAAATATGTGTTGTCAGATATGGCTAACCCTGATTTGACAATGTCAAATTTTCACTGGGAACAGGTTGAAAGTCTGAAAGAAATCTTATCCCATGCGTATATGGTGACAAAGAAACTACAGTGCTCCAACATGATGCCAGGGTCTTTCGTAAAGAAATGGAAAATGTTAATTTTTCGCCTGACTCAAATTGAAGGACTTTTGGCAATGAAATCAAGGACTATAGTGCGACGAGAAGACACTCTTCCTGATAATAACATCCTACTGGCAGCAGTTTATGTAGATCCCATGTACAGGGTAAGTCTAAGTGAAACTCAACAAACGATTGCAAAACTGCATTTTTCAACGTTTCTCATCGCATGGCATGATTAGACAAAGAAATTGAAGCTCCAGTTCAAGAACAGGAGAGCACAACTAGTTCTTCTGCTCTGAATGTAAATTCGTCTCCAGCAACACCCAATTCTTCCGAAGATGAATATGAAAAGTTTTTAGATGGCAAAGAACATGCAAAAAAACGGCAACGGACCGAAGCAGAAAATCCTGACACAGCACCGAGTAAAATCACGAAATTCAGACATGATTTTTATGCTGCAGTCACAAAGGTAGAAAGTTTCGACCGGACTTCAAAACTAACGGTTAATGAAGCCATACCATCATACCCTAAAATTGTTCAGGATGCTGCAAATGCTGTTACAGCTTTACCACCAACCCAAGTGAGCGTTGAACGCCTGTTTTCGGCTCTCTGCATCATTAAATCTGATTTAAGAGGACGAATCAAAGAAGACCTGCTTGATGCCATTCTCTTCTTGAGAACTAATTTGAAATAAGATGTTTTTTCAGTAGGAATGTTTCTTTCTATATATTGTTTTGTATTCCTTATCATTTCAGGTTGTGTGCATAATTCCTATGTAACAAAGGTTACCAATAACAGGAATTAACTTAGTTATTTAATGAAATACTTTCTTTCCTTCAGTATTACGTAGTTCTGAAGTCCTTATGTCATTTAGACCTTTCTAGTCTTTAGGTTGTGCTATTATGCATTGAATGAAAATGAGTAGTCTTTACTGGAACCTAAAGTTATGTGGTGATTATGAACAATGAATATTTAGTTTTTAAGTTATATTATGATATAATGATAATGAATAGTCTTTACCATAACTTAAAGCTATGTATTGATTCCTAAAAACTTTCATTATTCAGGTTACGTTATCGTTATTGATCATGGAATTATCTTATTACAGTGTTAATAAGTGGAATTATAATTGATTTTTTAGCCATACGTAATCCCTAAGTATATCACATTGATCTCTTCGCTCGGTATACATTCTATGGAGTCTTTAGGTTAAGGTAAAATGTATCGATAATGGAAATTTCTGCGTATTTCTAATGTAACACATTGAATATTGTTTGGTTCTTTCAGGAATAAAAATATTTTTTAATATTTTGATTCAATGAAAGGGTTTTTCAGGTCCCTTTTTTAAAAAACACTCGATATTTCGAGCATAGTATTTTGATCAACTATTATAATTTCGCTGGATTTGGTGCATACTGTGGTAGAATATAATTTTGATGCTGATCTATACATTTCAGGGTTGGTATTTCCTACCTTTGCTTACTCAGAGGGTACGTGCCCGTTTTATATATTAATACATATAATGATGAACCTTGATTTTTAATTCCTTATCATTAATTCAAACGACATTCGTAAATGAAGAATTCAACAAACACATATACTGATTCCAACACCTGCAACCATGTAGAAATATTTTTATCTTGGAAATAATGAATAGGAGGAGTTGTAGTCCTAAAATTGAGAATAGGTGGAGTCGAAGATGGAGTCGCACAATTCTGAAAAAGGGGAGGCGGATTCGGAGTCGGAGTCGCAAAATTCTGAAAAGGCGGAGTCGGAGTCGGAAGTTTATTCCTCCGACTCCGCATCCCTGCTCACGACCCAACCTGTTTACGTTTGTAATAGGGGGTTAGCTTCCGTTATTAATTAAATTATTCTAGGCGGGCTCGCTTCCTTTGGCGCAACTTCAAAGTTGAATAATTCGAAAATAACGCATCAGCGAGCAGAATGTCATTCATATAAAACGTTCTGAAACGTGTTCCTTTAGTGATTCTTGAGATCGGAATTATTATTTTCCGTAATCACATTAAACTTCACATTGACCGGTTAATGTTGAGGATTATTAGGGAATCGATATTTGATTTTTAGATGCCTTAACATAGTTAATTAGATCGAAATAAGCAAGTTTTCTTCTATGCACTTTCCGTCGTAAATAAGTATTTTACGAGTTATAGCGGTGAATTAGTTACCAGGGTTGCGGAGTCGGAGGAATAAATGTGCGACTCCGACTCCGACTCCGACTCCACCTTTCCAGAATTTGGCGACTCCGACTCCGACTCCACCTTTTCAGAATTTGGCGACTCCGACTCCCACTCCGACTCCACCTTTTCAGAATTTGGCGACTCCAACTCCGACTCCGACTCCACCTTTTCAAAATTTGGCGACTCCGATTCCGACTCCGACTCCACTTTTCCAGAATTTGGCGACTCCAACACCGACTCAGACTTAACTAACTTAACTATCTTAACCAACTTAACTTAACTCCGACTATCCGACTCCGACTATTCACAATTTTGTGACTCCAACTCCACCCATTCATAATTTATAAGATGAATATTTTATTTCTTAACTAGTGTACACGAACCGTCAAAAATGACGGGATTCAATACTTTTCTTCAACAAATTTTCGTTTGAGTGGAGTTTCCATGCTCTCAGCTTATTCCAAAGGTAACTTAATTTTCTAATTCGAGTAATAAACTCTCAGAACACAGTATTTTTGAGCCGCAAGAGAAGTAGTTATAGCTATTCGTGTCGTATCCATGATACAGAAATTCAGCATAACTGAAAGCAACTGCGAACTTGTGTATGTATATTGTAATATGCAATACAGTGCACTGTAATACAGTATATTGTAATATAAAATACATACATACATATACCGGGCTTATCCTCCCTATGGGAGGGTAGCCGACAGCAGGCCACAATCACCACACTTAGTCACTAGGAGGCGAGAGAGGCAGCACTGGTCGCACCTGAACTGCCAGGATCAGCAGCAGCCCCAGCACAACCACCTTCCACAGTCAGGCCCGACAGCCATAGCTGGTTTACCCTGACCGCTTCATTGAGTGCAGCCCCTCCCCCGCACATGACAGGTCAACCCCATCACACGCGGGCAGCTTCCAGTAACGCGTCAAAAAATAAAATTACCTCCTTATACACTGCCCCCACTCACTTCTGTCCGCAGCCATTCCTCTCGCCACGTCCACAGTCAGACCCCTCTCATACAAAGCACGTCTCACCCCACCCATCCAACTCATCCGTGGTCTACCTCGCGCACGAAGACCCCTCACTTCCGACATATATATATATCTTTTTCACCAGCCGCTCAACATTCATTCTTTCAACATGCCCAAACCATCCAAGCACTCTTTCATCCACTCGCCTGCTCAACTTTTTGATAACACCCGTCTGCCCCCTAACCAACTCATTCCTGATCCTATCTCTTCTAGTTACTCCATACATGCTCCTCAAACACTTCATCTCAAACACATCCAACTTCATCCTCTCAGCTGCTCTCAACCCCCAGGACTCTGCTCCATACAACAAAACTGGCACAATTAAACTTTCATGTAGTCCCCTCTTAGCATTCATACTCAAACTCCTGCATTCAAAAACTTTCCTCATTGCACCCAATGTCTTACAACCTTCACTCACTCGATGCCTCACTTCTACTTCCATACTATCCTTAACAGTCACATCCGACCCGAGGTACCTAAAATGCTCTACCTCCTCTAAAACTTCCCCATTCAACCTCACATCCAAAGTTCCAAACACTCCATCTATTGAACATCTCATCACCTTTTATTTACATTTACCCTCAATTTATACCTTTCACACACTCTACCAAACTCTGCAACCAGTCTCCGAAAGTTTTCCTCTGAATCAGCCACAAGCGCTGTATCATCTGCGAACAACAGCTGACACACTTCCCAATACATACCATTTCGTCCCACCAACTGCGCACCTTTTCCCAACACTCTGGCATTCACTTCTCTCACCACACCATCCATAAACAAATTGAACAACCACGGCGACATCACACATCCCTGTCTCACACTTGTCACAACTGGGAACCATTCACTCACCTCATTCCCTACTCTCACACATGCTCTGCTATCAATGTAGAAACTCTTGATCGCATTCAACAGTCTCCCACCCACTCCATACAAACTTACAACTTGCCATAGAGCCTCGCGATCCACTCTGTCATACGCCTTCTCTAGATCCATAAATGCCCACTATACATCCTTTCCCTTTAATAAGTATTTTTCATTCACTGCCTCACAGCAAACATTTGATCCACACAACCTCTACCACACCTAAAACCACACTGTTCTTATACCCCTAGAATTACTGCACTCATACCTGTCACCTTTCCCCTTGTACAACGGAACTACGCATGCGCTACTCCAATCCACCGGCACCTTACTAGCCTCGAAACACACATTTAATAAACGTACCAACCATTCTACAACCACATCTCCTCCTTTCTTTAGACATTCAACCGTGCAGCCATCCAAACCTGGAGCAAATACAGAATACAGAATAAAATAAAGAATATTGTAATATGCAATACGCTCCATTGTAATATACAATACCCCGCCGAACTCGGTATTCACGATACAAACTCGAGTATATAAGGCTCTGGATCGCTCTAATTGTTTTGAAAGTGACTTATTATAGAGTACTTGCACAACGAAAATGTGAACTGAACTGAAACCAAGACCGCCAATGCTAAGATCTTCCTATCAATTATTCTTAACAGCGTGACACAAAACGTATAAATAAACACACGACAGTCATTTTTAATAGTAAACGGTTGCAGGTGTTGGAACCTGTGCATATGTTCATTACATTCTTTATTAGCGAACGACTGGTAAATTGACTACAGAATGTTAATAATCAAGATACTAGTGTACATGATTGGTCAAAAATGACGGGATTCAATGGTCTCTTTTTAAAAAAATCTCGAGATAAAGATGGCAAACAAATATATCCATCCTAATAGTACCCGCGATTAAAATACAGTATTCTCGTACTTGTGCACTGGTAAAACTCGTATCACAGTTACGGTCATTAAGCATCTTTAAGAACGTCACAGACGCACACACCAACCAAGCAAACAACAACTGTGTATTATAATTTAAATTATTGTTCGCCAAGAAGTTTTTAAAAAATTTGCCATACCTTTTTACTGCGATTAGCCGCAATTTCTTGACAGTAGATTCGATTTTCACGCAATGTTTTTTACTTATAAACATAAGTGAGCAGATGCCAGGTTTTTAATAATATTTCAATGGTATTTATGATACTGTCCAAGCAAGCAGATTCCCATTGTAATAACATAGGGGAAATAACGCACGAGAACATATACTTATTTATAAATTGACGGACACCTGGCTTTTCATTATACTGGGTGTCCCACAAAAATGTCCCTGATTTTCAATTAATTATATCTCAGCTTTAAATTAACATATTTGAATTGTCTTTTTTCACAATGTAGTAAATTTTGTTTCCTTTTCGAATAAATTAAGTTTTTGAAAATCGGTTAAATAACCACTTAACAATGATCAATTCACTGAAACGGATAGAAAAACTAATTGTTCAAAGGAAAAGTTTTTAAAACAATATTGATATTCTTCCTTATTTTGTACCATCCATAAAACTGAACAAACAAAAATTTAAAAGAGTAACAAATCATTACCTTAAATAACGTTTAAATAAATAAAGTAATTTACTATCCTTCGACATACCCTTCATTTCTCTCGAGGCAAGTATTACTTCTAGACACCAATGAACGAAGAGTTTTACCCATTATTCCACTGTTTTCTTTCAGTTCTTGAAACACTATTATTGAGAACTCTTGAAACTTGAAACCTCTCAGAGGGTTTATTTACTTGGTGGTATGTAGGATACATCATTTTGAAATTATTCTTAACAGTAGGTATTGAGAAATGAGGAAGAACACCAGTGTTGTTTCTAAAACTTTCCCTTTGAACAATTTTTCTGTCCCTTTCAGTAAATCGATCATCGTAAAGTGGTTATTCAACAGATTTTCAAAAACTTGAATTATTTGAAAAGGAAACAAAACTGACTACATTGTTAATAAAAGACAATTAAAATATGTTGATTTAAAGCGGAGATATAATCAATTAAAAAGTCCGGGACATTTTAGTGGGACACCCAGTATAATGTTGATTGTTCTTACACAATATAAGGTAAAGTTTCTTCTTTAAACAAATAAATAAATAGATTTAGGTATTTCGTGAACGTAATCTCTCCTATGTTAATACAATGGAGTTTTAGGATTTAAAACTTGAGGGCAACTATTCGAACATTTATTTCAAATACAGAAGAACTTCAAGGGAACAACAGCAAGTCGTTTCCCGAGATACGCAAAAAGAGAAACCGTACCCAAGTTAGGCGTATCTTGAGGATTCCAACAGTTCGCACAGCAGCGTCCTCTGTAGTATTTTTATTATTAAATTCCTTTAAAATGGAGACCGAAGATTTTCGTTAACGCAAAGTTAGTTTTTAAAAACGAAAATCCCTAAAAATAGAAGACGACCAATGGACGCGGCCGGTCATCAGCAAGGTACTCCGGTAGGAAGTTTTAGAGGTGTTCTGAGTAGAGAGACAGAGTTTTAAGATGTCTGGACGCCGACTAGCTGAATATCGTATCTTATTGCAAGATTGCATAAAGCACTATGATTTTAACAATAAATTGACAATTAATTACCTTGAAAAATAAGTGCCTGTTCGAGAGGCTGCAAGAGCCGTGTCGAGGAGTTCAAGTCGCAGAAAGAGACTGCTTTTTACGCATGAGAAATAAGTTAGAGGAACCAGACCCACTTTTATTAAAAGGGCAACACGCTGCCCGAGCAGAGCAAGCTCCAAGTTAATTTAATGAGTGGACGCCAAAGCGTCACGAGTAATGTTAATTTCAGCGATTTAAGGTTAATGCAGGTCTGCTAGAAGCTCAAACGTGCTTAATTATAGAAAGTTAAATTTAAACACGAAAAACGAAAAGAAAAGATGCAGCTGCAAAACAAAAAACATAGAACAGAAAGAACTAATTTCAACAGTTTCAAATTCTTGTCTGTGAACTAAGAGAGGCCAACTGAAGAAAACTTTTTCTTCCACAGAGCCGCCATCAGAATTACGGAAGATATTCAACAGAAAATTTCATTGAACAAATTAAATTGGCTGTCCGTCTTTGTTGGTTGGTCTGTCTCCCTTTCACGCTCTTAAAGATGCTTAATGACTGTATCTGTGATGCGAGTTTCACCAGTGCACAAGTACTAGAATATTTTTATCGTAGGTACTATTAGGATGGATATATTTCTTTATGATCCACATCTGGAAGATTTGTATAAAGGCAATATTGAATCCCGCCATTTCTGACGGGTCGTGTACACAATTATGTATACTGAGTGTTTCAGAACACGAGGGACAAAATTGCACACCAAGTAGAAAATGGCTAACTAAACACTTTTTGATCTATGAAATTTTCCCTAAAAAATCGGGGTTGTGAGACATTAGCTGTTTATTGCTTTAAAGGATGAAATTTAATGACACAATTACTCGCAATATTTATTTTGAATTTACTTTACAAAAATTGTTCAAAATGTATTCTACCTACATCAATGCACTTTTCGAATGTTAGCCTTAACGACTGCCGGATATCAGGAAACACGTCTGGCATTAAGGTAAATCACCTGCAGCCACTGCAATTCTGTCCACAAGATCTTCCTCAGACTCAATGGGTGTCGCATACATAAGGCTCTTCACGTGTCCCCAAAAATTGAAATCGAATGGAGTCATGTCAGGAGATCTAGGAGGTGATGCAACTAGAACATTTCGCCCGATCAACGTAAATTCAAAATATTGCGAGTAATTTAGTCATTAAATTTCATCATTTAAAACAATAAACGGCTAATTTCTCAAAGTTTCTTCCTTCGGAAAATTTCATAGAAGAAAAAGTTTTTATTTGGACATCTACTTGGTGTGCAATTTTTTGCCTCTTATTCTGAATCTGAAACACCCTGTATATTACTGACAAGTGTTTTCTGAGTAGGCAATGTAGGCACTGTCGACACTGAGATGCATAGATATGTATCAACAGCTTTTTATTACTAAGTATGCACTAATTCAGTAAAATTATAATAGTTCATTCAATGACTATGCTTCAAACCCCCAAAATTATGATATACGTGTAGATAAGGTAGGCCAGATTTGCACACTGCCTTTTCTTCTCTGTACCTACACTATGCATGGTAACAATGCAGAAAAGGTGTCATGTTATTGCTCAACTGTATGTTACATTTCGGCTATAATAGGCAAAAAATGTTCTGCTTTCGTCACAGGGGCCTGACGTTTTCGGAACGTTTTGTTTACGAATAAAAGTCACTTCTAGCTTCTTTGCGTGTAATATGATACTATCTCTTATTTTCGTCTAACTTTTTACTTTATATTTGACACTTTCTTATTTTAATAAACGCCCACGTTCTTCTCATTTCGTGTTTTTTGGAGCAATTTGAAACGTTCCAAGCAAGAGAATTTGTACTGTCGCATAAATGCAACAACCATTGCAGCTGAGATAGTGCATTATTTTCAGTTACAATATGTGTGTGACTGTAAGTGAAGTTGTTGCTAGTGTGTGTAATTATTTTCATTGCAGCTCGTTTACATTGTATTTTAATTTTTTTCAACTGTCTCAATGCCGATATTGATAACCTTACAACATTTCCAAATCTTCCTTATGAAGAAGTAATTGATTATATGATGCTATGAAACGGATACTATTTCAGTTTTTAAAATTGTATAAACATAATTCTAAAATTTTCCATTTCAGCGTATGCTTACTTAGGAACTGGGGAGTGAAATAAAGATAAAAATTAAATGATGATGATATAGTGAAATAAAATATAACTCTGAAAGAACCAAACTACATGCAAGGAATAACTTTAGGAATGAGCATAAATTTTTATCATTAATACATGTTAACTTGACCTAAAGACATGGAAGCCAAATCAATTTTGATAACATAACCTGAAAACTAGAAGTCTTTATGCTCCAGACCATAGCTTCAGGTTTTGGCAAAGACTACTCATTGGCAGTGAATCATAACCTAAAGACTAAAAATATTTATGATCACAACATAACTTTAAGTTTCTGCAAAGACTAGTCTTTATCAATCAATGCATCATTAAGAGCGTACATATTTACCACTCCTTAAGTGAGTACAATATATTGCATCAGCTGAAATGTTCTACAAGTAACTTGCAACACATTTACTACTGTTTTCCCCTTCCTATGTGTTAATTGAAGGGGAAATGAACAAAACAGAAATATACAGAACGAATTTGCAATGCTTTCTATGACTAATTCTTGCTTTTTAACTGCAACAAATGCCTTATTACTTCAGTATATTTATAATTCTTTCTCGCATGTATCATATACACATATATAAGGATGCAAACCCACAATGAATAGATAACATGACGGTATTAGGTGATAGGTATAAATAAGCTGTTTCAAACTTAAAATAAAATAATCAACAAAAACATTGCGTATTTTTTAGATTTTTCAGCAAAGTATTCTAACTCTGTTTTGTTTACTTTCGGTTTCAAACAATTATAAATAATTTTTAGCAAAAATTAGAATCAAAGACACCAAAAAATAGCGACTCCAACCACGACTCTACCACATCCGAATGAACGACTCCGACTCCGACTCCGACTCCACCACATTCGGAAAAGCGACTCCGACTCCGACTCCGACTCCATCACCCTTCAGAGTAGCGACTCCGACTCCGACTCCGACTCCACCACACTTCAGAGAAGCGACTCCGACTCCGACTCCGACTCCACCCTAAAACATGCGACTCCGGCGACTCCGACTCCCGACTCCGACTCCGACTCCGCAACCCTGTTAGTTACCGCAACTCAAGTGTTTGAAGCGGGATGTAATTCATTTGGCCCGGCGAATGGCAACGCTGCAATGGCGTCTCGCTTCCGGTTTTCTCGTTATCAAAGACGAAACTAAAACTACCGCGCTAATTCGTAAAACATTCATTTGACGAAAAAAGTGTATGGAAGAAAAGTAGTTTATTTCGATGCTATTACCATGATTCAAGCCACAAAAATTCGAAAATCAATGAGTAGCTGTTTATTTGAGCGCATTCGTCATCAAAGACGTAACTAAACCTACCGCTATCATTCGTAAAATAATCATTTACGACGAAAAGTGCATAGAAGAAAACTTGTTTATTTCGATCTAATTTACTGTATTTTGTATTCGAAAAGTGGATAATCGATTCCTGAATAATCCTCAACATTTACCCATTGACCTTCTAACCTTTACCATATTTATGCTACATCTCGAAAACTAAGTATTTGCGAGCACGATGTCATTCAATTAAAAGTCTTAAAATCTCTCTAGTTACCTAAATTTCGTGATGAAATTATAAAAGTCGTTGACAACTTTAAATTTAATATTGACCCTCGCGTACATACAAATTAACAAAAACACAATAAGGCGGGTTGTACTCACAGCATGGAGGTAGTGCTGGGTCTGGCATGTTCTGCACACCCGCTTCTGTGATGTGATCCACACACCTGCAATACATGCCTACACGCCCCCACGACACACCTATACACATCTAAATGACACACCTACACACCCCCACACCTGCATGACACACCTACACACCCCCACGAGCCACCTACACACCCCCACACACCTGCAATACACACCTACACACCTCCACACACCTGCAATACATGCCTACACACCCCCACACACCTGCATGACACACCTAAACACCCACACGAGATACCTACACACCCCCACATCCCTGCAATACACACCTACACACCTCCATACACCTGCAATACATGCCTACACACTACCACGCCACACTTACACACCCCGCACACCTGCATGACACACCTACACACCATCACACACACCTGCAATACACACCTATACACCCCACACACCTGTAATGGGCCTACATGCCTACACACCCCCACACACCTGCATGACACATTTACACACCCCCACACACCTGCATGACATACCTACACACCCCCACACACCTGCAAGACACACCTACACCCCCCCACCTGCATGACACACCTACACACCCCCACACACCTGCATGACAACGTACACACCCCCACACAAATGCATGACACACCTACACACCCCCACACACCTGCATGACACACCTACACACCCCCACACACCTGCATGACACACCTACACACCCCCACACACCTGCATGACACACCTACACACCCCCACACACCTGCATGACTCACCTACACACCCCCACGCACCTGCATGACACACCTACACACCCCCACACACCTGCATGACACACTTACACACCCCCACACACCTGCATGACACACTTACACACCCCCACACACCTGCATGACACACCTACACACCCCCACACACCTACATGACGCACCTACACACCCCACACACCTGCATGACACACCTACACACCCCCACACACCTGCATGACACACCTACACACCCCCACAAACCTGCATGGCACACCTACACACCCCCACACACCTGCATGACACACCTACACACCCCCACATACCTGCAACACACACCTACACACCTGCAATACACACCTGCTCACCCCACCACACCCACATTACACACCTACACACCCCAATACACCCATATAACACACCTACACACCCCAACACACCCATATAACACACCTGCTCGCCACAACACACCCACATTACACACCTGCTCACCCTACCACACCCATATAACACACCTGCTCACCTCAACACACCCAAATAACACACCTACACACCCCCCCACACCCAAATAACACACCTGGTCACCCCACCACACCCATATAACACACCTGCTCACCACAACACACCCACATTACACACCTGCTCACCCTACCACACCCATGCAACACACCTGCTCACCACAACACACCCACATTACACACCTGCTCACCCCACCACACCCATATAACATACCTGCTTACTCCAACACACCCACGCACCCCCACTCGTGCAATGCATACCTAGACACCCCCACATACCTACATACCACGCCTACACATCACATACCTACATAACACACCACCGCATACCAGTTCTTAACATATGTGGAGGACAACGGACACCAAGATGGAGGACACTCGCACGGCGGACACCAGCTTCTTTTTTTTCTGCAGGAACTGGGCTCACAGAAGTGCTGGGAAAAATACTTTATTTTAGGGGCAAAGTTTTCTAGTTTCTCTTTCTATCCGTCAGGATGTTTAGATTTATTCAAGATTTTTTTTAAATGAAGTATTTTCTTTCAGTCATTTATTGGTGCGACATTGACGCGGCAGGAAATGTATTCATGGAGGGACATTGTCTACTGTCTGAGGGGTATTTAGAATTGCCCTAATTTGGGTCATTTTAGGCTACCAGAAATGCTTGCTTAGTTAGAAGTAAGAACTCCGCAACTACCGTTAGTAACTGCCACTGGTGACTGCCTCTGGTGACTACCACTGGTGACTACCACTGGTGACTACCACTGGTGACTACCTCTGGTGACTACCTCTGGTGACTGCCACTGGTGACTACCACTGGTGACTACCACTGGTGACTACCTCTGGTGACTGCCACTGGTGACTACCACTGGTGACTGCCTCTGGTGACTGCCTCTGGTGACTACCTCTGGTGACTGCCACTGGTGACTGCCATTGGTGACTGCCTCTGGTGACTGCCTCTGGTGACTACCTCTGGTGACTACCTCTGGTAACTACTACTGGGACTACCACTGGTACCTGTCATTCGGAAGTTCTTGGCATTAGTCAGCCGTGGCGTTCCTCAGAATCAGTTTTGAGACATCTCCTGGTATTGATATTTACCGACGATATGGCTGAACGTACTTCGTTCTTCCGATACATGCTCTCTGTTGACGTTTCCTGCATCTTGATTCATATTGCCCTAAGGATGCAATGAATGTAGCAGCTCTACTGATAGGTAAAAAAAGCGTGGGTGCAATATTTAATTTGTACAAATTGTTCGGTATGACATTATGCGCCCTAACGAGCTTTCATTTGGCCTTCGCGAGAAAAAACAAAAAAGTTCATTAAACTAGAAATGTTATAAAAGCAAACGTTCGTTTTTGAAGAAACATTGTAAGGAAATCACACACTTCAAGGTTTTTGAAGTTTTAATTTGGTAACGTGTAGGGGCGACCCTGCCGGCCTTCCGCTCTTCTTCCCAGTGACGTCGGAAGACATAGATGCTTCTCTATATAGCCTGCGATGCTTCTCAGATTGGTACCTTTTTGGGATCATAGGAGCCTACTGTAGTCTCCTTCTAATGTGTGATTATTAACTGTTTATTGTAGCTCACAGAGTTAAGCCCTGTCGCTAATTTTGTTTCTTTTCCATTCTAGACTTGAACTTGAACCGTATAGAACCCTGGTGAACGTAATTTTCTAAACAGTAGATAGTGTCACCATTTCTGACGAGTAAGTGGTTTACATCTGTTTTTTGTGCTGTTAGGGCCCGAGCTGAAAATTAGGTAGGCGTTCTTTGTGTTGAAATTGAATGTTAGTAAAGTTGAGTGTTCTCTTTTCCGTTTAATTGTTCCGTTTTCAGCACTTACTACTTTCTACCCCAACTTTATCTTATTTCAAAATCTTCTTTCTCCGTTAACTGTGTCTGTGCCCTTTCTACCTAGATCCTGCGTACCCGTAACTCTGTGCTAAGTGGTGCCTTTCTCCTTCCTCTCTTTGGATCGCCTTTGTTGCCTTAGACTGGTTCTTAGTTAGGTCAACTCTAATGATTATTTCTTCTACATCGACTTGCTTATTGTAACTTATTGAAATAGAGTTCTTATCTTCTCTATTTCCCGTTAGACCTGCTAATGAGATTTTCTCTCTCCGAAAATTAACTGTTAACCCTGACTAGCCGCTAGCGGTGTTAAAGTGGTTTGCTTGTTCGCAGGCTGGACTTACTCTGTGCCAAGGGAAGCCACGCTCGTGTCTGTTCATGTTCGTCCGTCAAGTCTACTGACTAGTTGACTCGCTGGCTTGTTGCCCAGCGCACCTGCGTGCCTCATCCTTGGTGCCTCATGCTTGGTGCCTTATCCTGCACGGGTCCTTGGTGCCTTATCCTGCACGGGTCCTTGGTGCCCCTTCCTGTCGTGTGTTCTTTGGCCGCCCACCATCACGGTTCTCCACCTGCATTCTACCTTGCCAACAATAAGTTAAGATATTTGTATTTTTTTCTTTATTTATGCTTTATTTTCCTTTATTTGGGATGCCCTCACTTCCTCCTAGTTTGCGAGAGTTCCGCTGAGGCACGCGGGGAACAGGGCAGCCTAAAAAGAGTAGCAAAAATTGGGTGTTAGTCTATCAACGAACGCGGCTAAGGTGACAAATGCAATAAACAAAGCAAACAAGTGACCAGGAATTATCAAAAATATGAAGCTTCAAAATCATTGTGAAAGCAAATAATAGAATAGGAACGTATTAAAGTATGTAAATAGTACCTCCAAAAGGGTAGGAACTTCAGACAAAAATTAGGAGTCAAATGAGCGCATAACAAGAATGTAGCGGGGCCGAAAAGACGCCCTCATCAGCCGTCGGGTTGGCAGCAGACCGGACCCGGCCGTATATAGTTGCGGTATACTGCCCAAAAAGAAAACTGTAAACTTGCGGAATACATAAAACTTGCAAGTTTCTTGCAGTTATATCAATAAAAGTTCAACGTAGAGCACAAATTTAAATTGAGAAACGAGCCAAGTCCTAATAACCCTTACCTAAGGAATTACTTCCCTAGTGAAGCCATTGGAGCTTCTTTTAGAAAGAGTGTAGGTAAGAGAAGGAAAAATAATGAAAATACAATAGGAGAAGAATGCGATTCAGAGCAAGTATCAAAGAGAGGTTAACACTTCAGAGACGGCCAATCGGGCTCTTCAAAGACTTAGGTTGCATGACAGCAGAGCAAATTAGGCTCGACAGAGCCTCAAAGTTACCAATAGCAGAAACGGCTCGACCGAGCCTAGTAAGTACAACTAACAGTAGTGGAGGCTAGGAAGCCTAGTATACGGCCGAGGTAAAGGCGGCTCGAAAGCCTAGTAAACAGCAGAGGTAAAGGCGGCTCAAAAGCCTAGTAAACAGCAGAGGTAAAGGCGGCTCAAAAGCCTAGTAAACAGCAAAGGTAAAGGCGGCTCAAAAGCCTAGTAAACAGCAGAGGTAAAGGCGGCTCAATAGCCTAGTAAACAGCAGAGGTAAAGGCGGCTCAAAAGCCTAGTAAACAGCAGAGGTAAAGGCGGCTCAAAAGCCTAGTAAACAGCAGAGGTAAAGGCGGCTCAAAAGCCTAGTAAACAGCAGAGGTAAAGGCGGCTCAAAAGCCTAGTAAACAGCAGAGGTAAAGGCGGCTCAAAAGCCTAGTAAACAGCAGAGGTAAAGGCGGCTCAAAAGCCTAGTAAACAGCAGAGGTAAAGGCGGCTCAAAACCCTAGTAAACAGCAGAGGTAAAGGCGGCTCAAAAGCCTAGTAAACAGCAGAGGTAAAGGCGGCTCAAAAGCCTAATTAATTAATAGTGGAGGCGGCTCGAGAGCCTAGTTAATAGTAGAGGCGACTCGAGAGCCTAGTTAATAGTAGAGGCGACTCGAGAGCCTAGTTAATAGTAGAGGCGACTCGAGAGCCTAGTTAATAGTAGAGGCGACTCGAAAGCCTAGTTAATAGTAGAGGCGACTCGAGAGCCTAGTTAATAGTAGAGGCGACTCGAGTGCCTAGTTAATAGTAGAGGCGACTCGAGAGCCTAGTTAATAGTAGAGGCGACTCAAGAGCCTAGTTAATAGTAGAGGCGACTCGAGAGCCTAGTTAATGGCAATACCGCTCTGAATGGCTAGTGAAACAAAATAAACATGCAACACACACCAAATTAGGAGCACGGTCAAAGAAATGAACCAAGATTACCTAAGTTGTGGCGAATGCACTGGCGTTACACTTAACTAAAAACCTAAGTTACACTCGATGAGCAGAGAGCTTAGGTAAGTGCGTCGCGTAATAGTATCAATTACAAATCCTCTAATATTAGTAAATAAAATGGGATCGCAAATATGAAAGATCAAGGAAAAGTACCGTTTCAGAAATCTATTTGCTTCTGTAAGCAAGTTATCAAGAACTATAGATTGAGTTGGAGCTTTGCGCTTGGCGGCAAATGGTCCGAGTTCGGGGCAGGCTACACGAGCAGCCACCTCACTGCCCAGGCCTGCCGCTCGCCGCTCCTTCCTCGAGTCTCCAAGCTAGAAACAAGAAATGATAATTAGCATACATGCACTTGATCCTTAATTTACTCGAGAAGAATTTACGTACTTAATTTTAATTTGTTTGAAGAGCCACCATCAAACGCGACCAATCAATATATTGCTCAGAATGAATAATAATGGTTCGAGTCCTAAAGAAATATCCATAATATAAATAGCAGGGGTTCGGGAACTTTAGGAGTTTGGCAAGTCCGGCAAGCTTCCTCACCTCAAGGCAGAACGCCACGAAGTGTAGATCCCCAGGTAGTGGATTCACGTCCGCCTTTCCCCAGTCTGGTAAGTGGAGCAGCGTGAAAGTCGAGCGCCTCCAGCAGGTACGTAATACCTATGGTGCTCAATAGAATACGCAGAATAAATACTTGCAATGCGTAGTTGACGCCGATGGTTGTACTAGGTTGGAGGTCTGCGAAAAGTCTGGTTATTCGGTGCTAACGCACGCTAGAGTATACTTCTCATCGATCGTCAGTCGCTAAGAAGAACGGAAACTGCCGAGCCAAGAAATTGTTTCCTTCATCCTGCCCTTTATATCATGAAAATAAAGTAACTAACCTGATGTTCTTAAATCTAGCTTAAATCTAATAGGCGAGCTGGCAGAATAAAATAAACAAGGCAGCACGCCGAACTCAGGCTAGAAATTCGTACAAATATGAATAAAAAAGGTCTCACCGACATCGCTGCCTCCTCCGTCCCCGGTCGACTGTAAGCTTCTAAAGTTCAAACTGAGAAGTACCTGAGAGGCGCACATGGATATTCTCAACAACATTTCATTTTTTTCTGTTCCGAAATAGGCGAACACATGCAGGGGTGTAGTGCATCACTCACGTGAATTGTCGAACGTGTCATTGAAAGGAAAACTTGGAAATTTGTAGGTTGATTGATTATAAGTTAATTTTAGCCTCCCTTACCATAACAATGACGTTCAAAGAAAGGACGAATTGATGAATAATTATCCATTTAGTTTGGAGTTAGGGGAACGCGGAATCTACAGGTGTGGCCAATGATCTGAAGAATTTTAGTTTATTTCAGGGGATTATTTCATAATGTACCTATGCGTAATCGTTTACAGTCCTGTAATGTTTACTTTGAGAGGTTCAAAAAGTACGTGAATTTTCATAAAAATTTACCTACTTTGTTTATCCTAAAATACGGAAGCCCTATTTGTTCTGGTTTAAAAGCTGATATGGGCACTGGAACTGAGGAAAAATTATTTGCGAGGTCAGTGGCTTGTTTATTTTCAAAGCAATAATTCTTCTCTACCAGAGGGGTCTATCAAAAAAGAAATTGTTGCTAAGCAACTTACATTATCGTCAACTGTCTACAGATTGATGAAACAATTCAACGAGACAAAATCCGTCCTTAGTGGCAAAGACAGCCACGGGCAGGAAAGGTTTGTAGTCAGTTTGTTAAGAAAGGTCTTTGGTGCGCTACTCGTTTTAGGGAAGGACTGTCTGCAGTTTGGAGCTTGCGCTAGAATGGGAGAGGGATGGCGTCCATGCCATACCTGTTCGACGACGACTCTTCGACAACGGACTTGCTTTCAGTAGAGCTGCGAAGAAACTTCTTTTGACAGCAAAGAACTTCAATTTTTTAAATAAGTACCAGCATTAGACTGCTGAACAATAAGGCAAAGTAATTTTTTCTCATGAATCTCCGTTTCTCCTTTTTGACACCTTCGAGAAAATCCTTGTGCGACGAAGAAAAGGGCAGAGATTTATCAAGTAGTGTGTCTTTCCAAAGGTCAAGCATCCTGCCGCTCTTCACGTCTGTGTGGGGCTGCTTTACAGGTGAGGGAACTGGAGCACTGGTGATTTAACCCCAAAACACAGCATTGAATTCGGCCTGGTACCTGAATGTCTCAAAAGATCATCTCCTACCAACGATAGCTGGTCAGTTTCCCGACAAAAAGGTGGCTTACCAACATGATGGCGCGCCCTGTCATAATGCAAGAGTGTTTAAAATGTTTCTTGATGACAATGGAGTGGAGATTCTGGTTGTTGGCGTGGAAATTAGGCTGATCTGAATCCGATCAAAAATTTATGGTCGATCATCAAAAGTCGGTGAACACAAGAGGAGGCCAAGTAATTTAGCACAACTTGAAGCTTTAATTGAAGAAGAGTGGAGGTCCTTTGATCTTAATATCATTGAAAAATTAGCAAACAGCACGCCAAAGCGCATCAAAACAGTTGTGCAGACGCGTGGTCAACATTGCAAATATTGAGAATAATTACTTTTCAGTTTAGCAGGTTATTAAAAATTGTTTGTTGCAATGTATGTTTTTATTTATCCTTTCTTATGTTGGCCGGAAGCAAACAAATAAAACCACGCAAGAATACACCTTAGTTTAACGAGAAAGTAGAAAATTTCCTTTTTCCCAAAATCATCGGCCACACCTGTATGCACAAGAGTGTCTCCGCACACAATCCCGCGTGCACAGAAACAGTAAGTTAAGACGGAAGGTTATGAAGCAAGATAACAGTTGAAGAAGAAAGTTAGGGGTGCTGAAACACAGGACAGTAGGACAGTAGTCAAACGAAAAAAATATTCCTGAAAATAACGAAAAACTTTGTATTTCAACGCTGAGAAAGTCTACCTAACTTTCATCTCAGGACCACACATCTTCTCCCTGGGTGCAGCAGCAATCTTCATAGATACAATTGTAGTATCCCCCTGAGGGGTTTGTGGGTGTCATTAAGCATGTAAATCCAAGTAATGGGCACACAAAAATGAAAGTAATGCCACAGACGTATTCTTAGAAAAACATTCGAAAAAATTCAAATTATAGGCAAAATTCGGAACCCAGATATCTGTAATAACATAAGGCAAAATTCATTACCTGCTCTCAGTAATAATATAGGGTAAAATTCATTACCCTGCTTTCAGTAATAACTTAGGGCAACATTCAGAACCCTGCCTTCTGCATAGGGCAATATTCAACACCCTGCTTTCTGCATAGGGCAACATTCAACACCCTGCTTTCTGCATAGGGCAACATTCAACACCCTGCCTTCTGCATAGGGCAACATTCAACACCCTGCTTTCTGCATAGGGCAACATTCAACACCCTGCTTTCTGCATAGGGCAACATTCAACACCCTGCTTTCAGTAATAACATAGGGCAACATTCAAAACCCAGCTTTCAGTAATAACATAGGGCAACATTCAACACCCTGCCTCCAGTAATAACATAGGGAAACATTCAACACCCTGCCTCCAGTAATAACATAGGGCAACATTCAACACCCTGCTTTCAGTAATAACTTAGGGCAACATTCAACACCCTGCCTTCAGTAATAACATAGGGCAACATTCAACACACTGCCTCCAGTAATAACATAGGGCAACATTCAACACACTGCCTCCAGTAATAACATTGGGCAACATTCAACACCCTGCCTTCAGTAATAACATAGGGCAACATTCAACACACTGCCTCCAGTAATAACATAGGGCAACATTCAACACCCTGCCTCCAGTAATAACATAGGTCAACATTCAACACCCTGCTTTCAATAATAACATAGGGCAACATTCAACACCCTGCCTTCAGTAATAACATAGGGCAACATTCAACACACTGCCTCCAGTAATAACATTGGGCAACATTCAACACCCTGCCTTCAGTAATAACATAGGGCAACATTCAACACACTGCCTCCAGTAATAACATAGGGCAACATTCAACACCCTGCCTCCAGTAATAACATAGGTCAACATTCAACACCCTGCTTTCAATAATAACATAGGGCAACATTCAACACCCTGCCTTCAGTAATAACTTAGGGCAACATTCAAAACCCAGCTTTCAGTAATAACATAGGGCGACATTCAACACCCTGCCTCCAGTAATAACATAGGTCAACATTCAACACCCTGCTTTCAATAATAACATAGGGCAACATTCAACACCCTGCCTTCAGTAATAACTTAGGGCAACATTCAAAACCCAGCTTTCAGTAATAACATAGGGCAACATTCAACACCCTGCCTCCAGTAAAAACATAAGGCAACATTCAACACCCTGTTTTCTGCATAGGGCAACATTGAACACCCTGCTTTCAGTATTAACATAGGGAAAAATACACAATTCCCACATGCGGCTACAGTCTCCTACACCGGCAGGCCGCAACCGAAACGATTTCCGTAGAAACGAAACAGTTTTCTGTAAGCTACAGAAATTTTATACGGTCACATTGATAAAAATGTCAATAAATTGTTCCAGCCAAAGCAGACCCAGGAAAAACACAACATAAATCTCATTGGAAGACGCCTAAATAGGAGTAATATTTGTACTTTAATAATATCGAGCACCAGCAGCCCTGTTACTTAGGCTGCTCTACGCAGTGCGGTACGAGCTCTTATAAATGAGTCTCTATCTCTCCGATAAGAAACGAAGTGAGAAGTTGAAGATTTGTGACATGTCGACGCAAATGAAACTTAGTTTTGGGACCAATAAGTGTGTTTTTTATCACAAACATGCATGAGAAAGTCGCTCATTTCAGCTCTGCGTCGCATGCAGAGTAGGTGACTGAGGTTCTTGTGAAGGAGCGCTCACGGATTTCAAATATCAGTGGCAAGAGTGAGTAAACACTGTAATACGTAGTTTTGAGTGAGATCCTATCAATTCCGTTTGAGATCTAAGATACTTGTTTTATCTTATGTCGAAATAGTTTTTCACACTCAAATGATGCATACTTCCATGTAATGGGACAAAAAATTGTAAATGAATTTCTGGTGGAGCGAGGAAAACTTACATCGTATACTAAAATGACGAATGAAATAAATTGTGAGTAATTCTAAATTTTCTGATAGTTTTCCAGTGTTGTAAGGTTTTACCTCACAATAAGAGTGCTGTCAGGTACAAGTTCAGTTTACACATGTGTGCTAGGAGACAAACTGTCAGCGGTGAATAAGGAATTGTTATCCAACAACCCAAATACAAAAGTTACCACCCTAGTCTAGCCAGGGTCTCTATTATCGCCAACTGAGTTAAGCATTACCTCTGCTTTAACGCTTTTATCTTTGCCTAATTATTACGCTAACACTTTCTTCATGTGACGTTTAAACTGCCTAATTCAGTAACTAAGGTTATATGTAAAGTTGTGTATTGGGTGTGCTACGTGCTCATCCTTCCTACATGAGATATGTGTTCTGTAAGAGTTTACGGCGTGGAAGATATGGGAAACTCCTCTATTAGCTGCACTCATTTTTTAGGAATTTTGGTGTATATACTTTGGAATCAACTTGCTACAGCTTGTCTATTCTTCATTTTTCTTTCCTTCTTTGTTCATGCGGTTTTGGTTCACTGGATTGGCACAAGCAGTGAGTTGTGCGTGTGCTAGAACACTTGATGACGAACTCTTCTATTCAACTTTGTTTTAATCCACTTTGCATGGCTTAATTTAACACGACTGGTCTGTCGGTACTGTGGAAGCCCAAATAATGATAGCTGTAAGAATTTACCGTATTCTTAACAAACAGTTGAGTAGTGGGCATTTTATTGTCATCAGCGTGAGTGTGACGCTGTATTGCAATTCAGGTGGAGCAGTGGCACAGCCAGCCTAAAGTTTCGTGGGGGCGGGTGTTTAGGCATTAATTGTCAGCAATTTTATTATTTTACTGAAAACGATGACTGAAATTAGCACCCAGCTCAACATTCCAGGGGGGAGGCATGGCCCCCATGCCCCCATGGCCCCCATTCGCTGTGCTACTGGAGCGGATTGAGGGTAAGTTGCACGGCCTTCTAACAGTCGCTTCTCTCGGATATAAGAGTAAATTGTTGGTGGTTATTGTTCTGATATTGAATAGTGGCATTGTATTTAGGGCCTTTAAATTAGAAACGAAGGTCCCGATCAATCCACCGAGGGAAAATTGGGTCAGTTCAATTTTCTAATATTATGTATTTTCCAGCAAGAAAATGGTTACTACAGACTACCTACCGTCGCAGTGTTAAGAAAGTACTTACATAACTTGGAATGCCTACCTAACTAGCCAGTACTTAGGAAATAGTAGGAGTGCAACGAAACTACAGAGAGAATATTTTCAGACGTAAGATAAACTCAGTATTCCTGATACAGTGAAACGTGGCGTTCCATTTTACTTTAGCTGTAAAATTGCATCATATTCGAGAATTATCCATTTCAAGTCAATGAATTCGGCAGCAATTACGTGACATATAATTAAATAATAAAATTTGAATATAAATATGACATTATTAAACACGATTCAATAATTAAATGGCCACTATCAATATTAAACGAACCCTATATCGCCACTAAATTAGAAAAAATCATTTATATTGAAAATGAACAGCCACCAGGTTTTGAACATCACATCCAGAGTAAACAGCACAAAGTAGACAACTTAATTCAGCTAAAATTGACCGATCGCTGCAAAATGAGTTAATCATTGGTGTTGACGAGACTTACATTCATGGCACTTACAACTGCAGTAATTATTCTTTTATATAGTTCCTCTCCTGGTCTGATATATCAGATTTAAATGAAGCATTTGTTCGTCTAATTTCCTCCTCAGAGCGACACTCCCGGCGATGGAGGGTTACGTCAGCATCCCCATGGAAGAAAAAGATTCCCCAAGTTCTGCCCCAGACTGCGGGGACGGGTGAGTAACATTGCGCGGCTTTGCACCACACTCGTGCGGCATAAATTAGTTAAATGGACTTCTCATGTACCGCACGCTTTTTCTGAACATGAAAGGATAACCTCTTGCTTTCATGTTCGCCGTAATCTTCTAGTTTCCAAAACTTTTTTTAACGTTAATAGCGTTTTTGATAGTTTGCGCTAAAGTTTCCAGTAGTTTCCAGTTATCGAGTTCTTGTTCATTACACTTCTCCAACTTTATTTAACATGACCGGTTTATTTAAACTTAGAAAGTTCACATTATGGTCTCTCCAAGAATTCAGCGTATTCATTAGAAGCACGCTTGAGAGGAGTAACTGTTAAGGGTCTCATAGTTATTCTGTCCCTCAGCTTCGTTAAAACTCATACCCCAGCGCTCACACCACTACAGTGTACGCTTGTGTGCAGGGAGGCAGAAGTAGAACTGAGTAAACTCGAAGCTGCAATTGAACGAGCGGACTTCGTTGAACTCGATGCAATACTGGCGACACATCCAAATCCCAATGAAGAAATAAGGAAGAAAAATCTGCTCCACAAATTAGTGTCCTCAGAGAGGAAAAAAATTCCTCAACTTGTCGATGCCCTACTTACAGTAGTGGATGACGAAACTCTTTTTGAACGCGACAACGAAGGCAGAACTGCTCTTCATTTGGCTGTAAACACGACCGGTGTTCTTCGTCATTTATTCGAAAGAACATTGCGACTCTCGATCAAATTGATTTTGATGGCAATACTCCTTTGCATTACATGACGAAGTATGACAGAATCACAATCTGTAAGAAGGCCAAGAAATTTATCTCGGCTAAAGTGATTAATAAAAGGAACAAAGAATCACTCTCGGCAGTGCATTTGGCAGCCATGGGATGTAATTCCGAAATCTTGAAAATTTTCATAGACCTTGGAGGCGATGTAAAGGCCAAAACTGAAAAGAAGTTTACTCCTCTTCATTTTGCGGCGAAGAGAGGGTCCGTGAAGTGCGTGCAGCATCTCTTGCAGGCTGTCGCCGCAGCTCCCACAGATACTGCCCACCTGGAACAACAATCGACCGGTACTGATCTGGAACAGCCCTGGACCAGTACTGACCTAGAACAGCCCAGGACAGGTTTTGACCTGGAACAGTCCAAGACCAGTACTGACCTGGAACAGCCCAGGACCAGTACTGACCTAGAACAGCCCAGGACCAGTACTGACCTAGAACAGCCCAGGACCAGTACTGACCTGGAACAGCCCAGTACCAGTACTGAACTGGAACAGTACCTGGACACGCGCACAGATGGGGGCTTCACATCCCTCATGCTCGCTGCTAAAGAAGGTTTTTACCACCACATGCAGGGCGCTGTTGCAAACTGACGTCAGTCTCGCTTTAAAGGACGGTACTACAGCCCTGCATTTGGCAGCCATGAGAGGTGGTGTGGATGTGATGAAGTGCATAGTGGACAGTGTCCTAGAGGCAGACTGCTCTGAACAAGTCAAAAAAGACAAACTGCCTTTCTATGACGAGTCTTTCCTTTCCTCGTGTCTTGCGGCAGCAATAAAAGGAAAAAAACACGAATGTTTTGAGTATCTTCTCACCGTGGTAAAAGATAAGCCTTTGACCAACGACACAATCGAAGATCTGGTAGATCTGGGGGCAGCAAAGTCACTGAAATGTGTTCAAAAAATGGCTGAACATCCTGAGTTTCACGCAAGTTTAATGAATTACTGCGATAAAAAAGGTAATAGCCTTCTCCATGTTGCAATTATGCGGAAATGTTATGTCACTGCAAAGTGTTTGTGTGCTCTTGTGGAACAGAAGAAATTAGAAAAAAATGAAGACGAGGACTCTGTTCTGCACTTGCTAGCACGTCACCCCAGCAAATGCTTTAATTTCGGCTCTGAAGACGTCAATGACTTCATTAAACAACTGTCGTTTGGATCACATGAGCTCGTAAACTCCTGCAACAAGAAAGGCAACACTCCTCTCCATCTGGCATGCCGGTACGGCAACGCTGGCCTTGTTAAGGAGCTGCTGCACAAACAACCGAACTTAACTTTGAAGGCAAAATGTGGCAATGGCCACGAAGAATGGCCACGTGTTCTGTTTGAAGATGCTCCTCCAAGTCATCGGGCCAAATGAAATGCAAATTTTTTTCATGGCACCCTCCCCATTGCATCTGGCAGTCAGTAATGGACATGTGGAGTGTTGTCGTCTGCTCCTGGACAAAGCTTTGGTAAGTTGTTTCTGAGAGAAATATATTCGTAACTTTTTGTGATCTGCCTTGATCTCTGAAAACTCAGCGTTATTTCTATGGCCTACTCAGCTGAACGTTTACTTCCAGGCCAATAAATTGAAAATCAATGGTTTTCCATGATAGATGCCGATCTATGTTTTGTGTAAAACTGTCGACGTCATGTGTTGTATTGGAGTACGAAAACTACTATGAAAACCGGCAGGCTCCAAAATTAAATATGTTGCTGGACCAATTCAAAGTTAACTTACTCCGTCAGTTTTATGCCAGACAATAGTGTTACAGATGAGTAGCATTTGATGGAGATAAGTCCACTGTATCATTGCTTAACAAAAAGAGCGATCGAGCCAATTTGCGTTGCTCCCAAAGCGAATATACAGCCAGCAAGCGCCCCATCTGATAACGCTACACATGGCCTTAGAACAGTCTGCAATATTCGATTTATTTTATTTCCGGGCCAACAAATTCTGCTCACAATTTACATCCACTCTGAAATTACAACAGGCTGGAGGGAAAACTGAAGCAATTCTGAAGTGCGGAGACAAAAAAAGCCAGTACCCCCGCAGACTTGGCGCATGAAAGGAAGCACTCGCAAGTCTTCCGTGTGCTGTCGTCCAAGATGGAGCCTGGGGAGCAAGATAAGGAGTTCTCTGTGCGGCTACATCTATATTTCAAAACAAGTCTCAAGAGCATCTTGGCAACCAGGTGGGCACTTCAAAAATAACAGCATGGTTGTTTTACGATTCTTCAGGGCTATTCTGAATAGCATTTGTGAACGCATAGAATTTTTTTCAAATGGTACATAGTGACACATGGTTACAAATTTCCGACCATTCATCTATACTTAACAAGGACTGTAAAGTTAAACCAAAGCGTTTACTTCCTCCCACGCAAAAGTGGCTGATGCACGTGAAGCGCACAATAGGAGGAATTTCTGAGTTCTCTTGTTTCTCACCAAGCAATTCATATCACCAGTTTTAAATTAGCGATCAGTTTGAAGTATTGTTCGCATCGTTAATCGAATTTCTGTCGGGGCATGAAAGATTATTTTAGAATTTCTCCGAGCTTTGGCCATTTAAGCTCTTTTTATGCGCCAGACCCATAACTTTTCACTCTTGTAGCGAATTTTCATGGTCTGAACATATTTCTATAATATTTTTGCGCAAAAATTCCATAACCTAACAGAAATCAATCGTAAGAATTGTGGCTGTGTCGTATCTACTAGGTTCGAATCATGTAAAGATTATAGATTGTAGATTATAAGTTACTTTAAGCTTCCCTAACCGCTACAATAAAAAAAACGTATCGAAGAGAGGAAGGAGGAAGGCCATTAAGTATGGATATTAGAGAATGCAGAATCAATGCAGAAGGCGCAAAAAAAAGTAAGCTGAGAGAGAAGCTCTTGAAACAGATAGAAGTTGAAGAAGAAGTAGTAGGTGCCTAAAAATAGAACAGCAGTGAACCGAAAAATATGGCCCTTAACATAACAAAACATTTTATTTCAACAAAAAGAAGGCCTACCCTACTCTCAGCTCGGGCCCTAACACATTTCCCCCTGGGAGTGCTAATTCCCATAGATACAATAGTTATATCCTTCTGAGGGGCCGAAAACTTCGTAACAAATTCTAAATGCGTTGTATCATGTACACAGTATATCGCAATACTCACGTTGATCTCATTTATTATTTCCCCTGAAAACGAAAATTCTCATTGTATTTTAAAGTTGTCATCAATAGCACATTTGTCGTTTCCAAGACTTCCTGGCATTACATTATTTATAATTAAGTCAGTCTCACAACAGCACATCACAAAGTCTTATCTTATCGACACTTCTACCGTGAGTTCAGAGATTCACATGAGTCGTAAAATATGCTATCGCTGTAGCGACCTCGACAAGTGTGAATGCAAAAAGTAAGAGAAAAAAACCACTTCACTCCAGCCATACCTAAACTTCCTCACTGATACCACGTTTTTCAAAGGGAGAACAAGGAACACAACCAAAAGGAGAAAGAATTCCACGAAGCGATCTTAGAAGCCGTGATCGAAAGTTCCTGGTGCTGCGTGGTTCTGGACGGGCGTTTCTCCGATAATATTCGAATTCCGCTTGAAAAAGGAGGTGGAGAGGAAGATGAAGGGAACCCAGAACACGAACCGCAGCCTTGCGATTTATTTGCGTTGCTGATTGACGTCAAACCGGACCTGGCGAGCAGGGCTATGGACAAACACGTCCTCTTTGACGGTACTCAGGAAGTCCACAACTACGCTCCGTTCGAGTTCATCTACTACTGTTTTGAAGGTACCGTGTTTCATATATTTATGAAGTACGGTTTTCTGTTGTAATTCCAGCAAAGTACGAAACATTTAAGGGGATCATCCCAGGCCCCTGTCAGGCCCCTGTCGCTCAATGAGCATTTTTCATGTTTTTGTTGAAAAAGGACCCTTAGGTGGTGGACTATTCGGTCCTAAAATTTTATGGCGATCCGGACAATAGATCCCCCCAGAGGGGGGGGGTCAAGGGGACAAAAATCTTGAATTTTCGACCCCATTTCGACCCCATATAAAGAGAAAACAAAACGGTAAATTGATAATTTAAAACTTTAATTCTGTTTGAATCTTCTAAGTTCTCTAAAACTGTCTTTAGTTTTGTTCTAGCATTAAAACTCAATGAGGAGTTACGTTGTGAAATATCCATAGAAATGTACCAAAAACTAATTTTTCGTAAAAAAATAAGGCCTTAATCGAAAAAGTTACAGGAGTAAAAGAGTTTACTTCCAAAAAAACATATACCAGCCAATTTTCAAACGAATCGGACGAAAAAAGTCCCCTTGATCCCCTTGAGCCACCGAAATCATAGGCGTTCACGTGAAAACGGTTGGATACATTACATGTATATCGATGAGATGAGTCTTAAAATCACTGCTACAAGAGCATAGAGATGATGACGTGCATTGCTGAGAACGACTTTTTATTCGTCCGTTTACAAGTTCTGGCGCAAAATAGAAATCAGTATTAAATTTAGCATACGCTGAGAATGGTAAGCATAAATACCTTAAAATCTTGAGGAAATTAAACATGGATGGCTGAAAACAAATTAAACGTCATCGCACGTGTCAAGCATTAAAGAAAAATCATATTTAATTCACGAAAGACGTTCGCTTCAGAGTTCGATTTTGTATGACTACAAAAATCGGGAAATTCCACGTTGCTTAAGATGAGGCCGATCTTCAGCTTCGCCTGGTCAAGTTTATCTCTTGAACTTTACATTGAGCTACGTGAAATGACTGTGGGCAGCGACACAGACTAGACAGAAGCAGTCGTTGGTATCGGGAACTATATGTTAAAACAACCAAACGCACGAGTGAAGCACATAACACAAAAGTGCAGTCATATGGGTGCCGCTGCAGGGAAATTTATGATAAGGTCACTCGTGTCATCCAAGGTCCGTCAAAGCCTGGCTTGTCAGAAGTACGTGAGGCGATGGAGACCCTTCCTCCCAAAGTGCTTTTCAATTAATAATTTTCTCGCAGGGCTGCATCAATCAAGTTGAAAATGATTACTCTCAATTTTTCGAGAAAGTGAATACAAATTATTCAAAAAGACAACACTCACCGTATTCAGCTATGGAAATCATAACGGTACATGACATTAAAAGGACTAAGATTACTTAAGATTTGCCCGAAATCAAGGATATGGGCGAATGAGCCGAGTGTTCAATTTCTCAAGAAAAAGACAGCTTGCCACTCAAGCACATTTGATTAATCGACCTGTGAGAACAATTTTTAAATATTTTCACTTGTTTCTGCGTAGAATCAATTTCATATAAAAGTTTAATGACATTTTACATCCGTGTACATTTCCTGCACCTAACATCGAACCAATGAGCTTGGCAAATTGAAGGGAGTAGGATTGGTGAGACTCACAATGCAAACATTCGAAATTGTTCCTGGCTTTTCATGAGAGTAGAACATCAATGAATGTAGGCACAAAGACCTGTAGATTTTATTTTGATTACATGAAACTTGTAAGAAGTGTAAGAAAATGCGGCTTATAGAATTTCGAGTAATTGGTCTTATCCATATTGATTTCATCAGCAATCAGAGTAATATTTGGGTCATAATAACGGTAATTATTCCTCTCTAACTATTCAACCGGGGCCTCAACAGTTCTATTTAAAGAAGAATCGATTGATTACACAATTTTTATTAACACTTAACTTTGCCCCATCGCTGACCAACAGCTGAGGTTGTACAGTATTTCTTATACGAGATGACGCAATGTCCTTTTAGCAAGAGTTGATTGAACAGTGATTCTGGAAATCTGGTGATGCTTAGGTTTAGTTCAGAACATAAAGATGCAAGTAAAATGCTTCCAATTTTATCTAAGAAAGAAAGTTTTGTCACCATTCGTCGAGCCAGAAGGGTCTGCTGCTGAAGGGGGCCAACACAGCTCTCTGAACAACACCAAACCCGATAATACTTCAGCCAATTCATCCTGGAGTCAACAACGTGCGTGCAACTCAGCCCAGCACGCAAGCCCTCCTGAATTATCAGTTCGTGCCGAAGCTAAAGAATACGAGGGAAAATCGTGGTACGGGGACCACCCTCTCCAGAAGGCCGCTGAAGGACAGCATGTTCAAATTCTGCGGCACAAACTTACTCAGTAAGACGGTGTACACTTTGTCTGAAGATCCAAACCAGTTGAAATACATTGAGACATCAGTTATATTTAATAGGATGAAATTCGGTGAGATGAAAAAACTATGGTCAGAATTCTTCAGTCAGACTTTTTTTATTCAACTGGGCATCTGAGTGTTGAAATGATTCCAAAAGTAGTAGTGGCATTTTTATTTTATTGAAACACTTTAATCTCACTCTGTTCCTGGAAGGATGAGAAAATCAAGGTTACAATACATAACACTGCACAAATTTGAAACAGAACTTGGTTACTGAGGAAGCTGCACTACGCGAACTGGGTGCTGTACCCCTATCTAGCTCTGGATATCTTCACGGCGGCGATGGCTGTCATCATGCAAGCCCTCTTCTGGTAGGAAATATCTTTCTATGTCCTCATGCAAACCCTTCTCTGGTACAGAATATCTTTGGATGTTCTCATGCGAACCCTCTTCTGGTACAAAATATCTTTGGATGTCCTCATGCAAACCCTCTTCTGGTACAAAATAACTTTGGATGTCGTCATGCAAACCCTCTTCTGGTGCAAAATATCTTTGGATGTCGTCATGCAAACCCTCTTCTGGTACAGAATATCTTTGGATGTCCTCATGCAAACCCTCTTCTGGTACAGAATATCTTTGGATGTCCTCATGCAAACCCTCTTCTGGTACAGAATATCTTTGGATGTCCTCATGCAAACCCTCTTCTGGTACAAAATATCTTCCGCAACCTTGTGCACTGGCGTTGGGAACCACGTTCACTAGGACAATGCGCCAGTTACTTGGGCAGAAATGTTTAAATTTTCTAATGAATGGATCTCACAACTATTCAAAATAACAAATTCTTCGGTTATCTGTTTCATTGCATTACCGATATGCTCTATGATGGTAGAATAACTGCTTAACTGAATAACTATATTTGAACTATCCTGCAGACCAACATTTATTGTAACTGCAGAGTATTTTGTTTAAATGAAATAGGGTGCATCGCTAATACCATAAGCCATATGCCCGAGCTTAGAATTTTGTGTCTTGCTTGGATTACACTGTAATAGCCATTTAATATTCACAATTACAATTGTAAGTGCGCAGTTGCACCTAGCATTGCGGGGATACCAAAAGTATTTGTTTCTGCGTTACAGGAACACGCACCACCTGCAGGTGGCGTTCAGTGGCA
Organism: Morinoia aosen; assembly: GCA_030386875.1. Lineage (NCBI taxonomy): Eukaryota > Metazoa > Arthropoda > Malacostraca > Amphipoda > Talitridae > Morinoia > Morinoia aosen. Next base: position 18,687,813 of record CM059576.1, on the reverse strand, counting down.
CCACACGGCAGCAGGTGGCGACCTGTTATGGTACTGACGTCTCCTACAGCAGCAGCATCGAGGACTTCGTCCAGGAAGTCCGTTCTATAGCCGCGTCAGACGCAAACTGCTCCAGCTGGGGGGTCGGTGTGTGCTGTGTGTGGGGAGCTGGTGAGACTTGGGTGAGGTTGTGGGGAACTTTGGGTGTGGGGAAAATGTACAATAGGGCGGGAAATGTATAATATGACAGGAAATGTTTCATAGGGCGGGAAATGTTTTTTATGGCCGGATATCGAGAGTCATGTCTTCAACAGCCAAAATCGTGGACTGCAGTAAAACTCACCAAACGTTGGTAAGAGACCTCTCGTAGTAGCTGATTTTCATGAAATAAAATATTTAGTACCATCGAAAAAAACAGACATAGTACTCACGAAACAAGAGTACATGTGCAGTATTGGGATGTCGTACACATATATCATGGTTCATGTCGTACACGTTTTCTCAAAACTCATTCGAACCTCTGAAGTTTTCATCAAAGTATGGCCTGGTTGACTAGCTATTTTTTGTTGATGTTCATCGTAATTTCCGCCTGACACGATGAAATAAACCATTGTGTTTGAAATGAAAGTATATAGAGGAAGCAAAACAGAAGAGAAAGTATAGGTGGCCAACAATACTCTTGCTACTAAGTCTTGCTATATATTTGCGAACACGAACGAATACGAAAATTTGTTAGCAACAGATACGAAATATGTGCGTTAGTTGCTCATTACAGCACACGTTGTGGCTTTCTATTCAAATAGAGATAACTGTTCATAAATAATGATTCATGATCACTTATTCATTGTTAAATAGTAATCAATGATCAGTTAATCATTGTTTACGAGAAAACACAATCGTTTCAGTGAATCGTGAATGGTCATTCATAATTATCGATCTACTTTAAGAGCGCATTTATAATAATGGAAAAAACTAAATTATTCATTGATATTATCACCATTACTATTATTACCATACTTATTATTTTTCTTTGTGAGATTCACATGCGTTGGTCAACGAACCCCTGGAAATTGGCTCAGTGGCCTGGAACAGGACCATGTGTGCCGTCTATCATCTCGAAGAGAAATCTTCGTACGTCATCGCCATGGAAGTTGTCGCACTGCTCTTGGTGCTTCTCCACGTGGCTCTCGAACTCGTATTTCTAAGACACGTAAATTTATTTAAAGCGTAGTCTCTTTTTTTTCTGCCGTTTGATTTTTATTTAAATTGATTTCTACACATGCAGTGATTTTGATGTAAGCGTTACGGAATGGAAATTATTTAAGGGGTTATAAAAAGTTCCTCAAGCAATTAAATCGAATAATGTACTACGAACTAAACGACGTAAGCACTCGCTTCTGTACCGGTGAAACTAATATTGGTAATGTTGCGGACCTAGAAGTTACTTATGGGGTTACAGCCTCCTTCACTAGACCTCGTTAACCAACACACTACATGTTTCCGTGAACCGTCTGAGCTCGTTACGAGAGGATTATTTCAGCGCTTTGGCGGACATAATGACATTCATATCTTCACGCTATGATGCACTTCCATCTAATTTTTTGCATGAGTATCTGCAATTTTGGTCGTCCCTTGCAAAGGCTATACTTGGTGGGCTAAAATCATAAAAGCTCAGGTACGGCATCATTTTCTCTTAAGATTACCAAGCCAAATCTTGTCACCTACATAACTGATCCTGAAGGTATTATTTGCCATGGTTAATGTCGATGGTCTTCAGTCTGTTCTTAAATCATTCACAGAAAATACTGTTAACATTTAAACCATATAAAACTATTTAGTACCATGAAGCATCGTAGTTAATTGTTTCATTGATTTGTCTAATGCGTAACTGGGATAAGTGAATTAGGTTTAAACATAATTGTATATCGTAGTATAGCGTTGGTGGTAGGATGCCCTAGCTGTCGCTGAACTTATTCGGACGCACAAGTAGATACTAAATTTTGACCATTGTACTAGACTTAATAAACAATGTACTTCTGTATCGTTTATGGTAAATAAATTTTTTAAAATTGTTTTCCAGACATCGCTGCACTTCCATGACCTCCACCGCTTCAGCAGAGTGTACATTCGCATTCCATCGCTGGTGACTCTGCTTCTCGGCTTCAGACTGTGTGACTCCGCCTTGGGCTGCAGAGAGGCAAGAGAACCACTTACGCATGCCTATTTCATTTGGCTGTTCTGAAAGCAAAAAAACTCGAACCTCGCTGAAGCAGAGCAATTTAGTTCAGTATGATTCGCCTTCTTCCTGGCACCCTTATAACTATGTTCAATTTCTTCGATACACAAACTTTCGATGAACTAATGCACAAGATTGTGTTGAGAAAATAGGCTTAATCGAGTAATTACCGCGTAATATAGGGCAGATCCACGTGCAGACTCATTAACTGAGTTGAGAGGGCTCCTAAATTCTGCCGATCAATTTGACACTTCAAAAACTATTTAAAGAGTAACTAAAACTATTTCTAAGGTACTCTTTTTTGGTTTGTAAAAAAATATATAAAATCTTCAAGAGCAGTAAAGATGAAAATAATGGATACAGCAGACAAGAGGAGCACTTAGATCAATTGCTTTTCCTCGTCAAAAACTAAATCAATCTTTAAATTTGATTAAAGCTTTTTCTGACACAAGAGTAGGTGCTTGCTTCGGGCGAGGAGAGGAGGGGAAGTTTGGTGTTTCATCACTGTGTTTAAAGTCGCATTGAATATAGAGAGACCGTGATTCTGCTCATATAATTATACAAAGACACTCAGGTTCTTGTTGGTCATTGGCTGGCTGTGTAATATCCATTGGTTTGATTACGAATTCTGCACTCCAGATCATCATTTGGCAAGTGGAGGTGGTGGCCGTGCTGCTGGCGTGTATCCACGTGGTCGTCATGCTTAACACAATTCCCCGTTTCTCTTGATTCATGCCCGTTACCCCGAGGTTGCTGGGACGCTATGTATTGGCTATTTTACCACCTATTTTATTCCTATTAGCCTTTTCCTTGTCGTTCCATTTTCTTCTAATGGACAACGAGGCGTTTCCGACCATACCATATTAACTGATCAAGACTTTAACCCTGATGCTCGGCGATTTGGGCTACAGTGACACTTTCGTTAACAATGGCAATTCAGTGGTTTACCCGTTGCTATCGAACTTCTTGTTCTTAGTTTTTATTATTGGCATAGGCGGCCTCGTACTAAACTTTGCCATCGGCCAGCCAACTGAGAGGCTCTTCGAACTTCGAAAGGAAAACGACTTGGATCGCAGCCTAGCCCACCTCCACATCCACCTCCTCATTGATCAGTGCTTTCCCGCACTACGCCGCCGCCACGAAAGGTCTCAAAGCATCGCTTCGAAGGAAGAGCTGCTGTCGCTCTTCGTTAGCTCCGACATGCTCGCATCCAGCGCGCAGAAGAAGACAGAGAGCGCTGAGAAACTAGCCGCCCAAGTGTCCGAGATGAGGCAGGAAATGATAGCGATTTTCGATAGGCTGAATGTGAGCAGCTCTCAATGAGACTGTTCTCTCAACTCCTTTAAAGCAAGCACGTGATTCCGATTGCTATGAGAAAACAGGTTGCCTATTTCAAATATGCTGTTTATCTTTGATCGTAGCTAAAAGAAATGATTTTGCCAAAGCTGTTCATGTGAACAAGACGTGTGAGAGACTTGTACGTTTGATCTAGTAGAAAAGAAATTTAAATTTATGAATTTATTGATGCTGAGTCAACTCGAACCGAAATAATTCTTTTCGCTCTTGAATTCACCGTGATTTTACTTTAACTTCAAAAATATTACTCCATGTTTATCATCTTCATCAAAATGTCATTGTTAATACGTGCAGATTTGAAAACTCGACGATTTAGAGTTTCAGTCATCAAGCAACAGTATCGATGAAATTGTTCACGTAATAATTTTACGCAATAGTTACTTCAGCTATGTCACCATCCGAGACTATCTAAACGAAGGAGGCATATAACATGAGTATTTTAAGTTTTATATCTTGCTAGAAGACCACAGTAGGACGAAAGTAAACTCGTTCTTTTTATGTAAAACAGAGGCCAAGAATTCATTATTATGTTTTATACATCGTAAAACTGAGATTCTAATCTATTTGTTAATATGAGAAGATTCGATGAAATAGTACAATGATGAGGTTATTCAACATTTAAATATAAAAACTATTACTTTTGCTTCTTTTTAGTTCAGCTCGAAGGTAAAATACTTGCGCTACATTATTTCTTTAGTGTTATTCTCAGATCCCCATGAATGATTGGTTGATTCTACGCGCCCTTCTTTATTGCACGGCTCTGTCTTCTAATATACTGTATAGAGGTAAAATCTGTCTTTTTATCCTCGTAGTGAATTGTATGGAATCATGCGCCCATTCAGTGGAGTAAACTCATTCTTATTGATGCCGACCAGCTCAAATAATTGCGAACGTTATAGAACTGTTCTGGGGTAAGTGGGTTGCAGAGACGGAGTCTCAGCTCTACAAAAATAAAAATGAATCAACAATTAACAATACGAATGTTCATCAGGAACTTGAAAACGAAGAACAAAGAACGTATTGATAGAATTTTAATCTTATTTCTTTCTTTACGCACCTAATCTATACAAGCGAAGAAACTAAAAAACTAGTTGTCCTATTTTTCTTAAACGTTTCGGAGTCCAGCCCCATTATCAGAAAGTCAGATCTGAAATTTACAATGAAATCTAGTACTGGTGTTTTAAGCATACCCATCTATAAGTTTAAAGCAACTACCTCGAGCACACTTGCTCCACCACTCAATATTTTGTTTTCAATTTCCTAGCAAAATAATGCTGGCACAAAATATTACCTTGAGTGCTCTCCGTGGCACAGCGGTTAAGGGATCGGACTTGTATGCTGGAAGTCGCGGGTTCGTTCCCAGCGCTGGCGCGAAGATTTTCCCCGTTGGGTATAAGGGAAAGCTCAAGCACAATACCCCACTCAACCCAGGTGTCGGAAATGGGTACCGGCTTTACGGGGGAACCGTCATGGTGTCCTATATATAGGCTTAGTTATAAGACATTTGAAAAACCAATGCTAAGATCATTTGTATCAGGCTTGATTGGAAATAAAGCATCCCAAAGATGCCGATGTTAACCTAACCTAACCTAACCTTGAGTCAGAAACTTGAAAGAGCTGTCACACAAGGCTAACAGAATATTTTGCTCTTCAAAGAACTGTAAGCAAAAAGGAATTATTTAGTTAGCATACATATAATGTATTTTGAAAACACGCTAATACAAAGTTAATTATGTATAATTCGTGGCAGAACAACAAGTATTTTACTTCCTATGGCTGGGGTTGAATCAGCATCGGATGATTTGATAAAAATGTTTGCTAGTCGTCGAAAAGAAGAAATAATCTGAAATGCTCTACTGAACGCTAAAAATACCGCCCTGAATGATTTCAACTAGTGCGTTAGGGGTTACACGATAATGGTATTGTAGTTACAGATCGTAATGGTCAACTGACTCGTATAGAGTGATGAAGGTATGGCAGGTCACGATGTTCAAGGGAGGTCACGATGTTCATGGCAGGTCACGATGTTCATGGCAGGTCACGATGATGTTCATGGCAGGTCACGATGTTCATGGCAGGTCACGGTGTTCATGGCAGGTCACGATGTTCATGGCAGGTCACGATGTTCATGGTAGGTCACGGTGTTCATGGCAGGTCACGATGTTCATGGCAGGTCACGATGTTCATGGCAGGTCACGATGTTCATGGCAGGTCACGATGTTCATGGCAGGTCACGATGTTCATGGCAGGTCACGATGATGTTCATGGCAGGTCACGATGTTCATGGCAGGTCACGGTGTTCATGGCAGGTCACGATGTTCATGGCAGGTCACGATGTTCATGGCAGGTCACGATGATGTTCATGGCAGGTCACGATGTTCATGGCAGGTCACGGTGTTCATGGCAGGTCACGATGTTCATGGCAGGTCACGGTGTTCATGGCAGGTCACGATGTTCATGGCAGGTCACGATGTTCATGGCAGGTCACGATGTTCATGGCAGGTCACGATGTTCATGGTAGGTCACGGTGTTCATGGCAGGTCACGATGTTCATGGCAGGTCACGATGTTCATGGTAGGTCACGGTGTTCATGGCAGGTCACGATGTTCATGGCAGGTCACGATGTTCATGGCAGGTCACGATGTTCATAGCAGGTCACGATGTTCATGGCAGGTCACGATGTTCATGGCAGGTCACGATGATGTTCATGGCAGGTCACGATGTTCATGGCAGGTCACGGTGTTCATGGCAGGTCACGATGTTCATGGCAGGTCACGATGTTCATGGCAGGTCACGATGATGTTCATGGCAGGTCACGATGTTCATGGCAGGTCACGGTGTTCATGGCAGGTCACGATGTTCATGGCAGGTCACGGTGTTCATGGCAGGTCACGGTGTTCATGGCAGGTCACGATGTTCATGGCAGGTCACGATGTTCATGGCAGGTCACGATGTTCATGGCAGGTCACGATGTTCATGGTAGGTCACGGTGTTCATGGCAGGTCACGATGTTCATGGCAGGTCACGATGTTCATGGCAGGTCACGATGTTCATGGCAGGTCACGATGTTCATGGCAGGTCACGATGTTCATGGCAGGTCACGATGATGTTCATGGCAGGTCACGATGTTCATGGCAGGTCACGGTGTTCATGGCAGGTCACGATGTTCATGGCAGGTCACGATGTTCATGGCAGGTCACGATGTTCATGGCAGGTCACGATGTTCATGACAGGTCACGGTGTTCATGGCAGGTCACGATGTTCATGGCATGTCACGATGTTCATGGCAGGTCACGATGTTCATGGCAGGTCATGATGTTCATGGCAGGTCACGATGTTCATGGCATGTCACGATGTTCATGGCAGGTCACGATGTTCACGGCAGGTCACGATGTTCATGACAGGTCACGATGTTCATGGCAGGTCACGATGTTCATGGCAGGTCACGATGTTCATGGCAGGTCACGATGTTCATGGCAGGTCATGATGTTCATGGCAGGTCACGATGTTCATGGCAGGTCACGATGTTCATGGCAGGTCACGATGTTCATGGCAGGTCACGATGTTCGTGGCAGGTCACGATGTTCATGGCAGGTCACGATGTTCATGGCAGGTCACGATGTTCATGGCAGGTCACGATGTTCATGGCAGGTCATGATGTTCATGGCAGGTCACGATGTTCATGGCAGGTCACGATGTTCATGGCAGGTCATGATGTTCATGGCAGGTCACGATGTTCATGGCAGGTCACGATGTTCATGGCAGGTCACGATGTTCATGGCAGGTCACGATGTTCATGGGAGGTCACGATGTTCATGGCAGGTCACGATGTTCATGGCAGGTCATGATGTTCATGGCAGGTCACGATGTTCATGGCAGGTCACGATGTTCATGGCAGGTCACGATGTTCATGGCAGGTCACGATGTTCATGGCAGGTCACGATGTTCATGGCAGGTCATGATGTTCATGGCAGGTCACGATGTTCATGGCAGGTCACGATGTTCATGGCAGGTCACGATGTTCATGGCAGGTCACGATGTTCATGGCAGGTCACGATGTTCATGGCAGGTCATGATGTTCATGGCAGGTCATGATGTTCATGGCAGGTCACGATGTTCATGGCAGGTCACGATGTTCATGGCAGGTCACGATGCTCATGTCAGGTCACGATGTTCATGGCAGGTCACGACGTCTCATGGACAAATCTAGCATTTGTGCAATACTACGATCCTGCACACAATCTACCACAAATAAATCATACGAGAGACGTCGCACTTCACGCAGTTTCATATCTTGCCTTACCGTTCGCCGTCATCACGCCTTCACTGAATGATGTCATCGTCAAGATGTTACCAGCTACCTTTTCACTTCGAAGAATATATTTACATGTTTACGTAACTTTAAGTACTTAATGATTAATCATCATTGTGGGTTTTACACCAATAACTGTTAACCATTGTCATTACGTGTTGGTTTGTAACGACGCCTCTCCAGGGTTAGGAAGGACCTTGCATGCAGATTACTCTGGGACAACAATGACGGAGGTTCACTCAGCGGTATCACAAGGACCGGTGCTATGAATATTGTGAGAAATTTGGATTAGGTGAAAACAAAAAAGTTGGCATGTGCGTAAAACAAAATCATTTCCTAGCTTTATTAAAACTAGCTTTACTGCACGATTTCCTCAACAAATTATTCAAACATATATATTTAGAATTATCTACCACACCATTAATACATTTCAGTCATTGAGGATGTACTTTGTTCTTCATAGCGTCCAGTTCCTTGATAGTAATCACTGCGCTCTATGGACATGCGTTGAGCTTGTACATGCATACAGTAGCAGGCTCGTCTATATGTTAGCTTATTATTTGGAACAGGTCGAATGGCAAAACCAAAGTTCTTGTAGTAATTCAATGCAGAATCATTCTAATCTTTTGTGAACTCATGATTTATAGAAGTTAATTGTATTCAAAAGTTCAAAATAAGAGCGGAATTTTTAATCAAATTACGGTATCTGATGTAATTTACAGTAATACTAGGTATAACCAATGCACACGAATATCTCAGCTTCTCAGAAATTATGGTACCAAAAAACTGCTTTGGGGCAATAATTGCAGGAGATTTCAAATTTTGCATCGAATTAATTTCCATAGAATTCCATTAAATCCTAACGTTATTTTAGACGGCATCGAGAGAGCATTTTACCTTTGAAAATAGTACGTTGAATTTTTTACTCCGTTGAGGAAACCATGTTTATTTAATCCGCTCTAGGAAAATCATAAGCATCTCTCTTCAACATTTCGCCAACATACCCGGAATTTTAGGACTTTATGATGATGAAATAACATATAATAATCTGTCCTATTCTCAATAGAAGAAGATATTCAGTTTAGAGTTTGAAATTTTATTCAAGGAACAGAATATTCACTCAATAATTTTCCAAGAGAATATTCGTAGATGTTAGTTATTGAAGTGAAAACCTGGCACGTGCTCTTACAGTGGAATAAAAGAGATTTAATAAACGTGTAATGTGTGGTGACTCGTCTCAAGTTATCTTATCATCTGTGACGGGATCATGAATGCTCACTTAAATGAAGGTGGACTTCTTGAGTGCTAAAGAAAGATGAAGCGGCTGGGGATTTCTGGCCACTGCAGGTATGATATGCGCAAAATTGTAAGACACTCTAACTGTGAGTTGTGTAGCAAGTTTGAGTGAACGAATTTCAGTCAATGAACAACTCTTCACGCTGGAAGGACGAAACTGATGCTCATCAGGATTAGAAAACATCCATTTATTTGCACCCACTCAAATTTACCTTTGTACCATTTAAATGAGCTTAATTTGTTAAATTGACAGAGTTAACCATTGATGGCAAGCTATAATGAAATTAAAACAATTACCCAGTTTGGTAACACATCGACAAGATGTGAGTTCTGTACAAGTTTTACAAAATCCTTCAACAGATATATTTGATGGCATTAAATCATCCTCCAGCGCGGCTCGTATGACGCACGATGTTGCGTTGGGGTTGAGGGGAGGGGGGAGTGTCTACACCTGCACCCATTACTTGAGACTGTGGCAAGATGGGTTGCGTTGGGGTTGAGGGGAGGGGGGGGAGTGTGTATCACCTGCACCCATTACTTGAGACTGTGGCAAGATGGGTTGGGTTGGGGTTGAGGGGAGGGGGGGGGGAGTGTCTATCACCTGCACCCATTACTTGAGACTGTGGCAAGATGGGTTGCGTTGGGGTTGAGGGGAGGGGGGGAGTGTGTATCACCTGCACCCATTACTTGAGACTGTGGCAAGATGGGTTGGGTTGGGGTTGAGGGGAGGGGGGGGAGTGTCTATCACCTGCACCCATTACTTGAGACTGTGGCAAGATGGGTTGGGTTGGGGTTGAGGGGAGGGGGGGGGAGTGTCTATCACCTGCACCCATTACTTGAGACTGTGGCAAGATGGGTTGGGTTGGGGTTGAGGGGAGGGGGAGAGTGTCTATCACCTGCAACCATTACTTGAGACTGTGGCAAGATGGGGTGTTGGGGTTGAGGGGAGGGGGGGGGGGAGTGTCTATCACCTGCACCCATTACTTGAGACTGTGGCAAGAAGAGTCGCTCACATTTCCTGCCAAAACATCAGGCTTCTATTGCTATACCCGAGCGCTCAGAGATCCCATAAGTCGCATTGCTAGGAAACATTCATTTGAACAATTTCTGTTGTTACACTGGGACCGCAGTGTGCTTGTTGGCAACTGTTAGATTGTGTGCTTAGTAATTTGGTGGAAGTATTGCATGCAGTTAGGTAAATTTTATGATCATGTGCGAATTATTGTAGAAATTTAATTCACATAAATTTTTCTAAATGTTTATCATTCTTTAATCTATTAATTTTCTAGAATTAAATTTCTTCACTCTTTTGGATGATGAAGTTCTATTTAGGTTTAAAATTTCAACAAATTTGTTATGCTGCTTGATAAGAGATACGAATCATGAAATATTTCTTTCTTCGGTTCGAGATAGTTTCCTTTTATTATTTTGATTGCCACATTTAGTTTTATCTTGACCTTACATAACAGTTTGCTTGGTATGGATGGTTTGAAATAAATGACAGAACTTTGTTCATTGTTCACTTTATAAAACCTGTGCCCGTGCCATGTCCCCTGCCGCACAACGTCTAATGAGGGTTGCGTCGAATTTGGGGTGTTAATAAATGAAAGACAACGGACGCTTGCTGAGGTTTTATTCGAGGAGCTGCCGTTCGTAACAAGAGGCGAGGAGTCAATTCGCACTTAGCAACCACGGAAGCTAGGTCACTGCAATAAGATAAAGAAGCTAATAAATCGCGTGACGAGACTAAACGACATTATAACCCAATTTAAGTCAAAATTTTCACGAGTTAGCAAAGTATCACACTAGTTCAGTTATGATTCCTAGCAACGTACCGAACTAACTTCGTGCAATCTACTTTAGAAGTAGCGACGAACAGGCTTTAATCGCTAGGGATGAATTTCAGCAGCTTACTGAAAGAAAACATTGAGAGTTTAGATTAGGGTACCTAGTACGCGAATGATATCAATCGCAGAGTTTATTTCATTTTCCATTGATCACGTTAATCACTTTAAAGAATACTAACCTTCGAATTATATTCCTCGAAGTGGCGATTTCACCGCTTAATAGAAACACAGAAGAGGAAACCGAAGGACCGGCCAGAACAGTAAGAATGCTAAGGTTAATTAAGATTAGTAACGCAAGACGAGGGGACCTCTAATTTTCGTAAGTTAAGTTAGAGAAAGCTGAGCAGTCAAAATAGGACTTCGACTGCTGTCTAGCTGCTTCCTACTAGAGTAGTGAATTTAATAGCAAAGTTGAAGGAACCTGCTACCAGAGTAGATAATTGAGCCAATAGCTCTTCACATCCATTAAAAGCCCCCCCTAATTAAGGATTTAAGCTGACCGGCCCTCCAACAGGAGTAACAAAACTCATGCAAAACTGAACATAACTGAATACTACGTACTAGGGCCCTAGAAACCAAATTCGTTACCAAACAAAAGACGAAAAATATAGCACTGACAGAGACACCGCTCTCTCAGGAAACTAAACCTCAGAAGAAATGGCAACCCTCTCCTAAATCTCGGACCGCCGAGGAAACTTCGGACGACCTCCCGATGGCCCTGACGGTTCCATTCACTTTTTCGACAGTGAATAGAACACCTCAAATATATATTCCTTTCAGGGGCTTATATCGACTGGTTCTTGTAACGCAAGAAACGATCATGCTTCCGAAGAGAGTACCCTAATGTCTGAAATGTGTTTTCCCGAATGATTTCCTGCAAAATGCGTTTTTTTTAATTCAGATCAATCGCTTTCCTACTCCTGTCGCTGTATTTTTCATTTTAACCTCGTGATAAAGATTTAATTTTAAAATTAATTTCAAACGACACGATGATAGAACTTGCGGAATAATAGGACTGCGAATTGAAATGGGGCTGAAAACACTAAAATTGTATATTCATTTATATTCAATTGTATATTCTTTTATATTCAATTGTATATTCTTTTATATTCAGTTGTACATTCTTATATATTTAGTTGTATATTCAGTAGCGGTTGTTAGAACATATGATACTCGCACAAGAAGATTAAAGAAAGGCAGCAGCCAAGGTCTCGTGGGGGCTGCTTGGGTGACTGAATTTCTTTCTTCAGAACAAATGACAAAAGAGTTAATGTTTCGACTGTATAAAAATTACACACTGAACGTCCTATCAATGTCGAGCGCACTTCCACGGCTGATTTTATTAAGGTTGAAGCTAAAGTAATTAATTCACAGAGCCTTAGGCTGCTGTCATCTGTCAGTTATCAGATAAGATAGGGCATGACTGAGTCTCGCTTCTTCAACTTGCGTTACTCGATTCTGCAAAATGATATTCCCAGCAAAAGCTGTCAGTGTGATGAAATTTGAAGTTTAGTGACGCAGATTTTGTTTCAGTTTCTGAAATCAATATTCCTAGTGCAACCTTCACTGCAAGTTGTTCTGATCCCCTAAAACATGCGACAACTCACTCAGAGATATTTTGGCCCGTCTTTGTGTCAAACGATTATTCGGAGAAATTTTGGTACAGCCTTTGATAACACCTGTGATAACATTGGGAGTTAAGGTTTCAAACGACGAAGAATTTTCACGAAAAGGAGATATGCATTTACCTTGAGAATCAAATGCAAATAATGCTCCTCAAAACTAAACAAGTAATATTTATATTTTCTGCCGCTGCCGTGGTCTGCAAGACTGGGTACAGCTAGCGGACTGGCGGAACTATCCCCTGACCTGGTCAGTGGGCCGGACCCGCCGCTGACGTGGTCTGCAGGACTGGGTACATCTGGCGGACTGGCGGAACTCTCCCCTGACCTGGTCAGTGGGCCGGACCCGCCGCTGCCGTGGTCTGCAGGACTGGGTATATCTGGCGGACTGTCGGAACTCTCCCCTGACCAGGTCAGTGGGCCGGACCCGCCGCTGACGTGGTCTGCAGGACTGGGTACATCTGGCGGACTGGCGGAACTCTCCCCTGACCTGGTCAGTGGGCCGGACCCGCCGCTGCCATGGTCTGCAGGACTGGGTACATCTAACGGACTGGCGGAACTCTCCCCTGACCTGGTCAGTGGGGCCGGAAATGCCCGACTGCCACTCTGTCTCAATGTACCAGTGCATGCCTGCTCAATAGGGATTCCTCATCGTATTGATGTTGGCTTCTCCATGACATCATCTCACGTTTTCCTTCGTTCTTGATATGTGAATAAGAAAGCTTTTCACATCTGTCTCGAAATTTTCAGTAACTCTGAAATGAAATAAATATTTTTCGCTTATATTCTGTTGGGGTACAACTAATACGATACAATTTTTTCCTTGAAGATAATGTTTGCTTATTTTACTTGCGTAGAAATTTTCCTATTCTAATTCACTTAATTCATAGCGTCCACGTACAGTGGGCATGCAATAAACAATCTACTTTCTTCCTTGATCCGCAGAGCGTTTCAAGTTAAAACTGAACAAAAATCATATGAGATCTAAAAGTGTTAATAACAATGAACAGACCAACGTACAAAAATGAAGTTGCATCGCCTCCGACCAGGTTGGCAGTTTGCTTTAAATTTTTCACAAAGAATAATTACTGCCAGGTTGGATCACACTTTGTCTCTTGTAAGGCTGCCTGGAGGTGAGAGATTGCGATGTCCTTTAAAAGAAGTGAAGTATGTAGACATTTTGAATAGTACTGTAGTGAATGGCTACGCTCGGTGATGATACAGGGTTTTGGTGAGCTAAATGAGACTTGTGGTCTGACTATTTTTTTCATTTGTGTGGTTCCAATATTGTAGCGCAAGAGGGAGACAGGCGGAGAAGGAACGAGTGAATGTTCCATCAATGAAGGGGTTGCAAGCCAGGAGTTAAACAACAAAATAGGCACAAAGGAACAATGTGCAGACGTAGCAAGATGAGGGTCAAAAATGCTGATCTGGAATTGTTGCTGTGGTTTGGCTGCGGTCAAAGAACGGTTAATATAAATTATTCAGGGTCAGTGATACGTGTGCTGAAGGCTGAAGGATTCATGAAATGAAATATGCACTGTTCAATTTTGATGTGTTACGTTGCGTTTATAAGTAGCGATATGTTCCTAGTACTTGAACTCCAAATGCACAGCCGACAAAGATGTTGTCAATGCTGCAGACGGAGTACAGTAGCTCATGATGTGTGGCGTTGTGCAGTTATTATACGGTTCTACGAAGTGGTTTACATGCTCCATGTTTATGATACTCCATGTTTATGAATATTTAGTTTTATGGGCGATGAAAGATATTAGTAAAGAAAAGGCGTTTCGGAAAGGTTCAAGATATGGTGCATTGATAAAGCTAGAATAAAATATGCGTTTGGATTGATATTGAAGTGCAGAGTTAGGATCGAGAGTATAAGAAGCGATGATGAAGTGCATGAGTGTTTAAGGATGGCTTGTAAGTAAGGCAAGTGGAGAGCACGAGTCTGAACTGACATGGAGAGCATAAGATCATAGAGGGCATTAGAAGTGCTGTGATGTGCCAGGCTGCGTGTAGTCATTTCACGAGCTGCCGTGTCCTCACAAAACAATTCGTTCGGTTTCAGCCGAGGCGGAATTTAGCCGAAATGGCTCACTTCCGGTCAGGGTTGGCATTTCAAAACCCACCAAAAAAACACAACAACCGACCAGTCTAGTGTTTCTTAAATTTAAAGTCACATGTGAATGCACAAATGTGTAAGAAATGCGCAATGCAGGCTTTTTGTTTTTCTTTAATTGACTCCATTTTCAAACTTAATACATTGAATCTAATTTGAACCTTAATTTCTTCCTATGGATTGTGCAACACAATTTGTACCATCACGTGGTAGTCTCTAGGCAGTGGTAGGTCTTAATTGCATCATCTTAGAGATCAGCATTTGGTCTCAAGTGTTTGAATATACACTGTAAAAAAAAATCTGTTAAAACAACGGAAAATTGTCTGGCAGCTTTTTCGCCAGAGAGTTTTTTTCACTCTGTTAGTCCGACAGATGCATAAATTGTTTCCGTCGAATTTACAGACATCTGTTGATTCAACAGACAGCGATAGACGCACCGTTAGTCCAACGGAACTATTGTTTTATCTCTGTTCAATTTACAGAAATATTGTGAACGTTCTGTATTTCGCACAGGGATCGTCTATATGTACGTTGTTAGAGCGGGTGAGGCCGGCATTGTGCCAGACGAAATATTGGTCCCCGTCTCTTCTCTAGAAACTATAAGAGCTTCTGTTGAATCAACAGAAACATAAAGAAGCCTCTGTGTAAGTGACAGTTTCAAGAGATTCTGTTACTACAACAGAGGAACCGGAAATTGGACGGTACTCTGATGCATCTGCCAGGTGCAGATACATAATGGTGCCCAAAAAGTATTACATGCGATGTACTTTTGTTACATAGAAGTATAGCTGCGAGGCTATGTGTACGGACCGCAGTGAACGGTGCAATAAAAGAACTAGTCGTAACTTCTTTCTGCTTCAAACACAAGAGTTGCGGTCAGTAATTTACCGCTATGACTTGTTAAATACTGATTTGCGACGGAAAGTGTATAGAAGAAAAAATTTTTATTTATATCTAATTAACTATGTTTAGGCACCGAAAAGTGGAAAATCAATTATGGTCCTCTCCTTAACATTTACCAGTGATCAGATGTAATATAGGAAGCTGGTATACTCAAAGCCTAATCATTCATTTTACAACTAAGTAAAGCAAGAGTAGGTACACTATATTTCTCTACAAGGCTTCATAAGTGCAGAAGCCTGCATGATATTATATTTTCAATTAAAATTCAAGCCATGAGTAAGGGAAAAACCACTAAAATTAAACATGTTCACTGCATTTCCACAGTTGTTATCGGTGGGTTTGGTTAGGTTGTAACTAGTACAACTGGGAAATTGACTTTAGTGCTCGAATACAATTTCATCCTTCCTCTAAGAAATGTGAAAATACAATTGCATGATAACATTTCCCAATGTATGATAACAGTTATATTTTAAAAAGTTTGTGAAACAGATAAGATGTCGTTTACTAACACCGGTACTTGAATGAGCAATTTACCGAATGGTACACATGAGGCCCAATACGCAGTGAACGTGTTAAAAGCAAAACAATTTTAGAAATGGATCATGCATGGTTATCTAGTGAAATCTAGATGGCATTGTGAATACTCTACATGATAGATATAGGGCCTATATTAATCATTTTTAAAATGCTATAACTAATCATATTATTTTTACTGAGCTATATTTATTAAATGTAGAAATTTAAAAACTTTTGTTGGAAAGCTAACTGAAAGAACCGTGTAATAAACAATGGATGCACATCTAAATAAGTCACTCATTCAAACATAAAACTTTTAATGAGAGATTGTGATTGTAATTCAATACAAGACAGTTTCTTCAGATACAAAATAAATAGGCAATACAGCCAATTCAAGACATTTAAAATATAAATAATTATTTAAAAAATTACTTTTAGTTAGAATAGCATTTGCTATTAAATTTTGTAGAAAAAGGCAACCATATATTAATCTTAATGTCAATTAAATTTTGGGGTTGTCTGTTTTTTATTTTAGTTTGCATAGAAAAATATTTAATTTTACTTGGCCTCCATCAATGACAACATAAGTTAAAAGCACATACAAATTTTTCTCTTCATAAACTCATGCTATTAAGGGTCAATTAAAAATCTACTCTTTTTTCAAACAATGGGTAATAAGAAAATCATAATTAATTTATGAAGCTTTGATTCAGTGAGTTAATTGGGATAAATGATGTAACTCTAAGTTTTACATTACCTTGGTATTGCACAGCTCTTTCTGAAACTGGATTTGATGTTCGAAGGACAGAAATGCTTGCACTTCACTCCACACAAGACTTCTTCGGCATTTTGGATATATAATGCTTCTTCAAATGCATGTTGCATTCAACATATTTCAGTTTCATCAATTATCGAAAACTTTTTTTAAGCGTACGCAAGGAGCCATTTTAACTCCTGTAATCTACTTCGCATCACTTACGGCCGCCATGACCAGTTGTAAACAAAGTCACGTGACGATTTTTCGTCACGTGACGTTTTTGGGCTCCGTCATTGGCCAATTGGCATCGCTCACGATCTTCTATTATATGGTCTTTAACCAGCTGAACGTTCAATTCCTTTGAAACTTAGTATCAATGATATAAAATGTAATATACACTTAGGTTATGGATTATTTGCCCTCCACTGTCCTGAATTCCACTACGATGAATTCCACTCTGGGCCCAGGAACAGGGACTAGTTTGCGACAGACGTTCGAAAGTGGACACGAGTAACGAGTTCTTTCTATTGTTGAAAATATATTCTACTCGACGCATGACTGGACATGAATTGAAGATATTTCTAGCGTTTTAGAGAGCATAAACGACTCAAATAAGGTTGATAAACATTTTCTAAAATTCATTTCCACATCTAAAACAATTAGTTTATAGTGGAATTTATTACAGCGAGTCTTTCATTTAATAAACAGCTTCATTTTTCTTTATTCTTTTATTCTTTTCCGAAGAAGTAGAGAAATTTAAAAATTTATAATAAATGAGCTCAACAAGTGTGCTCTATATTAAAACTATATAACGTGGCTCTATATTATTTGGTATATTGTTCACGAGAAACCAAAGTTTCTCAAAGAAAATATTATTTTAGTGAAGCATTAAATGAACTAACCAAGTATGGGCGAGGGCAGTTCTAGTCGCTACCTGTTCCAGTTTCAGTCACAGCCGAAAAGTTTGAGAACCCCTGCTATAAGGTATATCAGCGTTGAGTGTAAATAAAGTCGTGTGATCGAATTTGTCCGTTGATCACTTACAAATGATTAACATAACTTCTTTATGTATATATTAGGCTTTGAAAACGGCTCGTGCTTCATTTCACTTTTTCAACTTTGTAACTTTTATTCGCGTAAATTTAAATACCGCATTAACTTGTTCGGTAATACAGTATGTGATTCCATTACTGTATGCCATGCATTATTAGACTGTGTAATGTTTAAACAAGTTTAAAAATGGGATAAAAACGCTGCATGTTGTCCTGTTTTTCTTTTCACAGAGCACGGTTCATGTGTGAATAAAAAAAAGGACCTTCCTCCCTGACAAAGGCTTATTTGCAAATTCATATAGATCTCAATGAACACTTTTGTAGTATTTTTCACTTATTCGTATGCATGTTTACGCGGATGTACTTACGTATACATATATACACACACACACACACAAGTGAATAGACAATATATGTACGTACGTATAAACGCACAAGCCCCCAATTGCATTATGTTCCTCACATCCATAGAGAATGACAATATACACGTTTAAGTACGGTTATTTGCCAACTTATATACGGGCTATCCAATTCTGAGGCAGAATACGTCAACTTGTAAGCCATCTTTACGCTGCGTTGTCTGCATCGTAAATGAGAGGGAATGGACACATTTTCTGAATAAATTTGCACAGGCCTTTTATTAACGTTTCGCTTTCGGTCATGGCCATCATATATTTCTAGTTGGCAAATGGACGTATTCGCAACTTGAAACTCTTTACGCAGCGGTGATACTATAAATTCTATGTGTAGAGTATTATTAATTTTTTAAAAGCAGATGTTCCGCCAGAATTATTAATTTTTTTTCTCATACTTGGCAAACGCAAATCGGTAATGTGTTGGTTGAACAAAAAGTAAAACGACGACAGAGTAATACAAGACATACTGCAACATTAACAGCAATTGTGACAGATATTTGATCATGTTTTTACTGTTACGGACCATTGAAACAAGGGGAATTTATTCGAATTCCGTATCCCCTGAAGAGTCAGTCGAATCTGTAATATTCAGTTTGTCTGTGAAAACTACTCCCAAATGTAAAGAAGAGCCGTTGGATCAACGGACAACTTCCAAGATTCCGTTACAACAACGAAGAATTCAATTTACTCCCGTAATTTTTAATTGACCCGTGAAAACAACGGAAATTAGAAAAATTGTACGGTATCGAAACGAATTACGGATGAATTTGTTGATTTAACAGATAATATTCAGAAAACGGACTAGAAGTAACAATTTGTGTCATTTTAACAGATAATTCGTCTGTTTTTGTCTGTATTTTTGCAGTTTTTTTACAGTGTACTTCAAGAAGAATTCGAGCTCTCCTTGCCCCAAACCTACACCAAACATTGTCACAGACAATGCCGACTGGCTGTGTGGTCTGGCAGTGTGTATCCAGGTCGCATCACGGAACACAACTTCTGGAACTCTTCATTGATACCTGAACTAAATAAAAAAATTTCTAGACCAACGTTTATTTTTCATTTGTCTTCTTGGGGAGTGCAAAGGGACTAAGAAGTCCTCTTCCGTTTTACTGGTGATAGTGCAGTTGACTTCTCTATTGTTGGACGCTTATGCAGAAGAACAGGATATTGCAGTAGACCTAAAATGTTAACGCAGATGCCGAGCCTGCAGTATCATGTTACACTTGACGACGCTGGCAGCAAGACTGAGAGGGGCTGGAAATCAAAAGTTCATAAACTACCAAATCGTACTCCTGATAGGTCGGCAGCTTCTGCTTTTGACTGGAGTAGCTTTACTGCTTTCACACTGCTTGCAGAAATTTATGCATACATATAAAACATTAATTATGAGTATAATTCAAGAGACCGTAACTCAATAGAAAACACAAATACAATTAAACTTAATAAACATATAACCTGAGCTCATATTTCAAACCGGGTTTTCCAACCCTGCTACAGACAAACTCAAACTAAATGACCTGCGAAGAGGAATCAATTTTAGAACAAGTGAGAAACTGTGAGAGTTAAACAATTTAAACAATTTAAACAATTTATTTACCACAGGAGATACAGAGATAGAATGTTTCTTAAGTCTAGTACAATGGACAAGTTTGAATATAGCTACCTGTGGGCCCGAATAAGTTCAGCGACTTCTGGGGCATCCTACCATCAACATTATTCTAAGGTGTACAATAATGTTTAACCTAAATCACTTAACCTAGTTTCGCATTTGACTGATCAGTGAGATAATTTACTCGATAACAGCTATTTAATTTTACAATATAGGTTATATGGACTATATTTAGCAGTATATTCGATAAAGATTAAACAGCACACTGAAGGCAAATTACATATTACATATTATCCATGGCAACTTTCATTATTGGAAACAGTCATATATATATATAGGAGACAAGATTTGACTTGGTGATCTTACACGACTAATATTCCGATAGGAAGTGAGTATCGAGATTTCTTTTGAATACCTTGTAAGAATTACTGTCACGGATCTCCGCAGGTATTGAGTTCCAAGTTTTAGTTCCAACGAAGAGGATACTGTGTTGCGACCGGGCCTTTGAAAAATTTGGAAGCATGAATTTACTTCTATTTCGGGTTAAATGGTCGTGATGACCAGTTTGCGCACTTAATAATAGTTTCAGGCTATTGTCGCCATCATTTCTTAATGTTTTGTAAATTAAATTACAAATGGAGATTTTGTAGAGATCTGAAAGTTTAAGTATTTGTAAATTTTTGAATGAATCATTTGTGTGAGCATTATATTCTAGATTCTTTACCGCTCTGATTGCTCTTTTTTGCAGAGTAAAAATTATAGTGGATTTATTTTTATCAGTTCCGTGCCATGCTTCTATTCCGTACTGCAAGTATGGTGAAATGAGCGTTCGGTAGAGCATTCGTAAAGCTGTTTCAGGCAGGTAATTTTTAACTTTATTCAGGATTCCGATGGATTTCGATAATTTAGAACTAATATGAGAGATGTGCTCTTTAAAGGTCAGATGTTTATCTATTATGATGCCCAGAAACTTGCATGAATTGGTTTCTTCGATTTCTTCTTCGCCAATTTTTATTTGTGGGAGAGATATGCTTTTCTTGTATGAGAATGTAATATATTTTGTTTTATCGATGTTGAGGCTTATTTTATTAGCTTTAAGCCATAATGAAACCTTATGGAGTTCATTATTTATACTTTCCGCAATCATAGCGGGATTTTGGCTCGGAAGGACCGTAGAAAGCGTGCTGTCATCGGCAAAAAGTATGAATTTGAAAAATGATGTTGATTTGATAATATCATTTATAAATATCAGAAATAGGAGAGGCCCTAGGACAGACCCTTGTGGAACTCCATGGCTAATTGTCTGTGGGTCTGATTTTGCGTCGTCAACAACAACGTATTGCTTCTGATTCGTTAGGTATGATTTGAACCAATCATGTGCAATACCTCGAATGCCATAACAGTGCAGTTTCGAGAGTAATATCTTATGGTCCACACAGTCGAATGCTTTTCGAAAGTCAAGAAAAACGGAGAAAACAAGCTTTCCTTCATCGATATTAGAGTAAAGGTACTGTAGATGATTTAATACAGCCTGTGTCGTTGATTTCTTAGAACGAAAACCGTATTATCTGTCATAGAGAAAAGATTTTTGTTCAAAATACGAATACACTTTTTATACACAATTTTTTCAAATATTTTGCTCATAATTGGTAAAACAGAGATAGGTCTATAATTATTAACGCAATTTTTATCACCATTTTTAAAAATAGGGGTGACTCTGGCAGTTTTGAGAGAGTTGGGGAAGATACCTTGGGAAAGTGAATGGTTGATAATATTTGATATGCACGTTGCTATTATATCAGCAATTGACTTTACAATTTCAGCTGAAAATGTATTTAATCCATTTGATTTATTTTTCAAGTTGTTTATGCACGGAATTACATCGGAGGGATTAGTTGGCGTGAAAAAGAAAGAGTTGTGTTCACGGACATGGTTCATGTATTCCAAGTGGTCTGTAGGTTCACTAACAACACTATCGGCTATATTTTTTCCTATATTTACAAAAAAGTTGTTAAACACTGTTGCAATATCTTGTTTATCATGATATTTTACATTTTCGTGAACGATGGACTCAATTGTTTTTTTAGCGTTATTATTCGGTCTATAGCAAGAATTAAGCAGGCGCCAAGTTTTTTTAATGTCAGTTTTGTATTCAGTGAATTTGCGCGTAAAGTAGTTTTGTTTCGATGTTCGTATTTGATTTGTCACATGATTCCTGAATCTGTTATACGTTAATCTAGAGATTCGTCCTTCGTATAGTAAGGCTAAGTATGCTAAGTTAGACAATGGGTGGTAAAACATTTTAAACGCTCTTATGAAAAAAAAAAAATTTTCATTATGTAAACTCACTTTTGTGATGATTAAATACTCGCACACACCAGCATCGCAATTGAGGACTGCTGCTCAGGCTGCTGCATAAGCGACCGTGCTGCGCTGGCGCATCCGTGCATTTTTTTCTCTACGAGCCATTTTCAAACCGCGTTCTTTGAAATGAAATGCAGTTAATTAACACTGATCAATTATTATTAATAAATTAACAATTTCCTTCATTTCTCGCTTAGTAATTCACAAAAGAGACAAATAGTTCTCGTAATTTCAATTTTCACGTATCTAAAGTATGTACAATCGAATGTGTCCACAAGTTACTTCGCTTCTGCCACTTATCAGCTTTGAATCTTAATACATCCTGCCTTCTCGTGCGCTTCGTACGCTTTACATCCAACACTTTGTTTTCCTTTGACTTAACACTTCTCTATCATACTTCATGATAACGAAATAGAGCTGGACGAATCATGTTCAACCTCTTTCATGCACTTGAGTCACATGAACACAAATGTTGGTTACAAGTAAATTACTGTTTACAGCCTGGAATCGTTTTTTTTGACGATACCAGCATCACACCTAATTTAGAGTTATAATTTACATGAGATCACAATATTTAATTAAAGCTAGACAATGGAAGTAACGTTCCACTTCGTTAGACACCACACAGTCACTCCTTTTTGATGTTACAATTGTACTTTTTATAAGTTATGAAATATAGATCAAGGTATGTTGATGAACTTTTTTTAGTAACGACACGTGTCAGGGTAAAGATAAAACATCTCGTAAATTGTAGAAATTCAAGTTAAACTACTATTTTCTCTGTGAATGCAAGATCTACAACATAATGCCAAAATTTCTGCACTTCAAGCTGTACAAGAGGTCCCTCCATACAACCAACTTCTATAAATCCTGGCAGACCAGCCTCCTTTCTCGGGAGACCAACTTCAAGACGAAGACCATTGTAAAGTTACCCTCCGAGCTATCTGAATGCCGCAGCAGAATCTTTCAAGCCTTTCCTGGAGTGACCCGGGCTGCGATCTATAGTGTTCTTAAAATGAAAATGTTGTAATAGAAACTGAGAGAACTCACGACAGAAAACTGTGTAATTTAGGAATTTCAAACGATCTTCAGCCCTGTGATCCAGACGAAGTTGTGCATAATTATAGTTCTTTTCCGTTGAGCAATCTTCTCAAGTTCTTATAGGCATTTGTTCTGGATTTTTGCTAACCCGATTACAAGATTTATTTTTTCAAGTACGTCCTTAATTTTGAATAGATGGCTTGTACAGCAAAAATTTCCTTACCAGACCAAAATTTTCGACTTCACTGGGCAATTGCAATCACTCACATTCAAATATCTTTATGGCTTCAAACCTTCAAAATTTTCTTAGGAATATTTTTGAAGATCGACTAATTTTGAACAAAACTAGCAATATTGAGAGTATGCCATCAATTAATACTGATCCTAGTAAATTCCTCCCAATTGCTAAGCCAATGCAAAAATACTCTTTGGATGAAGATAAGGTAAATAACTTTCTGCGTACACTCAAAAATTTATATTTATTGCACGATGATATTTATGAGAAGCTAATTTGATCCGGCAGATGCCCAGGTCTTCTCTATGGACTACCAAAAATTCATAAACCTAACTTTGCGACTACGTCACCATTTCGACCGATTTTTGCCGCTTCCGTCCTTTTAAGTCATAGGTTTAACCAAAAATTATTTTAAGTTTCTTTTAGAACTATGTTTGCGAAATTCTTTCTTTATATTCAATGGCCGTATATATAAACAAATTGAAGGGTTGGGTATGGGTCTCCCTTTAGGCCCTACTTTTGCCAATATTTTCATGTGCCACAATGGTAAATCAGTGTGTGACTTCATTCAAACCCGGTTTTTATCGGCGCTATATTGATGATACATTTGTCTTTTTCAAAAACAAATTTGATGCCCATATTCCTTTGTTCAAGATTTCAATTCCTGGCATCCGAATATCAAACTCACTTTAGATCTGGAAAAAAATAACCAATTGAATCATCTTGATATCAATGTTCACCGATCGGGAAATAAATTCATAACCTCAGTCTACAGAAAACCAACATTCTACGGGTTAGGTCTAAGTTACTCTAGTTTCTGTTGCAAGAGATTTAAAATTAATAGCATCTCAACCCTTATAACTCGTGCCTATAATATTTGTTCAAATTACACTGACCTCCATTAAGAATTTACTTTTTGCAGTCTTATTTCGCAACTAATGGTTCTCAACATTCTGTTATTTTTCGTGAGATTAATAAGTTCATGAATAGTAAATTTATTCCGAAATCTCGTGTTCAAGCTCTAAACTATAGTTACTGTTTTTGCCATATTTTGGATTTCAATCAGAAAAGTTGAGAAAAGACCTTTTAATGCTTATGACTAAATTCTCCTGGAAATTTCCTTTTGTATTATTTCAGTTAACTAACGTACCTTTAGATCATTTTTTTATTTATATATGTGCTCCCGACCGGCATGCGATCTTCTCTCGTCTATAATTTCAGTCGGGCGCATTGCGCATCGCAGCATCCTGGTTCCACCCACCGAGAACATGCAGGTGTAAAGTCATCGTACAGGTCGCTTACTTACTTCTCCTACTCATTCTAGCATCAGACAACATTGTAGTAATGGTTTCTGTGAACAGATTATTGCCATTGGCAGATTTAAAATATTAGATACTTGTACCGCTCGGTTAGACCTACGTATATTAGGGTCAATATTCATTCATAAACTTAAACCTTCTCTCAACGAAATGCAGAATGCATACTCTCTCAAAATAGTCAACACATAAATTAATATTATATTTTTTATTTGTTAATTTGATTTTCGTGCTTATATTCTGAGCTTCTGGATTTTGGGTGTACTGACTTGTACATTATTTTATTTGTAGACTTTTTGTTGCGAATGAGCCTAGGCTCGAAACGTTCAGAGCAAATGTTTTTGAAGTTTTTCTTCCCTATTTCTTTCGTTGTAAATTTACTTCGCCAAAAAATTCTTCTTTGTACGTATTTATATCTTATAATTTGATCTCAGTGAGATTTTACATGCAAGAACCAGAGCCGTGCCATCTTGATTTTGATCCATTAGTTATGATAAACGGATATATTTCACCTTGAGTAAAGTTTCCGTTTACTTTAATGACCAAAAGGGCAAAACTAAAATAACTGGTATAAAAAAAATCACTTGGAGTTTCAATATTTCAAGAATTATTTATAAGCTCGCTTTCACAAGCTAAACTTTCAATGAGAACGCATGCCGCCGATGCACTGAGTTCAAAGAATTACAGGTTGGTAATGACGGCAACAGCAACGTAACGTTGTCATGTACTCGTCAAATTATCACTTTCTCACGCAGCCGTGAAAATGTCATTGAATTCTTCTATTCAAATTTTTCTTTGGAATGCTCAGGGTTGTAGATGATCATTACAACAACACAGATAACTGACTGTAGGTTTGTGGTTCATTATAGTTCAGTGCCCGAGTAAAGGCAAAATGTTTGAAAAGTTGCTACAAAGTGAGTGCATTTATTGTTCATTCGTGACTGGAGAAATTTAATTAAACAACGAGTGATAAGTGGGCAGAGATAAGACGGATGTCGCACTCTGCACACAGCGAGTCTTATCAACAAGTCTTCAGGGTGAGGGCAGGACAAAGTTATACCTTCAGTGCTCTGGGTGAGGTTTTGCTGAGACTCCATCACTGCCTGCGTTTTGTGCCTAGTTAGAGAGAAGCCTCGCTTCGCCAAAGTGTTTATCACAAGCAATGAGTGTAATATAAACAATGAATGTAATATTAACAATGAGTGTAATCTAAACAATGAGTGTAATATAAACAATGATTGTAATATAAACAATGAGTGTAATACAAACAATGAGTGTAATATAAACAACTAACAGGACCCGTGGAAATTCCACGGACAATATCATCAATAAGCTTTGGAGACCCGTGAGAAAATTCCGTCAACATCACCTAACAAATTTGAATATAACATATTCTAACCTATCTTGTTCTAACATATGCTAACTAAATCTATCTTAACCTAACATATGCTAACCAAATCTATCCTAACCTAACATATGCTAACCAAATCTATCCTAACCTAACATATCCCATCCTAACCTAACTTTAACCAACGTCATCCTAAGGCTAGATGGACCCGGGAAAAAATTTGGTCAATATTACCTAACAAATTCTTATATAACAAATTTTAACCTAACTCATCCAAAACTAACATATACTAACCTATCCTATCTCAAACTATCGTATCCTAAGTGTAGCTATCTTGATAATTAGGAAAACATAAATAACATAAACCCGTAAAAGTTTCGTCAACATAACCTACTTCACCTATCCTAACCTAACATATCCTAACCTGCCCCAACCAAAGCTATACTGATAATATGCCACAAATAAAAAATGCATACCCGTGAAAAAATTTCGTCAACATTAGCTAACAAATTCGACCATAACCCATTCTAACCTAAGCTATCCTAACCTAACATATTCTAACCTATCTCTTCCTGACCTAAGCTAACCAAACCTATCATGATAATATGTCAAACATAAAAAAACGTGGACACGTGAAAAAATTCTGTGATTATTACCTAACCTATCCTAACCTAACCTATTCATTAACATAACATAACTAACCTACCCTAACCTGACCCAACCAAAGCTATACTGATAATATGTCAAAAATAAAAAAACGTGTACCCATGAAAAAATTTCGTCAACATTAGCTAACAAATTCGACCATAACCCATTCTAATCTAAGCTATCCTAACCTCACATATTCTTACCTATCTCTTCCTGACCTAAGCTCACCAAGCCTATCATGATAATATGCCAAACATAAAAAACGTGGACCCGTGATAAAATTCTGTCATCATTACCTAACCTGTCCTAACCTAACATATCTTAACCTATCCTAACCTGTCATATCCTAACCTGTCATATCCTAACCTGCCATATCCTAACCTGTTATATCCTAACCTATCATATCCTAACCTATCATATCCGAACCTATTTCATCCTATCCTAACATAACTTAACCAATGTCATCGTTAGGCTAGGTGTACCCGTGAGATAATTCGGTCAACGTTACCCAACAAATTCTAACCTAACCTATCCTACCATGTATACACTAAGCTATCCTATGCTACCCTAAGACTTTCTGATAATTTGTCAAACATAAAAAACCGTTGACCCGTGGATGAATGTCGCCAACATTACGTAACCTATGCTAACTATCCTAACCTAACCTATCCTAACCTAACCTATCCTAACCCTACCTATACTAACTCAACTTAACCAATGTCAATGTTAAGCTAGGTGGACCCGTAAAAAATTCGGTAAACATTACCCAAGAGATTCTAACATAACATATTCTGACCTAGCCTATGCTAACCTAACATATACAAACCTATCCTATCCATTCTGCTTGTTTCTGTATATATGGTATCTTCGTAGACACGATAACGCGAGTCATGGCGCCTTCAATAATTACTGTAATTTGAAATCAAATTCGTATGCAAAGCAAAGTTTGAAAAAAATAAAAAAGTAAAAGAAAAATCAAAAAATAAAAACAAATAAAAACGAATAAAAATAAATGAATAGCCTACATAGAAAATATTAAAGTAGAAAAAATTGGAATAAATAAAAAAATTTAAAAGAATGATATATATAAATTAGTAAAATGAAAAACTTGAATTTAAAAATAAAAAATGAAATAAGCAACCTATACATGATTTAAAAAATGAATATGTAAAAATAGAGAAAAAAAAGAAATAAAATATAACAAATTGAGAAAAAACAAATAAATTGAAAAAAATGAAAAAAGAATTACAATTCGGAAAAAAAATCAAAAAAATATAAGGTAATGGAAAAAATAAAAATTGGGCATGAATAAAAAATTACAAAATGAATAACAATTACAAAAAATTTAGTTGAAAAAATAATTTAAAATATCAATGAATAAAAAATTGAAATAAATTATAAAATAATTACCAAATTAACGAAAGTTAACAAATAAAAAATGAATTACTAAATAAAGTAAAAATTAACGTACAAAAAATATTTAATAATAAAAAATATAAACACCCTCCCCTAACTCACCTATCCTATCAAGCCAATTAGATGTAGAGCGTTACCCACGAATTTATTTTTAGGCGTATTAATTTATAGATGAGTGTAATACAAACAATGAGTGTAATATAAACAATGAGAGTAATATAAACAATGAGTGTAATATAAACAATGAGTGTAATATAAACAATGAGTGTAATATAAACAATGAGTGTAATATAAACAATGAGTGTTATATAAACAATGAGTGTAATATAAACAACGAGTGTAATATAAACAATGAGTGTAGTATAAATAACGAGTGTAATATAAACAACGAGTGTAAAATAAACAATGAGTGTAATATAAACAACGAGTGTAATATAAACAACGAGTGTAATATGAACAATGAGTGTAATATAAACAATGAATGCAATATGAACAACGAGTGTAATATAAACAATGAGTGTAATATAAACAATGAGTGTAATACAAACAATGAGTGCAATATAAACAACGAGTGTAATATAAACAACGAGTGTAGTATGAACAACGAGTGTAATATAAACAATGAGTGTAATATAAACAACGAGTGTAATATAAATAATGAGTGTAATATAAACAATGAGTGTAATACAAACAATGAGTGCAATATAAACAACGAGTGTAATATAAACAACGAGTGTAATATAAACAACGAGTGTAATATAAATAATGAGTGTAATATAAACAATGAGTGTAATATAAACAATGAGTGTAATATAAACAATTAGTTCGGTATGTAAAACGACTGACAACAAATTCACCAAAATCCGCGCATGAACATTGCAGGAGGTTCATACGAACAACAGTCAATGGTGGAAAAACTTTTGACCTGAGGCCTCCACATCGCGAACAGGTGCAGGTGAGACTTTCTTCTTTTGATGAATATTGCTCAACCAATATTCTAGTGTAAACTCTCAAGTGACGCGATAACGTTCTAATTGTGCCTAAGATTGTTCAGTATCGACCAGCTAATGCTCAAATATTTGAAGCCATGAGTAGATATCACCCATCATGTAGTTTGTTATAGTTCGCTAGGAGCTAGACGGAGAAGGATGGATCGTTTTCTAGTTCCATCTGGCAATTTCAATGAAGCTTTCAATGAACAAAATCGAGGGAGTATTGTTTGCCAGGTTGTACGCGGGGAAGAATTCTATGCAAATATTGCGCCAATAACAATGCTCAACTAGAACATTTAAATTTCGCATTATTCTGTGGGAGTTATACGCGGTGCCTCATGTCGCTATGGGAGCGTCGAGCGACACCGTTGTGAGAAGTAATGAAATGAACAAACTTGCAGCCGAGTTACTTATAGAAAATTCATCAACCAATTATACATAATAGTTTGAATGCTTTTTGACTTTCTGGATAGAGACAGGGAGTAAAGACCACAGACAGCTGTGCAGGTGTCAGACAATTGTGCTCACGACCAACTCGTTGCCTTAACGTTGCCTCACCAGCAGCGGTGCGGAGTCGGAGGAATGAATTTGCCGCTCTGACTCCAACGCAGACCATATGTTTTCAAACTCTGTGACTCCGATTCCAGCTTTTCAAAATTTGCGACTTTATCTCCACTCTGTCACAATTTTGAGGTGAATATTTCATTTTATAGTTGTTGCAGTTATTGCAACCTGAGTATATGGTTTTATTTTCTTTCTTTATAACTTAGATTTAACAACTGATAAAATTATGGTAAAATCAAGGTTTATTATACATATTACAGACACGTGCCCTCTGAGTAGGCAAGGTAGGCAGTGCCTACGCTGAGAAGTAAAGGTCAGCATCAACAATATTTTCTCTGATAAAGCTTCAAAGTATGCCCAAAATCCAACGAAACTATATTGCTTGATCCAATTACTATGCTCGAAATACCCAAAATTTTGATATATGTGAAGCTCAGGCAGGCACGATGTGCACTGCTTTACATTCCCTGCACCTACACTACGCAGAGCAACACTGCAGTACAGGCGCCACGCTCTACACCGAGTTATATTGCAGCTATAATGGGCAGAGTAGTTCTGCTTCCGTCTCAGCGGGCCTGCTGATACGTTTTGTATACGAATGAAATCCGCTTCTAGCTTCAATATATATAATTTGATTCCATTTTTCATTCTCTGCAAACTTTTTAACATATATTTGATACCTATTCAGTTTAATAAACAGTACACCTATTTCCTATTTATTTTGTATTGTGCGCGAGTGGGAATGTTTGCAGCAAGAAATTCGGTACTACCGCACAAACTACACTGTAGCTGAGG
The DNA here is from genome assembly GCA_030386875.1 of Morinoia aosen. Taxonomy (NCBI): domain Eukaryota; kingdom Metazoa; phylum Arthropoda; class Malacostraca; order Amphipoda; family Talitridae; genus Morinoia; species Morinoia aosen. Next base: position 18,657,068 of record CM059576.1, on the reverse strand, counting down.
CAGTGCACTGCTCTCAGTTACATGGGTGTCACTAACTGAGGCTTTTGCTGCTGCTGTGTTATTTTCACTGCAGCTAGTTGTTATTTATATATATATTTCTTTGTGCATCTCAATATCTATATTGTTTTATCCTAAAACGGTTCCAAACCTTCAATATGAAGAAGTAATTAACATTTATAGAAACTAGTGTACACAGCAGTCAAAAGTGACGGGATGAAATGATTTCCTGATAATTTCCTTCCAGACGTGGATGCTAAACAAACATATCCATCCCAATGGTACCCGCGATAAAAAATATTCTTGTATATGTACACTGGTGAAACTCGTCTCGCAGATACGGTCATTGAGCGTCCTTGTGAGCGTCACAGAGCGACGGAATAAGCAGACACAAAACCAATAAACTCATTAAAGGGTGTTATTAGGTAAGGCTGTAATACAGTATTTTGTAATACGAAATACCCTTCCGAACTCGTCATCCACGTAACGGACTCTAGTATATCAGGGATCTGGGTCTTCTTTTGTTTAATAACTTGTTATAATGCAGCTGTAAGCGAAAATGAGCGTATCAATTTACCAGTGAACTGAAACCAAGACAACGAGTGCTAATTTTCTCCTCTTTATTCTTACTACAGCTTTTTTACTTTAACTTAAAAAGCTCAAGTTTCATTTAAAAAAGATCAAGCTTCATTTAAAAGTTTCAGGTACGCTTTATTTAAAAAAAGATCGAGTTCAATTTTGAAAAGCTTATGTTTCTAAAATTACATACCTATGTAATAATAATATAATTGAATTTTATTCGTGGGTATGCATATTTATTTGAAAGTACTGGCACTGAAAATAGTGTGAATCGAATATCATACAGAACAAGCGGCTGTGATTTTGCACTCAATTTGACAATCTTCAAGTTTTACCTATGAATCATTTGCTAAACAGACCATCTTTACTTTTATCTATTGACAAAAATGATGCGAATAAACTTTATGTTTAAGTAAATATGTGTCAATTAGCAAATTGCACTGACTGAAAAATTGAATATTACTGAGCTTCAACTTTTCAGTCAGTGCAATTTGCTAATTGTCCCAGAGTTATTTATAACATAAAGTTTATTTGCATCATTTTTGTCAATAGATATATGTAGTACCGATGATCTGTTTAGCAAATGATTAATGGGTAAAAGTTGAAGAATGTAAAACTGTGCGCAAAATCACAGCAGTTGCTTTGTCTGACATTTTATTCACTCTACTTTCAGTGCCAGTACTTTCAAATAAATATGTATTCACACGAATAAACTTCAATTTTATCATTATTACATAAGTATGCAATTTTAGAAACACAAGTTTTTCAAAATTGAACTCGATTTTTTTTTAAATATAGCCTACTTGAGACTTTTTGAATTAAACACGATCTTTTCTGAATTAAACTTGAGCTTTTTTAAATTGAATTTGACCTTTTTTAAATTGAATTTGACTTTTTTTAAATTAATCTTGATCTTTTTTAAATTGAGCTTGAACTTTTTTGAATTAAAGTTAAGAAGCTGTAGTACATCCCTGTTTCTTTAAAAGGGGAGGGAAGGAGGTGATGTTACCCTGATGACGCTACGAGAAGGTCGAGGTGTAGGGTTTTTTTGGTGTACGCGATTTGTCATATATTATTGGGATCGATACTTTTGTAAAAAATATTTTTCAGATGTGGATCAAAAACCAATATACCCAAACCCAACAAAACCCGCGATTAAAATACTCTTAATCTTGTGCACTGGTGAAACTCTCATCAAAAAATAGTCATCAAGCTTCCTTGACAGCGTGCTGAAGTGGCAGACCAACTGAGCTTTAACATGACTTTCCCAGTTTTCTATGTTATCTTATACCTTTCCTATACTTTCCTCAACCTCAACTGGTGATATTCTATGCAACCTAATCTAACCTACCAATACACGTGATATTCTATACAACATAATCTAACCTACCAATACACGTGATATTCTATACAACCTAATCTAAGCTACCAATACACGTGATATTCTATACAACCTAATCTAACCTACCAATACACGTGATATTCATTCCGACTCCCAATCTGCTGGGTTAATATACCGAAAATAATTGTAGAGCTGATGAAGCTTGTATCACAGATACGCTCATCACACACTTGCGGCTGGTGGGTGTGACGGACGGACGGGCGCGGCTCCTTTTATAATAGTGATTAGCGTGTTACGAAACCTACAGAAAAATAAACACATATCGGTCATTCTTAGTTGTAAGTTATTGACTATTTTTAAATGAACTTTAGAAACTCAACACAAATCGCGTTCCCTAGTGTGTGCGTGATGACGGACACAAACAATTTTATCATGTATCTGTCTTACGTACGTAAGCTTTGAAGCTTTTCAAGAAAATCACAATTAGGAAACCAATATTCAATTTCCAAAATCTTTGGCCTCATACTAAATGGTAGCCAGGTTACTAGTGAAACTACTCTTAAAATCATTTTTCCACATTATCTATGAAAAATTTCAAAGGATCATGATAAATGTAAACAAAAGAAGGAACAAAGAAAATTAATTTCACTAAAAAAAACGATTGTGTATTCTTGATACCATCATGCAAGTGAAAAGGTGTCAAATTTACACAGGAAAATAATCCAATAGAATGTTTTCTTGTATTTCTTTAGCTTTATTCTTGGTGCTATCAAAGCTATCGACTAGAATAGTGGGACACACGGACGGACAGACGGACGTGGCTGTTATTATAGTATAGATCGGTAAATTTAAAAATTTTCTACGTAATTTCTTCTATGTTATTGCATTGGGAATCTGCTTCCTTTGTATCATAGATACCCTTCAAAAGATACAAAACCTAGCATCCGCTCACTTTGGTTATTAGGCTTACAAATATTGAGTGAAAATTAAATCTATTGTTAAGGAAATGCAGCTTACCACGAGGAAAATGATGGTGAATGTGTCTGTGACGCTCATAAGGATGCTTAATGACTGTATCTGAGATACGAATTTCCCCGATGCAAAGGTACAAAGATATTTTATCAACGAATAGTGTTTAGATGGATCTATTTGTTCGTCATCTATATCTTGACTTTCTTGAAAGAAAGTATCGATAATCGTCATTTTTGGTAAGTTATGCACTTTAGTTACTTATATAATGCGGACAAGCATATGCAATTGCACGTTTTAAATTATAAAAACGCTAGCAGGACGAACAAAAATTCCACGGTCAATATCATTGTTTGAACCCATTAAATAATTTCAATAAACCTATTCAAACGTCACAAATCTTCACAAAAAATAACCCAATCTAGCCCAACATACACTAAATAACTTTAAATAACGCACCCTTACCCAACATAACCTGATCCAACAAAACCTATCTTAACCCACTATAGCCTATCCTGACCAAAGCTATGCTAGCGGAACATAATCTATATTAGCCTCACTTATCCTAACCATTTTCGGCGAGCCATTCTTTCCTCCTGGCTGAGTATCAATGACATGATACTCTTACAGGGATGTACGTGATTGGGGTTCCCCAGGCCCCAGTCATGCCCGAGCTTTTAAGGTTTTGTCTACCTCTCGTATAGTGCCGAGGAAACAATTCCTTGGCACGACCCGGATTTGCCGCGTCAGCGTTTGCACGCCAACTGCATGCACCACCACAGGGTTCAAACCTGTGCAGGAAGCGTGGCACGCAAGCGCTCTGTGCTCTCAGCTACTTATCTTAACCTAGCCTATCTTAATTCAACTATTGAACCTAATGATCTAATATCCTTACATGGTCTATTCTAGACTATCGTTACATATCCAACCTCGATCTATCTCATGATAAACTAGCCTAAGGTATCCTAGCAGGACCCGTGAAAATTTCGCGGTTAATATCGTGGTAAATCTCGGTGAACTATTGGAAAAATTCCATCACAACCAATTCTAATTTAATTGAACATGTATTCTAACCTAACCCAACACAACCTATTTTAAACCTAACTCAGCATAATCTATTACCTAAGCTAACTTAAAACCATACATAACCTATTGTAACCTAACCAACATAACATATAATCTAACCCAACACAGCCTATTTTAACCTAACGCAACGTCACGTATCATAACCCAATAATTTAGCATGTATACCGCAATGACTTCTGTATCAAAACACAAAGGGTGTGACACACATAGATCTATAGATAGATACGTTAGCTCGTATAATCATTTAAAAACATTATCATAAAAATCTTAATATTAGTTTATGCTTTCTTAAAACTAGAAAGTGACCAGGAGGTAAAAATTAAAAAATATAATGATACAGTGAAAGACAATATTATTCCTCTAACCGAACCAAAGAAATGTGCAGGAATTTCCATTAGTAACTCATGTTAACTTGACCTTGAGACTAGGAAGTGAACAAAACAAAGAGATCAATAAAATATAAAAGTAACAATAAGACTCAACCTTAACATGCCACTCCGGCTATACAAATTTTTCAGTATAGTAGTTTCTGGGCTGTGTCCATTCCTGAATTTAAGTTACAAAATAGCCAATCTCTGACGATCAGACATAGGCCACCAGTTTCGTTACAAAATATATTTCTTCGAAGTCTTTAGGTGATACATGTAAGTGCTAATAACTCGCTTATGAAGTTTCAAAAGAACCGTTATGTGTTGACTTGGATATCGTGCCGTCATTGGAGTTGTATACAAATTATTGCTGCGAAGGCGCTTTTCAATTAACACCAATATTTATAATTTCGATTTGATGAAATAACTTGAGGAATTGGTACTTGGCCAATACAGATTGAGTGCAAATTAACCATGGAGTTGTTTTATTCATAGTTCGAGGCTCACCTGATAATACCCTATTTTCGAGCCTTTTCCCTAGCCTATTTTGAGCTCTGAGGAACAACAGCGATGGCGAATGCAGCACATTATAAAAAAAGTACTTCGCAAGTGACCCAATGGGACAAACCTAAAGCAAAAGTTGTGGGCAGAAAATAACATGACAACGCAAAATGTAGATGTATGGGCAAGGAACAAACCCTGAAGCTTCATGTACCTGAACCTTGAATTCTCAAATTATCATAAAAAAATATTTCAAAAGAAAACAGCTGTAAAACACGTATGAAAACTGCAAACAACAACACTGCTCATCACGATAAAGTAAGTTTTTAATAATGTAACACTAAATCATCAGAATTTTCTCATATAACCTTTTTTATAATCATAAGTTTTTGGATATCTACGTCACGCAATGGTTTTATAGATCACAAAGGCATGTAAATACAGAAACAGTTGTGAAAAGCAACGAAAATTCAAGCCTCTTGTCGATCTAGGAGACTATTCGGGCAAAAGTAACACAGATGAAATTAACAGCATTTAAAGGCAATTTTTACAATTTAAACAATTTCATGGAATTGAACTACTTAAATTAAATGCACCAAACCATTACAAAGAGCCGCTAGCGACAAACGCTTGAGGTGTGATACTGTGAACAATGCAAATGATGAACAGGTACCGATAAATCTCAATTTCAAACCGCACTTGATGGCTAAAAACTAATTAAAGATTTGAGGCAGAAGGGGCTAGGCTATTCCAATATTTAACCGAATGATGTAAAAAAAAATTTTGAGCCCACACTGAGGGAAAATTAGGGAACCTTCAAGCTAAGATCGCCCTTATATCGCATGGAATGACAGTGACACAGCCTGCTGAGAGAGCTAGCTTTCCTGCAAGGCAGCTCGTTCGATCATCCCTGTAGTACTTGAAGAAGGTTACGAGCTCAAATACTCGTGGATGTGTACAACGGTGAGAACTCTGGCCCTGCGATACACCTCGTATATATCATTACTACGAATATATACAGGAATTTAAAAACGCGTATTGGATAATTAAGATTTCACACGAACTATAAATTTGAAACTAAGTCAGTTCTATAAAACTTTTCGAAGACCAGCTCCATCTCCAGTTAACAGTCTTCAAAGATAAAAATGAAGAACAAAATCAGTCTCTATACAAAATACATGGGCATATAAAATCTGCGAGTAAATTTGCAATGGGTAAGAACTATTTGCTCTATTGAGCTCTGGCTTTTCTTTAGAGATAAAAAGAGATTATAGAATACGTAAATCTAAATTATTTGATGCTGTGCGTAAAATAAAAAAATTTCCTCTGCTATGCGGTCACAACACAGCTTGGTGTGAAGGCGGATAGATGAATGAGGCGGTTGGGTCAGAGGTCTTCCGCTACTGTAGCTGACTCCACGGTGTTGGGCAATTCTAATATGGAATGGCAAAGTCGTCATGCCGACATAGCCAGATGTGCACTGTACACAACTAAACTTACACACGATGGATGCTCGCACCCGTTTAGGAATCACGTCCTTGTAGTAAAAGAAGGAGCCAATTTTTAGTGAATTAACAGACACACTGCACAGTTTTAAAGCAGGAAAATGACGTTTAAAAAGAATTTCTTTATCTCATGACATTTTGTCAGTGTAATCTCCAAAATAGGGAAAAACGCAATAGAGACGTTGCAGTGGTTTTATCACGGCGTTGGTTACGAAGTATTTCTTAGCCAAAAATTTCTTAAAATGAATATTGACAACCAAAGTAGGGCACCCATTATTATTTAATAGGGTCTTTACAGTATTAATTTTGAATCTATAGTTGCAGAAACAAAAAAAGCTTAGGCCCAGACCAGTGAATGTCGTTTTTCGAAAGACAGATGAACTGCCACATGAACTGAACGTCTGACCGCTTCTAGTAATTTTAGAATAAAAAAAAGCTAGACAATTATTGGTCTCTATTTCAATTGTGAATTTTATCGACGGGTGCTTTGAGTTTAAGAAATCCCTGAAAAAAGGTGCATGGCTAGGGTCTCTAAACAATAAAAACGTATCATCAATATATCTACGATATAATATACTATATACATGTGACAAAATTTTCATTGCTCGACCTTGTAGCCGTCGGAGCTTAATTATACCAAGTGAGGGTACACCAATGAGAAACACACTATAACATCTTCAGAACACGAGATACACATCCTCATGCGACAGTTTGCGCTGTAAACCAATAGATCTGCTCATGTTATTACACATCTCTTTGATGAGGTATCAAAGCAAAGTCTGTCATCAAAAACGACTAAGAATTCACAATTCGTGGACTCTATCAAGTAAACACTATTAACAAGTGTCGATACCGTCGTACAGTCGACGTGAGGGTTCGTGGAAAAGGGGCTGTCTTCTGTGCAGCTACCTTTTTTCTGGGGGCGCTAGTTATTCCGCGCAGCCACCCTTAATTCCTGAGGTTCGTGTGGGTACCGACTACGCCGTAATTAGTCCGCTAGGGCAACAGAAGTAATTTCTGTATGTGCCGAACTACGGTTGTACCGTTAGGGTGGGATTTGTGTGGGAACCGCCTACGCTGTAATTAGTCCGCTAGCACAACAAAAGTAAATTCTGAATGTGCCGAACTACGGCGGTAGGGTTAGGAAGACGAGCAACTGTCTGACCCATGATCACTCTGATAGGGCTCCTCAGGAATTTCCCTGATTAGCTGAACTTCGACAGCATCTTAATTTTCGACAAACTATGCTGAATAGTTTGTCCTCCCTAGGTGGTTCGTTGAGGACAACCATCCGAATTTTGAAACTTTTTTCGCCCGATTCATTTAGAAATTGGCCGGTATATGTATTTTTTGAGAGTAAGCTTTTTTTTACTCAGGTCACTTCTTCGATTTAGGCCTTATTTTTTTACGAAAAATTAGTTTTTTGGTACATTTTCATGTGTATTTCAAGACGTATGAACTCATTGAGTTTTGATGCTAAAGGAAAACCAAAGACAGTTCTAGAATCCTTGAAGCATTTCTAACAAAATTATATGTAAATTTTCACTTTTTGAATTTTTTTTGTGATAGTCGATATTGTATCATTACATCAAAAAAATTATTTTTGGGTTTAGAGCTATATATTTTTTTTTCTCAAATTTGGAAGCAAGCCAATTTTCTTTTGTTAGAAATGTTCCATGGATTCTAAAACTGTCGTTGATATTGTTCTAGCATCAAAACTCAATGAGTTGATACGGTATGAATGTTGAAAGTTAGAGATGTTAGGTATAAACCATAAACAAAATTTTTTGTTGAAATGTAATATAATGGAAAATTTATGTAATTGAATACTGTTTTCATTTTCATTTCTATAATCTCTATGCATAACTCAATATTCACACTGTGAACTGTAATTTCCACAATTGGAAAAAATTATATGCCATAGAAGTAATGAAATTTTTTATTTTCAGTCTGATTCTTATGAAATTTGTCTATTATACGTAAATATTGAAAAGAAACACTATTTATTCCATTTATTTTTTGAATTCAGGGCTTAGTCTTTGAAAAAATTGAACATATTGGTTTTTTAGTTCATTTGTATTGATATATCAAAACGTATCTCCTCATTGGGTTTTCATACTAGAACAAAACCAAAGACAGTTTTAGAGTCCTTGGAACATTTCTTACAAAAGTACATTGTAAAATTCTCCATTTCCCTTTTTTTGTTATATGGGGAAGAAATGGGGTCTAAAATTGAATATTTTCGTCTCCTTACTTCTCCATGGGGATGGGGATCTAGTGTCCGTAGCGCCATAAAATTTTAGGACCGAATAGCCCACCACCTGAGGATCCTTTTCCAAACAATCATGAATAATGCTCATTGGAGCGACAGAGGCCAGGCAGGGGCCTGGGATGGTGTCCTTAAGCCCCTTTATAGGCGAGATATCGTATTAGACTTAAGCCTGTATCAAGAAGGAAAAAGGAAAACTCTTTTTACCTCACGATGTGAATTATTTACTTATGCAAAAATAGTGTGTACAAACACGAGCTACAGCATGACATGGAGCAACACGCAAACTTTTATTTACAAAACTAGGGCTATTCAGCTAGGAAAGCAAAATAATATGGCAATTTTCATATACAAACAAATTTAAACGTAAGGGGTTGTTTAAGTAAATTAACAAACGTTTCTAGGTCGCAGACACAAAACGCAAGGCCGAGTACAGGCACCTGAACACATAAAGAAAATGTCTAAGACTAGGGGTAACTAACACAAACTTGGCGACATCACTTGCGCTGCCTGACAAAAAGTAAACACTATTTTATATAAAACCATTTTTTTCTGTGGAAAGGAGGACTATATCTTTGACAAAACATTATTTACAGCTGAAACATTACTTTAGACCCACTCTTATATACACACTCTTAATTTGGACACCAACTTGAAGACATGGCTGCTGTTTGCTATCTTGCTCGCATCGACAATAATGCACGGGAACACGTTTTTCGAAACTGGCGTTGTGCGACCTTCAATCTTATTTATGATGCAGGTTTTTATATCAATGGTGTTGACTAATATCATTAATGCTCCAGTTTTTGAAGATGAATAAATGTATTCGTTGCATCTAGAATGAACTAGAATCATTTGTGGGGTGCACAAGCCGATAACAAATGCAATGAAGAATAAACTGAATGCAAAGACTGCATTGTATCTTGGTAGCTTAAGTCCAGGTCACTCTACTGAAGCTCTGAGGAACAATTTCCATTATCGGTGTGGAGCACTACATTTGAAATAACCTCCGATATCCAGTATTAGTAACTCATTGCTATGTATTACTTGGCGTAGGCGATGATGATGGACTCTCGGAGGGAGTGCTTACGACGAGCTGCTAATCAAACATGCGCCTTGGTTTCAGCTCCCAAAGTAATACCTTCAATTTAGGCACATCGGCCGCACGACGACCGTGTGTGTCTGACAGGCGCGCTGGTCAATGAGGAGATGTGTTCTCGTGACGGAGAAAAGAACCAATCTTGAAATTATTATTGGCATGCATGACACGTAGGCAAAAATATGGTTGAAGATTTACACAGATATTGTCTTATCAATTACATCTAATGCTAGTTTAGTTTATTTGTGACCTTGCTGTAAGTAGTAGCTAATGGTTTCCACTTTAAAGAGTGTTCATTATCTCATTTTCCAAGCTTCTAAGTGTCCTTCTAGTGTGACCTTATTTTTTATGGTAATCTTTTTTATGCTTTTTGTTTCCAAGTTACATAGGCCTTCGTTACATGACAATTCAGTGTAACTCTAAGATCAATGAATTATTTTATTTATATTTTCCAAATTTCTCGTTTCATTTTTTGTTTCTTTTTGATACCTACGAAATGCATGGTCTTACAAAACTATGATTTGAAAAAATTTAGACCTAAAGCTTTTATTTCATTACACAATGAATCTCTATCGGTGCAATGGGGGTTTTCTATATTCAATTGTTTATTAATATAATTATGGAAATGATACATTATCATTTAACTCATGTGTGACGTAGAATATCTCACTTGTATTGTGTAATCAAATTTTATTCATTATTTTCCGATATGAGGTGTAAAATTTTCTAAGAAGTTTTGGAATATGTTGACAATTATTTCATTCATTTCTTTTATTTATCAAAAAAAATTCTCTTGCAATTGAGTTATATTAAACAGGTTAATTTCAGCCTCCGTTATCTTAAAATAAGTTTTCCAAAGAGAGGAAGGGCAGGGGAAACGTTTTGTATGAAGTTAAGGGAGCGGGGAGCTTGTGCACAAAGTGAGTTCCCACACAAGAGTCTCGGTGAACAGAAAGAGAGAGAAGGAAGCTAATGCAACATGGTAAAATGTGGTGAAAAAAGTATTAAACATTGGAACACTAAAGATTATTAAACCAGAAAAAGATAGTCCGTAGCAAACCAGAATACCTATTCCATTTTAACGGAAGAAAAGGAACGTAAAGCTGAGGCACTCCCATTTCCCCCTTGGAGCGCAGATTCCCTCAGATGCAACAGTTGTTCATCTCTACGGAGTTTTGTCTCGGATTTCTCCATTTCTCAGGTTGTCTATTGTTTTCCCGTGAACTGCACTGTTCACATATCAGAGAAAATATTCCCTAATTCAGATCTCAAGTGTTAACGTATAAATTCATGAATTTTTATGAACTAATTTAATGGGCATATTGTTACCTAAATTTCTTAGCGAAATATCGATTCAGAGATCTGTGGTGAACTGCGTATTTTTTCTTGTACTCAGATGTGAAATTATGATTTTAGGTTTTTATACATCCAGCGGAGAGTTTGTAACTCGTGATGAAAGTTACAAGCAAGTTTAGGCGTCAAATGTTATTTTCAAAATTTTATTTACAAATATATATATTCCCGAATAAAAGTTCTGTAAGAAAAGCACGATACATTGCTTACGTGTGTAAGTTGCTTTCATCGAAATAAGCCATCTAATTTTTTAGTAATTCTTTCTCATACACTTAACAATTCATGAACTTTATCCGGTACGAAATTTTTGCTTTTGTACATCCTTTCGATAAGTTAGAAATTCCACCCTGGATTTTTTCTTACATGAACAGAAACACTATCAGTATTTTTGAACAAATCCAATTCAATATTTGTATGTTAACAATCCAGCGAGAGATATTCCCAGAGCTTTAAAAAAATGTGTTGGAATAAGAAAATACGTTTATATGAACGGTAATAAAAATAATTCCTGCATATCTGATAATAACAATGTATTAACTCTAATCTGATAGATACAGAGTGTCCCAGAAGTGGCGCACCATACAATAATTTGTATTTCTCTTTTGTGTTTCAAGTTAAATGTGATATAAGTGGATATAAGTGAGAAACTAAGAGAACAATAAAGAGCGCAGTAAGTTTTATGCTTCACGAGACGGGGCAACACACCGCTGCGATCACAACTGACACCAACTGAGTGGCGATCTGCGCCGAAATCCTCAAAGGAGTAAAAGAAAGTTTCCTGAGGAGAACTGATGCATGTGGCAATGTTGAAGGTGGATGACTTGAGCATCTCTTATTATTATGATCGATCAAAGTGATGTGCATGTACTGGATGGTGCGAGACTTCAGCGGCACACCGTGTACAGCGATTTTCTTCAAATTTTATTTAGCTTATTTATTTCATACTTTGGGCGCGGGTTGATATTTATTTGTGTCTTACCTTAATTTGATGACCTATAGAAAGATTTACTTCAATGGAGTAAACTTCGACTTTGCATTTTTGCTGCACTCTTTTTATAACTAATCAATCAAACGGATTAAAATCTTATTTGTTCATTGACCTGAATTGTTCATCATTGTTCACCAAACAACGTTCATCAAAATTAGTGAAGATTATCTGAGTGCAGAAAACAGATGAGAGTTTTACTCTTTTGCTCTAGTAGAACAAAAACATCTTTGATGGTTGAGGCGAGTCTCGCGCCGCAAAAAATACTAGAACAAAATATTTTACAAGTACGAAAACAGTCAATCTCACATTAGCCCAGCCCTTCAGATATCTCCATTCAACCGACACTCTCTGCTAACGCATAAGCTGAATAAATCTAGTGAAAAATCGCGATATTTCGCTAAATTTGCCACGTTAGGAGCATAATATTACATTATGCTCCTAAATTCACGTCAATGTTTTAAGATAAATTTCTCAATAACCGCGTGTTAAAATTCATGACAGGAACTAAATTGTGATCGCCAGAGCATTAAACAATGCTTCCCTAGCAAATCCTGAGATACAGTATGCATATTTCATATTTATATGAAATATGCATATTTCATATTTATATGAAATATGCATACTCATATTTCGGTAAGTGAATGATATGACTTTTACTTACGGGACATTGTACTGCGAAAATTGGCAGGAGGTATCCCTAGTCCCGAGCAGGATTTCCGGCGTTGAAAAATGAATTTCAAGGCTGAAGAGAGGAAAGAAGATGTGTAAGGGTTTTCCTGTCACTTCTCTGCTAACCTTTTGTCAAGTGATTGTGTCCCTAGTTCTACTTACGTTGTACCCTGTGCGGGTCAGGGTTGAAGCCAGCTATTGCCTCAAAATTCGAACTACGTCTGGTGCTTTTCTTAAAAGATTTGAATGACGAACCCACTCATAATGTGATGGGGTATGTATTAGTCGTTTTATACCACGTCATTTTTTCATGTTACCATGAGACTCACATATTACAACTCGTAAGAACAATGACGTATCTTCTTTCAACAGGTTTCTTAAAATGGCGGCTACGACAGCGGCGCCCTGTTCATGGGCAGACAGAGTAGATGCTTATCTAACCACCGTGATGGGTCATTTGGAACTGAGCCCGAAATTCGTTTGCATATTTCTAGACACTGAATGCAGTGACAAGCAGCCTGGTGAAACTTACCGGCAGTACCTCACAAGGATACGAGGGAAGGACTTCAGTAATGGTGACTAGAAAAAATTGTGCTCATTTTCGTGGGAGTTTTTTGGAAAGGAAACTGGTTCCAGCGAAATGGATATAACTGTTCTCTCTCGCTTGTTCGATGTCATCTTCAAGGTGAAAAATGTCGACAGAGATAAATTGGAATTTATGGAAGAACTAAAGGCTCTTAAAGATCTCCGAAACGATGTGATGCACAATGCTGCAGCAGCGACGGACCCTGGAGCGATTGGCAAGCTTCAAAATGCTCTTTTGTCCTTCATTCAAGAGGCTGGAACTTTCTATTCGTTTTCCCCTGAGAAGGTACGAGAGTTGCAGCAGGAGCTGCGAAACGAAATCGATGCTAGTTTCTCGTCAGGCAAAAAGGGATTGCTGTACGCTTGTGCGTGCGCTGTGAGAGAAGGACGGCCACCAATGGAGCGCTTCTTACGGTACAACTTTACCTCTCAAAATCTTCTGTTTAACTTGGGTAAAGTTAACAGGTCAGCTGTGTACCACGCACTCGAAATCAAGCTGACAGATAAAAATGAGCAAGAAGCTTTTCCATACACTGAGATTTTTGAACAAGCCGAAAAACTCACCGTCGTATCTGGATCAGCTGGCGCCGGGAAAAGCACCATGTTGGAAAACATTGCCTTACAGTTCTTGGATCCTCAGTTCGGCACCGTTCCTCAACTTAAAGATTTTCAGCTGCTTGTGTACGTCCAGTGTCGAGATCGCATTACCAAAACTCTCGGTGATGTGGTAGAACAGCAGTTTCCAGATGTGTGTTCGAATCTTGGGTTAGAAATGATGATTAAAGTGCTCAAACATCTGGGAGTTTTGTTTCTGATCGACGGCTTCGATGAATACGATGAGTCAATGACAGTTCTAGAGGAGGTCATGAAAATAACGTGGCAAGCAAACTGTCGCGTTATCATCACAACCAGGCCCCACGCTCTCCCGCAGTTAACGAGTCGGTTAAAAAATCCTTCCAGTTACACTAAATGCGAGATACTTCCGCTCACAAAGTTGGAACAACAACTGGACTTCCTAGCAAAATATGAGCAACATATGCCAGGTCCTCCCGCCGAAGGAAGTCTTCTAGAAACTTTCAAAAATTTGAATGATTCAGTGAGGAGCTCGTTCACTGAACCCCTGAAGTTACTGCGATTCTGTGACGTTTTTGTCACTTCCCCTGACAAAATTTCAAAATGGACCACTCCTAAACACGCCAGCAAAGACATATTCCTCCTCTACAGAACCCTTGTCGAGGAAAAGTTAATAAACACCCACTGCCGCGATTTGAATATAGTCGTCAGCGACCTCTTCCAGGTCATCGCCGAAGCGGCGTTTGGCTTCCTGCGTTCAAATACACTCACTTTTACGGAAGAGCAAGTGGAGAGAATTCAACGAGAGTGTCGTTTGAAACTCAAGGAAGACCACGGTATTCAGAATATTGATGTCGCACATGTTCTTTCATCGGTTCTGAAAATTAAAAAAACTCTCTCCAGAACAGAAGTAATAACGTATTCATTCGCTCACAAGACCGACGAAGAATATTTTGCTGCACAGTACGTTGTGCAGCAAATGAAAGAGAGCAAAAAATCGCTGGAGCAGATTTTCCTTGGAGAGCTTACTCTGTGAGTAATTAAATACTTTATTCCACTTCAGCGTGAATTTACCTTAACTAGCTAACATCTTCACTAATACAATCAACTTGCACCACCTCCCACAAGCCACTTGGATATTATTCAAACAATAATGAAAACTTTGGATGCCAAAAGAAGGATATGAGCGAGTCATTGATGTTGTGGAGAAAACGAGCCCTGTTCCACAAAACTTAGAGGCTTTTGAGGCATTCTGTAGCCGCAGGTTGTTTGTACTGAGGGCAAGTTCTATTATTTGCCATATTCATGATGATTCTGTGTCTTTTGAGTAGATCAGTTCTCGAAACACACAATACCAATTATTGAGGTAGTTTCTGGGGGTCCCTGATAGTCAGTGTGGTTCGTTTATTTTGTATGCTGAAAGTTTTACCTACAGTCTTTAGAAATTCCGATGAATGCCTAAGGATCACTTTGCATGAATTTCTAATTAACCTTGAATTATTATGCAGTGTGTCCGTAAAGTCACGGTGCACTTTGAAATTACTGTAGCCTTAAAACCCTGCATGATAGAAACAATCTCTAAAAGGTATAATAAACAAGAAAAATTAGATTTTAAAAATATTAATTGCAGCTTTTTTAAGTCTCTTCCGGTCCGCCATCATTGGCTAGACATAGGGTAACACTATACTAACAGATGGATTGGAAGAGGTGGTCTATTTCCATGACCTCCACATTCCTCAGATTTGACTCCTTACCATTTTTTTATAGGGGCATATCAAAACAGGTGTATACGCTACAAGACCTCGTTCTTAGAGAGACTTGACGCGTAAAATGACTGCTGTGCTCTCAGACATTACTGCTGACCAACTGGCAAATATTTTCAATGAACCTAAAAATAGTGTAACCTTATGCAGAGCTAATGATGGCGGATACCCAGAAACTTAAGAAGGCTGCAATAAATAAACTAAAAAATCTACCCAGAACAGGGGAATGAAGCCGGGGCTAAAGCGTCTATTTCACGATTGTAAGTATTAAATGTCTTCTTTACGGCCCGAATAAGAATTTTCAGTCTGTTATTCAAAATTGCACATCATTCCTGCTGGTTGATAAATAACTTCGGATGACCTAATACCCTCTCCTATGAAGGGCTGTAGATGTTTTTTTACATCAATGGCAGTGGATGTCGAGTAGAGTGAAGCAGGTTGAATCTACTACTTGTCTCAGACATTTGATGCAAATTTCTGCGTAAAGTATTGAACTCAGGCATCCCTCCAGGCAAATTAAAGTAATTATGATTTCTACTAAATAAACTGAATTCATACGGGATATTTATAAATAATTTGCGCTGTGTTGCACTGTCTACTGATCCACTGTTCAAGAGAATGATTGAAATGATAACAGTTACTTTGTTGCTAATACTGAATGAAATGCTGGAAGTTTCGATCTTTAAGCGAATGGTCAATAGGCATATGAAAACGAAGAAAGCGCCAAGCACTAAATTCAGATTTAATAAAGATTTCACAAATTCAAAATTTAAAATAAGTACATAGTGTCAGTTCTGTAAAACGTTTCGGAAACAAGTTCTATCTTCAGTTAACAATCTGATGCATTGAAATATAAAGCAAAATATCAGTCATTCCATAAAATACATGGACACTTTACACCCTATTAGTAAATTTGCAGAGGATATGAACTATTGGTGAAATTGAGATCCGGCTTTTCTTCAGAGATATGAAGATATTCTAAAGCGCATACATCTAAATCATTTGAAATTGAGGCTACAATAGAAAAATTGTCCTCTGTTTTATGACTGCATTGTTGAGGAACCCTAATATAGAGTGACGTCATACCGACATGCCAGATGTGCATTGTACACCACTGAACGTACAAACAATGGATGAATGAATCACGTTCTAGTAACGAAAAAAGAACAAACTTGAGTTAATTAACATGCACAATACATGGTTTTACATTAGGAAAATAACACTTAAAAAGACTTTCCATATCTGGCAACATTGCATCTATGCAATCTCCCAAATATGGGAAAACGCAACAGAGACATTGCAGTTGTTACATATCCGCATCGGTTACCGAGTATTACCTTCCCTGGAATATTTAAACGTGAACTTGGAGAATGGAAGGATCCCATACTTCCCAGGAAATTCTGCAGCAAATAAAACTCAACATTTGATCGACATAATTTGAACAGATATTGAATGCATGTTTCAGGGAATTACGGAATGAGAACTTATCTAAAAAATGTAATGTCACGAGGCTGCAGGGCATATTTCTGTGTTGCTCTTGTAACCATGATTCGAACGGACCAAAGCACAAGACATGTAGGTTCCTATACCCAGTCTGCTGTAATTATGAGCGCAGTTTTAAGGTTAATCAATAATATTCAAATGGGTGTTCCACAGTAATGTTTTGAAAAAAAAAAAATTTACGCCACTTACCATGAATACTGTCAAGTTTCTTGGTCATATTATACGAAGGTAAAATATTTAATAAGTTGAAATAAGTACACACATTGAACATGAAAACCTGAAAAAGTTTTGGGTAATATAGGTTTATCATCTTTTTCGCCCATGTTTCCCACCTAACCCGCCTGTAAATATTTTTGAACAACCACTTTTTTGTCACAGGATTCCAGCTTTCACACGAAAGGTCTCGAAAACG
Source organism: Morinoia aosen (assembly GCA_030386875.1). Taxonomy (NCBI): domain Eukaryota; kingdom Metazoa; phylum Arthropoda; class Malacostraca; order Amphipoda; family Talitridae; genus Morinoia; species Morinoia aosen. The sequence continues at coordinate 18,639,507 of CM059576.1, read as the reverse complement.
TTCATGAAAGTGTTCAGGAAACCACGACGCACCTACGAAATGTGAGTGTTCATTTCAGCTGTTACGTGCATCCTAGTTTTTTTTCCAAGATGTCTTTTTAGAAACCATTCTCCTACGCTAAATAACGTGTTGTTGTTCATTGCGCTTCGAAATTACTTTTTTCATTGGTCATACCATCAATTACTTCGGAATTGCTATCTCGATTTTTATTTCGATAATCTACACGCATAACTTCATATTCACATTGCGAATTGTAAGTAAAAAAATCATAAAAATTATGAATGTTATATTTTTGTAATCTGATTCATATGAAATTTGACTGGTATATGTAACTTATGTAAAAAAAATATCTTCGATTCATTTTTTCAATTCAGGCTTTATTTTTTCGAAAAAATAGGATATATTGTTTTTTTAGTTCATTACGTAAGGAATTTAAAAACTAGGGACACTGCTCGTAGGTTAAGGGGGCCCTCCCGTCAAAATTGAATTTTGATCCGATGGGTCTGAAATTTGGCCACTATATGTATTTTTGCAAGAAAAACATATTTTAGTCGAGAAGTTTTTTGATTTAGGCCTTATTTTTTACAACTCGTTTTTTGGTTAATTTTTGGGATGTTTTCAAAAGAATAGAAGTCAATGAATTTTTATGTTTGAACATATACAAAGACAGTTTTGAAATCCTCTAACCATTGCAAAATAACTGACATTCTTGAATTTTCTATTTGAATTTTGTTATGTATGCGATATTTGATCATTACCTAAAATATACCGAATTTTTAGGTTGTAAACTAGCAGAAAAAAAGACTACGTACGAATTGGGAAATCGAGGAATCTCAGTTTGCTAGGAATGTTCCAAGGATTCTAAAACTGTCTTTGTTTTCTTCCAAGCATAAAAACTCAATGACTTGCATTCCTTTGAATTTTGAAAAATAAGTGACTACAGTAAAGGCCAAAAAACAAAATTTTTGTTGAAGTGTAATATAATGGAAAATTTATGTAATTGAATGCTGTTTTCATTTTTAATTCGATAATCTCCATGCATAAAATCATATTCACACTGTGAATTGTAACTTACAAAAAAAAAAGAAATATTAAAAAAATTTTTACATATTTCATAAAATTATGAATTTTTTTGTTTTCAGTTTGATTCTTATGAAACTTGACTAGTATATGTAACCTTTGAAAAGAAACACAATTTCTTCTATACATTTTTTTGATTCAGGCCTTGATTTTTGAAAAAATTTGACATATATGTTTTTAGTCCACGGGTTTTGATATTTCAAACGAATAGAACTCATTGAGTTTTTATGCTAGAACAAAAACAAAGACAGTTTTAGAATCCTTGAAACATATCTAACAAAAGTACATTCACAAATTGTCTATTTCTTCTTTTGTTTTCTTTTTATATGAGGTCGAAAATTTTAGATTTTGTTCCCCCACCCCTCGCCCTCCCTTGGGGGGATCTATTGTCCGTAGCCCCATAAAATTTCAGGACCGAATAGTCCACCACCTAAGGGTTCTTTTCTAACAAGAACATGAAAAATGACCATCGGAGAGAAAAGGGGCCTCGGAGGGCCCCCTTAAGCATTATTTATTATTACACATCGTCAAATCTATAAAACGTTTCGGAGTCCTGCTCCATCCTCAGTACGTACAGTCTGAAAAAAAAAACTAAAAAAAAAGTCAAACATGTTAAAAAAGAGGCTCATTTTTTCGGTACAAAGATGTGCTTCCGAAGCGAATGAGGGCGTTCTTAGTTTATGCAAGTTGTGTACAGTGTACATCAGGCTACGTCGGTATGACGACCTTGCCGTTTTATATGAGGATTGCCCAACATCGTGAAGTTAGTTATCGTACCGGGAGGCCTCTTGCGCAACCGCCTCATTCGTCTGTGCGACTCCATGCAGAGCAGTGTGGTGCTGGAGTCGCTGAAGACCAATTTGAAATTTTGTGCAATGCTTTTAATGATGCAGAACAAAGAATTTTTGAATCATTATACATAGCGGAATAGCGGAAGAAAAACCGGTTTTAAACAGTATGAATAGTTCTTATCCGCTGGAAGTTTTCACATGAGTTTTCTCTATCAATTTTCTTTTTTAACATGTCTGACGAACATTTGTGTCTTTTTTTTGTTTTTTAGACTTTCTGAGGATGGAGCAGGACTCCGAAACGTTTTATAAATTTGACGATGTGTAATATTAAATAATGGTTAACCTACGAGCAGTGTGCCTCGTTTTTAAATTATTTATGAACAATCGATTAATGAAAAATGATTTTCCTCAACTTCTAGTGATATCTCAAAGGAATAGAACTCATTGAGTTTTTAGACTAGAAAAAAACCAAAAACAGTTTTAGAATCCTAGACGCATTGTAAACAAAGTTACGGTTTCAAATTTTCCGTTGGGTTTTGCTTTCTTTTTATATGGGGTTAAAAATTCACGATTTTTCGTCCCATAAAGTTGCGCCATGAAATTTAGGGACCGAATAGTCAACCACCGACGGATCCTTTTTCAACAACAACATGAAAATGGCTCATCAACATGAAAATAGCTGGTAGTGACCTCTTTAAAGAACCACGGCGACATCACACACATGTTCTGCTATCATTGCAAAAACTTTTGATCGCATTCAACAGTCTCCCACCCACTACATTCAAGCTTACAACTTTCCATAAAGCCTCACGGTTCAATCTGTCCTACGCCATCTCTAGGTCCATAAATGTCCAATATATATATTTTCCTTTTGCCAAGTATTTGTTATATATCTGCCTCACAGCAAACATTTGATTCACACAACCTGTACCACTTCTAAAACCACACTGTTCTTCAGCAAGTACACGATCCGTCATCACTCTCACTCTTCCAATTAAAACTCTTCTATGCAGCGTCTCAACGACACTCAGTAGACTTATACCCCTAGAATTACTGTACTCATACCTCTCACCTTTCCCCTTGTACAACTGAACTACACACGCGCTACTCCAATCAACCGGCACTCTACTAGCCTCAAAACACACACTAAATAAACGTACCAACCATTCTACCACCACATTTCCTCCTTTCTTTAGACATTGAACCGTGCCGCCATCCAAACCTGGAGCTTTCCCATTTTTCAACACAGCCAACGCACCTTTCACTTCTACACTTCTCATTCTACTTTTAATCACTTCATCAAACACAGGCATTCTACATCTATTTCAACAGCTACCACCCTCGCAACCCTATCATTCTTCACATTCAGCAGTTCCTCAAAATACTCCGCCCATCTCTTCCTCACATCAGAACCCTCCATTAGCACCATTTGCATCTATCCTTCACTCTTGTCTCACTCTCCACCTGTCCTTCCTAATTCTCTTCACTTCTTTCCCGAAAACCTTCCTTCTCTCCATGAAGTCCCCTCACAACTTCCACCCCCACTCCTCATCCGCCACCCTCTTTGCTCTCCTCACTATTCTTTGTACTTCTTTCTTCCTCTCCTTATACTCTTCGAAATTATGCTGGCTGCCCCTTACCAACCACTTTTTGAACGCCCCCCCCCGCTTACTTCTCACAGTCACTCCTACTTCTCCGTTCCACCATTCACTCCCCTTTTATGTCCCCCCTCCGACCTTCCTTACCCCACACACTTCCCTTGCACATTTCTTCTCTGCATATTTAAATAATTTCCATTCCCCTTCCACTCCACCAACCTCACTTTCCTTACCCCTCCCGTATACTTTCATCTTCTCCTCATACACTGACGCTTAGATTCATGCAAATTGTTTGCATTTAACACCTCCCCTCCACTTTTCCTTTTTACTCCTCCCCACACTCCACTTACACTCAACTTTCCTTCAACCAAGTAATGATCAGATATCCCATTCATCACACCATCACACCACGCACGTCAAGTAAACGAGCAATCACTCCCTTGCTAACCAAAATATAATTCATCAATGCTCTCTCCACTATCACACCTTCATTTTTCCTCACAAATGTATACTTGTTTATAGTTTTTTCTCAAACATACTTTTCCCAATCACTAACTCTTTCTCTACACTCAACTCCACCAAGTATTCATTACTCTTATTCACCCCAGCTACTCCATACCTACCAACGACACCATCCATCACCTCGTCACCCACTCGCATTCAGGTCCCCCATCACGTCACAACTCTACAACCATTCCCCACCCTTGCAACGCACTCGGACAACTTCTCCCAAAACTCCTCTCTCTCCTCCCCGCTCCTCTCCGATCCTGATCCATATGCGCTCCTAAACACCCATGACTCTACCTATCATTTTACTCTCGCACCCACATTCTTCTTGCTCACAACTCACCTCATTCAACTACTTTCTCTCTGATTCTTTCACTAAATAATATAGCCACACCCTCTCTTGCATGTCCCCCACGCATTCCAGACACTCTCCCCCCCCACGCTCTCAAGCATCAACTCACCACTACCTTTCAATTTCGTCTCACTCAGAGCCAACACATCCGTCTTCCGGCTCATCATCAACCTTCCGATCTCCCTCTTATTCTCAGTTGCTCTACTTCCACACCCCCTTACATTCATAGATCCTGGCAAAAGAGTTTGAGTGGTCTTTCGACCCCTCTCACTCCCTTCATTGGTCTGCTGTCTCTCGGGAAAGAAAATCATTCCAAAGGAGGGGATCTCCGTCCCCTAACTCCGTCCACTTTAGTTGCCTCTCTTACGACACGGAGCAGACCACGGTGGAAAAATTCTAGAAACCTCCCCTCACAGGATGAAAGAAAAGTTATGAATGGTAATCTGATTGCACGTATTTTGTGAAGTTAATTAAGAACTTTGCTAAATTTCAGAATATTTGGAGCAAGAAAAATGATTAATGAAGTAATGCTAAGTGATTTTTCCCGTCATATTACTGAAATATGAGACAGAAAGACAAGTTGACACCTCATAAAAATCATTTAAGCATTAATAAAATTTATATGAATGTAGATTTGAAGGCTTGATGGTAGGAAATAAAAAATGAAGTGTTAACACTGTCTCTGCTATCCGTGGTCAAACCAATTTTGTTTAGCTGATCCCAAATCTTTGTTCAGATTTCTCAGTGTACTTAATTTTATTGAATTAGTTAACTACTCATGTATAATTGAATTTATTGGGAGTTTGAAATTATTCAGGCATTTCTAGACAAAAGTCTTGGAATCGGGGCGTTTTGGTTGCCATCATGTACGTTTTGTGCCAAACAGACGAGGTATTTTTTCCCTAATAACAAATTCACGTTACTATGCCTTCAAAAGTCTTGGAGACTCTTGCTCTTGAACCTGCAGCAGTCACCAATCGTGTTTTCGTTGAAGCGTCCTAAGTACCTGCTGTCAATGCTAGCGATAACTTGGTGGCACCTGTCACCACGTTCGTCTCTGATATCTTCCGCTTAGGATGGGAAGGAATCTTGAGGAGAATACCCGAAATGCATCTTAACCCATTTATGCCGGAGGTTCAAATAACAGTTCGTAAAATGAGAAACGTTATAAAATGGCTTCATTGAGACACAATTAGAACATTTATACCGTTTATTGGAAAACATTTATGGGAACTGTAATTATAGAGTTACGATCAACAGCGCTTCGCTTTTTGATTATCTATCATTCTATCTACAGAAAACTTTGCATGGTTAGCTGTCCTATATGCAGGACGTCAGGTATAAATGGGTTACGGACATCGTTCGTGTGAACAAAAGATCCGTCAGTTCTCTACGGCTTGTTTTGAGAGTTTCACCATACGCGTGAAATGATGCGACTATTTTTTTTTTAAGTTTATTTTTCGTAAATTTATCAGTTGTATGATCTTTTTAAAAAACATAAAAACATGTGTGTTGCGCAAAATGATTTTTTTGTACAATTTTGAAGTTACAGAATTGGCAAAATGTGTTCTAGATAGCTAATTTTTTTGTTTAGAGATACGTTGGAAAATTTATTCGATAATTTTATTTTTTATGTTCAAATTTTTCCAGAACCGACCACTGTTTTCTCTTTTTCGAATTACTTTGCCTATAATAATTTCCAATGTGATTTTAAATACAAAAAAAAACTATTCAACAGGCCTCTAGATGTTGTCAACTACTATCGATTGATATGTTTGCCAATCCTTCACCTTCAAATGCGGGTGGCGATTAAGATCTCTACACAACAAGCTAATTAGCTGTTGGTTGACTCAGTGCAGCCGGATTCAAAACACTCAGTTATATCATCTTAATTTATCAGAGTGTTTTTATGTTCAATTTGAGTACGAAAGCATTTCGAGCAAGTCCATGAATAAACTCTCATCCTATTCCCGTAGAGGACGCTCCAAACTGGCTCGTAGTAAAGGGGGGAAGGGAAGGTCACCGATCCATTGGGGCGCGCCAAGGTTACGCTTGAGCGCATCCTCTACCCTGGCTAGGAGACGAACCAATGCACGTTCTTGAGAGCTAATTATATAGTTGGATGTGTAACAAAATTCTCTCTATCAGTAAATAAACCGAACACCTACCATTATTCGGAATTTGACTCGACCCGTGTATTTAAGAGGCATCCGACACCCCATAGCTTGTTCGGCCTAATGGATTTTGTCCTTTTTTTGTTCTTTGTTGTTGGCAGCACAATGATTACAAAGGTACTGTAATCTAAAATTAAGTCTCCATTAATGTATCGGATTCTTTATATGAAAAGCAGGGAGAAAATTGCTGCAGGTATAGTAATTTTAGTGATACAATTAGTACTCAATGAACAATATTTAACGCTTCGAACTCAACAATTCATCTTCATCAATAATTCTGCGACAGAGCAAAAAATATAACAGTGAAATAAAACTACAACACACAAAAAACACTACAGCATAGATAGAAAATAGTCGTAGACATAAAACTATACAATAGAAAAATGAAAACGTAAACTCATGATTACGTGTTCCCGACAAGAAGAGGAAAAGCACTTAGAGTATCATTTAAAGCGGGTCTGAGTTTAAAGACGCTTAGAGACTCAAGGATACGTAGAAAATCATGAGTGGGGTAGTTGAAAGTATTTGAAAATTGTTAACGGGAACAGGGACGTAGCTGTTTTTAGCATGGGATCGAACAGAGGAAAGTGAAGGGGAACTAAAAGGACCCCCAGCGCTCTCGGCAACTCTGGATATAAGGGTACGACAGTTGGGGCGTGCAGTGATTCACAACGTGAACAATACACTGGTAAGACACACAGACGCATATAGCAGGGGACAGCTTATCCTTGAGGCAGAAAAGTGCGCCAATTGTGAAATTATTGACATGAATTGAACGAACTTCAAGTACTGGAAAAAATTTATTGATAAGGAGTTGAACCTCCTGATTCTACTTAACCGACTGTTGTCCGAAGTAAGGAAGCTTAAAACATCAGAAGAGAAATATAACCTTCAAATGTTTGTCGTTCGATCGCACGCGCACAAAAAAAACTTTAAAGTCTCTGTTTCCGTGAATCAATTGAAATGTTTTCAGGTGCCATAAACAAAATTGATTTGCGTAGCCTCGAGTCCCTAGACACATTTGAAATCAGACCCGCTTTAAATGACACTCAAAGTGCTTTTCCTCTTCTTGTCGCGAACAAGTAACCATTTATAGTCCGTGTTTTAGTTTATTTTTATTTTTCATTTTTGTATCTACGACTATTTTCTATCTACGTTTGTTGAAGTATTATTTCGTATGTTGTAGTTTTAATTAACTCATACTTGTTTTGTCGCAGAATTTTTGCTGAAGATGAACTGTTGAGCTTGAAGTGTTAAATTTTATCCATTCCCTATCACCTAGCTTTCGTCACCAAGGTACGTAAACAGCAAATGAGTGGCCTGCTGCCAACTCAAGCGCAGTCAGTTTATTGCTAAACTCCCTGCCACAAAATAATCAATTCACGGATCCCCGGTCCTAAAACGAAGCCTACTTCAAGTTTAGCTCTTTAATTTCTCGTTGAACTCTGTTATAATTCATTACAATCATGAGCCATTGCTTTAATATACAGACGTGGACAATTAGTGCTCTTCAGATGTATCACACACATGTGTTGCAAATTGCATCGAAGAACTGTGTGCTCGTTTCTATCGGGCATATTTTTGAATATCTTTGTGTTTCATAGCTGCAATTAAAGAAGTAAACAATTTTTTTTAGATCGCTGCATATATTCCACTTATGAAACGAGTGTTGAACTCCTTCGGACATACATTTCATCGAGTCACCTGTCTCTGCCGTCCCAACAATATTTGCACCAGGAATCGGCGGTTTTTGCTATCAAGTGGTAGCGACAGAGCTTTGGTGTTAGTAGTGCTTAAGTCGATGAATAGTCTCCATTCATTTTGCAAATGCTTGTTTCCTAGATGATTCAGCAAGCTATCTAAATACGTGAAAACGATAAAATAAATAAAAAACGATAATGAGCAAATTGCGAAAAAACTATAAGAAATTAATATCACTATACTTACATCGAAAAAACGCTATACCTAACCATTAAAAATTGAAACAAAATTTCTCTTAAACATTCGGAGCCAGACGTACATATGCCTCTAACTTCTAGCAATCAAACCAACACACAATAACATCTACACAAAGTAACAGATCCATGCGCGCACACACACACACACACACACACACACACACACACACACACACACACACACACACACACACACTCCTATTTACACGGTATTGCCCAACTGTGTAAATAGAAATGTGTTTGAATGTGTGTGTGTGTGTGTGTTACTTTGTGTAGATGTTATTGTGTGTTGGTTTGATTGGTAGAATTTAGGTGTATGTGTACGTCTGGTGACGAATGTTTATGAGAATTTTTTTTTTAATTTTAACGGTTAGGTATAGCGTTTTTTCGATGTAAATATAGTGATATTAATTCCTTATAGTTTTTTCACAATTTTCTCATTATCGTTTTTCATTCCTTGTTTTACAGCATTGATGATGGATGAGAGATTCCGAAACGTTTGCCATTAAACGAACGTTTCCATTTATGTTGGTCTGTAAAAATCTGTAATTGTAGAAAGGGATGCATTAAGAACCCCAAAAATTCCGTTTTCTGTTGATATCTCGTTTTCTTTCATGACAATCCCATTGTTTCATAGACGATAATCGATTTAAACTTGCATTTCGTATCAGTATATCAAATATCAAAAAAACTTTCAGGCACGCCACACCTGATTTGCGTCTCATCGAGTCCCTATACACCTTTAAATTCAGACCCGTTCTAAATGGCCCTTAAAAGGGCTTCTTTACTTCTCGTGGCGAATACTCTAATTATTAGGTCGCATTTTCATTCATTCATTTTTAATTTCAGGTCTGCAACTTTTCCTAACAACTTTTGTTGTACTATTCTTCAGTATGATTTAGTTTTATTACACTCATTTATGTTTTGTAACAGAACTTTTGCTATGATGAACTGTTGAGTCCATGAAATGACTATGCACATAAAATGACCAAGGCAATGCAGGGCAGGGTGAAAATCTCTTCACGGCCTCTCACCTAAGCTTGCGGCCCGGTCCCTATCTTACTGAACGTCGTGCTCGCTTTTTAAAAGAAAAACAAGCACAACGTGGACTTGTTATACAATTATGCATTGTGGACGTTCGAATTGCTCCGGAAGTTTGTAATAAGCATAATGCAATGTTTGAAATCGGAGCTCAAGCTACAAGTTGAATTAACAGCTCGTTCTCACCTCTTGAGACAATGCATCACCAGAATACTGATTGCTCCCGCCGAATGAATGTGCTTAGGAATAAAATATAATAAATTCATGAGAAATTAACATAAAAAGCGGCAATGTGAAATGTGTGTCGCGAATAATTTGCTAAAATAATTTTGGGGTCAGATATCATAACTATATGAAAGACCAGTAAAAAGTTCCGCTCACTTAAAATGCTGTTCAACATTGGAAAATGCAAATTTTATACCAGAGCTTATCCCCACCTCAATTGGCTATGATGTGGACATGTCTGCATAAGTCAGGATTAATAGCTAGACAGCTGAGTCCCCTTCAACCGATGAATGAAGAGTAAATTAGCTTTGTTCAGACTATCAAACTTCACTCACATGTTTGAACAATCAAGAAGAATAAAAGACCCAAGGGAAGAGAGATTTAGGATTCTTTAATAGATTGTCGAGATTTCTCTCGGATCCTCACGAATTTTCAATTGTTCACTGACAATGAACAATGAGATATTCAAAAAATATGTGTAGTAGCGGAAAAAGGTAGAGTGAAATTTCAGGAACTAAAAACGGAATTTTACTCCTAAATAAAAAATACACATGTTATCAAAATAAATAAGTATATGCGCTCATAATCCGTAAGAGTATTCAAATGTAACACATTTACAAATTAACATAATTTAGTTTCAAACTTGATACCTTATCATTGGCAAAAATATTTCTGAAGTTTAGAAAACGTGCGCGAAAATGTGTTCCCTTAAACCTAGTCCAATATTATAACTCTCTAGCGTTACCTCTTGATCTTTCGATCCAAATATACAGACATTGAACTAGACATATGAAGAAAAGTGTACACGATAAGGAAACGACAGCATGGTGGTGGATCAGTAAATTTCCCAGTACAGCACAGAGTATAACAAAATAATTCGTATCAAGTCAGTTTGCCCAGCAGCAAGTGTTAGCGCAGCTCATGCGTGTGCGGTAGGCACATTTAGCCTGAGCACATTTGATCTAGGCGTGTTGAGATCGGTGTGTGCTCGAGGCGTGTCTCTGCTGTCAATACACGGAAGAGTGTGTACGAAAGGGTCTACTAATTGTTAAGGTTTTAATATTTCTGTTATTTTCATAAACTATTTCATAACGTGCAATAATCCCTAAATTGACTTCGTGTAAATGACAGGTTGTCGTATTTTCCTTGAATGTGCGTATACAGTTCATTAAAAGCATAATATGTGAAGTAGGTGAAATTCAGGTGCAACTAACAGTGTTTTCAACGCGATCTTACGTGTCTGTATTTTATTGTTATAGAAACCATTTGGATAAGCCTGCGCGTTTTCGAATATCCTTTTCGCACCCAAAGAACCACGAAGTTCTTTACAGCAATGATAATTACTTTAATACTACTTTTTTTCGAAAAAAAAGTTTGGTAGAGTTTCCACTATTACTCGTGAGAAATTCAATTCTAATGATGGCGAAGGTTCCCTGTGGTCTCACTTAGCAAAGTAAACAAGAAGGCTTAGCGCGGGACTTCATAAAATATTCTCTCGGAATTTGCTTCATAAGGCTAAGAAGCTTTGATGATTTTCTCCAAAGATTTTAAACTAAAAGTCAAAACAAACACGAAACTACTTTTTTTGTTGAATTTCGAGATGCATTATGTCAGACACTGCAGCTTGACTGCACCTGCCCCCACCGCAACAACCCAAAGCTCTCCGCCGCTGATAACCACATTTCCCAGAACTCTCGTGGCCAAACTACGAACTCTCGTGGCCAAGGTTAGGAGGCGCTTGTGCGATACTGGGCAAAAATGTTATTTCAAATAAATTCATTTAAATTTAGAGGATAGCACTGTACAGCTTCAGCGTATAAGAGTTTGTTCAGAAGTTTTGCACGTGAATTCCACTCCTTCAACTTTCTACTAACCTTCAAATATTGCCTATTCAGAATCGGTTCAGAAACGAACCATAAGGCGGCTCGAGCGTTTTAGGATTTTAATACATTGGAATATCAGAGAAGTTTTCCCTCTGTTCAAGAGACTTGTTTAAACAGACCAAAAGAGAATTGGGGCCGCCCTTCAAATGCTACGATCTTGATTGGTTGTCATTTACACAAATACGTTAACTGAGCAATAATGCTCACATTAGGCTTTAAATTTTATTCGTGAATACTAATTGTTGCCAAACCCCAAAAGCGGTGAAAAAATAACATAAAAATTGATTTAAAAAAATAAAAAAAGGTGATAACGCAAGGCCCTAGTACATAATAAAACAAGAAAGAAAGCAAAGTAGACAGAAAAAATAAGAAAACAATATCGGCGACTCATAACCTCTCAAATTCATAATGAACTCTCCCGACACTGAATCAATCTAAAGCTCCAAAAATGAATTGTTGCGTTCAGCGAGACGCGTACAAAAATCATGACGCGTACGTCTAAATTGTCTACAATCGAAACCACCAGAAGAAGAGAACAATCCATTTATTCTTAAGACAAATTTGGAAAAACCGAACTAGTGAATAACATATGATGATGCAGACGTTATTTTCGAATGAGCAACGTCTCAAGCGCTGCCAGCTGCAAATTTCCAATGATGGAATCAAACTACCCATACAAAAGAATCACATGAAGTTCATAATAATTCAATATCAGCGCAAGGAGGTTTAAAAATGGACTCCGTAATTAAAGTTATGAATCTCGAAAAACAAAAAAACATGTTTTACATCTTAATTCATTGCAGCTACATTCATTCTAAGAATCAAAGTAATGAGAGACTCTAATTTAGAACTGTACGCATGATGTCTCATACTCATATAAATAAAAAAATGCGCCAGGTAAACCTGAATTTCCATAAAAGGGTTAACAAAGTAATCTAACAATAAGTACCTGGCAAAGTGATAGAAAACTCAACGAATGGATTAGATAGAAGTCAACGTCCTTTTTCTTTACGCCTACAAACTCCTCCGATGTAATTACGTGCATAAACAACATGAAAAATAAATCGAGTGGGTTACAAACGTTTCCGACTAAAGTACTTAAAGTTATTGCTGACATTGTAGAACCGCTGATATCAAATATTATTAACCAGTCTCTCTTACTAGGCACTTTCCCGAACTCCCTCAAAGTTGCTAGAGTAACCCCTATCTTTAAGAGTGGTGAAAATACCTGTGTAAGCAATTACCGACCAATCTCCGTGCTACCAATCATTAGCAAAGTATTCGAAAAGATTGTGTATAAAAAAGTGTACTCTTATTTTGAACAAAAATCATTTCTTTACGATAAACAATACAGCTTTCGCTCTAAAAAATCAACAACACAGGCAATATTAAATCATTTACAATTCCTCTATTCCAATATAGATGAAGGAAAGCCTGTCTTCTCTGTATTTCTTGACTTTCGAAAAGCATTTGATTGTGTGGACCATAAAATACTACTCTCGAAACTACACTGTTATGGCATTCGAGGGATCGCCCATGATTGGTTCAGGTCATACCTAACAAATCGCAAGCAATACGTTGTCATTGACGACGCAAAATCAGACCCACAGGCAATTAGCCATGGAGTTCCACAAGGATCTGTTCTTGGGCCTCTCATGTTTCTGATTTTTATCAATGATATTGTAAAATCTACATCATTCTTCAAATTCATACTTTTTGCTGATGACAGTACGCTTTCTGCGGTCCTACCGAACCAAAATCCTGCTATGGTTGTGGAGAGTATAAATACTGAACTTCACAAGGTCTCATCGTGGCTCAAAGCTAATAAAATAAGCCTTTATATTGATAAAACAAATTATATTACATTCTCATACAAGAAAGATATACCTCTCCCATGCATTAAAATTGGCGAAGGTGAAATCGAAGAAACCAACTCATGTAAGTTTCTGGGCATCATAATAGATAAACATCTGACCTTCAAAGAGCATATCACTCATGTTAGTTCTTAATTATCAAAATCCATCGGAATCCTAAATAAAGTTAAAAATTTTCTGCCTGAAACAGCTTTACAAATGCTCTACCGAACGCTCATTTCTCCATACTTGCAATACGGAATAGAAGCATGGCACGGAACTGATAAAAAATAAAACCAACAAAATTTATACTCTGCAGAAAAGGCTGTCAGAGCGGTAAAGAACCTAGAATATAATGCTCACACAAATGATTTTTTCAAAAATTTCAAAATACTTAAACTTTCGGATCTCTACAAATTCTCCATCTGTGATTTCATTTACAAAACTTTAAGAAATGATGGCGACAATAGCCTAAGACAATTATTGACTGCGCAAACTGGTCATCACGACCATTTAACCCGACATAGAAGTAAATTCATGCTTCCTTATTATTCAAAGGCCCGGTCGCAACACAGTATCCTCTTCGTTGGAACCAAAACTTGGAACTCTGTACCTGCAGAGATCCGTGAATGTAATTCGTACAAAGTATTCAAAAGACATCTTGAGTCTCACTTCCTATCAGAATACTAGTCGTGTAAGATCACCGTGTCAAAATCTTGCCTCCTACATGTAACTAATGATAATGTCATAATGTAACTTGCCTTGGGTACCATAACCAATCTTCTGTCTGCTCTTGAATCGTTTTATCAAACATACTGTTAAATATAGCCGATTTGACCTATATTGTAAAACACAGCATAAAATATCGAGTTAATTGTCTTAATGATCAGTCTAATGCGTAACTAGGTTAAGTGAACTAGGTTAAACATTTTGTACACCCTAGAATAACGTGATGGTAGGATGCCCTAGAAGTCGCTGAACTTGTTCGGGCCCACAGGTAGCTATACTCAAATTTTACCATTGTACTAGACTTGAGAAAAATTCTACCTCTGTATCACCTGTGGTAAATAAATTGTTTTAAATTGTTTAAAACGTGGTGAAATCGGAGTAATAATTATTGGCAAGGCTAGTAAGTCAAATTTAGAGAGTTTTGAAATATTCGCAGACTTCCTGAGTATATCTCATGCATCCTAAATCAAAAAATTATATATTTATTTTATTTTTAAACGGGATGATCTAAAGTTGCCGAACGTAGTGTCTTAATGAATTTTTTCAGTGTTAAAAACACTGAGATGACACAAAGTTATTGTTACCTGGCATTTATTTATTATCTTATGAGGAATTATCAGGACATTTAAGCAAAGCTAGAAAAAGAAAAAAAAAACATGCGTGACTCATCAACTATTCAGGAAATCATCTATACGGGATAAATTAGCAAATACAAATTTTGAAGATGATCGATGAAACTGTGCAATATCAGTTGAAGAATTTGTTCTAAAGAAAACGGTATCTCTAAAAAACGAAAAAACATGTATACACAAAAGAAAACAGTGTGGAGAAGAAAGTAGCTAAAACGAACATCACTACAGAAAAGTAAATGGGGGCATGAAATAATATAACCTTGCGGTAAAACAATTCCATTCCTTGACAAGGTTATTCACGCAACTGTGTGTTGGATGTAATTGGACAATTAAGGGCTTTGGGTTTGAGTACAAAGTGAGGGTAGTTCAGAGAACACGTGCTGAGGACATTTGAACAGAAAATAAATAAATAAATAAAGAAAAACATTTCATTTCTAATAGAAAGAGTACAGAAGTAATATCGTTGGTTTTTAAAATATCTTAAAGTTAATTCACTTAGATGATACACACACACGAGTATTGTAAAACTCATGTCACTAGTCAAAAATAAATGTTTGAGGGCAATGTACTCCTAATCTTGCTTAATCTACATTTGATGATACATGTAATGATAATTATAACGTGCTCACTAGTTAATCTACATTTGATGATATATGTAACGATAATTATAAGAGACAACACAATTTCATGGACGATGCATTTTCATTGTGGGTAGAGAACACTTTTGACAATTTACGTATACATGATATAAAACTTCGCAATTCTTGACGCCAGGAAATAATATTAGAATTGTTTGTTTAGGAAGATGTTCCAAAATGTCATTTTAAGAAGCACGAGAAAAATTAATATACATATATATAAGCATGAGGGCCACGAAAACTACATGATTTGTATTTCTAATTAAGCAATTTAACATATCGGTCATTAGTTGATAAGAATTTTATTTAAATATAAATGGATGATCACAAAACAAATGTATAGTTTTTTTCGGTGAACACTTTACAATAATGAAGAGATGACAAGTGAGGTAATGTTACAAGTTGAGAGTGAACAGAAAAAAAACAGTTATCTCTAGTTAAAATGCTACACCAGTTTAGTACACACATATGTGCATATATACATGTAAATATATACACATATACATGCACATACAATCCTACGCACATGCACACACCTAACACGTAAAGCATACACACCTAACACAAGTACATTCCTATGCATCGAGACAATCACAGTATATGCGCGTTCTATAAAAATGCTGTGCGATTTTCTGAAATATAGGATAATGAGCAAAAGAAATTCGTGACAACTCTTTCAGTACGTGTTGCTGAACGAATGTTTACGATGTTTTATTAAATATTGTATCGAAAAGATCATTGGTTGATAAGCGTCCTATTTATCATATGTGGATGATCGCACAACAAATATATTTGCATATATATACTTTATAAATGCTGTACAATAATCGCACGTACGCACAGCGTGCACAAGTACACATATAAACAAGAAAGCATGTGCGCAAATATCAGCGTAGACTAATCAGTATTAACTAGCATTCCCATCGAGGGAATCGGAGAAAATATCTTTTACTATGGCATGAATTTTATAAAATTTCCGTACTAAAAATATTTGCACAAAACAGTCTACCTTAGTCAGAAACATGAAAACGGTTGTTCTACAACGGTTCCCAAGTACAGAATATTTCCAGAAGTACGCGAGGCTTAGGTGAGGTTGTTTTAATATACTCTAGAGCGTAAGAGGTGATGTGGTAATTTGCACCACACTGGCCTACCAAGAGCATTTTTGGACGCGAAGAAGAAAGAAACATGAATGTCCTTATTAAGAAAAAATCATATCATCTTTGAAATATGTCACAAAATATCTGAAATTTATACACTTACTTATAGGTACTACATTTTACATGTAAAAGGCATTTGAGCTTTGGATTGCGTTACAGTATTAAAATGAAATGATGTGTTGGGTGGGGCTAGAAATTGGGAGTGAGAAAAAAGTCTGGTATTTATAGTTTATATACCAGTTGCTAGTCCAGTGCACACAGGTGTATTGTGCATTCATGCACACCCATATACGTACACACATATATAAGTGAGCATGCTTGCATATCCCAGCGTATAGGCGTTTAAATCATAATACCTACGCATACTTCGAAACTGTTGTGTGATGTCTTGAATTATAGAGAAAATGAGCAGTACAGTACAGAGCAGTACAACATTCATAGGCCACCCCATTGTCAACTCATCAGAGAAGTATCTGGGACATGAGCATTTTGTCAAAACAAAAAACCAGTCTTAAATATTTTGTAGCGTGACCTTCATTTTCATCAGGAATAAAACGACATAAATCGGAATGAAATTCATTTTCTGAAAAAGGGGCATTCAGACAAGCGCTAGTTTCGAAAACTTCATTATCAACGAATGCACTGAAAATAAGGTCAAACCATATATAAAAATCGATATTTCAATAATAGCTAAATTTATGCAACCTATATAATGTACAATTGGCAAGCACTTTGATCACAATTAAGAACTGATCTCTGCTTAAAAATGTACAATGATTCTAAAACCCGGAGATCACTACCACATTTTCAAACGTTATGCATTTTCATCCATTTGTTATTCGTCATTAATTTGGCCAGCGTTATTCATTTTCAATAGCAGCATGGAGACCATCCCTGTGAACGCAAACACAACTTTTACATTTTGTTTGTGTTATCTTGTTCCATCATTTCGCGTAGATAGTCCACAAATCCGCAAGGTTCTTTATACTTCTTTTGTGTTCAGCAATAATGAATAGTCGACACAAATATGCAATGAGATTGAAGTCAGGCGATTGGCAAGGCCACAAAAGGAGATATATTCCTTCATTGGCGAGATTACTTTGTTAATGCCGCCGTACCTTGGGGAGTTTTGTCTCTCTGCAGGGACTACTTGTGCTGGCCGTAGAATTGTCTGAGGCTCGGAGGTTGCTCAGTTGTTCTGCTCCAGTATCTGTATGTACAAGGCTTTACCCATCTTCCCATACATAAAGTGAAGTTTCTTCTCTCAATGGACAGCTGAAAAGACCAGCAACAGGATGCTGTGGTCTCTCTGGTTGACGGTAGAGGCAGTGTTCTTAGACCCAAGGGAAACGCTCGTTTTCTTCCAAGCTTTGCAAGCTCCTTTCGGTTAACCAGTTCATTGAGTTCAAGCTTGGTTTTATCAGACTGTCCAGCCAATTTTCAAAATACAACTCCTCGGTCAAGATGATCTTCGGCATAAGTTAACGGTTCGTCACACGCTTTGTTGCAAGAAGAGGAGTTCTGCGCGTATTGAAGGTTTTTACACCACTTTGATGCAGTTTTCTAACATCCGTTTTTCGACTTATGAGAACTCCTAGAAATTCCAATTTTCCTGTAGTTGTGGGTCGGTTGTCATGGCACGCACGCAGCACGTAATTTAGAGAGCGCCCAATGATATTGCGACGAGTGTTGACTACCAGCAGACATGAGATCGCTCTAGTTCCGTGATGCTTCCGAACTGTTGCCCGAACAGATGAGTGTGGATCCTTAACTCGTTCAATAATTTTCATATAGGTTAATCCACCGCAACATAATCCAACTATTTGCTTTTGAATGGCTTTGATATTTCCTGACTCACGTTGGCGTATTCTCAGAGCCTCTCCAACAAAATCTGCAGAGGTTATGGTTGAGCTGATCGTGGTTTCTTCACTTTACATGAACTACTGGGAGCTTCTTGTATATTTATGATCGTTTTGAATTTAGATAATGAAGTACCACAATAAAACATAAATAATTAAACATTATTTAAATTTTTACCAAATACTTAAGTAACATATATTACATACTATGTTCAGCCGATTTTCTAAATATCAGTAAATTCTCTTCTATTCTGTTTAAATTTCCTGATAGACAAGCAACATCTTCCAGATAAATTCGTGCAATATCATTCCTCTGATAAAATCCTTCTAATTTAAAGGAACTAGAAAGAAAATTCTTGGAAATTTGGACAATTTATTCGGCAAACCAGCAGGACAAAATATAATCTGATACGATCGCTCCTATCTATGATGACAGCTTCTCACGCTTTCGAAAGCTAGACGGTGAGGATAAATTCTGCCATTGTCAAAGCATTTTCAAAGCCCTTATTCAGGGCTGTGACGCTGTTATGGGGCTTTGCTCAAGCGTTCGGCTCAATTTGCGACAAAAATTAGCAATTCAGTGGGTTCATGTCAGGCGAGTTAGAAGACACAAAGTATTTATTCAATTATCGCACATTAGACTGAATGAGCAAGTCAAATTTAAGTTTCGCTCGCTGTGTGGGCCGGAACCTAGTCTTGCTGGAGCATAAACATCTTATTTGAAGCTTGGGATTTCGTCCATTTAGGATTTATGTTTACAAAAGGCTACAGTATTCGGCATTATTATTTTCGTTTTCGGCGGAGAAGTATAAAAAGCCGTGACCCTTGATAGAAACCACACAAACTCCTTGACACTAGTTTGTTTATTGTGATAATCGTGGGTTGAACGTCAGCACTCGCTAAGGCAATCCTGGGATCGTCTCGTCTGGGCCAAGTCCTATCAATTGTAATGATATTCTTATCAGAAAATAACTTAATGATCAGTCCGTTCTTCTTCAACAAGGTCTAAATTTTCTTGCACCTCACCAAACGAGCTTCCGTTCTTCTATTAGTTAGCGAATGATTCCTACCTTGGGTTAGAGGTAATGCCCAGGTCCTAAATCACTTAGCGAATCGTCGTGATGCTTCTGGCCTTTTTATAGCCAAGTCGATAATGACATGGTTTGATTGGTCTAAACGCTTCTTTTAGGGCTGCTAGAGAGAGAATTTGCGATTTTTATTTTTCTTTGGGATTGAATGGTTGTGCATCATGGCCAGGTTCGTGAAAACGCTTACAAATACCGAAAACTTTTCGTCAAGGATACTGGATGAATTTTGGAAAAAGGATGGACTTTGGCCCTTACCATAAAGCTCACAGATAGCTAAATGTTTGGACAGCTCACAGATAGCTCAATGTTTGGATAGCTCACAGATAGCTCAATGTTTGGATAGCTCACAGACAGTTCATTGCGTAATGTTCATGCAACGAAATCTTACTGCAATTGCCGGCATCACAGATAATCAATTACAACTGATGCACTCAAACGTCATCAATTTATAAAGGTGTCAGAATAACTATCGTTTAACCAAACTTGTATGTATTTATCTAAAAGACCCGGTATGCTTTCTGAACTACGGCACTTGTTACGCCAAACGAATTCTTCATATTATTTCAAGACTGTAGTTGTATTCAAACATTGTTATTAATTTTCATAGTGAAAACAACTAATTTTAGTCTAAGGAAATAAATATGAAGGAAACAAAATCCAATTATGAATAGGGACGTTTAATACCAAAACAATAAATACCATCACAATTTAAAACATTGCAATATAAGTAAGTAATATTAATAGTTTGTAAAAAAGATTCAAACAGTCAAAATGTGCTAAATATTGAAGCACTTAGCTTTCAGGACAATGGTTGGAAAAATGATCGATAAAATGGCGATTTAGGCACAAAGAATCACTTTAAAAACATGCATTGTCTGTTAGAAACGGTATTTACAATAGCGGGTGAAAAAAGTTTCTCAATGATGAAAACATGAATCATGGAGTAGAGAAACGATAATTAGATCGCTTCCTTTACTTGAAATGTAATTGAAATTAATTTTTCACGTTCAATTCGAACAAGAGCCAAGTAAATAATCTGAGAGAATCTAAAGAAACAAACGCCCGTCGATTACTAATTCAACACCGTTTTAGTTAACGATGGTTTGTTAGAGTTTACCAATAAAACAAACTATGAACTACGGAGGCTGATTCAGTATATACGCAAGAATGCACGGATTAAGAAAACACTGAAGTCTGCTAGTCAATGACAGTCTCAGCTAATGTGCATGGGTAATTTGTGTGAGGAAACATAGTGAGGAAGTAAAGCCATTCTTTGGGGAACTTTTTATGGACGAACTCATTAAATAAATCTGATAGAGGAAATGATTTTGAATAATCCTAAGCAAGAATTATGCACGAAGAATGGTTTTTACGCTTTGTACAAAACTAGAACGAAAGCTTGGATGTTTTATAATTTCAACGCAACATTACAAAAAGACAAAAGAAATGGTTAACAAACACCATAATTAAAAATGGGTCAATGTTCTAAATGATTTAGTAAAAATTATAATTATTGCTTATAAAGGTCAACATGACCTAATTCAGAAATTTTTTCAATTCTTAAATAACTTAAATTACAGCAGCAAAACTGCCATGATTCAATTATTTCCACCGACTAAAGAAGCTCAGAAGTGACTGGAAATGAACGCTGCCGTCCACGCTGGGAAGACACATTAGGACTTGATAAAAGCTCTCCGAGGTTTTTTCTGCTGGTCCAGCAAGGTATTTATTTAAAAAGGTGAATAATATATAAATAATTCGAAGCGTGAGCAGTAGAAATCATATCTATGATTCCTACTGTTAACTCTGTTCCGAATAATTTTAATTTGAGAAAACTAGGACATCATCAACCCGGGTACATCTATGGTAACGCAAAAATTCATAAAAATCAAAATTATCCTCCGTTAAGGCCAATAATATCACAGGTTCCAGCTGTCACCTATCCCGTGGCTAAAACTTTGAATAGAATAATAACCCCGTATATTCCACAGAAATATAAGATACGATCATCTGATGAGTTAGTTGCCATGTTGCGCAGTAAAGCCTCAAGTGGAATCGTAGCTTCATTAGATGTCGAATCTTTGTTCACTAATGTACCCGTTGTAGAAACCATTGCGATAATTTTAGATTACGTGTATAATATTGACGAAATTTCTCCACCTAATTTGTTTCCTCGTCATATTTCGAAAGAACTCCTCACAATGTGCGCGACTGAAGCCCCTTTTCAGCATATTGATGTCAGCTTGTTCCGTTAGGTGGATGGCGTAGCTATGGGTTCCCCGTTATGGCCCACATTGGCCAACTTCAACATGTCGCACGTGGAAAATCTTGTTATGAACACTTTGCCTGCTAAACCAGTGTTGTACTGTAGGTACGTTGATGGTATTTTTGTTGAAGTAGATAGCCTGGCGCAGTGGAGATGTCAAGGAATTTGATGTTAGAAAAATTGTTGTTGAATTTTGCATTTGAGTTGGGCTAGAACGGTAAGCTGCCGTTTTTAGATGTTTTAATTGAAGCGTCTCAGGGTACTTTTTAGCGATGAGTGTACGTTAAGCAATCACATGCTGGTGAAACTTGAACTATGATTGTGATGCTCCGCAAATGTACAAAGAGGGCGTTATACACACGTTAATAAATAGAGCTTACAAGGTGTGTAGCAGCTGGTCCAGTTTCCATTCAGAAATGCTTAGAGTTAAGCGGTTGCTGGTTAACAACAATTTTCCTAATACTCTCATTGATAGAACTATTGGTAATTTCTTAAACCGAATCTTGGGCAATAAAAATAATCCTGACTGAATTCTCGCGATATTAATAACTTTTATGAAAACCAAATGCGCTAAAATTACAAAATTGAAGAACGAGTTTTTAAGAACATTGTTAAAACATTCGTCAAGTCAACAGATCCTGATACGTCAATTGAAGTCTGTGTGTATTATACAAACTGCAAAATCAGTGACCTCTTAGTGAAAAATTATGTGTCTGCATCCAGGGTTATCGATCTGGACAGGGAAAATGTGATATACCAATGTATGTGTGACAGAAGAGAATGTAAGTCTCTTGATAAATGTTACATTGGCATGACCAGGCTGACCCTGAGGCAAAGAAGAACCGCCCATAAATATCAAGGTTTTATTTGCAATCATTTCCGCATTGACCATAGTTGCAACCCATCAAATGAAGATCTATACCCGACTACAAAAATCTCATATAACGTGACTAAAAAAGTACATATTCAAGTTATAGAAGCGTTACTCATCCATAAACTTAAACCCGTTCTCAACGAAAACACAAATGACTTTTCTGCCTAAAAATTATTACTAAAACCGCAGCTTAGAAGTCTTGAGGCAACTGCTCGTTCGGTCATTTCGCCCCTAACGCTCGTCCAATGAACATCTATAGCAGTAGTTCCCAACCTTTTTCAGCTTGTCACCCAATTTAGCATGCGACAATAAGCATGTTACCCCTTTCACAAAATGTTGTCAACATTAATATATATATATGACTAAACTAAAACACTAGAGATAATTTCTTTTATTTATTGTATTAGTACATTTTGCATCTCTAATGGCTTATCAAAGATGTCAAGAGCATCAGTGAGATGGTTGGAGTCGCATATTTGAAGCTAGTTGAGGAATTCTTGGCTTCGTGTTTGAAAGTGCCAGCCTGGCATTGTTTGCAACATTCAAGCGAGTCCTCTTTTTTGTTTTCATCCCCAGCACAGTTGAGAACCCCTTCTCGCACAGATACGTTGTTGAGAATGATACCAACAACTTCAAGTCTCTCTCGGACAGAGTTGGCGAGTCGGCTAGTCATGAAATCCAAAAGGAATCTGCATTTTGGTTTTGGAATTCGATTTTCAAGGCTTCATTGGCTCGCATTGTGATCCACTCCTCCTTTGCAGGGAAATCATCATCCTGAATGGCCTCATCAGGTACAGAGAAGGGATGAATGATCCACTGAAGACTGGCTGTTTTTGGTCACTCTCTGGAAAGTAGTGATGCATGCTTGTTTCAAGCCCCTTCAAATAGTCGCTCATCTCTTTGTTGATGGTCTGTAGAAGAGATCCAGTATCATGACTATATTCTCCTCAATCAACTGGTCTAGGGTGGGGAACTGGGCGATCACTCCTTTCTCCAAGCGCCAAATCCAGAGTCTCAGTTTCGCCAGAAATACAGCCACAGTGTGACGGGCATCAATGGCAGTCGTGTTTCGGCCCTAGAGATGCAGATTACCACTGTTCAGCTCCGCAAATATGTCAGCCAAGTTACAAAGTCGAGCAAGCCACTCCTTATCAGTGAACTTGGTAGCAAAAGGAGATCCTTTTTGTTCCAGAAATTCCTGAATAGCCTTTCGGAGCTCAATGACACGATGTAAAACCTTGCCTCGTGACAACCAGCGAACATCGGTATGGTAAAACAGAACTTGATACTGTTCTCCCCTTTCCTTGCACAGCTCATTGAATATGCGCGAATTCACATCCCAGGATTTGATGAAATTGATGATTTTCAACACATCTTCAAACACTAACTTCAGATTACCAGGCAGGCTTTTCGATCCAAGAGAGTACCGATGTATGATGCAATGATCTACAGAAATTTCTGGATTGACAGCTTGTATGAGGCCCCGTAATCCACGATGACCACCCATCATCGCCGGTGCTCCATCGACGGAGACCTGGATTAAAAAGAAAAATTATTATAGATTGCGTCAGTTAGTCATTGTTACTTATCTTTATAACGCCCTCTCTGTACATTTGCGGAGCATCACAATCATAGTTCAAGTTTCACCAGCATGTGATTGCTTAACGTACACTCATCGCTAAAAAGTACCCTGAGACGCTTCAATTAAAACATCTAAAAACGGCAGCTTACCGTTCTAGCCCAACTCAAATGCAAAATTCAACACAGATTTTTCTAACATCAAATTCCTTGACATCTCCACTGCGCCAGGCTATCTACTTCAACAAAAATACCATCAACGTACCTACAGTACAACACTGGTTTAGCAGGCAAAGTGTTCATAACAAGATTTTCCCCAAGATGTTGAAGTTGGCCAATGTGGGCCATAACGGGGAACCCATAGCTACGCCATCCACCTAACGGAACAAGCTAAGAATCGCGCATTCATTATATTATACAAAATTAATAACGCAAACTCACAGTAACAGCGGGTAAATACTAAGTATAAATTGCACAGAGCATTACACATACATACCAGCTCATGTCCACCTCGGCTGATGTTCACAGAGAAACTGGCAGTGTGAAATAGAGGCAGACCACGGTACACATAAGAAGGTAGTAGCATTCAAGTCTTTTCTTAAAAGAGCCTTGGGGACGGTGACGTCACAGGTCGAGAACGAATAGCAACACAGATCAACAGAGTAGCGCTATCTGGCGACAATATGTGACAATATTGAGTCTGCTGTACGACAACTTGTACAACAACAACGCGACCAGTAACAAGACAACTCGTCGGCGTTGTGTCTGCAAGAATGGCGTCTTCAAATAGAATGAAAAAATGTTCTTTCATCGAATATGAAAATAATTCTAGAGATCAACCTGATATCAAGTACTTTCAATATCATCATGCATATTTTAAAGAGTGGCCAGGAGCAAGTGGAAGTGAAATTTTAGGTTCAATTAGGGAATCTAATTTGTGCGAACATATTGTGTGTAGCCGCCATTTTCGAAAACAGATAACAGAAGAACCGTTTCGCCGTTCAAAACAAAAGTACTTTTTGATAACATTGTGGTGCAATTGCCTTAAAATGACATGAATTTGAGTATTGGAGGTAAGATATACAATTGTCATCATGTGTAAATTTTGTACGAATTTATCAGTACGTTTCCAACCCGTGAATTTTATGATGGTGCTACAATTTTGTTGAAAGCTTTCGTGACACTTTGAGATCCCGTAGAAGAATACTTAAACAGGTAAATTAATTTTGAGAAAAGTAATTCAAGGTAATAGTTTCAAATATTTTTGGTAAATTTATGTGAATGGTGCAAATTGGAATGAATGTTTTTGTTCCTAATATGACAATTTTTACTAGCTGGTTGGCTAATTAGGGATTATTATACAATTTGTCAGTAGGGGTATGGATATTTTCTACAGATGGTAGAACTTATTTTGAAAACTCGAAAACTACGCATTTGCAAGCACTATGTCATTCATTTAAAACAACTTGAAATCTACCACATTACCTATCTATGACAACAAAATTATTCAAATAGTTGTCAACATTAAACGGTCAAATTTTACTTGAATGTTGTCAACGATTTTCACAATTTTGTTGCCAATAATCAATAAAGGAACACATTCAAAAATGTTTTACAAGAATGACATTCTGCTCGCTGATGCGTTATTTTTTAATTATTCAACTTTGAAGTTGGCTTGTGCGCGCCAGGGAAGCGAGAGTGCCAAGCGTAATTTAATTAATAAAGGAAGCTAACCCCCTATTACAAACGTAAAGAGGTTGGGTCGTGAGGGGTAGCCACAGTTCTTCTAGTGAAAATTATAAATAAAGGTTTCTAGTGACTTCCGTTTACATCGTCTCCAATGACATCCACCTGGTACCCAAGATGGCGTCCGCCATCATGAAGCCGATGTACACGGACGTCACTACAAACGTTTATTTATAATTTTCAGTAGAAGAACTGTGGCTACCCCTTACGACCCAACCTCTTTACGTTCGTAATAGGGGGTTAGCTGCTTTTTCAACTCTGAAATTGCGTTAAAAAGGCCATTCAGGAGCGCCGCGCGTATAACTTCAAACTTAAATAACTCAAAAACTAAGCATTTGCGAGCACATTGTCATTCATGGAAAACGTCTTAAAATCGACTATATTACCTATCTATAGCAACGAAATTATGAAAATCGTTGACAACATTAAAGTAAAATTTGACACTGACTGCTTGAAAATCCTGTTCCCAAGAATCACTGCAGGACTACGTTTAAAAATGTTTTGCAAGAATGACATTCTGTGCTGATCCTTTATTTATGAGACATAGCAATCATTACGTTCTAATAAGAATAACATCATATAGTCGGTTGCTTAGCCGCCGCATTGTTGGGTCACACTTATTTTTTTGGATGGACACGTCCATTTTTTGTGGGAAAATAACAGCCTCAGGTTGGGTAAGTTAAGGTAAGCTATTTTGGGTTGCTTTGTTATTTTAGGTTAGTTTACTTAACTAACCTAACATTACCTGACTTAACCTTACCCATCGTAACGTCAATACCGTATTAGAGCATATTTACGTCTCCATTCCTTCACTTTTAAGTACAACATTCATATAACTTCAGAGTTGAATAATTAAAAAATTGCGCATCAGCGAGCAGAATGTCATTCATGTAAAACATTTTTAAATGTGTTCCTTTAGTGATTTTTGGGAACAGAATTTTTAATTTCTGTGAGCGCATTAAACTCCATACATACCATAGTTCCCTCAGACAAAAAATTATTTTCTGCCCTAAGGCTCATTTTGTATTGAAACATTCAAATGAATTAAAAATCTGTTATATTATCCTCAATTACTTAGTCAATAATTTGAAAAGAATATTTTTTGTGGATGTGAAGGTAAAGCTACGAGTAGCTCATGTCAACTGAAGTAAGCGTGCTACGTTAATCAATTTTGCTGCAGTTGAATAACTGTACTCAATTTTTATTTTACAACACTTTGAAAAAATATATGAAATACAATTTTATATATTGTATTTTATAATTATAATAATTTTTAGCTATTTTTGAATTACTCTGTTTTCTGAAGGATGTTCAAGTTATATCTCATAGCAATATTAATTGACTTTAGCCCCTCTCAGGAGGATACAACTAGTGTTTCTATGGGAAGGAATTAGTGTTCCGAGGGGGACTATGTGTGGGCACGAGCTAAAGGTTAGGTAGGCTTTCTTTTTGTTAAAATAATATAGGTTTTTTTTTGTTACGGACCATCTTTTTTTGGTTTACTGCTGTCCTGTTTTTTCAGCACCTACTACTTCTTCTTCAACTTTGATCTTGTTTCATGAACTTTTTTCTCATCTTACCGTTTCTATGCGTTTTCTGCATAGATTCTGCGTTCCCTTAACTCCATACTATATGGTGCCTTCTTCCTTCCTCTCTTTGGATCTCATTTGTTGAGGATAGGGAGGCCTAAACTAACTAATAATCTAATTCACTTTAGCCTAAAAGAACTATCCTGAAATTTTCATTGTTTTGTGGGAAATGAAACATTAAAATGTCTAGAATATTTGATGCAGTGTAACAATTTTTCAGTTTAATTTAATTGCATTTGGTGATGAAATATTTTCTATATAGATTCATCCATTGGGTGTATCGGTGAGTGAGTTGTGTTAAAATACTATTCATGTTTTTATAACTAATTTTCATTTCACAGGAAGATGTTGAAGAGTCCATGAGCAAAAAATCTGTTGGTGCAGAAGAAGTGATCAGGCGCCTTGATGAGCAGCTCAGCAACTATCGCTGCATGGAGTCGCACCTCACTGCCACTCGCTTGAAGTGGGTCTATTATTTTATAATAAAGATTCAAAAGAAGCACATTTGTGTAGAGCATATTTATTTTATGTTAACTATGTCAGTATTAGTTGAAGTAGTATCCTATTTTTTGACTAAATCAAAAAAGCGCTCATATGCCCAATGTAAAATTTTATCTTGCTTATTGGTGAGGACACAAGTGTTTTGCATCAAAGTTCATCATTAGTATTTGTTGCTCATTAGGCAAGACAAAGGATGGGTTTTTGTAAAAAGTGCTACTCTAATATTTGTAACGCTATGCATATAATTTCATTAGTGTAACTAAGATGTCTTAATGTTTTTGATGTAAGCCAACTTGCCAAAGTAATATTTTTCCCTTTATCCAGCATGCATTGAATGTAGGTGTGATATATTGTTAATTGTCATTCAGAAAGTTTAAAACTTTCCTCTTTGGTTATAATCTCTTATTCTTCATAGACTAAAATCATATGTGCATTATTTAATTTTTTCTAACACTATTTGTCAAGAAATATTTAGAATTTATGTTCCATGAAGTGAATATTTTTGACATCTGCAGAAATATTCACTCATCCATTATTTATTGGTGCAGGCTGAAGCACCAGGTGCCAGACATCAAAAGCTGCCTGCAGATCATAGAAGAAATGAAGGCTCGACAAGACAGCACGGAGGATCTGGAAACTCAATTCCTGCTCTCTGACCAACTCTATGTTGAAGGTACCATTCCTCCTTCCAACATAGTCTGCTTATGGCTTGGGGTTAGTGAAACTGGACTAAGTTCAACTGCTGTAAGAAATTATGAGAAGTTAAAATGTGAAAGATTTTAATCATATTGTTTCTTTCAATGACATTACGTTTGGGTAGGGAGAAATTTATTTTCATTTTTATTTGAGTTTGAAATAAGAGCAAAGCAGAAAATTTTGATTATGTATTTGTATTTTTCTTCTTAATTTTAGATGATTTTTTTTAAACCTTTTTTCTTAGGTGGGTTGTAATATTTGTCATTTTTATGCAGAAGCTTTGTACTTCGTATTTTGCTGCTCATGTGTTTGCTTCATTGCTACTGCCTTTACATTTAATTACTTGAAGGAGCATGTGCCTTAATTTAGGGTGTATCTGTGCCATAGTTAGATCAATATAACCAGTGCGCCCTCTCATGGAAGAACAACTTTTGCATCTATAGGAATTAGTACTGCCAGGGGTGAGATGTGAGGATCCAAGCTGATGATTAGGTAGGTATTCCTTTGGTTGACGTAGAAAAATTTTTGTTTTGTCGTAGGCAATCTTTTTTTGTTCACTGGTGTCTAATTTTTCATGTTATCTAATCAAATCAGTGTACATAATTATTGTGTATATTTTACTGGCGGTTTTACCCCTTTTTGTGAAAGCTTAAAATATCTAGTCAGAATGACTGAAAACTCTCCAGTAGTATGAGCAATTTCTAAGCTCTTCTAAAAGTACATATGCATAAGTGCCTCTTCTTATCAATGTATGAAACCTCTTGAATAACTATGTCTATCCCTTTTTCTGAAAGGAAACTGCAATTTCAGCTGCAATAATTACATCTATGAGTGTGTTTTGCAGATAACGAGTGTTACTGCAATACTGTAAGATCTTTGCATCAGTGCTTATTTGGTTGTATTCTCTTTTCTGGTCTTTTGGAGAACCCAGTGTACTAACCAAGTAATTCGTTATGTGTGATTGCTTACTGCATTTCATCAGTTCAGTTATTGAAAGTAAATTTTTTCATCTCCTACAATTCCATTGATAGGTCGAAGTCTACCAACATAGACATTGATTTTCTGCATTTTTTAATGCTCAAGTTCAAACTGCTACAGCAAAATTCCTCTGCTTTGATGCTTTGTTACTGATCTATGTATCTCTTGGTTAATTGTAGAAAACTTATTAATTGAACTTAAACCCATGGTTTTAACCTAAATAATACAGTGATGACTCGTGTGTGCAGGCGGATGTGATGCTAGAGTATGACCTGGACGCAGCAGAGGTACTGCTCAACAAGAACCTCAGCAACGCGAACATCAAGCTCACCCAGGTCATTTCGGACCTTGATTTTCTTAGGTGAGGTTTAGTACATTTTCATGTGGCTACATCATAACTACATTTTCTAAGTTCTATAAAATGTTTAAAAAAATGTATGTATATACGTTATGTTCTAAAATACTCTTCTGTCATGGTTTTTCTGTCAAAAAAAGAATACTGTAAAAATTTGGTGAAATTGCCCGTTACTGGCACAATCAGGAATATGACTGTTTTCTTGCGTTTTCGCGACGTGCTTATCTCGACATGTGTTTGTGGCCATACCTAATCTTTTATTTCATCATTAGTGAGCTACAGACTCCATTCAGCAGCTACCGAGAATTCACATTCGAGTAGGAGTTTTGGTACGGCCCAAAACATATGATGTTTTTGGCTTCTCCGTGGTAACATGGCAAAAAATATGGACTCCGTGGACTCCGTGGTAACATGGCCCTGTATATTCAAGAATTTCTTGGTGAAAGAACTTTCCGCGTTAAGGTCGACGGCACCCTCTCTTCCTCGCAGTTGCAGTGTGAAGGTTTACCGCAGGGCAGTGTTATGAGCTGCACCCTGTTTAGTGTTGCCTTAAATAGCATCACCTCCACCTTGCCTCCCGGAACGGTGGCCTCTTTATATGTGGACGACTTTATGGTATACTCTTCATCAACACATCTTCTAGCTCTGACGCGAAGAATGCAATTAGCCATCAATAACGCTAATAAGTGGGCTCAGGAACATGGCTTCAACTTTTCACCGGAAAAAACAGTTGGGACTTTATTTCCGGGGCCGTGGCCGTAGTGATCCCCCACAGCTCACACTGCAGGGAAGACAAGTGAATTTTTCATACAGCGCCAAGTTTCTGTTGGTGACGCTTCATTACAGGCTCTCTTGGAAGCCCTACCTAGCCACCCTCAAGGCTGACTGCGTCAGAGGGCTGAACTTGCTAAAAAGCCTTAGCCGGCCTGACGTGGGGGGGCTGACAGAATGACCCTACTGAGACTATATCGTACTCTTATTAGAAGCAAGATAGACTACAGCTGCAAGTGTATCAATATGCCAAGGCGACTTCACTTTCGAAGCTAGACCCTGTGCATCATGCTGCTATCAGAATCTGCACTGGCGCGTTTAGGTCGTCCCCTTCCAGCAGCTTGTGTGTGGAGAGCGGTGAACCTCCTTTACGGCACCGCCGTGTGCAGCTGACCCTTCAGTACTTGGCGCGATTGGAACAAGTCCCCTTGTCGCCTGCATGGACTAGCGTGCATGCGCCACTAGGTCGACATCTGCCTTTCCCTTACTTTCTGCCCTCATCGGAAGATAACTCGGCAGTTGTGGTTGCAATGCAGCTGAGGCCAATGAGAATACAACCAGTGTTATTGGAAAGTTTTCCTACGTGGCGTGTCCCAATCGGGAGTTTTTGTCCGGGATGTCGAATGCCTAAGAAGGATTCTATGCCTACCCACATACTAAAGGGGATCTTTTTGGACCATATTGCCGAAAAACATGCCCGTGCGATGAAGTTCTATACCGACGGCTCAAAGGTGGGAGACGCTGTAGGGTGTGCCGCTGTGTCGGGGGAGATGGTGAGCGCCAAGAGATTGCTCCCAGAGTCGTCCATTTTCACTGCGGAACTTTACGATGTGTTGAGGCCCTTCGACATATTAAACATTGTGTGCATGATACTTTTGCTATTTTTGTGGATTTAAAAAGTGTGGTGGAGGCTACTCGAGAGCATAATAGTACCCATCCGCTCGTTGGTGAGATCGTCATGAACTTAATAGATTCAACATGTGAGCGTAAATCTGTGACTTTGTGCTGGGTGTCCGGCCATGTAGGAGTGTCTGGAAATGAGAGAGCTGACTAGGAGGCTAAACGGACCGCAGAGGCAAACGAAGAGACTCTAAATCTGATGGTTCCTTTCCAGGATTATTACCTTCTGATCAAAACGGCAGTGAGAGAATGATGGCAGCAGGAATGGGACAACGCTGCTAACGATAGCAATAAATTAAGAAGCATTAAACCCACTATACGTGAGTGGATATCGTCCAGTTGTCGTGGTCGCCGGTTAGAGGTGATGCTTTGTCGCCTCCGTATTGGCCATACGCGGCTAACACACGGCCTACTGATGGAGCGGCTACCACAGCCTCAGTGCAAACGGTGTCGTGTGCCTTTGACTGTAAAGCACTTCCTCGCGTCCCCTGTATGCTGTTGCCAGGAATCTGCATTTTCCGCACCTTCGCGGTCGTGCACAGGATGTTTTGACCGGAATACTTGGGGAGTCTAAGCGGTCAACTTACAATGTGACAGCGCTGCAGTCGTTTTTTGGAGCGTGTAATCTGTCTTCAAAAATCTAGCCTGAAGATTCTACGCATGGTAATGCGATGTAAACACTGAACCGTAAAATGGCCGGGCGCGCTGCGCAATGCCCGTGGGGGTTTCAGCGAGGGTAAGGCGCCCAGCCATAATTGGGTGGGCAGCTGAGACCCCCTGCTGCTGCTCAATGTGCAAACTGTGCATGTACCTTAAGATGATTAAATGAACCGATTGAACCCTACGCATAAGGAGTATGGTATTGAACTAGCAGCTCTTTCATTACTGCTGATGCTGCTGCTGCTGCTACTAATACTACTGCTGCCACCAATGCAATCAAGTGTTGCTCAGATCACGCTCGTGGCTATCGCGTCTTTGTTTGTTTAATAGTTGCTGTGACTTGGGTTACGATGTTTGTGGCAGTGAGACTTCGAAATTTGAGACGTGGAGACAACCTGAATTGTGAGACCTTCGGCGCGACATAGTGCAGGCACAGAAGCGCTAGCAAATTGATGTTATTACTAAAACTAAACTACTCGAGCTTAAGTTGTGTTTCTTGTTGGCCGTCATTGGACGACTACCGCTCAGGGGGATACAACTATTGTATCTATGGGAATTAGCGCTCCCAGGGGGACTATGTAAGGGCCTGAGCTAAAGGTTAGGTAGGCTTTCTTTTTGTGAAAATAGAATAGGTTTTTGTTTTGTTACGGACCATCTTTTTTCGGTTCACTGCTGTCCTGTTGTTCAGCACCTACTACTTTCTTCTTCAACTATTTCTTGTTTCATGATCTTCTTTCTTAGCTTTCTGTTTCTGTGCCTTTTCTGCATAGATTCCGCGTTTCCTTACCTCCATACTAAATGGTGCCTTCTTCCTTCCTCTCTTAGATAGCCTTTGTTGCGGATAGGGAGGCTTAAACTAACTAATAATCTAATCTAATCATTGGACGACTAATTTGCTCTGGCGGTTGCAATGCGTGAGTCTTTTTTTTTTTGTATTACCACGTGTTAGACACGAATGTGTCAAGATGGGTAGATTGCAAGTTTGATTTAAAGTCTTAGGTTAGCTCTACTTGACCTCAAGAATTATAGAACTGTGAGAAATTGCGTTGAGATTTCCTCCTTTAGTATCGGTTGTGCGCAGCGTTCGTTTTCCTCCATCACAGTTGAATGGAACGACCTCATTGCTAGCTTACCGTAGTACATATTTGAAGGAGATGTTTCACGGCATTTCTCGTTCCTCGTGTGACGAATGTTTAGGCAAGGCTTCATTAAGTTGTGCGAGAAGATTGGGTGAGAATGTTAAATTTTACATCCTAACTAATAGTCATGTCCGAGAATCACATGCTCCCTGTTGAGTTCATTCTCACTTCAGATATATGAGCATTAAGATCATCATTGTCACAGGACATTAGGGCAGTAAAACAGGTACGTTTTATTTTCGTCTAAAGTCCTGTATCAGGATGGAGCTTCATTCTTTCACAATTGAAACTTATTTATTTGCTCATAAGAAACCAAAACACGCTCTTGGCTTAAATTCTCAGGTTTCTGACGTGCAAATTATTGAATTGTGAATACTGATGTAAATTTACTGAAAAAGAGTGGCGTAGCATGAAATTCTTTTATATATAGTGATCATGATGTGTATTTTATATTTCAAGCGTCTGGTTATAGCTGAATGCTTATAATTTGTTATGTCCAACAGAGAAGGAAATGAGATTTGAAATTTCTAAGCGGTCATAGGAGGAAACATAAGTGTGGCCAACTTGTTATCTGATGGGGGACATATTCATAAAGTATGACTAAAGTATTGTATCTATGGGAATTAGCGCTCCCAGGGGAAACTTGTGAGGGCCCGAGCTGTGAGTTAGGAAGGCCTTCTTTTTGTTGAAATAAAATGTTTTTTGTTATGTTAAGGACGACCTTTTTTCGGTTCACTACTGTCCTGTTTTTCAGCACCTCTGACTTCCTTCTTCACCTTTTATCTTGTTTCATGAACTTCTTCCTCATCTTACTGTTTCTATGCCCTTTCTGCATAGATTCCTCATTCTCTTATCTCCATACTAAATGGTGCCTTCCTCCTTCCTCTCTTCGATACGCTCTATTTTTGTAGCGGTTAGGGTGGCTTAAACTAACTTATAATCTAATCTAATCTGTGTAACGAATGGGGGTGAAGTTCTGGAGAATTGTTGTGGCCCGACGAAAGGAGGGCATACTTTATGTGTTGAAGTCGGACATGAGTTTTGTTGTTTCGGGGAAAAGTGTATTGTATTGAGTGGTTTTGCACTTGACTGAGTAAGATGGAATATGCGAGCAATAACATAATTGAAGTAATTTGGATAGATAGCGGAGAGAAAGATGGAAGGCACTGATGACTTCAGCGTACCACCTTGCAACAGCAGAGCAACTTTGGTAGAAATGCCCAAAGCGACGACTAAAGATCTATGACCGAAGTTGTCGGTAACTGAGTTTATTGTTGATATTATTATTATTATTATTATTATTATTATTATTATTATTATTATTATTATCATTATTATTATTATAATTAATCGGAGCAAGTTGCATATTATAGGATGTGTGCCGTATATGTATATGTATATTAAATAATTCAAGTGCGTAGTGTTCAATATTTAATTGCTACAATAATGTATTCATCGAATAAATATGGATGTAAGGCTACTTTTGCCATGTAGTAAAACTAGGCCAAATGCATGTTTTACTGTATTGAGGGATTTTCGCGGGGAAAAGTGTAGCTGCTGGAATGATTGACTACAGCAATACTGCCAATATTCCTGTGGTTACTCAGAGCAGCTACACTTTTAGTTCAACGATGCTCGTTATTCAAATTTTCAACTGTTAACACGTCGATCATGGATACAGAGCAATTCGAAAATTAACTAATCTTGAAAACACAATCTTTATAACGCAATTTGATGTAGCGGTGATTAATCAAAAATCATCTGAACAAATCGATAGGTAAGAGTAAAAGAGCACAGCAGAATATGGAAAAGGTGCAAGAGAAAGATTTGTTTTTCGGGAGCCTTTTCTTATAATTTGAGTTTATACGAGGCCTCTAATATATGTGTATATATATAGTCTAAAATGAATGTTCATTAAAGATGATGGACATTGTAAAATAACTAATCCTGCTTCCTATGTATATCGTTCAACAAGTATTCTAAAAGAATAAAAGACTTTCTTGAAGAGGAAAGCGTTGTTTGCCAGAGTAATTTTATCCTGTGTTTTATTTACGTTGAAAAACGAACTCAGTGTTTCGTTCTGAAATATAAAGTAACATTATGAGAACTTTCATTTCATTTATCCTTTTAACACTCTAGAAGAAAAATTAGAATTTGAGAATTACAATGAGTATGCAAGTCGCAAACGGAGCTTTGTATTGATAAATATGAAACTTTTGCCCAGTGTGCACACTAATTTCAATTATTACGTGGCTATTAAGCATTGCATACGAGATTATAAAAGTTTTTCAGTAACATAGTTTCCATATTATTCAAAAAAATTTCAATACGTATGTGCGGAAATCCGGCAGTTCCTGCCATGCTGCAATCATACTTACGGCAGCCAGTGCAACGCTGCCGCGAGTGTGGTGTGGATCACGTGGTATGGGTGTGGTGACGCGTCAGCTCAAACGTCTCCTATTGGCTGGCTTGTCTAACGGTTTCGAGCAGCTGTCCCCTTTGAAGTGGACTTACCTGTCTTCTGTATACCGTGAGGCAGACTCGGGCAGTGAGTGACGCGTACTGGACTCATCGATGAGTCATCGGGGTTACTGAGTGACTTGTGTCCTGAAGCTTACTTGTGAAAATACTTTTCGGTTACCACACACTTAGCTAAATATTTTTTTTCTAATACTGTATATACGTTTTTGATATTCATTGTTATTTGGTTTAGCTTTGTTACTCACTCATAATAGGTTTACTTTATAACTTAAAATACTAAGACTAAGTTAACATTCATCCTAATACCAATGCTTACTTTATTTTCAGAATTCTTAACATTTTTCTATCACCCCTTCAATACCCCCGAAAAATTGCTAAATTACCCCCAGGGGGTAATTTACCCCCAGGTTGGGAACCATTGATCTATAGTGTGCAATACTATTACTGAACCTGATCTCGTGTTTACATATTTTTGTCTTACGAACTTTATATCTAGTCATTTATAAAAATTTTTGTGCTATGATTTCATCGTTCATTCAAGTCTTGTATAGGTTAAGAATTTAACTTGCAGTTTACCAATATGACTGATCATTTTTTTGTACATTTACACCTGATGATGATGTTTGCACATCGAAACGTTGCGTTTTATAGACTTCTTAGGTAGAACTTTTTAACGATTGGCAGTGTTCCAATAAAAATGAAGAGTGAATTTCTTCGTAACTTATCACGTGATGAACTTCACCGGTTTAAAAAATGCATACAGACAACCTATTGAACCTCCCTCTAAAGTGGTTCACGACACTAAGAAACTGGTATTTCCTAAACCTAAATTTTGGTTTTGCTTGCCCCTCTATCTCTGAAATCTTAAATTCGAGTATGGAAACTCAACAATGAGTATGGAAAAACTTTTGAAATGAAATTCGAGAAATGGAACTCGTCTTATACCAAAAAATAAAAATGAATATTATGGGAATGGTTTAGAAATTAATATCCTAAAAATTTCGAAAACAGAAGAGCAAGCATTTGTTCTGAAAGGCCGAATTTATTCAGTGTTAATTTCATACCAGACGCAGCGCAAAGTAGAAAAGAAGCATAACATCACTAAATCAATACATGAAGCAAAACAGGAGGCACAACCTCGTTGTGCACTCGAGAGAATGAGAGCCACGAGCCCACGAGTCAGGTTCTGAACCCGTCACTCAAGTCCTGAACCAATTCGTGAACCTAGTCATGTGTCAAGTGTCTGAGTTATAAACAAACTTCACCTCAAATATTATAACAAAATTTACACGCAGTGAATTTGTTTGCCTTCTCAAATACCTGCGGGCATATGTTTACTCTAATGTAATTTCAGTGTTCAATTATGAATGTGATTCTGTACGAGATTCTGATTTCAATATTAACATTACCAAGAGTTTCCTTTTGCATCGCCAAGGGTTTCAGTTATTGTTCTGTTTTTTTATAGATTTTTAAGTACTAGAAACACAAAGAAACTTGAAGAAAAAAATTTTTTCGTCATGAACTATTTTGGAATTGATTAAATGGTTATCTTGAACATTTCCATCCAGAGAATGGGGTCACAAGGTATCGTAATTACCAGCAGAAATAGGAATATCCCTGCAAATATTACTCTACCCGTAAAATTTGATAAAACCAAATTTCACTAACTTGTTTAGGTTGGAGACTGTGTCATTCTATTTCTAACGCGAAAATTAATTTTTTCAATTGAATTGTGTTCTGCTGGCCAATGTTATAAGAAATTGAGCAAACTGCAATTGAAAATATTGATGAATTTATTCGAATGAATGTAAGAAGCTTCATAGAGATAAAAGAAGCCACCAATACCCTAAAATTGTCATTCCTAACTCCCATTGAAAGTCTAACATTTTTCAAGGCTTGGAGATGCCGTCGTAACGGGGTGGGGGGAAAGGTGAAGTGAATGTGACGTCTGCTTTACGTAACATATCTTCACTGTAGAGCAAGAAACGGTTCATGTCTCTGCAGGTCATCGCACAATGTTGCGTTCACTTTCTGTTCGTTCGTCAGACGCGGACGTGAAGTTGTAAGGAATCCTAACAAGCATTTGCCCTTTGGTCAATTTTTACTTACGATTTGAGACTTGAAAATTAAAATTGAATTATCTTAAAATGCCATGAAGAAATAACGGTTCGATGACCTTTAGGATCAAGAGAAAAATTCAAGTATTTTTTGGAAGATGATTTCTTATTGTGAAATGATACTTTTAAAATTATTGAAGATTTAAACTGATGACTTTCAACCAGAAACTGGAGCTGGTTTGGAACAGAATACAGTGATATCGGGATCGTAATTCAGGATCGAGATCAATTTCTACGGGATTCTAAAAGTTTTATTTCTATCGAAACAGGTTGGAATTAAAAGATGTAGGAATAATTCTTCTCTGTAGAGACGATAAAACAACAATTCTAAGATTCCCATGACTTTTGCCTTCGGGTTGCTGAACACAAATATTCCAAAGGTTCACTTCCAATTCTATTTCACGAGCATTTCTTTCATTTCGTTAATATTAGATCTTTTTTCCAAGCCATAGGAAAACCGGAAAGTTTTCAAACATCTTAAGGAGTTTTAAACGTTTAAAGAGAAAAGATATTTTTCATTTGCACGTAGACATATCTCTATTTATACATGTTAAGTTGGTCCTGATGTATTCATACCCCGATATTAGTCTGGAACATGTTTGAATGAAACTCACAATGTACTACTTTTCATCATTAAGCTAATACTCTAAGTTTTGACTATACTGCAAAGTAAGAAAATCTGAATTTGTTTTTCTTACCTTTCATGCTGCACAAGCAGCATAATGAGGTACTACTTGTTAAATCAGTTGACCATGCTTCAATAAACAATCATTTATTGATGAATTTACTGCACTTTATAAGATAATAATGCAAACAAAGCTTTTATGGTTTTTTAACTTGAAAATATTGATAATATAAACATGGGAATGTTAATTAGGAGTGACGTTGGCTGAACTATACCTGGACACAGCGCCGAGCTCAACATTACTTCTGTCATTTCAAAGTCACTTATTCATTACCAAGAAGCGCATCACCTAACGTATAGGAACCTGGTCTTGCCTTCACTGCGCGTCTCACGCTACACAGAGCAGCTGACGCCACTACGCTCATGTTCTACTCCAATGTTCACGCGGCCAAAGTGAGAACTGACGTGAGATCTAAGTATTCTGCAGAGTACCAACAAATTATGGTGTGCAGTAGAAACTATGTAATTAATATGCCCATCACCAAATTATGTCGAGCTCTAGAGCTTCACAGTACACAACATAGCACGCCACACTCATTACTACGCACCACGACCAACGTGCGCCATACCATGCGAGTATGTACAATTTTCAAACTAGAAAAGAAATATCTACTGAACAATGTTGGACTCATGGTTTTTGCCAATCTTACTTGTAACCCATTAGTTAAGTTTTTGGTTGCCTGCAGATATTACCATATATGTACATCTACCCATGAACACACTCTAGGTATATATACACACTCTAGTGCAACTCTCACCAAATTTCCGTGTTCCCTTCAGTTTCTTAGAGGTGCTGCAGTTCGTGGTCCAGGACTTGAGCGACAGAGACCCTCCTCTGCTGGAGGCTCGCTGGTCGCAAATACGGAAGGCGCTGCAGGAGGCCGGCGCTCGCGTCCGCACTTGGTGGGACTTGGTCCTGAGCTGCCCTGACCAGGCTTGTGTGGTCCAGAGTGCGGCTGAGGCGGCACGTGCTGAGGACACCTGGGAACTTACGGAGGGTATGTTGCAGCATCAGCGTATCTTTATTCTCGAACGCTGTAGGTGAATGTTTACGATATTCTACTCTCAAAGATTCGATAAATCTGATTCTGAGGAGTAGAACACTCTCACTGCTGCAATTGAGCGCCGGTCTCTCTACTTAGCTCTAGAATAACCAAGAGATATAGAGTTGTTATAAAACAGTAGTCCACCCCCTGTATTTGAAATAAAAAGACGAAAAATGAGAGAAAAGCTGTAAGAAATGAAAAAAATTCAAATCTCTCGAGAGTTGATGAGGGCGAGTACACACGGCCTATCAAAAATTTATAATAATGTTCGACAAATCACACGACACACGTTCCAATTTGCTAAGAATTAACATGATATTCATTCCTACTCGAATGTGATGGATTAATGCACTGGAAATTGTGGAGTTGATGAAGCTTATATCACAGATACGCTCATCACACACTGCAGGCTGGCTTCGGACATACGGGCAGACAGACACTGCTCCTACTTAAGTACAGAGTTTATACTATAATAAGATAATACAATATACTGTAATCTATAATACATCACAATAGTCTATACTATAGACTATTGTCTGTGGTTACTCCTTGCAGGTTCAATTTTCGTTCAAGCTTTTGTGATGCAGCTAGTTCTACTTCATTTATAGCATTGTGTTTGTATACCTTTGTGCTTCAGAGGTCACTTGTTGGTAAAAGTTTGTTACTGTTATATTCCATGTGATGGTAAGTTTTGGCTGACTTGCGAGAATATGTTGGATTGAACATATCTATATTATTTAGATTTATGGATGAAATACATGTTAACATACATACTGTTTATAGTTATGTGTATCTATATATATATATATACATACTGTATATAGTCATGTATATGTATGTATATATAAACATTCGAACTCGAGTGAGAGTGCGCGTAATCACAAGTTTAAGAGTTACGCTCGTATGGAGAAAGAGAGCATTAGAGTTACTCGGCCTACTTCTCAAGGTCACCAGCATGGTAGTGATGGAAATCTACGTTTGTACATACTTTTACCCCCAAACATCTGAACGGCAACGTACGATGCACCTTTCAACAGTGTTGAATAATTTTTTACTATAGTGTTTATTTTACAAGCATTACAACATTCTCAACCTTCTTAAAGTGTTGATCTCTTTTTGAGTTCTCCGATAGGAGCAGAGTCTCAGACCCAAAAGGCTGTTATTCTAACGCCACAAAACTGTATGAAACCATCATTTTGGTAAACATTTTCCTTTCTTTGCTTCGATCCCTAGTTACAGTAAAATATTTTTTGCTTCAAAAAAAAAATCACATATGCCGAATCAATCGCAAAAGCAATACGAGGATTCACCTTCATTCGGAATTTCCCTTTGAACGTAAAGGAAATACAAATTGAAATAAAAATGATGGTAAAGGTAGCTGATTTGGAAATCATTTGAATAAGTGAACGGTTTGGCTTCAAGCTCAAGCCATTACAACACCTGTAAAAGCAAATTGAAATACAGAAAATACGACATGGCTACAACATTCACTTATTTAAATGATTTTTAAATCAGCAATCTTTACTGGCATTTTTATTTCAAAACTGGCAT
The DNA here is from genome assembly GCA_030386875.1 of Morinoia aosen. Taxonomy (NCBI): domain Eukaryota; kingdom Metazoa; phylum Arthropoda; class Malacostraca; order Amphipoda; family Talitridae; genus Morinoia; species Morinoia aosen. The sequence goes on along the minus strand of CM059576.1, from coordinate 18,598,006 downwards.
GAGTGCTCCAACCAAATTTAAAAATACAAATTAAACTCGTTTTCGCTTTCATGTAGTCTTTATTGAAAACGAATGCGGGAATGCAAGCAATTTCGCAGGCAAGCCTCAGAGGTCTCTCAGAGGTGATTTTCACTTGACATGCGCCCAATCTTAAGTACAGTAGGGAACGAGTCTCACTAGAACTTGAAGTGTGTTCTGGCTACCAGTGACTTGTGAATTGATATCGCAATACATGGCAAAACGACGCATGATTTAGATCCTCTGCTCCGCTTTCTTACTTTACCCTGCAAGGGAAATTTTAGTTATTTTCGTTGTACAGGTCGAGATGTTGCTGCCGTGGCTCTGATGCTTCAGTACGCGCAGCCCGGCCTGTTGTGGGTGTCCACGAGTACGGATGACCTCAGAAAGACCTGCTGGACGGACGTCATCAGAGCTAGGAAAGGAGGCATTCAGCTCTTCCTTAAAGACGGCCCGTGTGATGACCTCATAGCACCTCTGCAAAATAGCAGGTAAGCTGTGAGCAGGACACTCAGTGAGTACAAATCATCAAGTAGGGATATTGCATATTTATATGCGAAAATGTAGAGAAATAGAGTATACACATTAAACAGTACCTGTAAAGAAAGCTTGTTATCTTGTTTGCTACCGAGAAGAACTTTTCATGATAGGTAGCAGCGGTATGTGGTTTTCTAGGGGCAATTTTCAATTTTTTTTAATCCGGGCAAAAGCTTTAGTGGTAAATATGGAGGTGTATTTTTGGGATGGCATCAGAAAACAATTTGAGAGACTTGAGTTTTAAAATAGTGTGAAACAATATACAAGGCAGCCTGTGAGTGATATGTGATAAATAGTCTATGAATAACTCAACTTGATGAGCAGTAGTGTCATGCCACCGAAGATAATCTCATTCATTTCCCGCAATAATACACACGTTTCATGACAAATTTCTGCATTTGATAAGTCAAAAGCCACACCATATTATTAGACTAACTTGTTCTTCTAATGAGCTTCATATTGCAACGGATCTAGGAATGGAAATCGGAATATCTAATGGCAAACTGCACCGAGGAAATGTCGGGGAACAAATGCTTTCTAGACGGCCTTATCTAAAGTGGAGCGTTCATCTTCCGATGTCTCTCGAAATTGCCTCCAAATTCGCGTATTTGGACTATATACTTATAACTGCAGAAAAAAACATAAATATGAGAACATTTTTTGAAAAAACAACAAAATAACCGAACGATGCAAATTGATTCCTACTTAAATAGTTTGCTAGTCTGAAGCCTCAGAGCAGCAAATAATAGGCAGTCATGTGCAGCGATTTAAATTACAACAGAGAAATTGAATGCAGAAGTTACGACAGTATTTCTACAGTGAATAAAATTTTACTGTTTATTTTGACTACCCGAAACAGATTTTTAAAAAATGGCTAGAAATATACAAAAGATGCTGAACATGACGCCCATATCTGTCGCGCTGCAGCTGTTTAGACGTCGGTACAATGATTGCCGCACTCCAGCGAAGGCTTCAGAATTTTCATGAACTCTTGCAGAAGTTTCCACAGTTCTACCGATGAGGTCTTCTTTGAAATGAATTGGTGTTCCGTACACCAAACTCTCCAGTTGTCCCTAGAGATAGAATACTAGGAGCGTAATATTAACTGGCCGCCACGGTCAGTCCAGCGATGTGGATAATACCATTTGCTTCTCCGTATGGTGAGGCATATTTACGAATTAAGCAGTGGATACTCGCTCCATTGTCGTTTGTGCCTGTGCAGTCTATGAACTATACAATGAAAAGAAGAAATTTTAAGATACGATGTAATGGAACACTCAGGCAACCGGCCACGAATTTGAAGTTATCGTGACGCTTTTACGAAGCATTTCCAACCACGCGGTTTTGAGTGGAAAGAGTTCATCATTTCAACTCTACCAACCTTATGTTCAAGTTGGCAGCCTCTCTGGCCTGCTGTGTTCGGATAAGTTCTGTTAGTTTAAGTTGGGTCTGAGTGTAACAATTGAAAACTAAATCCAATTTAGTTCTTAAGTTCATTAAGGAGCCGGTTAGTGATTAACCTTCCGTGCTCTAGCGTTCAGTAATATTTAACACGTGCCCCGAGTATTCTGCCATACGTGTACCAGTTCATAAATTGCTCATTCACGTACCAGCATTAATGAACGACATTTCTTCTGTTATGAGATCTCTTTAAGAAATCACTGTTTTCATTCCAGGTTAAGTATATCGTAAAATCATATTGGTAATAATCTAAGGTAGAAAGAAAAATAAGCGAAAATTTTATTTTGCTATTTTGCTACTCACACCCTAACCAAACCAACCGTGCACAACGGCGGGGCGGTGAACGTGTCATGAACTCCAATCTAATTTGTTGCACGCCGGCCTGACTTGATCTGACCTAATGTAATATGGCTAAACTGAAATTGTTCAATTAAACGTTTTATAAGGAATGTTTTACGTCATAAGCAACCTTATCGGTCCGTGGGATTCACGTCACTGAGAATATTTCCTTAGCGTCTGATTTTTCTTCTCCTGCGCTCCCAACCTGTGTTGAAGTTTGTTCAACGAGGTGGCGGTCGCATCGTAAATGTATTCGAGGGCTGTTTAAATCCATGTTTTTATTTCAGTACACACTCAAACCAGCTATAATGTTATTTATATTTCACGTAACTCATTCAGAGTAAGATGTCAAGCCATGAAATGAAAAGACCTGCACTCATGGTTGCTTTAACTTCAAAACCTATTGATTTAGCACTCAGTAGCTTTTCTCATTTTGCCAGATCATGTGTTCATGAGGTTTGGTTTGAGGTATAGGCATGCGATGACAATGTTTCGCCTGTAGTAGAAAAAACGTTCTTTATGGTCTGATACAGCAAGAACAGCAGATTTCATACGGGATGTTCTAAACATTAGCGATGCGAGGGTCGGAAGATCGATGAAGCCCAATGTCAAAGAGCTCGTGATATCAGTGTGGAGGACTATCAAAACTGTGGTACATCAGGACATTCGATTTACGTCACATGTAATGATGAAAGGCCGATTCGTATTAGCAAAGACACCAGTAAACTGTATCATGCGTTCGAAAAGGTTACTTAGCAAAGTCAAAACCCTGACGAACAGGGTGTGCTTTGGTTTTGCTCTGACGGAAAATCTTCAACCACTCAGAAAACTAACAGAATAAAAAAGTAGGTGCAGATTTGCACTTCCCTCTGAAGTGCCCAGAGTGATGCACACCAAATTCTCGGCTACTGTGATGGGTTTAGGAGTTGTGGGTAGTGAATGTTATGTAATGCTGTCACGAAACTAAGGCACAGTGTTGCGCACGGCACTGATCAGGCGCCTCCACTGTGTTAGTTCGAATGGAGGACTCGAAACCTCCTTAGGAAGAGAGGAAAGATGAAAATACAGAGCGGAAAACACAGAAAGAGGAAATGGTAGAACAGTTGGAAAAATAGAGAAAGTAACTACTGATCTGCTCACCCACACCAATACCTCAGTTCAACATGGGAAAATGAAACACTCAGTTAATGGTACACTATTGATTACTTCAGTTCAAGTTAACTAATGAACACGTGATTGACATGAGGCATTCTCGGCAAACAAAGAAATTTTGCGACACACAATCCTAGCGAAGGTTACGGGCGCGCGTAACTTGTAACCCCAACTCAACACACCAGCAAGAAACATATCCTACACAATCCTAGGCGATCTAAGCGCGCGTGAACAAGCATATGATGATGTCCCTCAACCATGGTTCCTGTCAACCATACCGTACTAAGTAGGACGATGGAACATCTTCGAGCTTCTCCTAAATTTCAGAGAGCCTGTACACTTGCCAAGCTCTGTTGCTTGCATGACTTCCCTCTCAGTGTGACTAGTAGGCAGTAGGCCCTGGCACTTCAGCTTGGTGAGCGCCATTTTTTTTATTACTGTGCTGCAGTTCGAAGTAGTCTAGACTCCCACATCGCAGAGAATTTTAAGCCCTAGCGTTCTCACACACCCGAACCCCTCCTCTCTCTCGAAGAACTCGCTGTCCTACATCTTGTCTAGCACCAGGCCACAGCCAAATAGACCGTTTACCCTACTCCTTCCATTATTTATACCTTCGCTCGAACAAAGATGCGCACCGTGTGCCTTGCTACACCCGCAAAAACTGAAAGTGACGTGGCATTTCGCGATTGGCTAACCCTCGAGCGTCACCTCACTATACTGACATGTCCTTTACTTCACAATATTGCTACGCATATATCTCTAAAATAAACCCTGAAACCCTTGATTTCTTAACTCGTAGGCAATTGAATTTTTAACCCATTATTTTCTGTGCTATGTATTCAAGTTGCCCTCGTCTTATTATGTATGCAGTTTAGCGCACTAGCTTTTCAATTCAGCCTCTACCCCCTATACCTACTCCTCCCTGCTCCTGATGTACGTATGTACGTCACACCTTCCTATGCCTCTCGAGCAGCATAGCGTCGACCTGCCGGTTGCCGCGCCTATCCTCTCTACGTATATGTATGTATAACTTTTGTGGAATATATCGTCACAATGCCACCTAATATTTCCCCACAGGGTTCTTAGGGTAATGCTACTAAAATATTTATATTTTAGAAATTATTGTTGAACCTGAATAAATAAAGTTACTAATGGAAAGCCTATCGTCTCTCAGCTATTCTCAGTAGATTCTAAGGCCGGTGACACACTTGGCGTTTTGTTTCCGATCGGAATTTTGACCGTCGCCGCTCTAACATAATGTAGTGCTTACACATTGGGCGGTAAAATGTCCGTCGCTCACCGACGGCACTTATTTGATCACTGACCTCCATGCAACAAACAAGTGCTGTGCAACATGAATCGAGAACAACTTCTTGCATTATTGCTATATCGTCGTCGATTACAAAGAAAGTGAAAAATAGACTTATTTGGGTTCATCTGATTAATCAGAGGAGAGTGAAAGTTGGAGCCTCCTACACTTTGTTTCCTGAGTTAAGAAACGATGAAGAAAAGTTTCTCAATTATTTTAGAATGTCAATCTCATCATTCGACGAACTTCAAGGCCTGTATTGTGCTTCATAATTATGTTAGAGATAGAGATGTGTTAGTTGAGGATCCATTGTCAATGTCAGGACTTGAAAACATCCAAGTATGGTGCAACACAAGAGGAGGTTTGAAAGCCAACAACGTGAGAAACATTCTCTGCAAGTACTTCGTGTCAAGTGTTGGTAGCATTCCCTGGCAAATGTCAAAGATCTGATTGCCCATGTAGGAGAAAGCAGAAAATATAAGCATCACTACATAAACTGTGAATACATATGATACTGTTTAGCATAAAAAAATAACTAGAATCTCACTGAATAGTAGAATTATGCATATAACAGGTATTATGTTCATTAAAACTTTAAAAATGTCAAATAAATAAATTATATTGAAAATTGGTTTTGAAAGGCTTTTAATTATTACTTGGAATGTTATTTAAATGATCTTCAATATTTTTATATATGTAATATAGTATATATTTGTTTGTACGGTGTTGTCTGTTTTTTTTAATTCCGTTCTTTGTATGTGTTGGTAAGTTTTCAAGAGCAAACAGAAAATATATAAGTTCAAAGCTATTAAGGTCAATTCAATAGCATAAAATATATATGATATTATTTGGCATCTTCCGTGCTTGGTACCTCGTGAAAAATGTATTTTAAATTAATCTTATTTTAAATAACTATGATATTTTAATTTATTTCTTAAATTTATTTAATGAAGTTCAAATTATTAAATATAAAATGAATTTCAATTAACTAATTAACAAATAAAGATTGTTATTTTCGGATTTTATCGATAAAATATATTAAAAAAAGTTATTTAGCATAAATTTTTTTCACGGGTCACCAAACACGAGTGGTCCATTATTTATGCTTACCGAAGTCATTCATTTTGCTGTCTTCCAGTTTGTCAAAATCATTCTTAAGTTGTAGACAAACTTCATGCCACGCATTCCTAGTTGCGTTCTTATCTTGAAAAGGAGTCCAAAATTTTGTACCAGAGCTCAGGCCTTCCTCGTACAAGGTGAATTAGTAATTCATTGTCAATTGCAACCTCTTCGGCAATGGTAAAGTACACCAATGCAGAGCGCTCAATAATTCATACATTAGAGCGGTTGGCGGCAGACTGGACGACATGTGTGTAAGCGCGCATTGAGTCACGTATGCCACCACTTCTGTGGAGGCGATTAAAAAACCGTCGATTGTAGTGGCAGTGGGCGGCTGCATTGCTGCCGTCGGCGTTAAATAATCCGCTCGTCCATTTTTCCGCTCAGTGTGTCCGAAACAATGTAATCCTACGCGCCACTACTGGAACGACGGCGACGGTAAAAAATCCGATCGGAAAGAAAACGCCAAGTGTGTCACCGGCCTAACAAAGCATTAGTAAGCCAGGACTGGTTGTCAAAGAAATTAACGATAAAGTGACCTCCCAACATGTGGCTTCCAACCGCCAGATTTCAATTCGATAGACTAATCTGCGTGGAGCATCTTTGGAATAGAGGCTGATTGCATTCCTCAGGGTACCAAAGTTTGTTGAAGGCTGCCATTGTCCAAGTGATGTCCGGAACAAGGACCACGTGTTGCACCTTGTCTATGGTGCCGTACCCGAATAGAGCCAGCCATTGGAGCCGGAGGTGGTTTCATAAAATTATTAGTCATTCGTACTAATTTGACTTAAATACGCACATTTTTGCAGGCCGCATATTGTAGTATTGGACGGCTTCCCATAATGAAAGGCTGCTTTTAAGGTCCTGATTTAGGCTCAAATTAGGTCCTAATTAAGATTTTTAGGCCGCTAACAAATGTGAGGATAGTTTTCCCCGATTAACTTAAATTTCAGTTCTCTAAGTGATGCTAACACTCCATTGCATTTTGCAAATTATCGCACAACCATAAAATAATTACAAGCGCCCGGAAAAAAACGTGTATAAATAGCCAGCTGACTTTACATGTGACGTCACCTTGTTCAAAATACTCAACAAAATAATTTAATTGATTTAGGTTGAATAATGTAGATCAGGTCTTTAAACTTATGTCAAGTCTGTAAATAAGTTATGAGCAGCCTAATTTAGGCCATCAATTCCTGAAGTAGGAATTTCCTTCAAGTCCGCCAAATTGCCAGTTTTCGAAAAATGGACGCACAGAAGTTGAAAAAATTGCAAAATTTTGATGAGAATCACGGACTTTAATTAATTTATTCATCGGTTTTTCCTTTGTGCCACAAAAAGTACCTATAAAATTATAGTTATGTAATATACCGTTAGTAACAAGGTGGTGTCATATGTGACGCAACTGTGACACCTACTGGCTGTTTTAGATACGTTTTTTTTCTGTCGGGAATGACTTTAACGATCTGCCAGTATTTTAAGATGGAAATAGAGTGTCAGAATCATCCCAGAACATTTTGAAAACTGAGGTAAATCAGCTCGTCTCTTTTTCACATATATTACTCAAAGAAAAAGAAGGCCTAAATAATAGCCCTACTTTCGGAGCCGCCCCTGTTGCTGCTATAAAGGGATCGAGAAGCTTTGAGCGTGCATTTGCGGCAAGGAAACAATTTGGAGCATTGAATAAGTGATTAATTTTTGGAAATTCTTTATTATATTTCCTGTTGAAGTTTCTTTGCGATATGCCCAAAGTAAAACGCAAACTACAGTTGAAATCTCAGTTGTGTTCTACGCGTGGAGATGCTCATTCCAATTTGTGCGCCATTTCCAAACAATTAACTAACCTATCAAGAATTGAGCTTGGTGCATTGCCGTCTTGCGCCTTGTGTTACTGGGCCGCTCCTCACTTGGTGATTTGTGCTCCATTTGCCCTAGCTTTTGTTCAACAAGTTCGCTGGCGCTTGTCAAGCGGTCTCTCGTTAAGTTAGGTTGTAGGTAGCAGAGTTTAGAACAACGAATTTAATGCTAGATAAAATCGTATCGTTCCCAAGAAATGGGAAACTCTAATAGCTTGACGATATTTTATCTCGCATGCTAATCGTTTGAAAATAAACGGTGTAGAAATAATTGCAATGCTGTTCATTTACACTGGCACGTAACTGAACAGCTCACCTAGTGGTGCCCTCATGCCCCGATAGGCAGTCAGCGTGTCAAACATCGCTTCGTCGTGGCAATCCAGATGTTCAGCGAGGCTTGCTACCATAAGACTGCTCATGCAAACCTACTATCACATTAATTATAGACTCATTTGAGAGGACCTCACCAGAGCAGTGGACGGTTTTTGTATACTTGTTACACTGTTCTGTCATTGACTTCTCTCCTAGTTATCTCAATGCCTTCAATTGTCGTCTCTATTGGAATATTCTGCAAGAAAGTTTGAACTGCTGTTTATCAGTCGACGTGTCTTCAATGATTCTCTTGAAAATTTTTACATAATAAGATAAAAATGTTACGATTTCTCCTTGTTCTAATGGTGGTTTGAAAAACCGGTGTTTAGTGGAAAAATATAGACTCTAATACAACGATATATAAAATTTTAGCCTGAGTAGTGTGTGGTATAATTATGTAAATTTTGATTAGCGTTTTTCAAGGTACTCTTTCTTGTTGTCTTTTCAACAAGCGGAACGCATTATGAAGTAAAACAATTCAACATCACATCTTGTCATCGCAGCGTCCGTGATGCGGCGCCTAATGACAGACTGATGCATTTCCTCGCCATCTAAGACTAACGCGATTTCATAAGTTCTTAAACATGAACAATTGTTTTTTCTTGAACGCTGTACATTCGAGATAGCGTAACTTTCCTTATCAACTAGCGTATACGGCCCGTCACAGATGACGTGATTCAATACCTTTTGTGAAACAATTTTGGTTCGAGTGGAGTTACCACGCTTTAGCTTATTTCAAAGATAACGTATTCTTATTGTGACAGTAATGAACACTCACAATACAGTAGTTTTGTGCCGCAATAGAAGTAGTTATGGCCGTTCGTGTCGTATCCTAGATACAGAAATTCACCATTACTGAAAGCAACTGCGAGCTTGTGTATGTATATTGTAATATGCAATGCGGTAAATTATTATATGATATACAGTATATTGCTATGTGCAATACAGTATATTGTTATGTGCAATACAGTGCACTGTAGAACAGTATAATGTAATACGCAGTACAGTATATTGTGATATGCAGTACCTCGCCGAACTCGGTATCCACGATATGGACTCGAGTATATAAGGCTCTGGATCTCTGTACTCTATGTCACCTAATAATTCCCTACGTGTGTTTATTTATATGTTTATAAATGTTTATATATGTTTACATTGATTTAACATCATACGATGTAAATTTATTTCTTTGGTATCCGTTACGATTTTATCTGAGTATGCGGTATCATGGATACCAAATTCCTCATTCTAACATTAAAAGATGGTCTTTACAAACATTGATATGTTTGAAATTTAATCAGGATAGGTTCGGTTATGCTAGGATAGGTTAGAATATGTCAGGAAAGGATACGATATGTTAGGTTAGGATCTCGGTTAGGATAGGTTAGGTGAGCATAGGTTAGGTGAGCATAGGTTAGGTAATGTTGACGAAACTCTTTCACGGGTCCTCCTAGCTTAACAATTTAAACAATTTAACAGTTTATTTACCACAAGTAATACAGCAATACATTGCTTCTTGAGCTAGTGCATTGGACATATTTGAGTATAGCTGCCTGTGGGCCCGTATAAGTTCAGCGACTTCTAGGACATCCTATCATCAACCTATTTTAAAGTGTACAGTTATGTTTAACCTAATTTACTTAACCTAGGGGCATACAAGACTGGTCATGTTTCAGTGCTGAATTTTGTAGCAAAAAGCGAAATTGGTAATATGAGCTAGATGGGAAAAGAATATTCAATACAAATGATTAAGAGCATAAGATCTATATTATTGTCATGGTAGATGTATAAAATAGATATTGAATAAAGTTTTAAAATCGTTAATAAGGTAATTAAAATAACAATCCTATTAATTGTCCTCCTTTGCCGACCACCGATTTGAATTTACCTCAGTGCGTGCTTCTTGTTGAGGGGTCGACGTTGTTTTCCGCGCTGCTTAAATCTCTCTCCTTTTCAAAAGAAAAAGTTGATGAGTCGCAGAGCCTTGTGGGCGCGAGAGGAACTCGGATCGACGATCATCGGAGACGGTCGCTTGTAGTGGGCTGCACCAATTATTCTACGCCGTAACGAACCAGTTGTCGCTCGCAACGGACTCTGGTTCTCATTTAACGCACCTAACCCTGGATTCTGCTACTCCGTCAGATGCGCTCTATCCGCAGAACGTAACTGCTTCAGCGAGCACAGTCGTGCTTGGATTATCTTGTCGCCTACGCACGGAGAGCTGGCCTGCCTACGCCGGTTGGACGGTGACTTTGACACCGCCGGTTGGACTACTCTGTGCCCTTCTCTCTCATCGCTGTGACTGGGACTCTGCACCACGTCTTCAGGGGTTCTGTTCAGCGTCGGCAAGTTACCAACGTATCGGCCGGAGACTGCGCACGCCAGCTTCATAAGCTGAAGGTACGTCACCCCTGTAACTTGGCGCACGTTACTGAGGTGTTCAGTGAGGTTGGTGGCAGCAGGGCACTCTTACTATTTATCCTGGCAACTTATTAACTAGCTACGAACTTTTTAATTACTATTACCATTATCACTCGTCATAACTCTTACAACTGGCATTTCTTGCCCATAACTCTTATAACTGGCATTTCCTGCCCATAACTCTTATAACTGGCATTTCCTGCCCATAACTCTTATAACTGGCATTTCCTGCCCATAACTCTTATAACTGGCATTTCCTGCCCATAACTCTTATAACTGGCATTTCCTGCCCATAACTCTTATAACTGACATTTCCTGCCCATAACTCTTATAACTGGCATTTCCTGCCCATAACTCTTATAACGGGCTGGAATTGCACGTTGGGACGGGAAAATTAATCTTTTGTTATTTTCTTCCCTTGCCAGGCTCGAAGAACTTCCTGGACTGAGGCTGGAGCGCCAATGCACATCCTCGTGCATTTCCAGTTTTTTGTGACAACAATTAATTTCAATAATAAAGCTCTAATCTAGTAAACTATTATTGATATATTCTTATTTACCATCCCCAAATAGTTCAGGATTTTCGAGAGTAGATTACCTTATAAAGATAAGGAGTACAAAAAGAAAAAAAAATTAACTTGAACTACCTAATGTGATCAATATTTCGATAGGAAGAGGGATTCAAGATTAGTTTTGAAAGCTTTGCAAGAGCTTTTTCACCGATCACAGCAGGGATTGCGTTTCAATTCTCAGTTCCAGTGAAGAGGATACTGCGTTGTGATCGAGATTGTGAATAAGGAAGTATGAAGTTACTTCTGTTTCGTGTTAAATGATCATGATGGCCGGTTACAGCAGTGAATAATTGTTCAAGTTCTCTGTCGCCATCGTTAGTTAGTGTTTTATACATGAAATTACATATGGAGAGGTTGTAGGGATTGAAAAGCTTGAGTATTTTTAAGCTTATGAACGAATCATTTGTGTGAGCATCGAATTTCATTACCGCTCCTACGGCTCTTCTTTGCAATGCAAAGAGCAGTTTGGTTTCATTTTCATCAGTTTCGTGCCAAGCTTCTATCCCGTATTGTAGACATGGTGAAATGATCGTTCGATGAAGTATTCTTAAGGGGGACCTCCCGTCAAAATTGAATTTTGATCCGAGTGGTCTGAAATTTGGCCACCATATGTATTTTTGCAAGAGAAACATGTTTTATTCGAGAAATGTTTTGATTTAGGCCTTATTTTTTTATTTTTTTTTAAATTCGTTTTCTGGTTCATTTTTGGGATGTTTTCAAAAGAATAGAAGTCAATGAATTTTTATGCTAGATCAAAAACAAAGACAGCATTGAAATCCTCGTAACATTGCAAACAAACTGACATTCCTGAATTTTCTATTTGAAATTTCTTGTTTTTTTAATATATTCGATATTTGATCAATACCTAAAATATACCGAATTTTTAGGTTTTGAACTAACAGAAAAAAAAGACAACGTACGAATTGGGAAATCAAGAAACGTCAGTTTTTTAGAATTGTTCCAGTGATTCGAAAACTGTCTTTTTTTCTTCCTAGCATAAAAACTTTTTGACTTCTTTCCTTTTGAATTTTAAAAATAACTAACTTTTCAGTAGAGGCAAAAACAACTTTTTTTTTTAAGTGTAATGTAATGGAAAATTTATGTAATTGAATGCTGTTTTTATTTTTATTTCGATAATCTCCATGCATAACATCATATTCACACTGTGAATTGTAGTTACAAAAAAATGAAAAATAAAAAAAATAATTCACTTATTTCACAAAATTATGAAATTTTTTAATTTCAGTTTCATTCTCATGAAATTCGACTATTATATGTAACTTTTGAAAAAAAAAAACAATTTCTTCTATACATTTTTTCGATTCAGGCCTTAGTTTTTGAAAAATTTTGACATATTTGTTTTTAATCCAATGGTATTGATATTTCAAAAAAATAGAACTCATTGAGTTTTTATGCTTGAACAAAAACAAAGAGAGTTTTAGAATCCTTGGAACATATCTAACAAAAGTACATTCGCAAATTCTCCATTTCTTCTTTTGTTTCATTTTCATATGGGGTCGAAACGGGGTCGAAAATTCAAGATTTTGGTCCCCTACCCCACCACCCCCCTCCTGGGGGGGATCTATTATCCGCAGCGCCATAAAATTTTAGGACCGAATAGTCCGCCACCTAAAGGTCCTTTCCCAACAAAAACATGAAAAATGACCATCGGTGAGAAAAGGGGTCTCGGAGGGCCCCCTTAAGGCTTCTTCAGGCAGTATATTTTTTACTTCATGAAGGATTCCAACGAATTTTGATAATTTAGTCCTGAAATTTGCAATATGCTCTTTGAACTTCAGATATTTATCTAATATAATGCCCAGAAATTTTCAGGAGTTTGTTTTTTCAATTTTACCATCACCAATTCTAATATGTGGAAGAGACATTTGTCTTGTATGAGAATATAATGTATTTTGTCTTATCGATATTGAGGCATATTTTATTTCTTTTAAACCACATTGAAACATTTTCAGCTCATTATTTATACTCTCTGCAATTAAAATTGTGGATTTTCACTTGCCAGAGCCGCAGAGAGCGTGCTGTCGTCAGCAAATAATTATGAATTATAAGAATGAAGTAGATCTGACAATATCGTCGTTAAAGATTAAAAAGAGAAGAAGGCCAAGGACCGACCCTTGCGGTACTCCATGGCTGCATGATTGTCAGCAGTTCCGATTGTGCATCGCCAATGCCAACGTATTGCTTCCGATTTGTTAAGTATGATTTGAACCAATCATGTGCAACTCCTCTGATGCCATAACAGTGTAGTTTTGATGGTAAAATGTTATTGTCCACGCAATCAAAGGCTTTTCAAAAGTCAAGATATACGGAGAAAATAAGCTTTCTTTCATCTATAATACAATTGTGAATGATTTAATACAACCTGTGTCGTTGATTTTTTAGAACGAAAACCATTTAGTTTGTCGTAGAGAAATATTTTTGTTCAAAATATGAATATACTTTTCTATACACAATTTTTTCGAGTATTTTGCAAATAAATTGGTAGTACATAGATAGGTCTATAATTATGTATTAATTCTTTTTCATCTCCACTTTAAATAGAGTGGCTCATTGGCAATTTTGAAACAGTTGTGGAAGATACTTTGAAAAAATTATTGGTGTATAATATTATATATGCACGGTGCTATTATATCAGCTATAGCCTAAAAAACGTTATCCAAGGATGTTTTCAACCCATCTGATTCATTTTTCAAGCTGTTTATGCACGTAATTACATCGGAGGGATTAGTTGGCGTAAAAAATAAGGAGTTGTGTTCACGGACATGGTCCATGTATTGCAGGTGGTCTGTAGGTTCACTAACGACACTATCAGCTATTTTTTCCCCTATGTTCACAGAAAAGATGTTAAACACTGTTGCAATATCTTTTTCCTCGTGATATTTTATATTTTCGTGAACGATGGACTCAATCGTATTTGTTGCATTATTATTCGCTTTATAGCATGAATTAGGCTGGCGCCAAGTTTTTTAATATCAGTTTTGTATTCAGTAAATTTGCGCGTTAAGTAGTTTTGTTTTGATGTTTGTATTTGATTTGTCACATGATTCCTTAATCTGTTGTACGTGTCTTTAGATATTCGTTCTTCGTACAGTGTGGCTTGACGTTTCTTTATATTGATAACGATATCTTCATTAATCCTGGGCTTTTGTCTATTTTCCTTCGTAATTGTGCGAGTGATTATTGAACATCACCATCACTGGTTGTGTGCGGTCGTTATATTTCAGTTAAATTTAGAATTGCTTCATCAATGTCAATCGCATGATTATCTTGTTGATAGATATCCAATGGTGGCATTAATTCTGCTAGAACAGTTTGCACTGTTCCCAAGCTATATTCGTTTACACAACGATATGAAAAAGTTAAAGATGACGTTGTCTGCAGAATTTCCACGGCTCCTGCTACTACCTAACAATACCTTTGATTTATTTGTTTCGAGTCCGCTTCTTACATTTCTCTATCACGCTCATAAGGATAGTTACAATGACCGTATATGTGATCCGAGTTTCACCGGTTCACATGAACGAAAAATATTTTTTTATCACGGTTACTGTTAGACTGGACCCTTTAGGTACGACAATTGAAATGGTTTACGAAAAATTTTCCAGGGGAAAATTATTCTTACCCATAATTGTCAGTGAAATTGTCCTAGTGAGGGTGCGTCTAGCTTAAGCAAGTGCGTACTTCTTTATTTCACTTTAAAAAAATTTTAAATCTCTGAAGCACTATGCTTGGCAACCGAAATTTTCTATTATTAATTAAATTAAAATAATTTAATTATTAATATTTTTAATAAATAAAAATTAGTAAAATAATTCTTTATTATTAAAATTATGTATTTATTATTCATTTTTTATTTATTTATTTTATTCATTTATTATTTATTATAAATTTTTTATAACTATTAAAATTAATAATAAGTTTTTGCCCGAATTTATAAAAAAAACGAATATCAGAAAAAATCGCCCTAATGGAATAGAAAGGCTATTGAATATGTTGCACGGACCCTGCAGCATGAACTTAGAGGTAACCAATGGTAATTTACGCGTGCAGGCTTCGGGAATGTCTGAAAACTAAATTCATGAATTTGTGTAATTTCCCTAATTTTATTATTTACTTCAAAATATTCCCTCCCTGGTTAAATTACTTTAAAATTTGTTTAGATGTCCAAAACTGGAAGAACTAGCCACCTTGGCACTGGAGTAGTCGTCAGTACCCAAAGGGTTGATGGCTATTTTTGATATGAGTTTCACCAGTGCACAAGGTTAAGAATATTTTAATCGCGGGTTCATTTGGATTTTATGTATTGGTTTTTAATTCACTTTAAATATTGAAATATATTTTTAAGAAATAATCTATTCCCGTCATTTTTTGACGCGTATACCAAACCACCCCTACACCTCACCCTTCTCGCAGTCTCCCTTCTCAAAAAAGTGTACTAGTTTTCTTGACAGTGACTTTGTATAGACCACTTGTACACACAAAATGAGTGCATTAATTTACTGGTGAACTTGAACTTACGACTGAAACTGAAACCAAGACCGCCAGTGCTAAACCTTCTATTTATTCTAAAGAGCGTGACACAAAACTTATAAATAAATACACGATGGTCATTCCGAGTAATATAAAAGATGAGATTTAATTAAAAATGCATTCACATGCTGGACAATACCCCTTTGTGAAATAATTTCCTTACAAGTGAATAAACAATCGCGTCATGCGTGTGTGCTAGCAAACTCTCATGATTGCTTGATATTTTTGGCTGTAACCTCTAATTGAATTAGGCTTTTTCTTTAGTGACTTCATGTAATGAAGCAGCCATCTGTCTTACCTCAAGTGTACAAGATGCACGACCTTCGTCCTGTTCCCTCATGTTTTCTATTTATTCTTTCAGAAAACATTATGCCGTATGTATCTGCTCTTTTTTTTAAGCAAATATTGTAAAATAGTAAAAAGTCTGAAATGATGCTACAGACTCATAAACAAAGATAACCTGCACGATGAAGATAAGAATACAATACGAATCGAGAGTTGCACAGCTCGATGTATGCTGAAATCGAGTTTTTGTATTTTTTCCACAATTTGTGGGAACTGGAAGACGATGTTCCTCTACTCAAAATGAAAAGCTCAGGTCAAGAAACACAGGGGTGACGAACCTAGTCATTGACGTACCTTTAAAAAAACCACATGCATTAACAAAATAAAAAATGCATTTTTGAGGGAGAGAAATTGAATTCAGTTTTTCATATATAAAACCAAACACCTGCTACTATAGTGAATCTAAATTGGATGCGACTTCACCTTATCGGTTCTAAAGGTAACTCCTACACTTCAGCAGCGAAATGTATCACTCCGAAACATGCTACGTCCTAATATTGTAAGTTAGATAACAACACAACATCAATCTGTGTCATAGTTTTAAAAATTAACATATTTTAACCACCGACATTTAGGAATAGAAGTAGATAATTATTTGATGGCCTAACGTACCTGAACTGTTCCACACCTGATATCCATTGTGCATAGATTTACAGACGCATGTAAGGTTCAATTTTGCATCCAGTGAAGTCAGTGAGATATTTGGGATTTCAAACCAAAATAATGATTGCTAAAAGTTTGGAATTTCATTTAACTAGCAGGACCCATGAAAATTTCACGGACAATGTCATCAATAAGCTAGGTAGACCCGTGAAAATATTCAGTCAACCTTACCTACAAACTGTAAAATATATTCCAGCCTGACCTATGTTAACCTACCATGTTCTAACCTATTTTGTCCTAACCTATGGTAACCAAAGCTATCTGAGCCTAACATGTCTCAAGCTATCCTAACCTAACTTCAACCGATGTCATCGTTAGGCTAGGTCCATGAAAAACTTCAGTCAACATTACCTCACATATTCTAACACAACATCTTTCATACTATACCCATCCTAACATAACATATACTAACATATCATATCCTAACAAATTAAAAAATGAAAATAAAAAATTTTAAAAATGAAAACAAAAAGTTTAAAAAATGAAACAATAAATAATTTTCCTCGCCCCCTCTCCTTCTTTCTCTCCCTTCCTTCTCAATCCCCCCCCCCCCCCCATCCCCCTCTCCTTCTCTCCCTCCCTCTCCCTCTCTCCTTCTAAAGTAACGCGCCCCGACGCGAGCCAACCCGTATCACAGATACCGCCATTATGTAGAAGGGCGAGACGCACACAGTCGTAAGCGTATCAATGTATGTGTACATTATGCTCTTCAGAAAGTCAATCGAAAGCAAGCATCTTGAATGTACAGCGTACGCGAAACGAACTTCATGTAAAGAGTTAGCGAGTCTATGTATGATTATACTTTATAGTTTCTACATTTGCCTGATGTAATTAAATTATAACATTGGCAAATATGCGCTCGTTAATTCATTTTGAGTAAAAAGTAAGAAAAAATATGTTGTAAAATAAGAGAGATGAGAGAACAATGTCCAGTAAACAGGCTGCCACGCCGTGACCACTCGAGTTTGTGGGACAATATCTAGCGCAGAGTACACAGTCTCCCGACAACAGATCGAATGCCAGCGAGTCGTGGAAATGTCGAGTGTCATGAATCATGAGCTGAGTCATTTGACATGACAAAACTACGAAGCCATTGGAAAATAAGCGATTATACCATCGTACAGCACACGGCTATGCAAAATAGGGATGTACGCAAAACAGGAAGTAGTGTCTACGTCTGTAGTATCATTTGAGCGTCATCGTTCGATTGATGTTTGAGTAAGTTCTTAATTCTGCAAATCGCACATGGATATGCAGAATCATAGGCACACAATAATAAAGTCGTGTATTTCATACATGTTGAAATGCAATTGGCAGCCCAAGTACAACAATTAAATGTTCGAACTTTCCTTTTCAGGTGTCAACTGCTGTACTTTATCAGTGTCGTCACCACCGCAGAGAGCGTCGAAGTTCTTGCTTCAGTCGCCGTTCCTGCGTCTGTACTGCAGCTTACACTACGAGGTCCCCTCGATCTCAGCGCTCTTGAAGGGAAATGCAGGACGCTTCGTGAGTCTTCCGGGGCAACGTGACCATGGCAGTAATTTGAGTGCCACAAGTTTGGTGCTGTAGTTATTTTGTGCAGAGAGTTAAGGGACTGGTGAAGGAATGACTTAGGCGCCTCCCTTAAAGAGAGCCATGAGCTCGGTCAGAAACTTGTAACAAACTATACATCCAGTATAAATAACAGAAATAGTCATGAGCAGTTGTAATCAGCTTCTCATGAGTGAAAGTTTTCTTCACGAGATACCGTCAACATATTTCATACATCACTCTGTCATAAAATTATAGGGAACGAGCTAATTTTGGTATCGATTTCTGTAGATGGAACGACCAACAATCTCAACTACAAATTCTGATCTGAATGGTTAAGTTTCCTCAACCCTGGGCTCTGAACAGGGCTGCCAATGCTTGGGTTTAACCCAAGATCTTGGGTTTGTACGATGTACCTTGGGTTCTTGGGTTTTGTTTTCGAATATGTTGATAATCTTGGGTTTTGAGCCTCACACTTCAATCATGGTACACAGAAATTTCTCAAAGTGAAATTATTACGTACAAATGCCTTCTTTTTATTGCGCTTGAAGGTTTCGTTATGCGATAGAAATGCGTTGCATGCCTGTCACAACCTGTAAGAGCGCTTAGCGTATAGCATAACCGTGACCTGTCACAAATCACAATCTGCTCAGCGGCGCCACTGTGTCAAAAAAACTGATTAGAGTGTGTGTGTGGCGTGTGCCAGTCGCGTTATTGCATTTGCTATGTGATTTTCGTCGGTGGTTTGATTTGAAAACGACGTTTTCATTTTTTGCATGCATTTTTCGTTTAAACTCAAATTTGAAGGGATTATCTTCTAATGAACTCTCTTCATTCAAATTAAAAAAGTAACTGAAGAAATTATGCCAGCAAAGTAGAGCAAATGGCATGCTCTGTGCTTCTAGGACGAATCACCCAGTGAAACGGAATAAAAAAAAGTGGTTTGAGCATGGCTGCATCGACAAAGACGCAGTTACCTACTGCAAGGCATGCAAAGTGACACTAAAAAATAAAAATGTGTCTAGGTCGTTGAAATATAAAGTTTTTTTTTATCATGAAAAAATTCGCAATTGCTAAAGGAAGCACGAGTGTCACTCAATATCTTAAAAAAGAGAAGAACTGAAAGCCAACAAATAGCGAGGAGTGAGATAAGGTTGCAGTCTATTTCGTAGCACATAATCTACCCTTTGCTAACATTGAGGGCTGTGAGCTTGCATTTCCTGATATTAAAATAGCCGAAAATCTATCGATGAAGCGAACGAAACTTACCTAGGTAATTCTAGATTGTACAGCTTTTGATAAAATAAACATTAATATTGCTAACGTAAAATAGAGAAAAAAACACAGGTTATTTCCAATAAAGATGGTACAAAAGTACCATCATAGGTGTTTAAAATATCTTTAAGTTAATACACTTAGATCTTACACAAACATGAGTATTGTAATTCCCATGTCACTACACCTTTATAACTTCAAATTCATCTAAGTCAAGTTCAAATTAATCCGAGTCAAGTTCAAATTAATTCAAGTCAAGTTCAAATTAATCTAAGTCGTTCAAATTAATCCGAGACAAGTTCAAATTAATTCAACTCAAGTTCAAATTAATCCGAGTCAGGTTCAAATTTATCCAAGTCAGGTTCAAATTAATCAAAGACAAGTTCACTTTAATCATACTTTTCCCATCTAGCTCATATTACCAATTTCTTTCTTTACTAAAAAATTAAGCAATGAAACATGACCAGTCTTGTATGCCCCTAGGTTAAGTAAATTAAGTTAAACATAACTGAACACATTAAAAATAGCTTGATGATAGGATTTCCTAGAAGTCGCTAACTTATTCGGGCCTACAAGTAGCTATGCTCAAATATGTCCATTGCACTAGACTCAAGAAGCAATGTATTGCTGTATTACTTGTGGTAAATAAACTCTTAAATTGTTTGAATTGTTAAGCTAGGTGGACCCGTGAAAGAGTTACGTCAACATTCCCTAACCTATGCTCACCTAACCTATCCTAACTGAGATCTTAACCTAACATATCGTATCCTTTCCTGGCTTATCCTAACCTATCCTAACAAAACCGAATCTATCCTGATAAAATTTCAAACATATCAATGTATGTAAAGACCATCTCTTAAGGGGGTCCTCCGAGGCCCCTTTTCTCTCCGATGGTCATTTTTCATTTTTTTGTTAGAAAAGGACCCTTAGGGGGTGGACTATTCGGTCCTAAAATTTAGTGGCGCTGCGGACGATAGATCCCCCTCAAGGGGGGGGGGGGTAAGGGGACCAAAATCTTAAATTTTCGACCCCATTTCTGAGCCATATAAAAAGAAAAAAAAAGAAATGGAAAATTTGCGAATGTACTTTTGTTAGTTATGTTTCAAGAATTCTTAAACTGTCTTTTTTTGTTTCTAGCATAAAAACTCAATGAGTTCTATTCTTTTGAAATATCAAAACCAGTGGACTAAAAACCAATAAGTAATTTTTTTTCAAAAACTAAGGCCTGAATCAAAAAAATGCAGAGAGGAGATTGTGTTTCTTTTCAAATGTTACATATAATAGTCAAATTTCATAAGAATCAGACTGAAAACCAAAATTTTTAAAATTTTATGAAATGAGTAAATTTTTTTTTAATATTTCTTTTTTTTGTAAATTACAATTCACAGTGTGAATATGATGTTATGTATGGAGATTATCAAAATAAAAATGCAAACAGCATTCAATTACATATATTTTCCATTATATTACACTTCAACAAATATTTTGTTTTTGGCCTGTACTGTAAAGTCACTAATTTTCAAAATTCAAAAGTATAGAAGTCATTGAGTTTTTATGCTAGGAAGAAAACAAAGACAGTTTTAGAATCCTTGGAACAATTCTAACAAACTGATAGCTTTCGATTTTCCAATTTGTACGTTGTCTTTTTTTCGCTAGTTCGAAACCTAAAAATTCGGTATATTTTAGGTATTGATCAAATATCGCATATATAAAAAAAATTCAAATCGAAAATTCAGACCTATTAGTTCGTTTGCAATGCTACGAGAATTTCAAAACTGTCTTTGTATTTGTTCTAGCATAAAAATTCATTGATTTCTATTTTGAAAACATCCCAAAAATGAACCGAAAAAGAGTTTTTTGAAAAAATAAAAAAACTAAGGCCTAAATCAAAAAAGTTCTCGAAAAAATTTGTTTTTCTTGCAAAAATACATATTGTGGCCAAATTTCAGACCAATCGGATCAAAATTTAATTTTGACAGGGAGGACCACCTGAATGTTATAATGTGCAATTCGGTACCCATGATACCGCATACTCAGATAAAATCGTAACGGGTACTAAAGAAATAAATTTACATCCTATGTTTTTATAAAAATGTAAACATATATAAACATATAAATTGACACAAGACGGGAATTATTAGGTGACATAGATTACAGAGATCCAGAGTCTTATATACTCGAGTCCGTATCGTGGATACCGAGTTCGGCGAGGTACTGCATATCACAATATTCTGTACTGCGTATTACATTATACTGTTCTACAGTGCACTGCATTGCACATGACAATATACTGTATAGCATATAATAATTTACTGCACTACATATTACAATATACATACACAAGCTCGCAGTTGCTTTCAGTAATGCTGAATTTCTGTGTCTAGGATATGACACGAACGGCCATAACTACATCTATTGCGGCACAAATTTACCGTATTCTAAGTGTTCATCACTGTCACAATAAGAATACGTTACCTTTGAAATAAGCTAAAGCGTGGTAACTCCACTCGAACGAAAATTGGATCACGAAAAGTATTGACGCTACCTCGAATAAAATTGCTTTTTCTTGAACGCTGTACGCTTTCAAGAAAAAGCAATTGTTCATGTTTGAAAGCTTATAAAAGCGCGTTAGTCTTAGATGGCGAGGAAATGCATCAGTCTGACATTAGGCGCCGCATCACGGAAGCTTTACTATTTTGCTACGGGGTTTGAAGTGAAACTTTGACCGTCAGACCTCTGGGCTACGGCCTGCGTTCGGCATGTCATAGCGTTTGAAATATAAATCTAAGTTCCGCAGGAGAGTGTTCCTGACCTTAGAGGTGGGCTAACACTTGCACAGCGAACCTTCCAACAGTATTTTCTTGTGAGCTATGACCTTCACGAGTTCAAATATCTTCCTATTATATTTGCTGTCCTGTAGCAGAACACCCACCCTCCTACCCTAAGGTTTTTCTGCTAAACTTTCAAATTACTTCTTAAAATGGTTTGCGGCCCATCGAGTATGGCAATATACTTGGGTGAGTTACGGGTGTGACGTTCGTTTGTTACGTTGAGAGCTCTATTACTCGGTTTGTTGGTTATTCTTCTTATGATCGTTCTTTTCTATCGTTTCTTTAGTATACCATTTGCAAGTCTGCTGCGCGTCAGTCTGGGCTCCCGTCTGCTGTAATTTATGTCTGATTTTTCGCCTAACCTGCAGTGTCTAGCTCATCCGTTCTGGTTCTTCGTTGTTGACTGGAACGTCATTCTTGCATACTTCTTGTGTTGAATCACTCCGGTCTAAGTGTGTTGCATTGTGAATGTTATAGTGTCCGTTATGATTCCAACCGTGATTTGGCTCTGGTACTGATAGTGTTGCTGCTCCTGGCAGGTGTTCTTGGTTCGGTCTCCGCGGTTCCCGTGCTGGCTTCTTTAACCATCAACTGCTGACCCTGGAGAGTTGTGCACCGCAATGCAACCTTACCTTGTGAAGTCTCTGTATGAAGCAGCGTTGTACCGCTGAGCACCTCCCATGCGAGCAACACCAATTGAATTTAGTAGTCCAATCATCGCAAAATATCGAAAATATTGTAAATTTAACGTAAATCTTTAATCGGGGTTCAGCACTCCATATAATCTTCTTAATTGAATTGATCTTAACTCAACTTGTATTCGTTTATTGAAATAGTTTTCTTATCGATGAATGTAGTGCACGAGAATTTCTTACAATTTAAGATCACAAAGAGAGATTCCATTATTGAAGAGAAAACACGTGAACGACTGGTTGAATTTTTTGAAGAGATTAAAACTGGAATCAAATTACTTCTGGAAAAAGGTAATTTAGTCCGATGAAACGAAAATTAGGCCTTTTGGAAGGATAATCAGGACCCACGTGTTGATGCTTAAGATTTCAGAATATAAGCCCATGAACACCTTTTCCTCAGTATAATGCGGAGGTGGAAGTTAATGATTTTAGGTTGCGTTTCTAAGAATGAAGTCGGAGAAATTGAAATAATTTACATCTTTAGGACACAGACGTAACTTCGTATTCCAACAAGACAACGATGTGAAGCATAACGCTAAATAACGAAAGATTTGCTCACTGAAAATATTGATGTCTTGGAATTGCCATGCCTTTCACCGGAACTCAATCATATTTAAAATTTTACTAAATCACTTGAAATTGAGGAAGCAAAAAATATATTAAGAGCTACAATTTAAATGAAAAAAGTGTGCAGAAGAATACATGAGACTGTCAAACAGTTCACGTAAGACACTTGTAGAAAACTATGGGAAACGATTGAGGTTGTATGACAGAACAGAGGCTACGCTGGTATATGCTATAATTAGTATGTGTGCAATACTTAGGCACAAGTCGCATTACATTTTGTGGCATGAAATTTTGTCTGGGGGATAATTTTCAGTTTACACTCATGCTTGTGTAGGTGATGTTCATTTACATATTCTGTTGTTCCAGTAAAACTGATTAACTCTTTCTTGAAATAGAAAAAAAAATAAATGCGCCGAATGCTTTTGCTCCCCACTGTATCAAAATATAGTCCTTCAACTGGCGTCACAACAGTATTCATTTGGGCACTTATTAATCGTGTGAATGGTTCTCCCACTCTAGATGTGTATACGGATCCGTTCAGCATAGATGGAAACTGCGAGATCAAAGCGCCGCTGCCAGCCACACCTCTCCCCGCACTTTGGGTAGATTGCAGCGACACGGCCACATCCTGGGAGGCGGTGGCGAGCACGGTGTTGACTCTCGCCCCCCGCGGCGGTAGGTGAGTTGGCTGCGGCGACCAGCGGCCGCACATCCATTTTGATTAGCAGGGCTTGTTGCTGCCGTGAAACTTATTGTGAGAACTCTTTGGAAGTACGTGAGTGAGAAATTTTGAATGCTTTAATAGTTTGGAGAATAAATTAAAGTCGGCAAAGTAAGAAAAACCTTTGCCCCATTTTACTTTAGCTTACTGAGATACATTTTTCCTCTTACGTGTTTAGATGACGAAATAAAAACTGCGCCGTAAAAATGGAAGCGTCAGAAATGGCCAAGTTTGACGTATGGACGTGCATGTACTAATGAAAAAAGTAATCCATGGTACCCCAACACTATTATCTAAATCCGTATTTTATTTGTTATTTTCATCTGGTGTTACAATCTAAATTACAAGCTAATTCAATTTGAGAATTACATTCAAAATAGAAAACCAAGAAAATTTTTCTTGTATCGAATGAATGAAATAAAAATCATCAATGGATTTACTTCCATTATTCCTACATATATCAATGTTCTCGATCTAAAGCATTAAATATGGTATTTCGTTATACATTCAACCTGTAATATTTAGCTGGGGTAATTTCTGTTGTATGAGAGCGGGGAACAACAGATAATGAGTGATTACCGAACTGAGGGGGATGATTATCAAAACTAAGTTAAGAAGAAATGAAATTGATCAAGCAGACAAATTGAAGAATATCTCCAAGTCGAAACAGAGTCTCACCCGTCAGTAATAGAATTAACAGTCTCCTTCGATTGATCTAATTGTTGTGATCTTTGTAAAATAAAGATGAAAAAACACTCAATTGCCAATTTCGTGTGCCTGTGTCGCTCTCTTTCTTTGAGAAAAGGGGTAGTCATGGGTGGAAGTTGTCACCTAATTCAGAGCTATGCGTAGATTTGTACGACTTTGTAGGTGTTCTTGAACAGATATTCATACACTTCTGTTCGATTATATGTCCTTTTCAGCAGTGAAACCGATGAGCATGACATTGTTTGTGTTTTCAAAGTTCGTTTTTGCATGCGCCTCGGCTTATTTATTTATCAGTTTGTGTAAGATGCACCTGCGGAGTGAGCATCTCCTCACTGTAACATTTCTGCTTCCATTTGAGGTACGATGAGATCAAGTTACGGAGTAATCGCTTGGCTAACAATGACAAAAGAAGGCTTGTGGCTACTCTGCAAAAGCGGGGGATCAGGACTGAAGGAGAAGGTCATTCGCGCTTGAAACGGTGAGATCTTTCGTGATAAATTGGAAAGTGTTTCTCGAATGTTGTTTATCTTTTCGTTAGAGCTGTATGAAAACAAGGAGATGTACGGAATATGTTGCTTGATATTTCTGACAAATGACGCGTCTTCATGCAGCCAAAGAGGACATACAGTATCCAATCCTCTTCAAATAGCGCAATACGCCAGTGAAACCAACAAAGCGTCTGCAATGGTTGAACCCAAGGTTCTCCTCTCAGGAGACGTTCTGTGTTGTTAATTTTAGGAATGCATTTGGTTCATCAGAGATGTGTGAAGAGTATCCTATATTTCACATTTTTGAAGATCGAGATCTAGGATGAGCAATGTCCCTAGCACATTACGTAAATAGATGAAATCGTCTCTTGCGAGTGTGGCCGGTAAGTTTCAAATGTGAATGACTGGCGGTATTGCTGGGTTGTGTGCAGGTCTCACGCAGTGCTATTATATGTGCTATTATATGCATGACTAGTGGTATTGCTGGGTTGTGTGCAGGTCTCAGGCAGTGCTATTATATGTGCTATTATATGCATGACTGGCGGTATTGCTGGGTTGTGTGCAGGTCTTACGCAGTGCTATTATATGTGCTATTATATGCACGACTGGCGGTATTGCTGGGTTGTGTGCAGGTCTCAGGCAGTGCTATTATATGTGCTATTATATGCATGACTGGTGGTATTGCTGGGTTTTGTGCAGGTCTCAAGCAGTGCTATTATATGTGTAATTCATACTCATATGTTGGGCTAGGTATACTTCCTTTTGTGTTTCTCGGCTTGAGCCTTACTTCATTATAGGTATTGTAGACCTGATGTAATTAAAATAAATGTCTTTGCATTAAATGCGATTTGAAGTAAAATTTGGAATTTGTGAACTCTTGACGATGACTTGGATAAAACAAAGTGTCGCGTGGGTGGTAACCAAAATAGATTAATGCTTTGCATACCAAATCTCAGAAATTCATCGAGCTAGACAAGTGAAGCTATTCTAATTGTTTGTCCGTTATGAGCCAGATTCAAGATACTCATCAAGTGTAGACTTCTTATTTTACATGAAGTGAAAATACAAGCTAAAAACATGTTCACCGTCCCTCGTGCCACAAACTTAATACAACACCACATGCATCGTATGTTCTTTCTAGGTTGTATGTTGCACTAGCAGGGAACATGTATTACATAGAAGCATCTGTGCAGTATGACAGTGTAGACCCTACGGTCTCCTGAAAGAAAAACAAAAAACATTTTCATTATTGGATATCACATTGCCTCTCGACTGCACAGAGCAGCGAAATTGCTTTACTGGCCATTTCTTTGTTCCAGGGACTCTGACGAAACGCAACTCATCCTCACGGACACACTTCCGGGTAAACTTGCGAAGCTACAGTGAGTAGACGATCTAGGCTCAGCCCAGGAGTTAGAGTTATCGACGTGAACGTAAGGTCGGCAAAAATTTTCTCGACTTGCCTTCTCGGATTTGAATGTACAGCACAGTTCTCTTCTACGGGATAAATCGTGCGTAATTGTGTACGTGCAGCGAGGTTGTGTGGTAACGCGGCATTTGTGCTGGTGGCGTGTGGGCTGATGTGGGGGTGTGTGTACTGATGTGGAGGTGTGTGGACTGATGTGGAGGTGTGTGGACTGATGTGGAGGTGTGTGGACTGATGTGGGGATGTGTGTACTGATGTGGAGGTGTGTGGACTGATGTGGAGGTGTGTGGACTGATGTGGAGGCGTGTGTACTGATGTGGAGATGTGTGTACTGATGTGGTGGCGTGTGTAGTGGTGTGGAGGTGTGTTTACCTATGTGGATGTGTGTACTGATGTGGATGTGTGTATACTGATGTGGAGGTGTATGGACTGATGTGGAGGTGTGTACTGATGTAGGGGTGTGTGTACTGATGTGGAGGCGTGTGGGCTAATGTGGAGACGTGTGGACTGATTGGGAGGCGTGTGGACTGATGTGGATGCGTGTGGACTGATGTGGAGGCGTGTGGACTGATTGGGAGGCGTGTGGACTGATGTGGATGCGTGTGGACTGATGTGGAGGCGTGTGGACTGATTGGGAGGCGTGTGGACTGATGTGGATGCGTGTGGACTGATGTGGATGCGTGTGTACTGATGTTGAGGCGTGCATGGACTGATGTGGAGCGTGTGGACTGATGTGGAGGCGTGTGGACTGATGTGGAGGCGTGTGAGCCTAATGATTCTCAAATGTAACGCAGGAGAAATACAATTCAAGATTTCATAATCAGAAAATTTTAAGGATGACAAATCCAATAAGTTTTTAATAAGTGAGACTTTATTTTAGTGCCTGCAACAGAGGGTAATTCAGCATGTTGTCATGTTATCACATGTACTTGAAGAGATGTACCCTGTCCGAAATTTATCGTCTGACCGACGATAATTTACGTCTGAACTTACCGGCAATTATCATCGTTTTTTTTCTATAATCGACGATATAGCGTCGGAATTAGTGTCGCGAATGTCTCATATTATCGTCCGATTAACGTTAAATTACCGGTTTTTATCGTAAATTTTGGACGAAGACAGACGATATTAACCAGTTAATTACCAGCAGGTAAACGGCTATTATAGTCGGTCTTCGTTCAAAAATTACGATAATTACCGGTAACTAAACGTTAAAAATGGTTACTCTAACCGCTATATTCCACGAGATTGATAAGCAGTGCAACGATTTTTTCCAAAAATTGCAAATTGCTCCCAAAAACATTAAGCCACACCTCATGAAACGCATCTGTCCAATTACCGTGATTTTGAAAACTTCACATATATTACCGAAATTACTTGTTTACATTCATCATATTAGTTCAACACTGTCTATGTATTTCATCAAGTTTCTTACAAATTGCGACAATTGAACAGATTAGTATTACAGGGTGCGGCCAATTGTAAGAAGTAACAATGTATTATTTGAAA
Organism: Morinoia aosen; assembly: GCA_030386875.1. NCBI lineage: Eukaryota > Metazoa > Arthropoda > Malacostraca > Amphipoda > Talitridae > Morinoia > Morinoia aosen. The sequence continues at coordinate 18,569,545 of CM059576.1, read as the reverse complement.
AAATAGCTGCGATGCAGATGAATGCCACAGTAGGAGGGCTCAATTTGTCATCTTCATCGAAGAACACGAGACAATTACGATAAGTCTCACAGTACAATATATTCATTTCAAAACGTCACTGATTTATAAATAGGTTAAAACAGTACAGATATGAGATTTTTAAACACATATATTTATTTCATTTTCAACAGCCGTCATTTGACTATTAAAATAAGTTCTTACAAAAATATCTTCGGCACGCAAAGAATTCCATCACACGTTGTTTGTAAGATTCACCACTGCAAACACTACGCATATAACCTTCATTTAAAATTAACCACCACCACAAAAGGACTCGTCAAGCAACCGATTACTAAGAAAATTTTACCAATTTTAGACATCAATATGCACCCTTAGACATAGTCATAGCTTAGACTGTGACCAGCCCTCTCACATCTTACACATCAATTCAATTAAATGACTACACATCTTAGTCCTTTAAATAGGACGAGATGACAGGGCCCGCACTAATGCTATCGAGTCGCAAGTAGCAGAGGGCGGAATTATCCTCCACAGCAATACCTCTTCAGAAGAAGTTACCCTCCACCTCCCGCTGCTATGCGGCTCCAACGTTTGTACCTCTAGAGGATTCTTTATTTACTAGATATTCACATCATAAACAAATGAACAACTCAAATTTTCAAATGGAACTTTCCCATAAAACTGATACTATTGGTCACAGAAATGTAATGTCGATACATCCTGTCCTGTTCGATTAAACGAATATAAAATCCGTAGAAAAAATACAACATACTTTGGGTTCTTTTTGGTACCAAAAATAGATGAACAGATGCCACATCAAATCAGAACGATCAGTAAGTGCTAGTATCGAATGAACTCGTTAATTCTGGATGAAAATATTATTTTCACATCCATGTTTTGACATTCCTGCCACTGAAGTTTTCGTAACGCCGATCCTTTATGTTCAATAAAACGAAGATGAAATCCGAAGAAAAAAGCGATATACAGTGGGGTCCTATTTTGGTACCAGAAATAGATGAACAGATCCGACATCAAGTTAGTACAATCAGTAAAGACTAGTTTCAAGACCAGATTTGATAATAGTTTAGTTTTAGCCTCCCTAGCCGCAACAAAAAAAAACGGTATTGAAGAGAGGAAAGAGGAAGGCACCATTTAGTATGGATAATAGTGATTTCGGAATCTATATAGAAGGGGCATAGAAACAGTAAGTTTAGAAAGAAGTTCATGCAACAAGACAAAAGTTGACGAAGAAAGTAGTACGTGCTGAAAAACAGGACAGCAGTGGACCGAAAGAGGTCATCCTTAACACAGCAAAAAAAAATTTTAAGTCAACAAAAAGAAGGCCCACCTAACTCTTAGCTCGGGTCCTCACATCCTCCTAGGAGCGTTAATTCCCATAGATACAATGATTGTATAATCCGGAGGGAACGACTAGTTCCAAATGAACTCAATTCGTTGATGCATATGTTATTTCGGCATCCGTTTTTTGATATTACAGCCACAGAAATTTTTGTAATGCCGATAATACCTCATGTTATTAACCTGCAAAGTATTCCAAGAACGTCAACGCATTCGTGAAGAATTCAAGAATTACAGAAATTAGTTACACAAATTATATCCACGTCCTTTCACGAGTCATCCTGTGTTAATAATAGCATAACAGCGAAAATTTTGTGTTACGATTGTTAACAGGTAAGCACTTTTGAATTAAATGAACAGCTGACAGATACACCCTACTATTAAGACTGCCAAGTCAGTCGCAGTGTTGACAACTCTATAGCGCAGCAAGGAGCTAGATTTCTAACAGAAATCCGCTAGATAATTGTTGATTGATATATTTTGTTTAGACAGTAAATTACAAAAAATAATAAGTCAGCATAGCACGTTAAACATATTAAAAGTTACTTGCAGGTATGGACTAAATTGATTAAATTATTATTATTATTGTTATATAAGAAAGTTTTAGCCTCCCCTAACTGCACGACAAAGATGTTCTAAGAGAGGAAGGAGGAAGGCACCGTTTAGTATCAAGTTGAGGGAACGCGGAATCTATGCACAAGGTGCACAGAAACAGGAAGCTAAGAAAGAAGTTCATGATTAGATTAGTCGTTAGTTTTAGCCTCCCTACCCAGCAACAATTGCGATCCAAAGAGGGGAAGGAGGAAGGCACCATTTAGTATGCAGTTAAGGAAACGCGGAATCTACGCAGAAAGGCATAGAAACAGTTAGTTGTGAAAGAAGATTATAAAACAAGACCAAAGTTGAAGAAGACAGTAGCAGGTGCTGAAAAACAGGACAGCAGTGAACCGAAAAAAGGTGGTCCTTAACATAACAAAAACATTATATTTCAACAAAAAGAAGGCCTACCTAACTCTCAGCTCAGGCCCTCACATTGTCCCCCTGGGAGCGCTAGTTCCCAAAGATACAATAATTGTATCCCCTTGAGGGGAAGAAGTTCATGAAAAAAGAAAAAGTTGCAGAAGAAAGTAGTCGGTACTGAAGAACAAGACAGCAGTGAACCGAAAAAAAGGTCCGTAACAAAACAAAAACCTATTCTATTTCAACAAAAAGGAAGCCTACCTAACCTTTAGCTCAGGTTCTCACATAGTCACCCGGAAAGCGCTAATTCCCATAGATACAATACTTGTATCCCCCTGAGGGGAATTGATTAAATAATAAAGTGTTTCTTCATCGGCGATTGAGCGTGGCAATGCTAATAAATTCATGCTATGGGAGAAACGTGATTGAATGGATTGTTGCCTGCAGCATTGTTAGATTCAGTTACTTCTACCAAAAGTTCTGTCGGGGATTCAATATTCTTCTACTGTAACAAGCTCAGTTTGTTTCATGCTACTTCATTGTTTTTTTTTTATTTTTCGTATTGTAGTAATGGCAGAACAAGGCGCTTGCATTTTAGCTGATTGAGAACCAATTATAGGTTTATTCAATAATAAAATCTACATTTCTTAGCGGAGCTTCTGCTCAAGCATTAGATACTGACCATTGAATTGAGTGGCACAAGCATCAGACCAAGTTGTGTCGAAACATCCTTTCTCAATGGTTTGCTACAATACCTCACCAGGTAATTTATTATCTGATGTATCAGTGCTTTCAGCAATTAGTGCGTTCAACTTTTCACATATATATCAGGACACAGTTTACTGACAAAATTAAGTGCAAGAACATTCACAAAAAATTCCCTATACTTGCTGAAATGAAGTTTGATACCCTGTTCTGCTTCACAATCAGTATGCTGAGATATCAGCACACAGTTTACTTACAAAATGAAGTGCAAGAACATTCACAAAAAATTCTCTGTACTTGGTGAAATGAAGTTTGATACCCTGAGCCGTTTTACAGTCAGTAAATTTAAACAATTTAAACAATTTAAACAATTTATTTACCACAGGAGATACAGAGGTAGAATGTTTCTTAAGTCTAATACAATGGTCAGAGTTGAGTATAGCTACCTGTGGGCCCGAATAAGTTCAGCGACTTCTAGGGCATCCTACCATTACATTATTCTAGGACGTACAGTAATGTTTAACCTAATTCACTTAGCCTAGTTTCGCATTAGACTGATCAACAGGATAATGAACTCGATATTGATGTTTAATTTTACAATATAGGTCATATGGACAATATTTAACAGTATATTCGATAACGATTTGGGAGCAGACTGAAAATCGGCGATATTACTCATGGCAAATTGCATTATTAGGACCAGACATGTAGGAGGCAGGATTTGACTTGGTGATCTTACACGACTAGTATTCTGATAAGAAGTGAGACTCAAGATTTCTTTTAAATACCTTGTAAGAATTACTTTCACGGATCTCCGCAGGTATTGAGTTCCAGGTTTTAGTTCCAACGAATAGTATACTATGTTGCGAGCGGGCCTTTGAATAATAAGGAAGCATGAATTTACTTTTATTTCGTGTTAAATGGTCGTGATGACCAGTTTGCGCAGTTAATAACTGTTGAAGACTATTGTCGCCATCATTAACTAACGTTTTTCGATGAAATTGCAGATGGAGATTTTGTAGAGATCCGAGAGTTTGAGTATTTTTAAATTTTTGAATGAATCATTTGTGTGAGCATTATATTCTAGGTTCTTTACCGCTCTGATGGCTTTTTTTTTGCAGAGTAAAAATTATATTGGTTTTATTTTTATCAGTCCCATGCCATGCTTCTATTCCGTATTGCAGGTATGGTGAATGAGCGTTCAATAAAGCATTAGTAAGGCTGTTTCAGGCAGGAAATTTTTAACTTTATTCAGGATTCCGATGGATTTTGATAATTTAGAGCTAATATGAGTGATGTGCTCTTTGAAGGTCAGATGTTTATCTATTATGATGCCCAGAAATTTACATGAGTTGGTTTCTTTGATTTCACCTTCGCCAATTTTAATGGATGGTAGAGATATATTTTTCTTGTATGAGAACGTAATATAATTTGTTTTATCGATATTGAGGCTTATTTTATTAGCTTTAAGCCACAGTGAAACCTTATGGAGTTCATTATTTATACTCTCCGCAATCGTAGTGGGATTTTCGTTCGGAAGGACCGCAGAAAGCGTGCTGTCATCGGCAAAAAGTATGAATTTAAAAAATGATGTAGATTTAATAATATCATTGATAAAAATCAGAAAAAGGAGAGGCCCAAGAACCGATCCTTGTGGAACTCCATGGCTAATTTTCTGTGGGTCCGATTTTGCGTCGTCAATGACAACGTATTGCTTCCGATTTGTTAGGTATGATCTGAACCAATCATGGGCAACCCCACGAATGCCATAACAATGAAGTTTCGAGAGTAATATGTTATGGTCCACACAATCGAATGCCTTTCGAAAGTCAAGAAATACAGAGAAGACAGTCTTTCCGTTATCTATATTAGAATAAAGGAATTGTGAATGATTTAATATTGCCTGTGTTGTTGATTTTTTACAGCGAAAGCCGTATTGTTTATCATAGAGAAATTATTTTTGTTCAAAATGAGAGTACACTTTTTTATACACAATTTTCTCGAATACCTTGCTAATAATTGGTAACATGGAGATAGGTCGATAATTGTTTACACAGGTTTTTTCACCATTTTTAAAGATAGGGGTTACTCTAGCAACTTTTAGGGAGTTCGGGAAAGTGCCTAGTAAGAAAGACTGGTTAATAATATTGGATATCAGCGGGGCCACAATATCAGCAATTATTTTAAGTATTCTAGTTGGAAACGTTTGTAATCCACTCGATTTATTTTTCATGTTGTTTATGCACGCAATTACATCGGAGGAGTTTGTAGGCGTAAAGAAAAAGGAGTTGTGTTCTCGAATATGATCCATAAATTCCAGGTGATCAGTAGGTTCACTTGGAATACCATTGGCTATAGTTTTCCCTACGTTTACAAAGAATTTGTTGAAGAGATTAGCAATTTCATTCTTCTCATGGTATTTTACATTATCTTGAGTGATATATCCAATTTTCTTTTTAGCGGCGTTATTCGGTTTATAACAAGAGTTAAGGAGGCGCCAAGTCTTTTTAACGTCAGCTTTGAATTGAGTAAACTTGAGGGTAAAGTAGCTCTTTTTTGATGTTCTTATCTGGTTTGTCACATAGTTTCTGAATCGGTTATATGTTTCTCTAGATATTCGCCCTTCGCAAAGGAGGGCTAGGTACGCTTGGCGTTTCTTTATATTTATCACGATGTCTCTAGTAATCCAGGGCCTTTGTTTATTTTTCGGGGTAACTGTACGAGTTACAATTGGGCAACACTGATTGTATGCGTTCATTATAGTTTCAGTCAACTTTACTACTGATTCATCAATGCTCCTTGCATTATTGTTTTGTTGGGTGATGTGCAATGTTGGCATTAAATCTTCTAGAACGGTGCGCATTTCTTCAATATTTGATCGTTTATTTTACGATATGAGTAAGTTTCAGCCCGTGCTTTGGTGCACGCAAGATAGACATTTTTCTTAATAAGAAAAACTGGAAAATGATCTGATAAGTCAGAAGTAATTATTCCAGCAAGAAAATCACTTGGGTCTGTTATAAAGATATTGTCAAGCAGCGTAGCACATTCTGAGGTTATTCGTGTTGGCTTTGTGATGATCGGAAGGAAAGATTTAGAATGAAATGCATTTAAGAAATTAGAGATTGGTTCATAGCTTTCATGTTTCAGCAAATCACAGTTGAAGTCACCGCATATTATTATGTCATTGTAGAAGGACCTGTTGAACTGAGAAATAATTCGATTAAGCTCATTAAGGAAGGATATAGGACAGGCTGTAGGCGGCCTATACACCGTTCCCAGCACAATTCGTTTGCCATCTCTAGACAGTTCTACGAATAATGATTCTATATGATCCTGATTCAGTGTTGCACTTGCTATGATTCTCGAATCGATGTGCTTAGAAATGTATGTACTGATGCCCCCGCTTAGCTTATTTTTTCGTAGCGAATGGTAACTATGATAATTTTCAAATTTAATCATGTCTTTGGTCGAGTCATCTAACCAGCTTTCGGTGAAGCTAATCACATCTAAGGTATACTTAAGTTCAGTAATAGTGCATTGTATCTCTTCCAATTTTGGATAGAGTGACCTACAGTTCCAACACAGTAGCGAAAAATCCTGCCGGGTTATTCGTATAGATTCGTTGAATTTTGATATATTAGTATATATGCAGTTTTCAGAGTCGTTTAGGTTTGGAAATGTTCTGTTCAAATGATTGAGATCCGGGTCGATTTCATCTAATATATCAGCGTGATCAGTCATTCAAAATTAGTAAACAGTAGGCAGTAAGTACTATTGTATAACTTAAAACGAAATACAGAGGCAAGATTAAAAGGATATTTCTATCTAAAAACTAGCTTAGAAAGTATAGAAAAGAGTAAGAAATTTAGCGTGATTTCGTGAGTACACTCAATACTCAGCCAAGAGCGATCAATATTGGAGTTCCATATACAAAATTGATGCGTACAAATTGCTGAAGGCGTTGTTACAAAGTTCACATACAACAGGTAATAAGTTTAAAAAATAAAATAAAATAAAATAGAAAAAATTTAGCGACGATGATAATCTAGTCAGCTAATATGTTTTACACATAATAATAATTTGTTGGTTAAAAATTACATACAATTTACGAGGAAAGGCGAACAAGGTGGATATCAATATTCCATCATAACATTGGTAGGTACAAATTGCTGATGGTATTGTGAACTGCAGCACACTCACGACAGATGGCCAGCAATCACAGAGGAACTATATTCTGCGATATGCAAACACAATTTACCCTCTGTCACTCTGTAGCGTCTTCCTCACAAGCTGAGATTTTCGACTGACGAACACTCCAGGCAACATGCAAAAAATTAATCGTGTTTTTGGCTCATCAAATTTTTCAGGGCACACAATTTTGCGTTTATGGTACATTTACAATAGTCCCAAAATGCAATTGCATTGTAGGCAGCCTCTACATTCAGGAAAATATTTCCAACTTTAACGGAAGTATCATGCTTAAGCACAATTGATTACGCCGCACTCTCTACCCCACACGCTACTTACCACAACCAACACATGAATGGCTGCCGCTGGCATGGAATGATGTCGCCGAAAAAAAGTTACATGTACTGAACTTGACCGCTAGAAATTGTTACATCATTAGGTAAATACTTTTTTCTATGGGTATAAATAATTGCGCCTATTATAGGAAAGTAGGTAAATTAGAGCCAAACCGTACTTCAAATACTCTGGTTTTTCCGCCAGGAGCTAGATCGTGATTTTTAGGAGCTAGATGAAATCTCAATAAACGATAACTAGCTGGAAATCCGCTAAATTAGCAACACTGGTCAGTTGCCTTTGAGTTTTCCAGTATGAAGGTTGGCAGCGACAGCACCCATGGGGAACGGGTGGGAGTCATTAGATCGTTAGGTTTAGGTTTTTTGAAGAGGCGGGGAGGGAGAAGGGGCGTTGCCCCGAGAAAAGCACCCTCCATCTAAACCCAGCTTAAGGAAGGAGCATCATGACCTGATGTCGACGGAGCTAGGCAAATAAGGGACTGAGAGGCGGTCAAAGTAAGCGATGAAGAAGCAAGTAGCCTTTGAGGAAGTGCACTGGTTTTGTCCGGCCACTTTTCTGATTCAATCCGTCGTCTCTGAGCCAGCTCAATCGTTGCAACGTCGCAGGACCCCCTGGATGGCTGACGCCTTCAGGTTCTTATCTTCATCATACCCGACTCCAGCTAATGCATCTGATGAATTGAAATATATTAGTAAATATTACCTGTGCAAATGAAAATAAAATAAAATAAATTATCACTTGCTGAATGACTGTGTTTGGAGCAAGCCAAGCTAGCTTTACTTGTGATCTCAACATTTGGCCCATCAGGCTTTGGCTGCCATCGGAGAATAAGTCGATTACCCTAACCCTGAATACAAAACTTGGTATCGGTAACCTATTGGACAGCTGAGCGTTAAGTTATTGATAATTTATTTTTATAGGAAACTTTAAACCCATTTGGCTTGTTAAATTTGAAGCAAATGATATGTGAATAAAACAAACTTATATTAAAACGTACCATTGAGGACTGACGTCCATGCTATGCTCAAATATACTGAAGAATAACGAATTGTTGAACGAAAAAACAGATTATTCATATTAGCATTTAATTATCGATTCTGCCCCCTGCAATGCTGATACGTTTCCAAATGTTGCAACCAATCTGCCAATCATTGTTACAATAAATTAGTATCAATAAATCCCTTTATTTGCATTATCATGACGAAAGATGATTATTAGTTTGTTTAAGCCTTCCTATCCGCAGCCATATATATGCGATGCAAAGAGAGGAAGGAAGAAGGCACCATTTAGTATGGAGTCATGGGAACGCGGAATCTATGCTGAAGGGGCATAGAAACAATAAGTTGAGTATGAAGTTCATGAAAAAAGATCGAAGTTCAAGAAGAGAGTAGTAGGAGCTGAAAAACAGAACAGCAGTGAACCGAAAAAAGAAGGTCTTTAACATAACAAAAACATTTTAGTTCAACAAACTGAAGGCCTAACTAGCTTTTAGCTCGGGACCTCCCTTTTTCCCCCTGGAAGAGCTAATTCCCATATATACAATAGTCGTCTCCCCCGGCGGGGTATTACTATAATGGAATGCCATTTAAGATATCAGTTAGATAACATGTTAGTTTAAGCCTCCCCAACCGCTAAAAAGGTCGTTTCGAAGAGAGGGAGTTAGGCACCATTTAGAATTGAGATAAGGGAACCCGGAATCTATTCAGAAGGGGCATGGAAACAGTAAGTTGAAAAAAAGTTCATGAAACAAGATATAAGTTGAAGATGACAGTAGTAGGTGCAGAAAAACAGGGCAGCAGTGAACCAAAAACTGGTGGTCCTTAACATAACAAAAACATTCTATTCCAATAAAAAAAGGCCTACATAACTCTCAGCTTGTGCCCTCACACCTTTTTCCCATGGTAGTGCTAATTCTCATAGATACAATAGTTGCATCCCCCTGAGGGGAAAGATATTAGTTAATGAACGAAAAGAACTGTGTGAGCTTACACAAACCTTATATTAACTCACAGGTGGAATGCTCCTTGAAAGAGATTTTCATCTGTAGACGAGCTTGTCCTAACACAGAGTAGGACATTTCCTAGGCAACACCACCGTCATGACGTCATGGTGAGCTGGTGACGTGCAGACTGACACCTACACATCGCTGAAGCTCCGTTATCTAGAATATAAATAAAGCATGTAATTGTGTGTGATAAAACAAAATCAAATGCGCTCCCCATTTTGGAAACTGCCTAATTGCAAGAAGAATGCAGCTTTGTTTGTAAAAACCCTTACTACACCGTATCATTCTAAATAAAGAATGACCAGGACATTTAAACATCTAAATAGGATCGAGATTCATGCCGCTTTTACCTCCACAGGAAAGTTTTCATGGATTGTTAAATTCTAAATAAACGGATGATAGGCCAGTCAGTCCGGCTTTTGTACAATAATTCGTAGATTATGAGGAGGGGTGCTGCAATGAGAGCCATCACAGCGTAATATGTATTATTCATAATGGTAATGAAAAGTTTTATGTGTGCAATCACTGACCAGTATCACATTTTCACAGTACTTTTCAACAACTTTATGCTTTTTGCCTACTGAATGCAGTTGGAAACTGGTATCATTGATATCATTTCCATAATGAGTTTTAATGTTTATCCTTATTCATAAACAAAATTAAAATTTTCAAATTGATTCCACACACAATAAACCTGGAAAGTAATTTTCGATTATAAATATAGTGTTATATGTTCCTCATTGGAAAAAATCATTTCTAAATTTTACATTTACCCAGAATCATCAAAACAATTCAAACAAACATTATGCTGGGTGTCTTCTTATATTTCATTTCCAAATTTTACTACTTTTTACAACCTTCAACAGCAAAAAAAGACTTCCGAATTTTTACAAAATGAATGTTGTCCAAATGTGCAGGATGTAAGAAATCATCCTATAATGAGTAGTTTGAGTCAATAATACATGCCATAGCATGTGTTAAAAAAAATTTCAAGTTGATTAATACATAAAATACTAAATTAGAAACTTATTACTAAATGAAGCATCCAATGCATAATTGCAAAAAATACCCAATTTTTTATGTACCCCTTCCCAAACAGACCCTAACAAATGTTTGGCCAAGACCCTGTCTCATTTTTCAACAATGAGAACAGATATACAAAAAACTTTGACAGTTAAATGAAACAGATTTACTGAACAAGTCTACGCGTTTATCAGGATGTGACGAAGAATTAGAGGGAAATAAGAGCTATTCACTTCATTTCCGTAATTGGATGATTCTGAAATTAATCAATCATTATCATAAGGTTGGGAGACATTACCAAATACATCTGGGCAAGTGTGAGAAACTAGATCATTTATTATTCAACTTTTCAACATTTCAAAACCTTTCCAGAACATCATGGTAAGAACAATGGTAAGAAATTCACTTTGCATATTTTTATTGATTAATTGTCAATAGTTGAAAAATTCACTAGCTCTGTAGTCTATAAAAAAGCAATATTTTGATGTACAAACATCTTCAGGCTGAAAATACATATAAAAATATATACAGTCACAATTGTAAAGCGCAAATCTAATACCCAAAGCTACATCCGACAGAGTGATAATTTTGAAAATGACAGCACTGGAAAATGATTAGAAGCAAAACTTGTACCACATTAAGAAGTGCTGGTGAGCCTATATCTTTTTACTTTATAATTAAAAACTCAGGTTTTATTTCGAAAAGCTCGGGTTACATTTCGAAAAGCTCGGGTTACATTTCGAAAAGCTCGGGTTACATTTCGAAAAGCTCGGGTTACATTTCGAAAACCTCGGGTTACATTTCGAAAAGCTCGGGTTACATTTCGAAAAGCTCGGGTTACATTTCGAAAAGCTCGGGTTACATTTCCAAAAGCTCGGGTTACATTTCGAAAAGCTCGGGTTACATTTCGAAAAGCTCGGGTTACATTTCGAAAAACTCGGGTTACATTTCGAAAAGCTCGGGTTATATTTCGAAAAGCTCGGGTTTTATTCCAAGAAGCTCAGATTTTTTCAAAATGCTCAGGTTTTTTCAAAAAGCTCTGATTTCATTTCAAAATGCTCTGATTTCATTTTATAAAGCTCTGATTTCATTTCAAAAAGCTCTGATTTTGTTTCAAAAAGCTCTGATTTTGTTTCAATAAGGTCTGATTTTTTTTCAATAAGGTCTGATTTTGTTTCAAAAAGCTCTGATTTCGTTTCAAAAAGCTCTGATTTTTTTCAATAAGCTCTGATTTTATTTCAAAAAGCTCTGATTTTATTTCAAAAAGCTCTGATTTTGTTTCAAAAAGCTCCGGTTTTATAACTAGGTCACATATTATTTTGAAAAATCTCAAGTTCAATTTAAAAAAACCGTGAGTTCAATTTAAAAAAAAATCAAGTTCAATTTCAAAAACCCTCAGGTTCAATTTCAAAAAACCTCAGGTTCAATGTAAAAAACCTCAAGTTCATTTTAAATAAACCTACAGTTCAATGTAAAAAAACCTCAAGTTCATATTAAAAAACCTAAAGTTCAGTTTAAAAAACCTCAAGTTCAATTTAAAAAACCTCAGGTTCACTGTATGAAACCTCAGGTTCAATGTAAAAAACCTCAGGTTCAATGTAAAAAACTTCAGGTTCAATGTAAAAAACCTCAGGTTCAATGCAAAAAACCTCAGGTTCAATGTAAAAAACCTCAGGTTCAATGTAAAAAACCTCAGGTTCAATGCAAAAAACCTCAGGTTCAATGTAAAAAACCTCAGGTTCAATGTAAAAAACCTGAGGTTCATTGTAAAAAACCTCAGGTTCAATGTAAAAACATCAGGTTCAATGTAAAAAACCAATGTAAGAAACCTCAAGTTCAATGTAAAAAACCTCGGGTTCAATGTAAAAAAGGTCAAGTTCAATGTAAAGCATCCAATTTTGACATAAAAAAGGTCTGGTGTTATCTATAAAAGGTCAAGTACATAGGTATAGATTAACAATGTTAGAAACATTAGATTTTCAAAATAATTTTATCTGTTATAAAATATACTTGACATATTCTAAATTATGACCTGTATTGAATTACACCAGAGCTTTTTAAAATAGAACTTAAGCATTTTATAAGCATAAATAAAAAAGTTTAGGTAACCGTATTGCTCTAGGTGTAATACTAAAAAATATGTTAATACTGTTACCTAACCTTACTAAAGTAGTACATATTGCTGTGGTACAAATTTAGTTTCTAATTATTTTCTTGTGCTGTCATATCTAAAATAATTACTTTGTCTGATGTAGCTTTGAGTATTAGATTAGCATTTTATCAGTGACTGAAAATATTTTTCTGTAACATTTTATCCTGAACATGATGTTCCTATTTTAGAACGTCACTTTTTATAGACTACAGAGTTGAAGAATTTTTCAGCAATTGACATTGTTTCAATAATAATATGTTGAGCGAATTTATTACTGCTTTAACACACAATGAAATGGAATGATTTGGTAAAGTTGGAAATTTTGCCAAACTAATTCCAATTTGTCACTAGATTGAGAACAATTTCCGAATTAATAATGCTCATGACAATCCTCAAATGTTTTTACTGCACAAGCAATCAAGAACATAATTTCAGCTTCTGCAAAGACATTGTAGATAGGTAGTGGAATGTCAGCATAGCATATCAGAAAGTAACTATCAGTAGAAATAAGTTGGAGTGGGTATGAGAAAATAATAAACTAAATTTTTCCCAAAAAAATATTGATGGTGTCCATCAAAAGTTTGATTCAGAAATACACCACACCTCATCTCTAAAATCACAACTGAGGTGAGTCAGAATATAATTTGTAATGTCAACATATGTTAAAACAAGGTCTTACCAACTTCATCATTTTTGACTATTTTATGCAGTTGGAAACTGCCCTCAATGATGCCTTCTCTGTAATAACTTTTTGTGTCTAAAAATATAATACTACCTAATATGCATACACAAATATTTCTCACAAACAAATATATCACTAGGTAGAATATTATTTGGCAAACGGTCAGGAAAGAAACATTACTAATTTTCCACTTATTGGAGCCTAAGCATAGCTAATTAGATCAAAATAAACAACTTCTCTTGGTCAATGTTTATTTTATCTTCGGCAGGGAAATTAAAGATGTCGTTGCTGATAATCACTAAATGAGCACATTTAAAAACTATTTACACGAATGACATTATGCTCGCTGATGCGTTATTTTCGAATTATGTAACTTTGAAAATGGCCTTCCAGCGCCAAAGGAAGCGTGCATAATTTAATTAAAAACGGAAGCTAACCCCTTATTACAAACGTAGAGAGGTTGGGTCGTGAGGGGGAGGCACAGTTCTTCTAGTGAAAATTATAAATAAAGCTTCTAGCCCACCCATTAGGGTGACGACTGCAATCTTGTTTACATCGGGTCTAACATGGCGACCACCATGGGCGCCGCCGTCTTGGACCCGATGTCAACAAGGTTGCGGTCGTCACCCTAATGGGTGGGTTAGAAGCTTTATTTAAAATTTTCACTAGAAGAACTGTGCCTCCCCCTCACGACCCAACCTCTTTACGTTTGTAATAGCTTCCGTTATTAATTAAATTCCGTTTCACGCGCTCGCTTCCTTTGGCGCAAAGACCAACTTCAAAGTTCAATTATTCGAAAATAACGCATCAGCGAGCATAACGTCATTCATGTAAAAGGTTTTTAAATGTGCTCATTTAAAGATTATCAGCAACGACATCTTCAATTTCCCTGCCGAAGGTAAAATAAACATTGACCCTTATCTTTAATGCACTTTCTGTTGCAAATTAGCGTTAAACAAGTTAAAGCGGTAGGTTTAGTTTGGGTCCTATGTAATTCATCATTTGCCAGCCCCACAGAGCCTGAGCCCACTTCTAGGATCTTTTAATTAACAACACAATAGAAATTATCACCTATAAATAAGAAGTTATAACAGTATGTTAACCTTTGTCTTACATGGTGGGAATGCGCTCAATCATTCGAGCGCATCGGAAGGGAGAGTCCATTGTTGTGTTGCCATACAACGCGCTCGGTGAATTAATTTCCGTTTCAAACACTAACTTAGAGTTGCGGTCAGTAATTTACCACTATAACTCCTCAAACACTCATTTGCGACAAAAAGTGCATGGAAGAAAAATTGTTCATTTACATCTAATTAGCTATGTTTAGGCGCCAAAAAGTAGAAAATTGATCGTTGTAATCTCCTGAACATTAACCACTAATTTTCTGTAGTGATTACACAAGGTTATACTCTCCACCAGTCACCAGAAGGAAAGTCACTTTAATGATTTGTATTTATACTTAAACTAATCTAAATAATTATTATTTTAATCCAATGAGACACATTACCTTAATATTCAACAAGTGAGCATTGAATGTTTCACATTGCATCAAAATAGGCATACCAGAGCAAGACTCCATGGTAATATTTTTAGGCCATTATGCACCATTATCAATAAATTTTTAGTCTCTCAGAAAACAATTTGCACCGTCACAAATACAAACAAAGTTGGCACAAGCAAGTTACCAAAAATTTCCAGAAGGTAACTATCAGCACAAATAAATGTGTGGGTAGAAATTATTTACTATTAATATTTTGCTCAAACCATGATTTTGCTGGAATGAATCAGCAGCTCGATTCAGTTACACACCCATTTTCATCCACACTATTTTAAGAAAGGCGGCTGAAATGAATAATTAATGACACCAAACAACTTACGCATTTTCTTTATACATTAATCCTTTTTTAATACAGTAGAGTAACTTGAATGGTAACTTTGATGTGTGTACATATATAAACAGCAATTTTTTCTTGTGAATGCACAGAATAATTTTAAAATCTCCCACGTTTCCAATAAAACACATCAATATAACTTAAAACGCAAACATCAAGGCAATTAGATCTTGGTTCCAATATTATAAGCTATGAAATTTCAATGTTTAGACCTTGATACTTTGAAGCATTCCAAACAGTAAATAGTATGAAAGCTCAAACTTGCAGCACCACAATGAACAACAGCGAGCAATGTGATACCGTGAGCTCAAATGCAAGTTCAAAAATCACGAAGGTTTCAATAATTTTTGCATGTGGATTCACTAATTTAAAAATATTTCATTAATAAAACCTAGGAATTTATAAAGGTATGCTTGTAATTTTTGATATGTTCGTTTTCGATCACTTCACATAAAATTATTTCATTAGAAAATAGCCCAATAAGGTTTAGAATTGTTACAAATACGAACGTGATAAACAATTGTACTCTCGTACTCTAACTCTTTTAAAACCTGACAGGCCGCATCCAGGGCGGTACAGAAAGTGTTGTGGAAACTACAGAAATTTCTTGAGCACGCAGTCAAAAGGCTTAAGTTTACCACTCGTAACTTTTGAAAGAATGAACCGATTGACTTTGAATTACTCTCAAACGAAAGAACAAAGCATTAAGCTGAAAGAAAATGCTTTGCCCGGCAGGCCGCAGCCGAGACGGTTCAGAAACGGTTTTGTGGAAACTACAGAAATTTCTTTAGCGCGCAGTCAAAAAACTTCACCATTTCACTTGTAATATAATGTATAAAGTGTTAAAATAAAACGTTTGAAATTAAGTTCAAAATATTTGAAGCCCTAGTTAAAGAATTTCACCTTCATATTACAATGTATAAAATTAAAATGTATGCATATTGAAAAGTTGCATACGAAAATTCAATTAAAATCTTCGGTTTTTTTAAATTTAAGCTTCGATTTTCAGTTTCCCAATAAAAGAACCAAAGCTCAAATTACATCATGTGAAGGTTACGTAAACTAATTTCATTTGACCACGGGTAATACATAACATAATTTTATCTGACTTGTCCTTGATTAAATTTATTCATGGACTATCATTGACGATAGATTCAAATAATGAAGTATAGTCTGAAAAACTACAGTAGTTTCACCGTTGTATTTCTACGGTAAGAACGACCGCCAGAAATCGACGGTAAATCACTGTCATCATCGTCGGCGTGCAGTTTTAGCGTCTAAAATTACCGTTGATCACTGGTAATATTATTTACCGTCGGAATACTTCGATAAAAGATGAAAACCGATCATAATTACCGTTACGCCGACGATAAAATTCTGACTGGGTAGTGTTAGGGACCAGACTTGAATGTAACTACTACATGGAAGTTACCAGTTCAACTCATTCATTACCGTCGTTGTTGCACACTCTAATGGCCTCGAGCTATCCATTTGAACATGATAATTTCATGTGCAATCAATTGCTGCGCGCAATGTTAAGTTTCAGCATTTCCGGCACTAATGCGACAATGAAATATAACAAATTTCTATTTTCTGACTTTTTTTATCTATCATAGACACAGATATTGTACTGGTCTTTCTACAGGGTCCATGGAAACGTGAGCTAGAATTAATTCTTTTCTTTTTGCTTTGCTCCTGGAGATTTAAGGATGTCACTCATTTTAGTCGATCTACAGAAGAAAAGTTACATCCGTTCACACAACTCACTTCAACATTATAAACCGATTTGAATGATGAATTAATGTTCCCATTCACTAACTTCTGCCCTCAGTGTTCACTGCCGAATGACTTGCATTGTAACGCTATTCTCACATAAGCCCTTCTAAAGAGACCCAGTGTCACTGCCGCTCGTGTCCACTACTTCTCTTTGCTTACCTCGCTTTCAGGCCTCAATCTTCCACCGTCATGTCCTACTGCTCACCTTACTCAATCCTTCCTTTTCTGGCTTCTCCTCAGCGGATTCTTTTCCTAGGCAATCATCAGGCAAGCAAGCAAATAGTTCGGGAAGTGTCCATGAAATCATCTCTAGGAAGTGTCAAACCTGCATCTCCCAACACAGTCATCATCTCAGCCCACATTCTCTCCTGTGGTCAATTGGTCGCATTGCCAGAACAGTCTTGCGCTGCGCAAAACTGCAGAAACACAAACAAACAAGAGCTCTACCCAAGCCTTCTCTACATATTTTCTCTACTACATACCTACATGTTAAGCCTTCTCGAGAGGCCCGGACTAAGTTAGCAATCCCGTTACAAAATTAAAATTACGGAATCCCGGGATCTCAGGAAGACAATTCCGAGATTCCCAGGATCCCGTGATTTCTATAAATTTTGACATTCATGCTATTGTAATTTATTGCCTGTACCCATCACAAGATATGGGGATTCAGGGAGCGAAAAACGTTTTCTGAGAAGGATTTGTTAATGAATTCACTATTGTAACTATATTTTCTCACACGTCATCAACTGCTAAAAGCTTGGTCACTTGTTCTTCTGAAGTACTTTAATGCACCTTTACGAATCTTATTTTTTTGCTTGATTAGGTTCAGTGCTGTTACCACTGCTCTCACTTGCATGAGAACACTTTGTTCCAATACAAACACTATCTTCTGAGCAACTAGTTGAAGTAACTGAGCTTACAGTTCCAGGCTTCACTATGTTGTGTTTAATCTTTAGATGACGTAGCAAACCACTGGTGGAAAAGCCTTTGCAAAGTAAACTCCTGCCGCAGTTTATATACTTTGCACTTTCTATAGTCGCATCTTTAGCTCAGTATCGCCGTGCCAAGGCTGTCGTTTCTACAACATTGGTTATTTGGCAAAGTATCTTGAGTAGTCTTTTCTGTATTACCTGCTAAACCAAACCACAAAACATATTCTGATGCAATAGTTGAACTCTATTATGAGATAGTGTAGACAACACTGTGTAGTGATGTAAATTGCAGTAATATTAAAATACTAAAGTCCTTTCTTGAGCTTTTAATTGAATAATCATACCAAACAGCATGTGTAAGATATTCACATTTGTAGGAATTTCAAAGAAACGAATAAGACGGTTTCATTCACGTTTTACTGAACGACGTTGAAATAGCCGTAAAGGTCGAATATAAATGATTTTTAAAGAGCCGTAAAAGGTGGAATGTAGTTAATTACATTTTTAAAGGAGTAGTATTTATTATTTCTTATTATCTTATTAGTTTATTTTATATATTAGCACAAAGAGCGCTTTTAAAATAGCTTTCGCTTTACCTCAAAAAATGACATAGTTCACTCAGGAGCTCGATAGATTAAAATACACCTCGCACGCAGCAACTGCTGCAGCTGCAGTTGTGGCTAAGTAGGCGTACGCGATTACAAAAGAGCAGCAGGAACTGCTGCTACCGCAGTTCTAGGTAAGTAGGCGTACGCGATTACAAAAGAGCAGCAGGAACTGCTGTAGCTGCAGTTGTGGCTAAGTAGGCGTACGCGATTACAAAAGAGCAGCAGGAACTGCTGCAGCTGTAGTTGTGGCTGAGTAGGCGTACGCGATTACAAAAGAGCAGCAGCAACTGCTGCAGCTGTAGTTGTGGCTGAGTAGGCGTACGCGATTACAAAAGAGCAGCAGCAACTGCTGCAGCTGCAGTTGTGGCTAAGTAGGAGTACGCGATTACAAAAGAGCAGCAGCAACTTCTGCAGCTGCAGTTGTGGCTAAGTAGGCGTACGCGATTACAAAAGAGCAGTAACAACTGCTGCAGCTGCAGATGTGGCTAAGTAGGCGTACGCGATTACAAAAGAGCAGCAGCAACTGGTGCAGCTGCACTTGTGGCTAAGTAGGCGCACGCGATTACAAAAGAGCGGCAGGAACTGCTGCAGCTGCAGTTGTAGGTAAGTAGGAGACGCGATTAAGAAGGAGCAGCAGGAACTGGTCTGTCAGCTTCCTGGAAGTACAAAATAATTTTTTAGGTAAAAAAACTGTAGAAAGTTGGGGAACTCAAAATTTGTGCAAGACTATAACTATAAGGCATTAAGCGGCTAGGACGCACCCCACAGTAGCGCCAGCTAATCCCAGAATAGCAAACGAGAACGAACAAAGCCCTCGAGGCAGCGGTAAGGTGAAGCAACTGACCGCAGCCTCCCAGGGTGCGGGGAAGTCACTATACCAGCACCAGAAAATACTGGGAGCGAAAACAAAACACGAATTAACTTGGGTCGCCGCTATGGCGGAGTAGAGATGGAGTATTTCACAGCACTAATTTCATAGTCACAAATAGTGAGCTCTCACACAAGTTAATTTCCACTCGGGGGGTCGGTAAGCCACTTTAAGAGGTTGTTAAAGGAAAGGAAATAGATGAAAATTATGGTAGAGTGGTGTTTCAGGCGAACATACGTAATCAGGTAAGTAGTTGATTATAGGGAAATGAAACAAGCCCGTAAGGCAATATAACTTAAGCCAGATGACCTCAGGAAGAAACCGTTAGAGTTTCCTCCAAGTCTCAGGAGTTCACCGATGGCAAGTAGGTTTGATGAACTTCGTAAGGAGCGATTTAATTAGTTAAAATCTCCTTTCGAAGTAGTTTCCTGGCCATTAGCCTTTTAATTAAGTTGGAATTAATTCTTAAAGACCTGAACACCAAGCTAATATCTCAAAAATAAAAATAACGAAATTCAAAACACACGCATACAAACTTAAACACAGAAAAATAGAACAGTAAGCGAAGAGAAGTAATACATAACCTCGTGACTACGTATGTGGTAATAACTGGCGCCCTCCAGGTGCTGCTCAGACTGCTACTGCTCCAGTAAAAGTGTCAAATGCCTAATCTACTCTGCTAAAAACTCATCTGCCCACCCCACCTCTGCTCAGCTCAAGCTCCGCGGCAACAAATGACAGCGCGAGAGCGACGCATGGCTCTGCCTCCAACGGCAATACGAGGAGCATGTGGGAAGAATTTTCCACGAATGATTTTAGGTTATTTCCGCATTCATATCTTGCAATTTATGTACTATTTAAAATCCTGGGGATTCCAGAGAACAAATAAATTCCTGGACTGTGAAATTGTCGCTTCAAATCATCCGGGATCCCGGGATGCAAACCCTATACGCCAGATGGTGTTCTGCCCTCCTTACGCCAGATGGTGTTCTGCGCTCCTTACGCCAGATGGTGTTCTGCCCTCCTTACGCCAGATGGTGTTCTGCCCTCCTTACGCCGGATGGTGTTCTGCCCTCCTTACGCCAGATGGTGTTCTGCCCTCCTTACGCCGGATGGTGTTCTGCCCTCCTTACGCCAGATGGTGTTCTGCCCTCCTTACGCCAGATGGTGTTCTGCCCTCCTTACGCCAGATGGTGTTCTGCCCTCCTTACGCCAGATGGTATTAACCGCCAGACGGTTTTGTAGGAAGTAAAAGAGTTAAAAACATGAAACAGATCGATCAAAATATGCATGAAGGAGACTATTTTAATAAATCAAATGGATTTATGAAAAAACTTATAACACTGGAGACAGTGCATATGTTAAAAGCTGTTTGAATCAACATGCACAAAGGTATCATGCACTGTTTGTGAAATAGTCTCAACAGGTAGGAAAATTTTGAAGTTCTGCTATTTTAATCATGTAAAATGGCCATATTGTATAGTCAGAATGCAGAATCAGAAGTACCAGCAGTGGAATTATCAGAAGGGCCAGCAGCAGGAGCATTAGAAGTACTTCTGCATGCGAGAACCTAACACTGTGACACTCCTCACACTTGTTTCTTTACCTCCTGCTGAGGTGCAAGCGGATACGAGGGAAGTGATGGAGGTCTTGTAGTAGTGGAGCACGTGGCAGTTTCCTGATTTAATTATTAAAACCTATTGTAATTGTTTGGCTGCCTCATTTAACTGGGGGCTGATGGGAACGGGCTTGGGTTGGTACAAGAAGAATTATCTCTTGACTCATTTGAGTTGCCATGCATTCTGCTATTCTTCGTTGAGGAGCAACTTATGATATCGTTTCTTATTAAGATACGCCATTGTTCATCAAAATATTTTTGTGATAAGGGCATGAACGTAAAGCTTTGGCTCCTGAATTTTCCGACACAAAAACACCAAATTAAATTTGTTTGAAGCGAAGCATAGATAGAAAGCAATAAATACTGGTCGTTTAATTGTAAAGTACTAAACTCATCAAGGAACAAGCTAAGTTAAATATTGAAGTTAAGGCGAAGAATGACAGAAGGGTCCTACACTGCACCTGACTCGAAAAGTCACACCAGGCAGGGTGCAATACTGGGGCCACCCCTCGCACTCACCAACAATATAGGAGCAGTCACGAGAGAATCAGCAGTAGAAGTGATACAGCGAGAATTACCAGTAGAGTGATCACGGTCAGCAGCATAAGAAATAAGCAAGAGATCCCACTGCAGAAGTAATCACAGGCGAGCTACAACAGCAGAATTATCAATCAGGTTAACACGTTTGGAGGCCACCGAAAACATCTGCCGTTGCCACCTGAACTTACACAACTCACAGAGTACCAGGCTCTCGGGGGCGGTGGTGAGGCATCGGAATGAAGTGCACGAAGCCCGGTGGTGATCCTCTCACAGTCAACAAACCAAAAACAACCCGGGAATGAATAAATTTGAGAAAAATTGAATTGATGATAATTAATAGCTTTACGGACCATTTAGTGGTTTGTTGAAATATACCGGTAATTCCCTTCACATATCTGGCTTCGAAGCGTCCGCTGCCGGAAGCATCCTCCAGCATCCCTCAAGTTGTCCTCCCCCCAGGCAGACGGATCACACTCTTTAACTATCCCATATGTCGTACGAACTGATGATCAACGCTTATGTTGAGGCTATTATCATACCTCCTTCACATAAGTACTCAAGATCCACGGTGTAGCTCTCACAACATCTGTGCCTTCTAGATCCTTTATTGACCAATTTCTTGCACGGAATGCATGTTTTGTGCGAACACACTGTCTCTACGACTATGTAGCTCAATTGGCACACCCCTTTTGTGCGAACACACTGTCTCTACGACTATGTAGCTCAATTGGTACACCCCTTTTGTGTGAACACACACTGTCTCTACGACTTTGTAGCTCAATTTGCACACCCCTTTTGTGAGAACACACTGTCTCTACGACTATGTAGCTCAATTGGCACACCCCTTTTGTGTGAACACATTGTTGCTACGACTATGTAGCTCAATTGGCACACCCCTTTTGTGCGAACACACTGTCTCTACGACTATGTAGCTCAATTGGCACACCCCTTTTGTGCGAACACACTGTCTCTACGACTATGTAGCTCAATTGGCACACCCCCTTTGTGTGAACACATTGTTGCTACGACTATGTAGCTCAATTGGCACACCCTTTTGTGCGAACACACTGTTGCTACGACTATGTAGCTCAATTGGCACACCCCTTTGTGTAAACACACTGTTGCTACGACTATGTAGCTCAATTGGCACACCCCTTTTGTGTGAACACACTGTTGCTACGACTATGTAGCTCAATTGGCACACTCCTTTTGTGTGAACACACTGTTGCTACGACTATGTAGCTCCATTGGCACACCCCTTTTGTGTGAACACATTGTTGCTACGACTATGTAGCTCAATTGGCACACCCCTTTTGTGTGAACACACTGTTGCTACGACTATGTAGCTCAATTGGCACACCCCTTTTGTGTGAACACACTGTCTCTACGACTATGTAGCTCAATTGGCACACCCCTTTTGTGCGAACACACTGTCTCTACGACTATGTAGCTCAATTGGCACACCCCCTTTGTGTGAACACATTGTTGCTACGACTATGTAGCTCAATTGGCACACCCTTTTGTGCGAACACACTGTTGCTACGACTATGTAGCTCAATTGGCACACCCCTTTTGTGTAAACACACTGTTGCTACGACTATGTGAAGCACACCCCTTTTGTGTGAACACACTGTTGTTACGACTATGTAGCTCAATTGGCACACTCCTTTTGTGTGAACACACTGTTGCTACGACTATGTAGCTCCATTGGCACACCCCTTTTGTGTGAACACATTGTTGCTACGACTATGTAGCTCAATTGGCACACCCCTTTTGTGTGAACACACTGTTGCTACGACTATGTAGCTCAATTGGCACACCCCTTTTGTGTGAACACACTGTTGCTACGACTATGTAGCTCAATTGGCACACTCCTTTTGTGTGAACACACTGTTGCTACGACTATGTAGAGACAAATAGCACACCCCTTTTCTGTGAACACACTGTCGCTACGACTATGTAGAGACAAATAGCACACCCCTTTTCTGTGAACACACTGTTGCTACGACTATGTAGAGACAAATAGCATGCCCCTTTTCTGTGAACACACTGTCGCTACGACTATGTAGAGACAAATAGCACACCCCTATTGTGTGCACACACTGTCGCTACGACTATGTAGAGACAATTAGCACACCCCTTCTGTGTGAACACACTGTTGCTACGACTATGAAGAGACAAATAGCTTACCCCTTTTGTGTGAACACACTGTTGCTACGACTATGTAGAGACAATTATCACACCCCTCTTGTGTGAACACACTGTTGCTATGACTATATAGAGACAATTAGCACACCCTCTCGCTCTGCAGAACGTATCGCCAAAAAATGCAATTCAATTCTACAGACTTCCAAATCTTAGACTCTGTCTCAACCCGTTTTGACCTTAGGATTTTAGAATCTTTCATTTTTTAAACGGAAACAATCCATAGCAATACTTACAATTTTTACTCGTTGCAAATAGGGAATAGATTGCAAACTTTTTAATTTATTTTTTTGACATTTGGTTTTCGAGATTATTTTTATTTTTTGAACTGATGATGGAGCTGGCCTTCGAATTTTTTGCTTACAAAAAACCTCTGATTTATCAACGTTTTACATTTTCTCATAAATTGGTGGCTCTAGCAAATAACCGACCCGTTCAGATGTGTACAATACAGTAGTTCAGGTACTTAGGCCTCAACGTTATGGATCATAACTTGCAGACGGATAGCTGTCCTTTTTTAAAGTTATGTTTATCTCGAAAAACATTTTATTGCCACCTTCTTATGTTCTATTCAACTTATTGACTCGCTAGAGATTCATTTGACTTTTTTTAAAGAAACGTTCTTGAGCCCTTTAATGTATTGCAAAGTGCTCCGAAGTAAAACATTTCAATGATAATGCACACTATCTTCATTTGCAAGCTTGTTTGGCTGAATACTGAAGTAGATTTTTACAATTAATTAGATAAAACTGACACCACATCTACTGCAAACAAACCGCTAGCTACTTCTTGGTACAGAAGGAAATTTCACCTCTCAGCCAGGCATCCTTGTTTTTCCTTACAAAAATCCGTTGGCATAAACAAAATTACCCTCAGTTCACACCATGTCCGTCTTTCAGCGACCTGATCGACCACGTCGCGCAATGCAGCAAAAGAACCTCATGGCCGCACCAGGCAGACTGGCCAGGCCAGAGAGCGGCGCTGGAGGCAGCGGGTGCCGGCTTCAGCACTTGGCGGGACTTGGTGCTGGAGTGTTCAGCCGATGTGCGGGTCGTCCAGGGGGCGGCTGAGGCAGCTTTGTCAGAAGATGAGTGGTGCATGAAGACAAGTGAGTTAAATTATAGGCAAAAATGCTCACGAAAATCAAATAATAACTCTATTCTAACCTTCTAACGAGCAATATCATTCATTGAAAGCTTGTGAACATGAACAAGATCTCAAATAATTTACTGACTTAGAAGGTCTCAAACAAAGATTGCTCACGGTTCCATTTCATATTTTGTCTAATGTCTCAGGCAGCGACATGTCTCAGGGAACTGAACAAGCACACACTTGTAAATGCCGGGAAGACACAATGTCCACCTAACGGTATAACAAAGATGAAGGAATAAAGGCACAAGGCCGTGCTCGCAACAGCCTCTAGTGCAGCAAAAATTACACACTTTCACATGCTAAATAAAGTTATTAGGTATGAGTATTTTTGACCAAGATCTTTTTTTGAACAGAAGTTAGTACTTATGTGAAGTGTTTTGGCTGAATTATGCCTTGTGAGGGATCAAGAAACGATTGCTTGAGGAAAACTTCTTATTTCAGACCCTAACTTCATCAAATATTACACTCTAAGAGATACATCATTTACCCTCCAGCAGGTGTAGTCGCTGCTAGGTTTCATGACAGCATGCATTGTTACAGTAACGTGTCGGACAATGAGAAAGTTGTCCCAACATTTTTTTGCTGGTAAGAGTTGTGTTTGTTCAACTCGCCTCATGAGATGAGGAGTACTCATTAGTGTTCAAATTTAAAATATAATGACAGGAGGAGCCATCCTTTATTGCTGCAGCGGAGCGCGGTTTTCGCCCTTGTGTAACTCGAGCATTTGCGTAACGCAAATCTTCTATACATTCGGCTGAAAAGTTCTGGCGTCATGGTTGCGTGTTAGCGCGAGACGTGCGAGTTTTCAAAATTTCTATTTTGTGCACACCTTCGCTTCTGATATTTTTATGAATAAACGGTAGGTAAGAAGAGCATTCCCACTTGGAAACTTCCCATAAAACCAAATCCAACTGGGGCGTTTCAGGAAAGAAGTAGCGATACCCTAATGGTCTGCAAATGTAGGATGAACGTTCAAAACTCAGTGAACCATTTTATGGCTGCAGGCTAATATATCCAGGGTGACCTACACTTAGTTGAATAAACTTTAGCACGAGGTTGGGACCGTTGAAATAAGAACTTTGGTTGAAAATGTTTCGTTGAAAGCTAAAAATATTTGGAATTTAGAACGTAGCCACCAAGGTCTTCTGGTATTTCGCCTCTTAGATTTTACTCGGAGGAAAATTTGATGATAAAAATGTTAAAGAGGAAAGTAAAAGATGCAGGAAAGTAGCACGACAATGAATCGTAACAATGACCGCCATAATAGAAAACCAACGATTTTATTTCAATAGAAAGAAGTCCTACGTAACTCTCAGCTCTTGACCTCACATTTCTCCCTCAGGAACACTAACCTCCGTGAATACTACATCAGGGCGGGTCGCAAAACCAACAATTTCTTGCTGTCGACAATTCCATAACTGCCAATTACAATTCCATAACTGCCTCAGTCCACATTTGGACTTCATTCGAGGTCTTCTTAACGAGGAACTTTGAGGCATAAACTAAGTTCAAACAGAACGATTTCTCTGTTGAAACTACGATATTTTTGTTCTAAAACCAATCATGTGGGTTCACTTTTTTATATATTGTTCTATTTTAAATGTTCTCAATCGTTCGACCGGAATTTCGTATAATTCATGACTGAAACTTCTTAATTAAAAGTTATTCTTACAGCATGTAAGCATGCAGATACCTTAGATTCAGTAAATATGAAGTGTTATGGTGATCTCGCCAAGCAAACCTCAATGGTATCCACATGTTATAAAATTTCCTTCAATTTAATGGTTAAATTCCTGAAATGTCATGAAATTGAAAATGAATTACCACCGTGCTTTCATTGGAACTACTGAATTGTGAAGTCAACTTATTTCGAAACGTGAACTTTGTTTTCTCCGAAGATTTGATTGCTGATAATGAGACGGTGTTTTACAAGTCATAATGCTTGTTGATTTTGCTGAAATATAGACATCAGGAACGTTGTTTCTTTTGGAAAATGTTCTCCAGAGTACAGCATGAAATATAGCGAGCTTATAGCGATGACAACTTTGTTTACAATATATATGAATATGCAACAAAATTTATTTCAATGAACCCGACTCGCTTTACTTCATATTTACTCCGCGACTTCAGGTAGTGATGTCACAGCCGTGGCTCTCATGCTGCAGCACGCCCAGCCACGCCTCCTGTGGGTACGCATGACAGCCGCCCGCTTGAGAAAGACGTGCTGGGAGGATGTTGCTCGGCGCAGAGTGGGAGACATTGTACTTCATTTCGGCTGGTTTTCTGACGAGGGCTCGTGTGATGACCTGCTGCAACCATTCAAAAACAGCAGGTATGTTCAAGCAGGAAACGGCAAAATATGAAATAAGTGGGTGTTCTCATTGATTATATTACTTCTTAAAAAATGACGCCATTTTCTCAGAGAACTACAATAAAGAGGCAATCGTATATACTCAATAAATCGCAATAAATAGTGCACATAAACGGTCGCCGGGGAGTAGCTGTGGCGCATAAGCTGCAGTGCACAAAGTGTCGTCAAGGTCCTCACAAAGCTCCCGCTGACAGGTGTCGACTGGTGGAGTTTAGAGGCCACATCACCACCGCTGCAGGCGTGGCAGCCCTGGCTGCTGTCTCCACGCCTGCAGCGGAACTGCGCGTCTATTTGAGGCAGCCTCTGTCGCTCACAGATCTTCAGGGCAAATACGCGGAGTTGGGTGAGTAATGACAGCACACTTGCCCTGAGCAAGTGAATACGCCGAATGATTCATTTAAACCAGTGCTGTTCACTTTCTTTGTTGCCCAGCTCCGCATAATGACTATATGAAATAGTTTCTCCCCTTGCGTATAAGAACACTTTAATACTGGTGCTCTGAAACTCTGCCAAAAGGAGCAAAATTTTTACATTTAGAAGTGTCTAAAAATATCATTGTTATTTCAAAAAAGTCACTATATTTTGTTTACTTATAATAACAGAGCCAGCAAGGTTTTTCATCTCCCGTCGAAATATCATCAATAACAATGTTACTGTCGGTAGAAGAGCTATCCTTGGAGGATAACATTTCAAGTACACAGACGCGATTGCCACGATCCCACACCACGAACAGCAAAGCGTTTAACACCCAGGAACTTTGGTAGAGTCTAATTGATCGTACTTTGGTAGAGTCAAACTCCACGGCTCTTAGACTCCAGGTAAGGTTGCTGTAGTTGCTACACTGAATGGAAGAGTGAAGATCTGCTGAAGTACAACCAAAAAGTTGCTGAACACCGAAGGATACAGTGGTCTAACGAGCGTGGGGTTATCCTCATGCGATGATACAAGTCAAGTGCCTCTACAGGGAGATTGGGAGATACGGAAATTGTTCTAAACCTAGAAAACATCTATCATTTTTCCGAGCGGCTTTTACACAATGAGAAAATTTAAATTAAACTAAAATTTTTAGAAATATCGAAAATTATTAATGAAAGCTTGATTAAATCCGAGTCTTGCATCGAGTGAAATGCTGATTTCATCACACCTTTAAGAACGTCAAACTTGAACGTTTCGTTGTTAGGGTAACATCCCAGAGCCGAATTTCTATGTCAGAAAATACCATGGGAGCGCTGGGCTGTATCCCTTCAGAATTCTCACGAAAGACATGAAGACACATTCCATGAACACTCATGAACACTCATCTGTTGAGATCTTCCATATCACAAACTGATGACGATAACAAATTTAGTAGGAGTGATGCATTTAGTAGGAGTGATAACTCAATGCATGGAATATCTAGTGCCATAACCTGCTTCTTTTAGTTTGCGGCAGAATTGAGGAGGGCTGCACTTGCCCTCGCATAGTTTTGATGAACTACTAGGTTCATCAAACTACTTTCCAACCTTAGATTTGGTTGACCTGCGAACTTCTTGATCATTGTTCACGCTGTTGTCCGCTTTATTGTAGGATTTCACCAATTACCAAAATACCATTTAGTTGTGAAAACCATGCTTTAATTTGTCCAATAAACAGCGAGGAGATGGAATTTGAACTTATGTTTCGGTGTCCTTATACGGGCGGCAAATATTTGATATTTTGGCTCTACCCTAATTGTGCCCAGTACAGAGATGACTGCGTCTGTATCGCAATCCATCTCAGCTGAACTGCGTCAGTCTCCATTCGTCACAAGCTGTGTCTTCATTGGACTACGAATAAAAACAACTGATATACCCTAAATCATAATGATACAAACTTTGCCTTAAGCTGTGTATCCCGTTCGGTGCCCTCTCAGTTTTCAAGTTTGAAACTCGGATCGTCCGTTAAATATACGTAATTATTTTCTCACACAAATGATGATTTGCCTACATAATTTGTTACTATCCTTGAAAATAATATTTTTATTTTGTGATAGTCAGGATCAATAGTATAGAAACCTTACAATTCGTATTATGGCGTCATCTTTTTCCGCACTGCGACTGGCTATGTTGTCGGTGGCAGCTGTTAATATAAGAAGAATAAAGCCTCAACATTGGTGGTTCCAGCTCTTCAAACCATTCAAAACGCGGTGGGCTCATGTCAGCATAGTAGGCGGCGAATTTGAGCTTAAAATAGGAGATGGAATTATTCGTGAGGATGGCAACAAGTTTCGAAAAATGGTAAGGAAGGGATAACTGAAAGAAATCCGCTCACGTTCTGTAACGATGATGTTAAGTGTATTATTGAACAGTTTAAAGTGTGTGGAGGTATGGAGGAGTGAAACCATCCCAGATGGATGGAAATAAAAGCCTGGTTGCATCAGAAAAGACAGAAAAGTTGGACAAACAGAAACAAAAAACGTATTTCTCTTAGTGAGGTTTCTGATTGGAAAGAAACATGTAGGGGAACAACAGGAGTGGTAAAAGAACACAAGGGTTTTAGGAAAGACAATCATGGTGCTGTCTATTTCTAGGTTTGTAAATTAAATTATTGGGAGAATCAGAAGAGACAGCTATCAGCCATTGCTGGCTCTTTTACGATACTCAGAAACATTTGACGGGGTAAATTGTTCGAGGCATGTGACATAGGTAGAAACATTGGTTAAAGTGAGAAGCTTGTGGGAACTGTGAGATGTGTGTTGAGATTTACAGTGGGGGCAAAATAATACAACACGTTGATTAAATCGCCTGATTCTATAAGTCTAAACCCCGAGCAATTTGAAAAATTTAACAATATATAAACAATAGTAGAAAAAAAGTAAATAGTGTACCAAAAACGCACATATTTTAATTGAAAAATACATAGGAATGTGTATAATAAATACGTGAGCATAAGGTAACATCTCATTACAAGCTATGCATACATAATACTTCGTTACATAGCCGTTATTACCACTTATGGCTTCGAGACGTTTAGAGTAGTTCACTACAAGCCTATCACAAGTTTCGGGAGTAATCTTATTCTATTCTTTAAGGTGAATTCTTTTAGTTTAATGATGTTATTGAGACCTCTCTTCTAAATCTCCAATTTCAATTCCATCCGCCCGTTTTTGACCGGATTCATGTCCTTGGACTGATTTAGCCATTGCATTGACTTGGTTTAGTTCGCAGTATGTCTGGATCGTTGTCATGTTGGACGGTCCTTCCCCGTTTCAATTTTAACAAAAGAGATGATGGTAAGAGCTGCCCATCCAATATTTCAGGAAATTTTCTATCATTCACGATTTGGTCAATGATGTGAAGTTAACCTACCCCTGAAGAACCTACCCGAAACTTAACAGTGGGTATGGTGCACTTTGGTTTATACTCTTCGTTTTGTTCCCTCCAAACATGGAGTGCGCTGTTTCTCCCAAATGGCCCAATTTTGGTTCTATCTGACCACAGTACTGAGTTCCAAAGCGCTGCTCACTTCAGCCTGGCCTTGCATACTTCAGTCTGGCCTTGCATACTTCAGCCTGACCTTGCATACTTCAGCCTGGCCTTGCATACTTCAGCCTGACCTTGCATACTTCAGCCTGGCCTTGCATACTTCAGCCTGGCCTTGCATACTTCAGCCTGGCCTTGCATACTTCAGCCTGGCCTTGCATACTTCAGCCTGGCCTTGCATACTTCAGCCTAGCCTTGCATACTTCAGCCTG
Organism: Morinoia aosen; assembly: GCA_030386875.1. Lineage (NCBI taxonomy): Eukaryota > Metazoa > Arthropoda > Malacostraca > Amphipoda > Talitridae > Morinoia > Morinoia aosen. The sequence continues at coordinate 18,538,419 of CM059576.1, read as the reverse complement.
GCCTTGCATACTTCAGCCTGGCCTTGCATACTTCAGCCTGGCCTTGCATACTTCAGCCTGGCCTTGCATACTTCAGCCTGGCCTTGCATACTTCAGCCTGGCCTTGCATACTTCAGCCTGGCCTTGCATACTTCAGCCTGGCCTTGCATACTACAGCCTGGCCTTGCATACTTCAGCCTGGCCTTGCATACTTCAGCCTGGCCTTGCATACTTCAGCCTGGCTTTGCATACTTCAGCCTGGCCTTGCATACTTCAGCCTGGCCTTGCATACTTCAGCCTGGCCTTGCATACTTCAGCCTGGCCTTGCATACTTCAGCCTGGCCTTGCATACTTCCGCCTGGCCTTGCATTCTTCAGCCTGGCCTTGCATACTTCCGCCTGGCCTTGCTTACTTCAGCCTGGCCTTGCATACTTCAGCCTGGCCTTGCATACTTCAGCCTGGCCTTGCATACTTCAGCCTGGCCTTGCATACTTCATCCTGGCCTTGCATACTTCAGCCTGGCCTTGCATACTTCAGCCTGGCCTTGCATACTTCAGCCTGGCCTTGCATACTTCAGCCCGGCCTTGCATACTTCAGCCTGGCCTTGCTTACTTCAGCCTGGCCTCGCATACTTCAGCCTGGCCTTGCATACTTCCGCCTGGCCTTGCATACTTCAGCCTGGCCTTGCATACTTCAGCCTGGCCTTGACGGACATTTCTGAAGAAGAGGTGCCCTATATACGCGGGGTGCAGGTGCGAAAACTTTCACGACATAAAACCCTGCTGGTCGTGTGTTTGCTGGCTTCGATCCCTGATACCTTGAGATCATTCTTCAATTCTTCACGTTTGCGTTACGGTTCGGACCGACTTTCGAGCAGCACGGTCGTTAATGTATCGTGGAGGCTAGTTCGAGGCTTGCTGAGAGTCTCATTCCGGAATTTCTACTTACGTATTATAGTTCTAACCGAGGCTATAAGAGTAGACAGCTGTGCACATATTTTCCGATATCCCACAATTTGGAGAATCACAATATGTTTGCGAAGGTCTTAGTTGATGTCTTTATTCTTACCCATGTTTACTCCCTTTCGAACGAGAGCTGCTGTATCAGTGACACGTTATTGGATATGAATGCGGACGAAAGTTCGGTTGCCAAATAGTAGTATGTATTAGAACATTCTAGAATAATTCTACAATAATTTTGATAAATGATGTTGCGGAAAAACACAGGTTTTGTAAACTTATGTTCACGTTTTTATTATAAATGTTTCTAAACATTTTTTCCAATAAATAATTGTGGGTTTTAGGTATATTATCATCTTTGCTAAAATATTGTTCATTAATAATCCAACCTCGTAATTGTTCGTGGTTTAGAAATGTGGTGTCTGGCGAGATAACCAACGTGTTGCATTACGAGTATATTGCCTCCCACTGCACATGTGCGATGTCGGCACCGCAAGACGAGGTGTGCTCGGGTGAGACAGAATTGCACGTAATTCCTCTAACTGTTTATTATAAAGCTAAAGAATTAGATGTGAGCCTGAAAGTGAATATTTTAGAATTAGGGATGGGGAAATAAAACTGAACTTTTCGTCATACGCTGTCGCCATTGCTGTGGTCACTGAGTCAAGGCGGGAACTAAAAAAGGAGTTCGAGATTGTGAAGAGTTCTACAGAGTATAAGGTAACATTATGGTGTTAAATATTCATGAGACGGAGACAAACATGCGAACTTTGAGTGAGAATAACAAAATATTAAGTATCCAGGACGGACAATGATCGAGTGCATGGATACTCAAGAGCACAGGGCGGGAAGATGTAAAAAGCAATGCAGGGGTGAGGAAGGTTCTGTGGTTCGTCCTAACATGCAGCTAACCGAATGTATACTTAATGTATAGGACTTTATGATAACGCTGCAGTAATTAGAGTCATGTATCGTATGAACCGTGGGCTGGAAAAGAGGTGGAATGATTGGCGATGCTGCAGAAATAGGGGACATTTTGTAGCAGAGGAGGCAAAACGAGCGGCTGTAAAAGTATGTTGATGGTTTAACGTGAGGTTTGAATGTTCTCGTTACGATCATTAATTAGCATTAAGAAGCAGATTACAAATTTGCTGCCACTAAAGATCGAAATTAAAAAAGATCTATTCTTTATAATCAGTTGATGTTAAGCTCGCAAATGTTGGCCTTTTCATCCACACTATCAATATGAATCAACCAGTCAAGGGATAGAGCAGTACTGACCGCGTTTCAAGGAAACGTAGATCGTTGTGGTTCGTGGAAGCAAAGAGGATGATATCAATCAATAAAGAGCAGTCTAAGAATTTTTTGGTAGGCAATGAAGCGAATACGGAGGAGGGGTGGAGCATGCGCCGAGCGGCCGACGCACAACCATCAGAACTTAATTACATCACTGGGAAGCAAGACAACAACTCCTGCTTACAGGCCTCATTAGCATCAGGCTCCACTGTTACTTATGGCAAACCTCAATACATCACACGACTGGTGACGTTGAATAATCCCTGAACGGTCGCTCAGGCCTCATGACCGAAACAGTGACCACTCTGGTGTTTGCCCATTGCTCAATTCAATTCAAAATGCTGGGAGGGAAAGTAGTTCGCTGTGAACTTATTTGATCACACCTGATAATATTACAATCGCTTGTTGGAAAGCATCGTCCAGCGATCGTAAGGCTTATTTTTTATGCCCCATCTCATTAAACCCAGGCCTCAACATTAGGCGCTCGTTCATAAACACCATGAATAATTTTTCTGGCGTCCATCAGATGCACCCAAAGGATGTTCCCGTATCTGTTTACGTAACAAAATAAATTGATTCATATCCTCTCCTTCCTAGTGTAAAATAGTATCAAAAATTGCTCCTCATCAAGCGTCTCCGAAACTTCAGGCAAACTTTGCAGCGACAACTGTACGATTTGAACTTAACGCTCGCTAATCTGGAGTTTCTCTCGTACGAGGAACTCCTTCCCTCGGTTGGTTGCTCTACATATATGGTGTGGATGTGCAACTTCTAATGAAATTGCGAATTACTCTCTAGAATATTCGTGTCTTTGTTTCGTAGCGACTTCGATGTTGAATCAGGTGATCTAGGAACCGGTTCAACGCGCTCCCAGACAGGTGCCCTACTTTCCAGGGAACAAAGTGGATGGTTACATCGTCGAATCTCCGGATCTTCGTCTTTTCACTCCAGTTCGTCTCGAGTGAATTGATGCGAGGTTGTCGTCTGGCACCCAGAGGCCAGAGGCCAGGCTGTAGCACACGGGTAACTTTGGTACTTTCAGGGATCAGGTGGAGTGCCATTAGCTGTTCACATTCTTTATAGCTACCAGAGATGCCTCCTCATTATTGTTATTTACATTACCGTTATTTCACATACTTCGTGATTACCTTCCAACACTCAATATTTAAATGTCCTAAGGCCGTAACGTTATTTGGTAAGTATCGACTTTCTCAATGGAATAGCCATAAACTCTCACTACCGTATGCCCTCGCTGTTTATTCATAGTCGTGATAGCTGCTGCGTATGTTGCTTCATGGTACTTCTACGACCTGCCTGTGCTTCATTGCTCCGTGCGCTGTGTCTCTAACTGCTCAAGACTGCGGCTGTTGTGTCAGCCAACCATCACTGTGCCAACGTTACATCACCACTATTTAACTAAAAAATGGAGTAAAATAATATTTAAATCTGAATTAATACGTTATATTAAGTATTCAATTTACATCTAAAATTCCCAAACATCTGCTCAAGTACTTTGACATTGAATTAAAATATGTTATCAAAATATGTCATCCTTAGGTGCTCCATGGGAAATTTTACACGCTAGCAATCAAATTAGAAATATCCTTTTGTTACCAAGACCATCCGGCAGTCATTTCATCAAATCCACGTCGAGCGGATATGGCAATCTGAGAACGTACCGACGTCTTATGAATTCATCACGATTCTTCTTTCGTCAAACAAAATCCAAATTCAACTTTATCTTCTAAATAAGATATGAGGAAGCTATTCTACATGGTTGGGAAAAAGCATCCGGTCTGAATAATTGGTTATGTATCTACAACAGGATAATGCAAGAAAAACGAAAATAATACTCCCGTCAAGTTTTAATTACCATTAAATCAAGATACGAAGTTAATTTTTCAACGTGCATTTATTTTGCTTATATAAACCTCCAAAATTTTCCTCTAAAACTTAAAACAGAGACAGGCAGTTTCTCCTGCGGTTTTTTGACTATGTCATCTTTAGAGACAACTTCAAATCGTCAACAGCGGCGTGAGATAATGCAGAGACTTCAGTCTATTACACTGACCAAACACTGAAGTCCAGGAGGTTCAAATCAAGCAAAAAATATGGCCACATATCTTCTCTGCATAAATTAGGGAAACGATATTGACACCATACTTGAGTACTATTGCAAATTTGTGAGGGAACACCATCATGTTGGAAGTGAAATAATATTTATTTGAAACGATATTTGACTTTCTAACATTTTTTTTTCTCTGTTTTCTTTGAAATGAAATTTACCTTTAAAATATCGCTTGGCAAGCTGAAGTCCAGACGTATTCAGAATATGAAATTGAATTCACTTTTGCTCTTTGTTTGATGAAAATCATAGGTGACTTCCAAGTTTTAGAGACAAACTCCCAAACCGTAACAGAGGAGGGTTTACGTCGGAGATAGACAATTTCCTTGTGTTCGGGGATATCCGCAACCTGATGTGCAGCACTCGGTCATTTTGAGGATTGAACTTCGGTTCCACGGTGAACATCTTTTCATCTGAAAGGACAGTCTCTTCCCATTGCAAGCCATCCTTCAGGTTGTTCAGAAACAGCTGCGCCCTTTGAGCTCTTTTCTTTTTCTTGACCTCAGTCAGAAGCTGATGCATTTTCAGCATCATGGGCGAAAGTAAGAAGTCAGTTTTCACGATAGTTCTCATTGACTATGTAGACGCACATCTCACAGGCCATTTGTGTCACGGATCGTTTTGAATGTATTCGAACCCTTTCTCCGGTAGCTCTGATGCCCCTTTTTGAACGAGCTAAACGTCGACGCCCGCTTCTGAGGCTATCCTTAGCTTTGTCAATTTCCTCACATATGGTCACGGTGTCATAAACTGTAGATTTAGCCATCGTTAGCAGCCTAATGATTGTTGAACTTGATGCTCTCGCACGTAGAAGGTCAATAGAAGATTGTCATTTACTTCCTTTCAGAGTATTTCGAAAAGGCTTAACTACAAAATATGGTGAAAGTAACATGCAAAACATTATCAGGTAATTAAGTGTAATTTTTTGGTAGAGACAAATATCAATAGATTATATTTGAAATTGAAAAAAAGTCCGGGTCTGGAGAGTTTTTTCCTATCCTGTATTTATGTGATTATATATGTTGATTTGAGTTAAAATATTTGAAAATTGACACTGAAAACAGGGGCAGACTGGACATCGAGTCATCTAGGAGCTGGGTCCTGCACACACAAAGTGTTAAAAAACATACATACTCTCGGTTCATTTTATTATCACATTAGAACAGATGTGAACCAAAGATAACATGATGGTCTAAATGTTAATAAGCCACAAGCAAATTTGTTTGTAACGGAAGCGATGAGTTCCTGGGACGCTGCCACGATCTGATGCTTAAGATCCTGGCGCCTGTTGCCCCCAACGGACCTCAAATATATAAACCTACAGAAAGCCTTCTTTGAATATTACACGGAAGGCTTATGGTGAAAATGGAATGTCATGCTATACATGGAAGCTATTATCAATTTATATACTAACTGGTCACCTACAATGAGATAGTAAGATCATTTGAGCAATTCATTAACTTTACACAAGTACTATGTGATGTTTTTAACAGGTGCCTCTGAGGTCAGCTTCTCATTCCCATTTGTGTCACCGACCGTGACCACGGAATCAAAAGTAAAATAAGTAACTTCGTAGATGACACAAAACTCTCATTCAGGGAGTTCTCCAAAAGAGGTAATATCAGTAAAAACAAACCGTAGCCATTTCCGCGCTAGAGCGATACCTTCCTGATGGACTTCTATGTCGCATTTAAAGTTGACGTCAGTCGGTACTTTATATGATCAATTATTGGTTCTTCTACTGAGCCACAAATTCATTATCAAGATTTTAACACCACATTCGGCAAAGGCCTCAATTATGAGAAGCAGGTACAAAAACGTCTAAAAACTGTGCGGGGAATTATATGTTTAATAGCCAATAGCTTCACTCTAAGTCAGTGTATACACTACCGCACTGTAAGGCACTGGTCCCACTTTGCTTATAATTAGCATTGGTACTCGAATAACATCAATATTGTATATATTTACCAGTAATATAAATTATAACACAAATGATGAGCTTGAAATAATTTCGAATCACCTGAGCGTATATTTGTTGAGGACATGATCATTTCGTTTGGTGTGATATTGACAGTTGATAACTTACTTGAACAAATGGTGCATATATGCAATTGTGTTTTTTGTCAGTGAAGCTGATTACATTACATTCATCGAACCCTTACTTCGAATTGAAAAATGATTCTATAACATAAATGTAGAACTGTAATAGGAATGGAAGAAAAAATCTTCATTTGTCTTCGAATGACATTCATTGTTTCGTTTCCGAAATTCTAACTAACATCTGGATGCAAACACGAGTTAAATTCTATGTAGCTATATAATAAACATTCTTCAAAGTTTAAGTTGGCGCGAAAGTTCAGAGCCACCTCACAATTCACCCTTTGTGAAATTCGTAGTGTACGAGTTTATGAGGTGTGTCCGTAAAATAAGTTCCACGGGCTGCCGCTGACTCTAGGATCGTTTCTATGCGCTGCCAGGCAACAGAGGCAGGTTGTTTGGTTCCCCCACTCCAATCCCTTACCTAGCCAGCGTCGCTGCGACGTTTCGTCTTGGCTTAGCAGCCTTCAGCGATGGAGCTTCCTCTTGCGTCTACCGCCAGCTGCGAGTTCCATTTCGTTTCCTGGCCGCTAAGAAGAAATCGGCGAAGGAAATTCACGAAGAACTTTGGCAAGTGTATGGAGAAGAGTGTTTGAGCTCCGGGATGGTGCGCAGATGTGCCCGGGACTTTAAAAATGGCCGAACAGACGTCCACGACGAAGCCCGTGCAGGGCGGCCATCGGTTTCCGACGTAACAGTTGCCAAAGTCGAAGCGGCAATGCTTGAAGATCGACGGATCACAGTTTGGGAGCTGTGCGATAAGATTGTGAGGTGGCTCTAAATACGATGTTTTGGAGTTTGTCACTGACCTTGTATCGAATTAATGAAATTATACCGTCTGTTCGAGTACAGCGAATGACCTAAGGATTCCTGCACTTTAATTTGCCAAATTTTTCGATACAGTTCATTTTAATATAGTTTTGAAATTTATCTGATCTAAATATAGATATATTTTGATTTCCATTCATTTTGACTCTGAGTAACCTTCGTCAACGCGCACTGATCGGTGTTCGTATTCTTAAATTTGACCATTCCCTTGAAATTTTCGAAGGGCATCAGCTCACACTCATAACTGCCAAACAAAAAGAAGTCACACTGTTTTCTTCCAGCACATTTCTTATCAATTCACAAAGAAAACGACTGGCTGGATATTTCAACGGTGCTAACATGTTTCACTTTTGTATCATGCCTACAAGCCGTCAACATAGCATTGTAAATGTGCTATTGAGGAAATAAATCCACTTGCCTCGACAGGGTACATGATATGTCTCGTACAAAGTTTCTTGCAACCTACAACTGGGTTAGCATACAACAGCTGATTTATTTGTGTTGTTAGCAGTCTTTTCTATTTGTTACTCCTGAATGGATAGATTCAGTGTGACAGTAGTGCAATAGTTGAGCGGCCGCAGTAAGGAAATCGCGTACGTGTAATTGCTCGTTTGCTCGCGTGGTCCAGAAATGGCCTCGATGGCCTCGACGGATGATCATTCCGGATGAGGAAGGAAGTTCGGCCAAAAAACGCAATCATTGCTGCTCATCACTCTCTTTCCCCAAGTTTTCTGAAAATTATTCAATATGACTGTCTAAGAAATGCATGTTAATGCTCATTTTGCAATCAAACATCTGGAAACTTTCCAATAAAGATTACACTATCTCAATATATTCCTTTGATATCCTGTCTTCACGAAAATTCCAGACGACAGAAATGAATGTTCCCCATGCATTTTTTTTAACATCAGTCATAGATTGAGTGAAAGCTTGTTCTTTAATCAACTTCCTAATTTTAGGGCTGTCGAAAATAGCTGCTTTGAGTTTGTCTGTCGCTACACCTGAGAACGAGTCACACAAACACTTGGAACAGTCACTGTCAGTATTGAGCGCCTTAAGAAATTGTTTCTAAGGCCTAGTATTTCTTACAATTAATCAAAGTAGTTTTGTTTAGCCACTGCTGTCATAACAAAAAAATGACCATTTTTAGATCAACCCAAATGATCCATTTGTGTTCTTGATGTAAGAGTAGCTCCAAAACTGTTTTGATGTGTTAATATTTGTCTTTCAGGTGTACAGAGTGTCCCATGGCTACTCCGCCATAGATGTTGCATTTTACTTTTTCCTTTAATCCATAGACGCACGTTTTCTTCGCAGAAATGACCTACCTTACAAGGTGCCCAAGGCTTATCTTGATTTCCAAGCTTCACTTGAAAGTGAGAGGAGTAAGCTCGCTTCTCAAATTCACTAATGTTCCTTCTACGCTTTGGATCTGTGAATGTGCCACATATGTAGCAGAACGCAACCAGACCCGTCCTATATTTCATTTCACTTGATTGAGAAGCCATGTTTTCTTTTAACAGCTCTCTGATATATGTTAAAAACACTACTTATAGCGATAGGATTTTATTTACCAGCACTGTATTATTAAATTCTATCAAAATTTAGATTAAAATGAAAACATGGTCGCGCAGCATGGAAAATGCATGATCTTCACTAATGAATGACATTTTCAGAATCACATTAGTTATTAAAAATTTTTCCATTTTATTAAACCACATTTTAATTCATCGGAAATGTTAAAAATAACAACTCTAGAGAAGAAATATGAGGAAGCTAAATAAAAAATGACGTTTCATCCTTCTACTGCGGTCATCATCAAGGTATATCTGTAAAAACAAATGACAGAACTTAATAAAACAGAAAGGACAAAGTCATTGAAAATCTGTCAGCTTGGCTAAATACTTGTAAACTAAACTCTTAGTAGTTCATGATAAAGTTTAGGTAGCTAGTTGGGTAAACAGAGCAGACAAAAAGAGGGAAGTGCACTGATAGAAGCTTGGCGTGAGACTGGTGGCGTGAGTTCCTGACGATGCCTTAAAAGTAACCTCTCACACTCGGTTTGCTCTTCCTATGTGAATAAGTTCAGGTAGTTAGAGAATTCGTTGGACATTACATTGATTATCGGTGCACATTTTCTGATTGCTAATTCTTCCCCAATATTCATTGATACTGTGTTGGAGTAACTTTGCAGTATGCTGAACGCTGGAAGGAACGCATCTAAGTTGGGTGGTTCTTTTTGGTGATCATCTCTGAAGTGTTTGAAGTGCAGCTAGATGATTAACGATATCGTTTTGCTCTTCCCTCCAGCGTTCAAGTGGTGTGTCCTGAGTAGGAAGGCTGACAGCTTTCCACTTTGCAGGTAAACTTGTATACTACACCCGGGAGAAGAGCAAAACAGCATCGTTATTCATCCAACAGCATCTTCAAATACTTCAGAGATGATCACCAAAAAGCACCACCCAACTTTGATGCATTCCTTACAGCTTTCAGTATAATGCACACTCACTCCAACACAGTATCCATGAAAATTACGGAAGCCGTACGAATCAGACAACATTCGCCGATAATAAATTTGAAGTACAGCGAATTATCCAACTACCTAAACTTATTCACATAGAATGAGAATGCCGAGTGCAACAGGTTACTAAGGCATCGTCAAGAGCTCACGCCACCAGCCTCACGCCAAGCTTGATCAGAGCACTTCCCTCGTCAGCCTTCTCCGTTTACCCAACTAGCAACCTAAACTTCAACTTGAGCTGTAGATTTTACTTCATAACTATTTTGCCTATGTGATAAATGTTCAATGACTTTATGGTTTCGGTTTTATTCATCTTTTTGTAATTGTTTTTACAGAAATACCATGATGATGGCCGCAGTAGAAGGTCAAGACGTCGTTTTTTATTTAGCTCGCTCGTGTTTTTACTGAAGAGTTTTTTTCTTAAGTTTCCGATGAACTAAAATGTGATCTTTTAAAAGTGGAGCATTTTCAAGAACAAACGTAAAATTAAACGCCGATATTAAATTACTGATTTTCGGAATGAGTGGCCAGAAATCCACCAGAATCAAATGTCAGAACTCATGCAACCCAAAGTGGGATCCCCAGTGTAATGGATCAATTTTGTGTAATGTTTATATTCATGTAATCCTCGAGCGCTGTTGTTAAAATTGCAAGGATTAATGAATGCAGAATATATGTTAGTTTTATCTCATTGAACGCTGAATGGAACAGATGAAGGTCATGATTTCTCCACTTAAGTGGATTCTTTTATCTCTAAAATGTTATTAGAAGTTGTTTTTCACACGCACTTTCGAATGTTGTGATTGAAATTCACAGCATTGCTTCCGTAACGTGAGGAGTTCCCACTGTAAGTTGATGCTCGTTCATGTTCCAGAGGTAAAGACGCCGCCTTTCCCGGTAACTGACGATGGCGATGCACGCTCTTGTTTGCCTGCCCAGCCTCTCCCAAAGTTGTGGGTGGAGCTGGAGTCAGAGGATGACTGTGAGGCTGTGGCTCACACCATCCAGACCCTCGCTCCTGCTGGCGGCAGGTCAGCCCATCGCGCGGCTCATTTCTGAGCTGCTATTTGACAGTTCAACTATTGGAGAAACCTGGGGTGCTTCCACGTTCACAGAATTCCTTCACCCTATGACTTAAGTTTGTCATGAACTTCTGAGCCAGACGCCATGTTGCAGCTAATCCATTGTAGCCTCGCTTACATTTCCTTCTAGGATGAAACACACGCTTTATCTGCCTTTCTTTACGTGAAGAGCGGGCATTTTGTAAGTTTTTAGTACTAAAACATATCAATAGATCAGAACAATGCTACGGAAATTGGGAAATTTTAGGAATTATAGGAAATTTAACTTGGTTTGTTCATTGTATTGTCTCTTTGTCTTTCTTCATTTTAGCGCCAACTGTAAACATTATACTTTTTCAGTTGTCTCGTTCAATTTCCGTTATCGTGTTATTATAACTACGTTCGTAGTAGACATTACAGTAGAACCTACACATGCAGTGTCTAAATTTTCTTCTAACTCAATACTTGCAATAGTTAATGACGCTGAAAAGAACAGAAAAGGGGTTAATTAAGAAGAATATGGATGATTTGGATTACCTGGAATAATTGAAGCTGCGTAGCATTGCCAAGCGAAGAGTGAACGAACAGCTTCTGGTTAGCAACTCAGTTGTACGTAATGAATAAAGTTTTCGGTTTGTGAGTGAAGATCCTGTACAATGAGGAGTTAAATTTACGTATGAATTCTAATTTAGAGAAAAATTCCCGCCACACCACGGCCCAAAACTAATCATTTGACGTGCGCTGCGTTGCTCAAGTGAATGAAGCATCTGAGCGCAAACTAGTTTGTTGTCAATTGCGAAATTATGTTTAGTGAGTATTTCTTCCCTATGATGTGTAGCCAGGATACCAATTTCATGATAGTGGAAATTGCTTAACTATTTTACTTCTTCAACTAGCAAAAAAAGGGCATATAAATCTTTTTCCGTATTAAAATAGATGTCAAAAAAATATGTCAAGTTTTAAACGTATAATTTCAGAATATATTAAGCTATTGGTTCCATATAGCGTACCTGAGGAATGATATGTCAATGTACAATCCTGATACGACATAACTGCAGTGCTGTGTACCAATATGCACCACGTAATGAGAAATTAAGCAACATGACGCCCTCGTAAACTTTTTTGATACGTCCTTCTTCTAAAAGTATTCGCCAGAATAAGACAGTTTTTTGGTATTAGCATTTTGGAATCATAACTGAATGAAAATGTCATGTTAAATCTGGAACAGAGGTGCATAACCTTGAGTCCCATCGCTATGCTTCAGGTACAGAAGCAGGTGCGACCGACATGTGATTGGCATATGGAGAAACGTTTGAGAGACAATCGACGGTGTGTGTTACCATAAAATATTAGGTTGGTCGAGGATTCTGTTGCACAAAAGTTTATGCAAGTGCTTGTGGACATCTTACGTGCTCGTCGTTCAAACTTAATTGTTACTCTCTTTATTTCCGACCTATGAATATTTTTTGGCTAAAAGGAGTGGTGAACCAGGCAAACTTTGGAGAGATTTTCTGCGTGATATTTTATCATTAACTAGGGAACAAACTCAATATAAAGACAAATCTGATACATGTGTTCTGTGGGCGTTTTGTGAGAATTTGATTTTGATGACCAGCAAATTTAGTGACAAAATCATACGATGTTCTACCTTTTGTAGACGCTAAGAATTTTGAATGCAGCCCAGCCCAGTTAGCAAAAAAGTGATGTTGCCCCAACGATTTTGTGAGGATTGACTCAGTGACTCACCTGAGGCCGATTCAGAGCAGTGCATTGCGTCAGTACTTCTGATTGCTATATGTTCATGGCTGCTACATAAAACATTTTATGGATGCTACGTGCTGAGTGCCGTAAAAATTATGCTCACGCTGCAGCAGTTCACGCCCTCAGAATTGTTGACCGCTGCGGTTCGTTTCTGATCAGTGGAGTAGAATGACGGGATGACTGCAGCGACACGCACAGTCGCGTTGTGAGGGAAGTACTGCAGACGCGGACAACACGGTCTGTATCTCTGCAATATTTTGATTACTACGCAGCATTGCTGTAGTACTGAGCCAAGTTTTATTAGGAAGTGGCAATCCCGTTGAAGAGTAGCTTTAAATTTAAAGAATTTTTTTGAGTTTTCAAAACATGAGGTAATGTTATACTGTAGACAATTTTGTACCTCAAAGTGATACCACTCGAAGTGATACCATGATTACTTCCTGTTTTCGAGGGGTGAAGAAATGTCACATATAAAACTACTTTGGGGCATGAGAAGATTTTACCTCGAGCATAAAACTTCAAAACCTTGACACGTAACTGCTATAGCCTCATGAGGTCTGAAATGATCATTCCAGAAATCTGTTCCCCCTGACGTACTTACACACACACGGTACGCATAGCTTTCTATGGTCTACCTTGACCGTGAGCTGCCACAGCCCGCACCTGAACTTGCAAGTGCGGCTGACGGCACTGGGCCTTTATCACGGCCTGCAGTTCCCTCTCACACGCACGCAATGTGAGGCTGCCTTGAGTTTGTACTCACTCACTCATTCCTGGGAGGTCATCCGTCTCATGCCTTGCAGGTACGAACGTCTGACGCCGAACAATGCACCATGGTTGGGGCTGAAAAACGCCACGTTGGAGAAGCTGGTGGCCGATCTGCGAGAAAAGGGCATAAGAACCACAGGAGAAGGACGCACGCGCTGGGAAATAGTGAAGTGGTCAGTATATTCAGTACACAGAGATACGCTCTCAGGCCCTCATTTGCCCCCAGCCATGTACACCTTGTTGCTCAGTTACGGTCTGGCGTCTGGAAATCTTACAGAAGCTCATCAGAGTTAGCATCCATCAGTGACTCGGAATAACTTCTCAAAACTGACGCAAAAATGTGCTCATTGCATGAGGAAGGCAACGTCACGAATGAATTTCTTTCTTGCCTGTGTGGCAACAAAACTCTAGTACATGAATTTTGACTGTTATAACCATTCTCCACGCCTTAGTAAACGACGTTGGCAGGCTTTTCTTTTTGAGATGTGGGGGCATCATAGGTATTTATAACTATTTATTACTAGTACACCCCCATTTCTGAGAAGGGAGAGGGGGGGTAATGCTCTGCTGCTGGCGCTAGTGTGAGGTTTTTTGATGTACGCGATCCATCAAAAATGACGGGAATCGATAATTTCCTACAACAATATTTCAGATGTGGATTAGAAACAAATATATCCAACCCAACAGAATCCGCGGTTAAAATATTTTTTATCTTGTGCACTGCTGAAACTCCTAACAGCATCACACAGCGACAGACCAACTGAGCTTCAACATGGCTTTGTATAGAATATCAAAAACCGCTGATATTCCATTCAACCAAATCTAACCTACCAATACACATGATATTCTATACAACCTAATCTAACCTACCAATACACATGATATTCTATACAACCTAATCTAACCTACCAATACACGTGATATTCTATACAACCTAATCTAACCTACCAATACGCATGATGTACTACATTCCGACTCCCAATCTGCTGGGTTAAGGCACCGAAAATTGTTGAGTTGATAAAGCTTGTATCACAGATACGCTCATCTCACACTGCAGGCTGGTGGGTGTGACACACGGACGGACGGACCTATTATTATCCTGTTATAGTTCTACTGTAGACGGCCCATCAAAAATGACAGGATTAAACATCTTTCTTGAACAAATCTTGCAGATGTGGATGACAAACAAATATATCCACCCTAACAGTACTCGTGAATCTACATATTTTTGTATTTGTGCTCTACACCTTTTTAGCTTCAAATTAAAATATGTGAAGTTCAATTTAAAATTTGTAAAGTTCAATTTAAAATATGTGAAATTCAATTTAAAATTTCTACAGTTCAATTTAAAATATGTAAAGTTCCAATTAAAACATGTAAAGTTCAAATTAAAATTTGTGAAGTTCAATTTAAAAATTATAAAATTCAAATTTAAAATAGATAAATTTCAAATTAAAATTAGTAAAATTCAAATCAAAACACTTCCAATAATTAGAAATTGTTAAGCTCTCTAACCTCTAAAGTTCTCTAATTTGAAGTATTAATCGCTGTATTTAGCCTTATTATGGTCCCCATAACTTTCACTGTTATAAATTACCTATACTATTGTAGCATGGATACTATATATTTCCTTATAAAACACTGATATTTCAACTTTCATTCACTTTGTTATTGACCCCTTCAAGATGAACAACTTTGCGGACAACTCGGATTTCTCAGAAGACAGCGAAATGGAAACCCAAGAGACTCCAATGAAACGAGGAGTTAAACCAGGCACTAAAAGGAAGAAATATGTCAAATGGATTTCTAACGAAAAAGACAGAGTAATTAAAGCAGCACAGAACTTGGACGACTGGAGATCAGTAGCAGTTGCAAATGAAGTGCCTATCGCTACAGCGTACGGGTGGATTAAAAGATCGGAGATAAATATTTTGCCCAAAAAGAGGGGTGGTGCCAGATATTCAAAATTAAATCAAAATTTAAGAGAAAAAATGATTCTTTATGTTGAAAATGATCCACTCATATCTTTGAAGGAAATACAGCAGAAGATACAAGTAAATGAAGGAACTACTTTATCCATACCAACGATCCACAAGTGTTTAGATTGCCAAATGTATACTATCAAGAAAGTTCTCCCTCAACCAGTTGCGATGAATTCTGATGAGAATAAACGGAAGCGTGCGGCTTATGTCTCTTCGATAATGACAAAAATCGGCATGGGCAAAACTGTTGTCTATCTCGATGAAACTAATTGCAATTTATTTTTGCGTAGAAACTTTGGAAGGTCCAAAAAAGGCGTACGCTGCTCAGTCAAGTTGCCCACGTCCAAAGGAAAAAACATCCACGTAATTGGTGGCATCACACAAACAGGACTACAATACTGGGAGAGGAAGAGAGGGTCTTTTCGAAAAGAAGACTGCTGTGATTTTCTAAGACGCTTACTTCGTAGTTTACAGGAGCCAATGACGGAGGTAGTGGTAGTTATTGATAATGCTCCGGTGCATGTTAGCCTTGAAACCGTAACACAGGAGGAGGAGTTTGAAGGCGTTGAGATATTACGATTGGCTCCATATAGCGCGCCGTTGAATCCTATAGAAGAGTGTTGGAGCGCATTCAAGTCCCAAGCTAAGATGCTTCACAAAAATGGCCTGCAAGCTCTGTTAAGAGATCCTGTACCAGAAGGGACTTCCCAAACTGAGCATCGGTTACAATATTTGGAAAGAATAATTGATGCTTCCATGGTTAAGATAACACCTGTCTTGTGTTTAAAGGTGTGCAACCATGTCCAAAACATTTTAATAACTGCATAGCTTTGAAAGATCTCAAAATGGGAGATCAAGTTAGCCAATAAAAGATAGGAATCAAACTCTCCTTTTTTATTTATTTTCTGGTGAATATTTTCCGCATTGCCATGTGTACCTATGTATTGTTTTTTTATGGTTAATTTTTCATTATGCTCTGTTTAATATTAATTTTTAGCTTAAGAAGTTAAACATGTGTATTGTTTTGTACATAAAAAAAACAGACTATTTCATGTTTAATGCGGTTTATTTTTATTAAAGAAGAATTTATTTTACAGGTAGCCCAACACTCTTATTCAATAAATATTTCATTGCCAGTGTTTGTATATTTTCGCCTAAAAATGCACACAGATGCATAGTTCACTTAGGAATTAAATATTATGAAGTCAACCCAAGTTTAGAGCTCGCTTAGGTGCGGGGTTTGAGCGTAATTCACGTTGCCGGATAATAATTTGAACAAATTTAGCTTTAATGTTATGATAAAATAACTTCAATTGGCACTTAATAATATTAGTAACAAATGTTTTTCTTATTTGGCAGCGTGAATGACACTTCATGTCTCATCACTAAATTGACCCAAAGTTTGGCCATACTATGTATAAAATGAATAAAAATTTTACAGCGTATAATCAGGCCAAATTTTCGTACAATATATTTTATGTATATATCAAATACTAACTCTAAAATTCTGGGCAGCAATAACAAAGCCATTGCCTATAATATTTTGCATATTTTAAATATAATTTAGTAATTTTAATCATTTGCTGCATACCTATGTAGTGTGCAGAATATGGCACACACCGGTGAAATTTGAAATTTTTTCTAAATAAGGTATCATAGAAAAAAATTCCTATCGGCGTCGAGACTATGAGTCGGTTGACGGAGCGAGCTATGTATATATCTTCCATAAACCAAGAAGAATCCCAATTCATGAGGAAGTGGGTTAAATTGCAATTTACAAATTTCAATTGGAAGCTAAGTTAAAAGGTGTAGTTAAAAAATGTAAATTTTAGAAATTTTTGAAGTATTTTTATTTGAATTTTACTAATTTTAATTTGAAATTTATCTATTTTAAATTTGAATTTTATAATTTTTAAATTGAACTTCACAAATTTTAATTTGAACTTTACATATTTTAATTGGAACTTTACATATTTTAAATTGAACTGTAGAAATTTTAAATTGAATTTTACATATTTTAAATTGAACTTTACAAATTTTAAATTGAACTTCACATATTTTAATTTGAAGCTAAAAAGTTGTAGTGAAACTCGTATCACAGATACGGTCATTATAACTAACCTTAAGAGCGTGACAGACAATTGGAAAAAATGGACACCAATTAAGTATATAAAACAATATTTAAACAAATATATAAATAAACACACAAGGGTAACATTAGGTTAGATATGTTAGTCTTCTACCTATAACTAAGAATGACCGTCGTGTGTTAATACATTTATACGTTTCGTGTCACGCTCATAAGAATAGATAGGAAGAAATTAGCACTGGCGGTCTTGGTTTCAGTTTAGAGGTAAGTTACTGCACTCATTTATGATGTACAAGTGCACTATAGTAAGTCACTTCATAGAAAGTTGGGGAGATCCAGAGGCTTATATACTCATCCGTATCGTGGATACCGAGTTAGGCGGGGTATTGTATATTACAATATACTGCGTGACAATATACTGTATGGCTTATTGCAATACACTGTATCACAATACACTGTATTGAACATTATAATATTTGTACATTCACAAGCTCGCAGTTGCTTTCAGTAATGCTGAATTCCTGTGTCTAGGATATGACACGACTGGCTATAGCTACTTCTATTGCGGCTCAGAATTACTGTACTTCGAGTGTTTATTGTTATCATTACGAGAAAAAAATTAGTTGCCTCTGAAACAAGACCGTGCTTGCAAAGTCCACTGGAACGAAAATGTGTTCATGAAAGGTATTGAATCCCGTCATTTTTGAAAGCCCGTGTACACCGGCAAGTTTATACTACAGGAAGCTTACAACCAGGTTTACCTCCTGTGAGTGTTGAGCGCGGCTTTCCTTTCCATAATTCGGCTGATGTACTACATAAGTTCCAGGGCGGTGCGAGCCTCCGCAGTAAAGCTTGATGTTTTCCAGCAATGTAACTTTCACTGATGAATAAGTTTTAGGGATAATACTAAAATGTTGGTATCATAGATACCGAATTCCTCAAGCGTAACATTAAAAATTGGCTTTCTTCTACTTCTTTTTTCAAAATCTACTATCAAAGAATCAGTGCTAAAAGTGCCGCTAATCCTTTTTATATCTAATAGCAACAGAGCAGTGTCAATTTTGTTAGCAGAGGCCGAATTAGGCAAAAGAGAAAAGCTCTCTCGATTACCGTAGGACGTCGAAGAAAATGAAGGCAATACACAGAACCGTGCGTGTATATTTGTTATGGGAACACAGGTAGTCAGTGGAAATAGCACAGGGGAGAACTACGGGATCAGGACGGGTAGTTGAGACAAATAGAAAAGGGTCTTAGGAAACAATGGGATCACAGAGCGTAGGAGAGCCCCAGAAATGGAGTGTGGGCAGGAACACATGTGGCGCATCAGCTGCAAGCCAAGTACACCCACGGTCAAATGAATAAGACATACTTCTCCCTGAAGGCCAAAAGACACGAGCACTAATTAACGAGACCAACAATCGACTCACAAGGCAAGTGACACAACGCAATAAAGACGGAATGATAGCACAGAATATTGACAGGAAGTGCAATAACTTAAATGAATAATTCGGTTGAATTTCACACTATAACGACACACACAGACACGGATAAACGAGTAACTGAACATCTTCTGAACACTTTCACTTCAACGTTGATACACAAACAAATTAATTAATGAAAATAAAATATATGTAGTTTATCAACTGAACAACTATGAATAGAGTTTATTCGGAGGTAAAGTTTAATAAAGTTTGCTAACTTACCAAGCAAGTCACGCACACAAGAAGAGCATCCTAACTATAGTAAAAACGGAACTTGGCTGAGCAGATAAATAATCATACACTTATATCAGCCACAGTTCCTACGTGCAGAATTTCTTTTTAGTTTTGTAGAAGAATTCCCTTTCATTTAGCAATCAATGGTTACAGAAATAACAAGAAAACAACGAAGAGTAGGGGTAAATACACGCTCAAGAGAGCAGACGTTCCAGCGCCACACCCTCACAGGTCCATGAGTAACACCACCACATGACAGCTCAGAGCAACGTACTCACAGACAGGTTGAGGTGACAACTACACCAGCGCCACACCCTCACAGGTCCATGAGTAACACCACCACATGACAGTTCAGAGCGACGTACTCACAGATAGGTTGAGGTGACACCTACACCAGCGCCACACCCTCACAGGTCCATGAGTAACACCACTACATGACAGTTCAGAGCCACGTACTCACAGATAGGTTGAGGTGACACCTACACCAGCGCCACACCCTCACAGGTCCATGAGTAAAACCACCACATGACAGTTCAGAGCGACGTACTCACAGATAGGTTTAGGTGACACCTACACCAGCGCCACACCCTCACAGGTCCATGAGTAACACCACCACATGACAGTTCAGAGTGACGTACTCACAGACAGGTTGAGGTGACACCTGCACCAGCGCCACACCCTCACAGGTCCATGAGTAACACCACCACATGACAGTTCAGAGCGACGTACTCACAGATAGGTTGAGGTGACACCTACACCAGCGCCACACCCTCACAGGTCCATGAGTAACACCACCACATGACAGTTCAGAGCGACGTATTCACAAACAGGTTGAGGTGACCTCTACATTACAGTGTACACGCTGTCAGTTTACTATCAAATATGTCAATGATGTACTTGCTTTATATTAAACGGAGTAGAATCAATATGTTCAATGAAAAATCCATCTTTTCGTTTCTGCATTAACCTTAGCGCCACACATATTTCATTAAAACACAATTAAAGAGGGCTCGAAGCGTGGCAGTAAAAAGGTTAAGAACCACAGATGTAGACTCTCGAGAATATAGAAAGTAAACAGCTGTGATGCACCTCGACTTGCTGGAATAATTGTTTTTTTCTGGTAGTTACGTACTGTTGCTGAAATTTTCAAATCAATGCACGGAAATTCTATCGTTTTCTTCATTACTGCTCGTACTGTTACATGGTGATGAATTAACGATGTCGGATACACCGCACTGATGAGTAAACATTTATTTTAAGTTTTCCGTCGGTCTTCAAATTCCAGAAGTTTTTCTCAGCCGTGTATTCCAGTTGTGCGGCTGCCATGAACTTCATGTCTTTCCTACACCAACCATTTAGCTCTTGCGCCTTCAACAATGCTGTAGCCTCAAAATGTTATTTCCAGCTTCGACATTCACGAGTCCAAAATATTTGTGAAAAAAAGTTCGTCAAAGACTTGAGCTATCATTTTCCATGAAAATCCAATATTTTCAAACCATTTTTTTTCAAATAAAGTTTTGACCTCTATTTCAACTCTCCACAAAATTAAAGCAACGTAACCACCCAATCGTTAGTTTTGATGGTGGAATTTTAAACGAATTGACACACAATTAATATTTTGTAAATCACTAAGCGATGGACCCTCCTCCGTAGCAATACATTACATTTTAGCAAACATATTTACAACCTACTCATTTTGTACGCAAACGTTGCAACATGAAAGTGCGCTAATCTGTTTGTGAACTGGTGTGATGAATTTCCTGGATCTGAAGCCACTTGCACAGCCCACAGCTGGAGTAAATAAATTTAGCTCAACACAAGTAGGCGAGCAAAGACTGCAGCAACAGTCGCATAAGTTACATTCAATACAACACCATATTTGCAGTGCACATAATATCATAAAACGAAGAGAATATAGACATGGGCTATAAGCTCGGTTGATGTTACTAACACAACGCGGCAGTCTTACGTTATGTTATCAAGTCATGACCAGCTGAGCGCTTGCTGGCTGGTAACATTTGAGATCAAATGTATGCGCTGACGTGTCCAAACGTTTAAGGATACGGTAAATGAATGTTTTCTTGGCTCTGTGAAGTGTGATCCATAACGTGAGAATTCTCACATGTCTCTTTAACATCAAAATTAAGTTTTCAATGTTTGCACATTGAAAAAATATAAAACAGACACTGTAAACATTCTTTTTGGAGCGAAAATTTCTAATTTTTTTCTCAACCGTGGGCCACTTTGTACTGTAATTGTACCGCGCAGAATGTCTGCATGTTCATTGGTCACGAGGGGTGGGGCCCCTTGCTAATTTGGGTTGACGAATTATTGTTATATTTTTTTCAGCAATGTATAGAACTTGATTTAATTTACAACAATATTTAGATTATACTTTCATGATTCAAAAACTACTTTCAAGGAATTTGACCTTATCGAAACTATGTTTAATCAGAATGTTTGGTTGACTCACCCCCACCCCTCAACCCTCGTGGATGTTTTGCCCTCAATACAAGTGGTCAGTAGTCGCGTTTGAGCGAGCCCTCGCGTCTCTGACACTAAATTATTTACATGATTAGTTTCCAATCTTTTCTCATCAACAGATGCTCAATATAAATATATTATTTAATTTCATTGATGTAGGATCTTTTTCCCCATGCCTCTGCACCTTACACGTCTTTCATTTCATAAATCCTAATTATTCACACTTCTTATTCCCACACTGCCACACATGGGGCACATTGCTTTATGCCACTACTTCACAGTTTATTTTTACGGCGTATTTCTATCGGGGTTACATTTCTCAACTTTCACCTTCCCACACGTGAAATGTTTATGCTTGACACTCGTTTTCTCGCGCCAAACTTGCAAAGATATTTTGCACAGAACTGAAATTTTAATTAAGAAACGCTTCTCTTGAAAATTTCTGACTATTGCGACATGAATGAAGAACCAACGAAGATACGAGTCTTAGCGCCTCCTTCCCACTTCGATATATTTTTCCGACCATGTGTGGCGGGAGACCTCCTCCCCTCATC
This sequence comes from Morinoia aosen, assembly GCA_030386875.1. Lineage (NCBI taxonomy): Eukaryota > Metazoa > Arthropoda > Malacostraca > Amphipoda > Talitridae > Morinoia > Morinoia aosen. The sequence continues at coordinate 18,516,200 of CM059576.1, read as the reverse complement.
CCTCGTGTCTCTCTCCTCAAGTGCACGGGTATGTTGGTGCCTCGAGAGCGTGAGATCTGAAGCATGGAATGTTACCCACAGGCCTGGATGGCTAACTACAAAACAACGAACCATCCATATAGCACGTAGCACGCAACACAAACACAACGCACCACACATCGCCTCAACACGAAATACCAACACAAATGGTTATTTCTTAATATTTGTTCTCAATAATATTGCAACCTGATCCAACTTTCACATAATATTCGTAGCTCATTTTATTCAAACTTGATTGATGGTTTGAGAATATTTTTCAACATAATGAAAAAACAACTTCTCGCATCAGATTTTACAGTTTCACAAGAAGTCAACTCTTAAGCTGCGTAACTTGTGCTAGGCAAGGGAAGGCATGGCCACGCAAATCTCAAAAAAGAACTCTTCCATTTGATTACTTTGTTCTGGTACCTATCATTTCAAACGCAAAATTAAATATTTGTATATTTACAGGAGGGCCTGGGTGCACCTGTACATCCTCGACTAGAGCGCACCCAGTCCGTGAAAAGAACGTTGCTATGCCTGAGGCCGTAAACAGACGTGAGGTCCCAGCTGGAGTGTATGGTGTGTACCCTGCCGCTGTGCAGTTACATCTGTCATCTGGCCACACCAGGCTGCTCTTCTTCTTGTGACTCCTGTTGCCTGTACTGCTGGCTCTGGTGCAGGTCGCTGCTGCTGACTTCTGCTGCTGCTCATCTGCTCCAGGCCCATTCTGCTGAATGAACTGCTGGTCTATTCTGTGTACCTAGTTCTGTCTCATGGTAATGTGTATCTGTTCCGGTCAAAATAACAGTCCGGGTCAGCCTCAATTTGTCCTCTCTCAAACATCGTCAGTTGTGGACGAGTCAGCTTCGATATAACCTTTCTGATTAAAGGCTTGAAAAACCATGCAATGGTCTTTACTTTTGTCGTATTTCGACTGAGGACAATTGTGAGAGACCCAGGTTTGGCTTCTGGTGTGTTGAGAACATCGCTAAAGAACTGGAATGAGTTTAACATGAACGCTTCCTGTCATAAGTGCGAGTGTGAGTAGGTATATTTATATAATATAAATGAAGCTTCCTTATTGAAGGGCCGAATAAGGGAAAAATTTTTAAAATGATATGATATCACCATTGCGCACAGCTTGTAATGCCTCAACTGTGAAGAAGTTACGCACCGCTTCCCAACCGTAAGCACAACCGCCACTGGACGACTGTGCAGGGGTCTCAGGCGCGGGGTTCAGCCCACGCTCACATTTGACAGGGGCTCAGCTCACAATATAGCCTCTGTAATATTGAGAAGGGAAATTGTGCTAGTGATTTACAGTCTGCATATAAGTTTTTGAACCGAAGACATAGGTATCGTTTGATTTTAAATAGGTATCGTTCCATTTGAAAAAGGTATCGTTTGATTTGAAATAGGTATCGTTTGATTTGAAATAGGTATCGTTTTGATAGAATAACTGAACGAAAATCATTCGCTCATTTTGACTAATTGTATAAAGCGGAAGTTACAGCAATGGGCTAATTATTGCAGGTAACCAGAATAATTCTGCTTTATTATGGTCTCATTATTGCAAGTAACCAGAATGATTATGCCTTATTATGGCCTAATTATTGCATGTAACCAGAATGATTCTGCTATATTACTGAAGACTTGTTCCATATTATAGAAGTGAGGTAACCAATTCTAGCGAGTAAGCTGCCAAGAATGCACAGTTGTGCTCTCATTCTGAACCAAATGTCTGAACTTGGGTTCCAAAGGGTGAGGTCGACGTTAGCGTGCTTTGGTGGTTCTCCCCCACTCCTCCCCCTGGTTTATACAAACCGCATTTCATTGAGTGGGAGTCAAAATCATAAAATCTCCCAATTCTCTTGCTCCAACCATCTCCTAACTCCACTGAAATCATGTCATCAAATGCTCCTTCTGGAGATGAAATTTGAGGGGACGTTTTGTGCGCGCACATAAATAAATAGTTGACGCACGCCATCATTTCGCACCACTGCATAATGTGCGGCTACTGCCTGGCTGCCGAGTTTACCAGCTTTGACATTAATGCATTTCTCCTGTGCTTTTATTGTACGAGAATGTAGGTACAGTCTTTACTGAAAATCTTCTTGTCTTCACTAGCGCTCGTAATGGAGGACGGGCGGTGTGACTGGAACATAGAATTAATACAATCGAACTATGCTAATTTGCGTCTATGTTTCTCCTGTCGTAGTCGTAACGCAACTCAAACAAGATATTTGCCATGAGAAATTTTTGATTGGAACTTCTGAATTCATACAGGTTGACACAAATAAACGGAAACTTTTCAACAACTCATTGAAACAAAGAATAATGGTTGAAATAATTTTATTCATAGTAATTGAAACAATAAAACATTTCATTTAAGAAACGTGATAGAATTGTTATTTTATTCAAATTGAGCCCTGTAAATGGCGTCTTTGTAGGAATGCATACTTGGAATCTGCTGCTGAGATTCTTCATCGACCGTTACAGCATCTAAGCTGGGAAACTTCTAATTTCATTGTGAATTCTCACTTTTAAGTCATCCAGAGATCTTGGTCAAGTTGTGTACACTTTACTCTTGTAATAGCTTCACAAGAATGAAAAACAAAGGACACATCATGCGATCTAGCGGGCCAGGGAACTTTACCGAAACTTGAGATCACACGGTTATCGGACAATAATTCTCACTAAGCCACCAATGATTCCGTGCAGTGTGCGTTGTCACTTCCTTTGTTGAAACAAAGTTTTTTGAGTGTGTGGAAAATTCTTTTATCCAGATTCAACGCACGATTATAACATCTCCACGTAACGATTTGCTGTGACAGTGATTGAAATTCCCTGTGCATTTGGAAAAAATAAGGTCCGATGATCCCTGGCAATGAAGCAGCCCACCTTACTGTCACCTTACGACATCAATGTTCTGTGGAGTACGAGCACTCCTTGGTCGTCCTGTTTGGTTCTTCTTTAGGGCAGATCCTGTCTCTCCAATGTTATTATTAGAACATTTTATCGCGTGTTTTTATGGAAGAGCACCATGACGTCCTATGTTGTGACAACGTCGGAACTCCCTCTGTGCAGGTGGCAACCTTTCACCGTTTTTATAAACATTTTATGGCTAACCCACACTGTTGCACTGTCTCGCAGTGCTGCCTCTGGCCCATGTCTGCCCATGCGCACTTCTCAAATTTCTGTTTTGGACAACCGAACTAAAAAAATTTCATATCAAAGGAAACTATTGATTTTAACCCTACTTTTGGAAATTTCTCCCGTTCAAAAGAATGAAAGTTGAACTTATTCAAAAGCATAATTACCTCCGTGTTAGAATTTCAAGCACTGTGCAAGTAGCGTCAAGTTAAATAGGTTAAGCATCATTAGATCTCACTCATTTTCAACGTAATAATTTTAGATTTAGAATTCTCCGATTATTTCAGAAGAAAGGTGAGACAGACCATTTTGAAGAGATTATTTGGCTGCTTGTAGAGTTGAAAGGTTATAAGCCAATGGTGCTTTAATCACAATAGTTTCTGGAAGTTCTCCCATCTGATGTCTCGTATAACGATGCCTTGAACTTTATGCCTTCGAATACCTTCACTACATCGCATAAGCAGGTGGTAGTGTGGAGAAATATAGAACATCTGCACAACACAGCATGGACAGTGATGACAGTACATTTGACATTAGTCCAGGGCGGGGATGAGTGAAACCGCATTGTTAAATTGCGAAAATTACCTTTACACTAAATGAAAAACAAGCTACTATTTCATGCTCAAACAACGGCCTCTATAGGGGCAGCTTAAACTGAATTTCAATGTTAGAGAAACATTGTGAATGAGACACATGTGAATGAGAAAAAGCCCTGATCGAATTTTGAATTAACTCTCATGAAAATTGAGCATATGACTGCTGATTTGTCAGCAGCATGAAAACCAAGTACCTGATTGTAGCATCATTCAAATCCCTCCAGTCACACCTGGTGGTTGACGCCTAAGTCAAAGTATCAACGAGTGAGTTTTATTCAGAAGTTTAGGTGAGATGAGCATGGCGTTGGAATGCACCGTCATACAAACTGTTGCAAAGTTGTTGAAAATTTTCCTCCATCGAGATCCTAGAAATCAACGCTCAACAAAAGCCAGAAGCAGTGATCTTCAATGGAAATAGATACGGTAAAACGCATCTTAAAACCATGCTAGTAGCGGCAACAATGTGTGACGTCCGAAGGGGTAGAGATACGCTGGTTAGTTGCGACGTTTTACTTGCAGAGATGTTGTACAGGGGAGGAACACAGACCAAATGCGCCTCTATGAGCCGCGCACGTCCTTTTATATTCTCAATATGCTGACCAAGCACCCGCATTGCGGTACTCCGCAACAGGGCGTTGCACTAGCATACGTACAAACACACGCACGCTAACTGCGCAGACACAAATGTAACAGGATCAGTTCACATTGCAATCGTATGCAAAAATCCACCGTCCGAGCGTTGTGTTTCGTGCCAATACGGAAAAGAACGCTGCAAGTAGCTGTGAACTTACTAAGTTCACGTAGTTTCACATTCGTACATGATGTTTTATATAACAGTGTATAACGTATTTTCTTATATCTTACTCCACGTTCTGTATCATTATGTTACAGATAGGATTAAGTCTTCCGAATCTATGGCACTCTGTCTATTCCGATTATTGTTTCCACTAATCAATGGAAAATTTCCGTTCTAATTGGTGCGATGTTTGGCTATAACATTATAACAATCAACAAAAATAACATACGCGTATGATAACAATAACTTTATCTAACGTCTATTATGAAGTCTACGGAAACGTAGACGATGTTTTGTAATCGTTCTCTAACGTCATTTTATTTCAGTGAAAAATTTTATGATTTTTCAATTTAATGACCATTTAGATTCATTACCATTTCTGCTCTCATTTTCATTACCTTCAAGGTAATAGCTTTGATCATTATAAAATTATCCGAAATTGTTTTGCCGAGGAACTCGTGTTTTACTCGCAGTTAATCTATAATCCCTATAATCCATAGGTTTATTTTGTTGTTAGTAGTAATACTTGTGTTTATGCGCGTCTTTCCAAACGTCAAGTAGCGATGTTCAAACAATTTGGTGATGTTTTCTGTAAAAGTGTTTACTGTGGCCACGATTCCGAAATTATCCATGTTATTACCTGATGTCTAAATTGTTTGTGATTTACAAATTGTTGCGACGAGTGACAACTATTTATTGCAAAGGAAATGTACACAAAATAATTTGGGTTGTCGCGAGTCGAACTTGTTTTTTTTAATATTGGTGTTTTTATTAATGAGAATATCTGGCGTTTCATTTACATTCCTTTACCATGCTTTGTTGACGTTATTGTAAGTACAATGGTTGTGCTGACTTTTGGTAGCAGCTAGTGCCTTATTTCTTTTCAATTTGTTCGTTCATTTTTAGTAATACCTATTGATCGTTTACCTTTGTGTTTTTTGTGTAACCATGGTTGTAAGTTGGTGTAACCGGCAGAGTTGAACTTAAAATGTGCTTTTCTTTTTGCCATTCACTGCGTACAAATGTGGTAATAACATTTTCCTTTCCATGTTTCCCAATTTTTTGCAATTTTTACATTTTTCAATGCAATTTTTACTATGTTATCAAATAATTTATTTTATTTTTCGTCTCCTAACCGTCAAAAATTCGATGTCACAGAATGAAAAGTTATTGCTAATGCAGGTCGTTAATGTGTTAATGAAAATTTACGTATTATTATTGGCGTTTTTACGTATATATTTCTATAGATCCAAATTCGTGTTTTACTTATTGTTTAAGCGTTAACTAATGCTACTCTGTGTTAGTTTCCGGTTCTATCTGCGAGGTTAAATTAGTAATTAATTTCTTTGTAAGTTATAACTAGCGTTTTTACCACCATGTGTCTACTTGCATTGTTTGTCTAGTACGAACCATGTATTGTGTAATGGTGTTGTACCGAGTAGTTTAATTTTATATTGTGAAGAAAAGGGTATTTTTGTTATTTCGCTTCAGCCGCCCTTATACTTTTGCTTTGCGTTGTTCTACTTAACACTTTTTGCTTTGCGTTGTTGTTTTCACCCGTTCAATAGTGTTGGGTTTTTTGGACCGTGGCGGTCGGTGCTATCTGCGTTATTGATTAGTTTAATTTTTATACTGTTCAAACCTAAAAACTTGATTTATATTTTTTCCTCGGCCTATAATTTTCCGTATGGGGAAGGTATGTGCCTTCCTTCATATATTCATCAGCCGAGCTGCGTAAAAGCGCTCGTCGTGTCTGAGCAATCGCATTTTGATTGAGTAGCACCTGATTAGCTAGCTCCGATCACCAGTAAAACTGTTCGAAACGGTCCAGCGTTTCCTTCCCTACCTGACGACAACGGTAACCCCAGCCTCGGGGCTTACATCGGGCCGTACACTTCTCTGTGTTGTGAACCCAGTGGAGCTGGGGTGTTGTGCCTGCAACACGCAGTACGCGGCATCAGCTTGAGTGTTTTGCTACGAGGACTGCACTGCTATCCACGAAGTTACTGATCACCGTATAATGAAGAAAATAAGACCATTTCAAAGGGAACAGCCGCTCACATCATTTAGAGAAGCCAACCAGGCAATGGAAGACGTTTTAGTTAATGACGTCACCACACCGCCACTCAATTTCGCGGCAACGGTGCACTAGCTGCCGTACGTATGATTGCACCATGGCTCAACTGCTAAGTTTCCTCACGTACGTATTTATCAACAATTGGAAACCGTGCGGAAATTTCTATTCTGAAGAACTGTGTAAATCTTGACTGAAAGCCTTTAGGGCTGATTCACACCATAGTTTCGGTCACGTTCCGTTCTCGATCCAGTCACGCTCCGGTCGTGATACCGTCAAAAGATATTTTGACCGCGGCGAGAACGGAGCGAGACCTGACCGGCACTGCCAGTGTGAACTCACAACGAGGTCCGGTCCAGTCTGTAGCCTAACCAGCAGGATAGCAACCAGCAGGACAATTATGATTTGTCTGCATTATAGAAATATAGTGCACAAAAAGGATACATTTTCACGTTTTGTGTATTGATTTTAATTCTTTTTGAGTCTTTCTTAGTAGCTCAATCAATTAGGGCACCTCGGTTAGGATAGGATGGGTTAAGTTAAAATAAGTTCTGTTAGAATTTGTTAAGTAACGTTGACCGATTTTTTTCACGGATCCACCTAGCCTAACGATGACATTGGTTAAAGTTAGGTTAGGAAAGGATAGGTTAGGTTAGGATTGGTTAAGATATGTTAGATTAGGATAGATTTGGTTAGCATAGGTTAAGACAATATAGATTAGAATATGTTTGGTTAAGATGGGTTAGGTTAAAATATGTTATTTTGAAATTAGTCATGTAATGTTGACCTAATTTTTTCATGGATCCACCTAGCTTATTGATGACATTGTCCGTGGAATTTCCACCGGTTCTGCTAGTCTTAATGAATTCTTGAATAACAAGGAAACATTTGAGCCACGCTTTTTTTTGACAGTCAATCTTTCTCTCGAAGTGAGTGCTTCTCTGTTTCGCATTTTTTCACGTCATTTTCAATTTTTGATAGCATTTTTCATATTTTTAGTGTTCATCCGAAAATACTTAAAAATTTTAGTTTCATCATCAATAAGATATGCATATAATATGGGAACTCTCCTTCACTCTTTCCATCTTCTAGGATAGGATGAACCCACTATCTCTTCCTTCTTTACTTTCTTTCTTCTTCTCCATCATCGAGTGCAATTGCTATCACTGCCAAATGGGATCAAGAAAAGCCGCTCATGCTTCGCCACTGATGATACGGAAGATACAGCAGCGAGAACGGTCAGTGACCAGACCGAACATGTGAGTGCCCAGGGCTGGGAACGAACCGTGACTGGATCGAGAACGCAACGTGACCGGACCTATGGTGTATATCAGCGCTAATAGTCACGCCATAAGTAAAATATGCGTGCATGCCTAACAAAACCGTCATATTAAGCGATGCAAAGCTCTAATTTCGATTTGAATTTTTATTGGAATTCTCTAATTCAAATGTTTCGTGTAGAGTGGGTGAAAGGAAAACTCAAATGAAAGTCCGCACATTGCTACTGCATATTCTATAAAAACACAAGGTAAATTGTGATTCGGAATGGATAAGCCATAGAGTAAAATTACGCTGACAAAATCCACTTCAAGAAAACTCACCATGTCGAATATATTACGGGTTAGACGATTTCTCGCATGGAATAGGATTAATTACTCATAAAAACCGTGGTTCTTTTATTAACAAAACTATGAAGAAAATACCGAGATCTGAATGAGTGGATGTAGCAGCAACTATGCGCAAATTTTTAAAGCTGTTTCGAAACATTTCCAACCAATTTAAGCGGTATATATGAAAATATCACGTAATTGTAAAAATAGGCTCCCACAGACACTATCGTGAACTGTGTACAAACATCGCTACGGACGTTGGGCATCTGGGTATATTAAGTCTTCGTAAGGAATCATCGTATTCGCTGAGTGCACCTGATGCACAGAAGTGCGACTTTTCGATTCCATTTTCGACCTCGATTCGATTTCTACTTGAAAATATCTTGAAAATTCAAGAAAACAGATTTCCAACAAATTCCCAGTCATGCTTCCTCTCAACAAATTGAATAATCATTGTTATAATAGATTTATCACTTCTTGTCCAATTGCACTTCATATGAATAACCAGAATCCCTGCAGAGAAAGTGTGGCTACATATGTTCGTATGTATGCTACTGCAACGCCTGGGTGCGGTTTACCGCAGTGCGCTAGCTGAGTCAGCAAAACATTAGAGCTATATAAAGGCGTGCGCGGCTTGCAAAGTCGCATTTGGACTGTGTTACTCCCCTGTACAACACCTCTACCAGTAAATCATCGCAGTTACCAGCGTTGTTACTACCCCTTCGGAAGTTATAATTCTTCGGGCATTATATTGACTACAGGAATATCGGCAGTCTTGCTACAGTCATTCAAGCAGCTATACATTTCCCCACTGAAACTCCCTCAATACACGGACTAATGCATTTAGATAAGTTACATGGGAGAAAGCATTCTTACTCTCATATTTCTACGGTGAATACAGAATAGACCAGATGTTTTTTGAGGTCTCCCGAACAGCAACAAATGTATCCAAAGGAGGAAGGATGAAGGCACCATTTAGTATGGAGTTAAGGAAAAGCGGAATCTATGCACAAGGTGCATAGAAACAATAAATTGAGAAAGAAGTCCATGAAGCATGATCAAAGTTAAAGAAGAAAGTAGAAGGTGCTGAAAAACAGCAAAGCGGTGAACCGGAAAAAAGGTGGTCCTTAAAAAATTATATTTTAACAAAAAGCAGGCCTACTTACATAACTCTCAGCTCGGGCCTCACACATTCCCCCAGGGAGCGCTAATTCTCATAGATACAATAATTGTATCCCCCTGAGGGGAGTGAGAAAATGAAACAATGAAAAAGTTGAAGAAAGCGGGAGGAGGCTTAAAAAAGAGGAGCAGTGAACCGAAGAGGAAATTGTCCCTAGCTTAGAAATAAACCTATTCTATTGAAGCACAGGTTCACCAACTCCATGGAGCTAAAAATGATTCCATGGATGCCTTAATGGAGCTAAAAATGGGGTTCAAATTGAAGACTGAAATTTAGTTTGCACTTCTGAGCATTTTTAAGCTCTGGAAAGTGTTGTGGACAATGGCACTTGCATTCAACCCAAGAAGTCCTTTTTGTATAAATAGCTGCGTTTATCACCATGAATTGGGGTAGCTCATGTTAAATATATAGGAACACGCTAGCCACACAGTAACACCTTGCAGTAAACCCTTCACGCGGCGTACCTCAACACCTTCAGCAAGTATACCCTCTGCATCAGGGTCGGCAGGGTCACTGAAGTGGAGCACAGGAGCAGGTCCAGCCACTTCCTGGAAACCACGAATGTTTCAAGAACACTTCCATAATACGATCCGAGGCTAACCTAAGTTAACAAAATTGGTACCTTCAGGCCAAATAAATATAAGTCATGTGTAAAGTACACTGTGCGATTTACTCCACTTACTCTTTAGTGTTCGGTGCTTTGCGTAGTCCGGGAGCTGCTTCAACTAATTATCAAAAAATGCCACAAATTGCTCAACATGGGTTTGAGGACTTACACAGTCATTACACACGAGTATACAATTTTAGCCTTCTAATAAGAACATGTTTTGACCAGCAACTTGAATTAGAATGTAATTAACAGATGAAGCTAAATCCTATTTTGAATATGAACTGATTAATATAAAACCTTGTAGCATGAAGTGTTAGTTATACTTTTAATATGCAGGTAACTGCCCATGAAGAAAATAAATTTATCAATGCTTATCGATTACAAGTATATAAATGTATTTTACACGAATATACGGGATCGTAAATAAATATCATAACAACTTAGAATGAATGAGTAACTGTTAGGGATGAGAACCTATTTCTAGCCACTTGCATGAATACTTCTACATTGACACGTCCACTACGAATTGGTGCTTATGTCTACCACTTAGTGCAGCAGTTGGAGAGAAAATGATGGAACAACCTAGGAAAATAAACACAGTTTATTATAATATATTGGGTAGGTCTACTTTTTGAGGCAATTACAACCTCAATTCTCCGAGGCATTGGCTTATACAAATTGTGAATTGTTCCCAAATAAAATTTGAGTTGATTCTTCAGCTGCAACACCCTCCACGTATTTTAGACCATGCTGGCGAAAATCGATTTTTAACTTAACGCTCTATACCCGACCATAAAGGCTCAATAACGTTAAGGTCTGGAGACTGTGGAGGCCAGAAGAGATGCTCAACTTCATTAAAATTTCATGCACATCGTACGAGAACTATACACTTTTTCCGAACACAACGAAAATTTGAAAACTCAATTTTTGAAACTTTAAAAAAATTTCCGTAGACTTAAATGCAAAAACTAAACAAGTCTAAGGACTGGGATCTCCTCGTAAAGTTATTGCACCTAGAGAGAACGAGGAGTTCCCATACACCGACGTGATCTGGTGCAGCACTCAGAGAAATCTTGACACACCCAGGTGTGTCAACCTTGACGCACTCACAGGTTGGGCGAGAGTGTAAAGTCACGGCCACGAAGACATAGGTATCAGTTATCTGTTTGGGGGTTTTTTTGATCCAAATTTCACATTTTCAAGAAAATATTCAATTAATAAGTCATAACAACTAAATGTAGGCAAATATATGTCCAGTTTCTTTCACTTTCGAAGTTAATGAGGTGAATAATGGAAAAATGTTAAGTAATTGCGTACGTTTTTTGCACGCATAAACGAATTTATTCAGTTCATTCCAAGATATAAGATTTCACTTCAAGTGACAAGTTTCTTGCGTTTTGGGACTATGTGTACCACCAGGTAAATCACTTATTTCCATACCCTTTTAAATTATTGACAGTTTATCTAAATCAAGATCTTTTCAAAAGAAAAATATTTACATTACGAGCTGAAATGTTATCACGCATTTGTATTTCTCACATATCTCAGGAAGTATAAAATGTGTGCAAGCAGTGAAATCTATTTCCCAATTCTGCCACTTGCAACGTAACCAAACCAACCATTTACAACCGCAAAAACGCTGTGAACGTATTAATAACTAAAATGCAAGATATTAATGCCGATATACGAGAAGGAACTCACTATGAAAAATTTATAATGCAACACTTGTTTACGACTCAAGCTTGTAGGTGTAATAAATTAACTAGCACTTTCAGCAGAAGTTTGCTGTTAAATTAGACGTGGCCTTTCACATTAGGAAAATGAAGTGCTTGCTAGAATGAAAACTATCAAGAAATAGCGCATGATGAGTGAAATTATCTCCAGTTCGTCGATCACTGATCTATTTATCAAGTACCGAAGTAAATAGCTCATTTGTGCTGTTTTCAACTTCGTGAGAAGCAACCGCAGCTCACGCAGATATCCCGCGGCCTCGCCTCCATGCATGCATGCAATGCATGACTAATTAGTATCTGTCAGCCTGTCATTGTGAGTGGTCACGGGTGCAAGTGTAATCCGCTAAGCACCCATATCTAGCGTAGTTTCGTAAGAAAGTGGAGTCCACTTTCTTTGTGGTCTCATTCAAGATCCGAGGGATTTGTTTGGTATATAAAGAAAGCCATATGTACTTGTGTACCTTTAATGACAAATTGCATTCAATTACTATTTGGCTTCATTTGGCGGCTTCATTTCTGGCCGCCATTATTTTTGAACCTGGGCTAGTTCATTCGCTTCATGATGATAACCTGAAAGTCATTCGTTCCGAAGCCTTATTAATGTTTTGATTTCATTCCATTTCTAAAGAGGATATGTATTTGTGCGTGAGATGTGATTGTTTTATGCATCAGCCGAAGTACGGGCTCGTAAGTTGATAGATTACTGGTGACTCATCTTGAACGTCGCCATGCGACCTAGGCGCTCAAGTTCAAGGTCGCGTCCTCGACGGTTCGAATTTCTTGATCGTTTGCAGAAGAAATAGTGTAATAATTTATGTTGGCATATAAATAATTGGGTTTGAATTACTGGTTATAAATTTTTAATGATGCAAATGTGGATAGAAGTAATTAATTAGAATGGAAAGCAACAGGAATGAAATATAAAACCATGTGTTAAAGTTTCATGTGTGTGGGACATGGATCAACTTTTGCAGTCAAAATCATGTTATTATTTTAAAAGGTATTGAATGAATAACCAGCAACAGTATTATGATTAGATAAAATCAGATATGATTTGATTATTTTACTGAAAATTATCATTGACATGAAAATTTATTTAGGCGCAGCCAGGGTATATGTATCTTGCTTTGGAAAATTCATTTATCCAATCATGCTCATGAAATTTCAAGTTCAATATTACATTCAACAATGGCCATATGTTTAAAAAAAAATAGCCATGAAGAAAACCAAGCAAGCTGGTATAAAAAACTATATTACATGATTTTTTGGACTAGGTTAAAGTTATTAGTCACACTAAAAGAACCTGATGTAACCATGAATGTAATTTTTTTACAATTATTATTGGCTTTAGTCATATTGTTGGATAGCCTAACTGTTTTCTTTTTGCTTGCTTTTCACTAAGACCTTACTTGATACTCATTTGGTATGTTCTTTTTCAAAAATATATCCTAATTTGTTTTAAAAGTTTTTGATATTTTTTCAGCATTTGAAAATGAATTACAAACAGTGTTTCCTCTATTCTTGCAAGTCCAGATTAATAGCTTCACTTGAATATTATTCAACTAAACAGATCATTGGCCCAGTAATGGCTTGATAAAATTATTCTCGGTTCCTTCAACTTGTGCTTGGAGTGAGCCTTCTCCATCAACCAGTGGTTTTGAGTTCACGCAATCAAGGACGAAATCTCATGCAAGTACTACTGCTCATTATATTATTAGTGCTTCAATTTTCTCTGCATGAAATTCTTATTATAATTGATTATTGGATTAGCCTATATTAATTATTAGGTTACTAACTTGTAAATGGTACATAAATTATTGAAAATAGTTTTTCATCTAATCCAATTTCAGTAGAGTTTACTGATTAGTAGGTATGGGAAAGAAAGGCTTTAACTAAAGCGTAATATAGAACCCAAACATAATCAAGTATTTGGTTGCACGTGAAAGTATTTCTATTAATTTTCTGTAGTTTGATGTTTTGTACAGGGTATTGTTAATGTAAATATCTATAAATAATGACTTTATAGCAGCCCTCTCCAGGATATATACCTACAGAATAGGATATGAGAAGACTGTCGTCTGAAAAGTTTGTTATAATGAAATAATTGTGTACAACTTCCAACTCAAAAGTGCTTGATAATCAATGAAAATTTAAATCTTTGTTACAGTCTGCAATTCTTTTTAACATGTTCAGGCTACAGAGGATTTTTTATGCAAACTGAAGAAAAGTAGAAATGTTTTGACTTACTGCAATATATGTGACAGCCGAGTTCATACTGTATATATGTATAGAAAATCAAAGCAACAAATATGCTGAACATAGAGTTGCCAGTTTGCTTAACCAATTCATAATTAATGGTTGAAAATTCTTTAAACTAAAATAGATCCAATCAGAAGTTGATTTTGATAAGAAGAGGTGGATTGCACTTATGTTTCCTGCACAAATAAATGAAGAATGAACATAGTTTAAGGTATAATAGCTTGAATAGGTATGTTAGAAGAAGTACTTTAGTATTAATTTCTAACCAATAATTACGTCTGACAATATAAAGTTACTGTCTACATTTCCATGTTCCAGAGTAACTGGAATGTACTAATCGTAAAAATTCATAAATTTTAACATTGGGTTTCCGCACGTATGTCTCGCGAATTCCGCACACAACGAAGACGGGCGAGCATTGACGTTCATCCACAAAATGAAAATTTTGGCTATCGGATGTTTCACATTGTGATGATGAAAATAAAACTCAATAATAATTGTTCGACGAAAACTCTCTAGGTGAGGAAAAAAATCATGCGAGAGTATATTTTTTGTCTTTCTTGAATAATAACATAACCTTAATTTTTCAGATATGCATTGAATTCGTGGGAATCACTGAGATGAATATCATCGATGCAATGCGAGGGAATCTCCTGGAAATATGAAGCTGGAATACTTCAAGTGTCTCGTGAGGTGTCCATACCTCGCCCTGTGAAGACAAGTAAAAAGGTAAGAACTTCATTCTATTGTTATTTTGGCAGTTTTTGTCTCTCAATTATTAAGAAAAAAATGAAAATGAAACATTTGTCTTCTAAAGGCAGTTGTTAAAATAGTCCACAAGCGAACGCAAGAATGAAGGCAAAAGTTTCATTTGAAAAAAGTGAAAATTATTTGTTGTAATTTCATAATAATTATTATTCCTTCATTGTAGAGTTGGCGTGCAGAGTATAGATTAAATTATTACACTAATGAAGGAATCCTGGATTTCGCTGCTGTCTTGGAGATGAATATTTTTCAACGAATATTGACCCAGTGTTAAATCATAACAAGTAATTACCCATCAAGTCAGTCTTCATATGGAAGATATCAGAGATATGAAGATCTAGAAAAAAAGTATTTAAACCCATCATGTTCGTACTACAATGCGAGGAAATTTATTTGAACCCTACGTTATGACTGAAAATGTAGTCGAACGTTATTCTCATAAGCATATCATGGATGCTAATGAACTTACAAATGACCAAGCAAGCATTTAAACAAACTAAATTATAAAAGTTTTATTGTATTCAGGTCAAATTTCTCAAGATTATAAATGACACACATACTAAAATTTTTCTTTTTTTCACCCAGGAGCCATTACCGATGATCATCTTCGACGGTCCAAACATTTGGCTCCAGCCACATGCGAGAGACTTGTGGCAGAAGGAGGAGAGGTCTGCGCTTTTGAAGGACGCTGACATAACAGTCGGGCTTGGAAGTTGCTACGGTTTCGATTGCTG
The DNA here is from genome assembly GCA_030386875.1 of Morinoia aosen. NCBI lineage: Eukaryota > Metazoa > Arthropoda > Malacostraca > Amphipoda > Talitridae > Morinoia > Morinoia aosen. The sequence goes on along the minus strand of CM059576.1, from coordinate 18,500,669 downwards.
CCATCCTAAATGCTGCTGCGCGATTTCCATAAGATAAATTTCAAGTAAGTGACAATTAGGTCTCGTCTTCAGACTACACCTTTTCACTTCAAATTAATCTAAGTCAAATTCGAATTAATCCGAGTCAAGTTAGAATAATCCAAGCCTGCTTCAAATTAATTCAAGTCAAGTTCAGTTTAATCCAAGTCAAGCTCCATTTGATCCAAGCCAAGTTAAATTAATCCAAGTGAAATTCAAATTGATATAACCCTAAGGTGGAGTCGAAGTCATTAGCTGTGCAACTGTGATTAAATACTTGTTCAGAAAATTTAGGTATTGACTACCCAGTTCTTAATTCAAGGTACACTCCGTATTATACTCCGTCTTACGAAGATAGTGAAATTCACAACACTCATGTCCCTAACAAACTTACCTATTTAAAATAAAGTCTTAATTATTCAAACAGTCTCCATTGTATCATTCATGAAAAAAAATTAAAATTTCATTATAAAGCAGAACTTCCCTTTCTAGTTTCAGGTTGCATTGATCAGCTGATCAAGGTTCAGTGTTGATTAGCTGCTCTCAGAGCAGATCATACAATTCATAGCGCAAGTTGTAGGAGGCATTATAAAGGCAATAGGATACTGCTGGGTTACCTCATCTATTGATAGGCCTTTGAGACTTCTTTCTTTCGCAACCACCTGGATTTTTAGTTTTCATGTCCTCTTCGTTAACTTTCATGTCTTTTCTTTTTCTATTGCAATACTAACCTGTTGTTTTAATGTGCAGGGTACCCTTGGTGGGAATCCCTTCGTGCATAAGTTCAATGCTTTTTAACAGTCGATACTAAATGTTTGTCCCCTCAGGGGGATACAGCTGTTGTATCTATGGGAATTAGCGCTCCCAGGGGGACAATGTTAGGGCCCGAGCTGAGAGTTAGCTAAGTAAGCTTCTTTTTTTTTTTGTTGGAATAGAATAGGTTTTTGTTTTGTTACGGACCATCTTTTTTCGGTTCACTGCTGTCTTGTTTTTCACCACCTACTACTTCTTGAACTTTGATCTTGTTTCATGAACTTCTTTCTCATCTTACTGTTTCTGTGCCTTTTCTGCGTTGCTGAAATGCTTCCGTTGCTGAAATGCTTCCATTGCTGAAATGCTTCCGTTGCTGAAATGCTTCCATTGCTGAAATGCTTCAGCGTTTATGGAAACATTGGGTGAAGAAGGGAAAAAATATTGTAAAGCGATGCCCCTTCGATTTGTTTGAAAAATTTTATATTACAAAAACTAGAAATTTTCGGATTTCTCACCAGGAATTAGTTGGAAATTGCAAAACCAGGTTTTATAGATAGTCTCAGACTGATTGGCATTAAAAAAATTGAAATTCAATTTGTGAATTTGAACCTTTAGTTGAGGTGACACGGCTAATGTATGTGTGGGAATTAGCCCTCCCAAGGTGAATATGTGAGGTCTCTAGCTGAGAGATAGGCAAAGTCTTGTTTTATGTCGAAATAAAATGTTCGTTTTTGTTCTGTTAAGGCCCGCCTTGTGTCGATTCACTGCTGTCCTGTTCACAGGCGTCTCTGACTTTCTTTTGACGCTTCATTTTCCTTAAATCATCGTTTTCCAATTCTCATGCCATTTCCAGCAAAAAATCAGGGAATTTCTAACACTGATGTAGTACGAAAATTGACCTCAACACACGGTTGTACAAGGAAACTGATTATTTGACCAAAAATTCTTATAAAATTCCTGTAAAATTGTGATGAAATTCCTTTAAGCGAAACCATGCAATTGTTATCAAAATAAACACTACGTTTGAGTGGCTGCTGAGGTGCGTTTGGTGAGGCTGCGAGTGGCAGAATTGGGAACCTGACACTTGCTTTTGACATTGTGACTGAGGCAGGTAAAACTGAAGTTTAATGCTAAGTTCAAATTCAAAGTCAACTGTGGTAAGCAATGTTGGAAATAGCAAACGTTAACTTGATCTTACCTTCAGTCAGCTCTGACAAAGAACAGATCATAATTAAGTTCGACGACTGGTCGGACAGCACCACCCCGCAACTCGCGCCGTGCACACCACGGCGCTTCATACTCACCTAACTCCACCATCTACCAACTGCTCATCTTGGTAATGATGTTCGTGTACCATATAGTGATTAACTTTAATACTCCTTAACTGGGCATCACGCTCGATAGCTTTTGAGAAATATTTCCTGTAAACGTAAATTAATCTCATATTTGTAGTTGAAGTTGAATTGTGACCAACACATTTTCCAACAAGTCTACTGAACTTTAAGTTTCTAGGGTAACTGAAAGTCATAGTTTTTATTTAATATTCCTATATGATTGTTATTTTCAGCCTCCCTTACCACAGCAATGATGTTCAAAGAGAGAAAAGATGAAAGCACCATCAAGATTGGAGTTAGAGGAACGTAGAATATATGCATAAGGTGTATTCCCGCACAGGAAGCTTACAGCTGAGAAGGAAGTTTACGAAACAAGATGAAAGTTGAAGAAGAAAGTACGAGGGACTGAAAAAACAGGACAGCAGTGAAACGAAAAATAAGTTTATAAACTAATAAAACGTTTTTTAACAAAAAACACCTTTCTAACTCCCAATGCGGGACCACACATATTACCCCTGGGAGTGCTAATTAGATTAGATTAGATTAGATTAGTCGTTAGTTTCAGCCTCCCTACCCAGCAACAAATGCAATCCAAAGAGAGGAAGGCACCATTTAGTATAGAGTTAAGGAAACGCGAAATCTACGCAGAAAGGTATAGAAACAGTAAGTTGGGAAAGTAGATTATGAAATAAGATCAAAGTAGAAGAAGCAAGTAGGAGGGGCTGAAAAAAACAGGACAGCCGTGAACTGAAAAAGATGGTTCTTAGCATAACAAAAGCATTTTATTTCAACAAAAAGAAGGTCTACTCAACTCTCAGCTCAGGCCCTCACATTGTCCTCCTGGGAGCGCTAATTCCCAGAGATACAATATTTGTATCCCTCTGAGAGAAGGGAGTGCTACTTGTTGTTGTGCTCCTGAGGTTACCGTTAACTGTTCATCACGGGTAATTCTAACCGTACTAGGACGGGTAATGACTGACCGTCAACGAGGGTACGACCAAGCATTGAATTTGGTAAAAAGTTGCCGTGCATATGGATACATTGAAAAATATTATTACAATATTTTGTCATCATTTCATTTAGCAATTCCATTTTGTTAGTTTATGGAGATTTTTTAGCTTCACTGCTTTCATGGATTCCAGCACCTCTGACTATCTTCTTCAACTTTTATCTTGTTTCATAAACTTCCTTCTCAACTGTAAACTTCCAGTGCGGGAATACACCTTATGCATAGATTCCAAGTTTCTCTAACTCCAATCTTACTGGTGCCTTCATCTTTCTTCTTTTTGAACATCTTTGGTGCGGTAAGAGAGGCTCAAAGTAACAGGTTATGAACGCAATATCATGCCGGTTCAGTTACCCTCAAAATTGAATAATTTTATAAAGGTGCAGGAGAAGTGGGTTGGCGTAATGAAAAGCGTAGTAGCAGGTGGGCCACTCCCGTCATGGGCGCAACTTAATTATACATTTTTGAAGGCGTCTAAGTAATCGGCGCCTCATAAGGAATGCTATGTAGGAATTGAACTTATGGAGCTTATCAAGCTTATGTCCATCGAATACCAGATAAAATGTCACATTCAGGATCTAGGTGTGTGTTCAGGGTCAGGGCGTATAACCCCAGAGTAAGTTTGTATTTATGAAGTGGACGAGTTGAAATCAACGCGATGAGAAGTAAAACTCGGTACCAATAGAAATCCCGCTGCTGTTTTGCCTGCGTACAGGACAGCAGTCAGGAATGGAAATTTTATTTTGTGCGTTTGTTTCTTTGTGAACTCTACTATGACTGAACTTAAGAAACAATCTACTACTGGATAATTTTTGGTAAGCACCCTTTGAGGAATTCACTCAAAATTGCAGTTGGAAATTTGCAACGGAGATTTAAACACGGATATTGGTTCAATACCTGAGAAGCATGTCTGTCACATGCCTTTAGCTCCATATTTTCATTCCTCGAGTCATACCTGCAAGAACTGTATTCTGGGATTACGCAAACTCTTCTAGCCCTTGGATCTTAGGTGCAACATTTGAGTAGCCGGTTCCATTCACGTGCTGTTTGCTACAGCGGCAATCTATACTAAATACTTATGATTCTAGAGCTTCGATACCGACTGCCCTGCAAAATTTTTAAGTAGGGAAACTTTGTTTTGTATTTCTAGCCGAACGGTATTGAAGTTTTATTTCGACAGATTCATTCTTACTGTATGCTTATTGTAACATGAAAATATCGATGGGTAACTATAACACAGAAATTTTTCTCTCATATTTTTCGTGGAAAATAAATTGGTTTCAGCCTCCCTTATCACAACGTAGATGTTCAAAGAAAATAAAGATTAAGGCACCATTGAATTATAATTACAAGAATTTGGTATCTATACACAAGGTGCGTTCCCGCACAGGATCCCGTGCGCACAGCAACTGTAAGTCGAGAAGTGTAGCAAACAAGATTAAAGTTGAGGAATGACAGAAGTGCTAGGAAACAGGACAGCAGCGAACCGAGAAAAGATGGGACAAAATAAATAACATTATTTCTCCACCGGGTAATGACTGACCGTCAACGACAACGACCAAGCATTGAAATTTTCAAAGAGCATTAAATGTTAAAAAAATTGCAACATATGCTTCGCCCAAAGTTTCCAAAAACGCTGAAACTTTTTTGGCAACTTCCATATTCGGTTGTACATCAGTAAAACTAATTACTTGACCAGAAGTTCTTTTCACATTTTAGTAATGACTGACCGTCAATGACGGAAAATAACTGACTGCCAACGACGAGTAAGGACAGACCGTCAAACAAGGTACGATCAAGCATTGAAATGGTCAAAAAGTATCAGCCTTTTCAAACACTAAGTGAAATATTGAAAAATATCATAAGGCTATCATCCCCTTACGTTTGGAAAGACTCGTATGAAATTATTGTCAAAAATGCTCTCATTTTCATTCGGAATTTCACTTGAGAATTGGAAAACGCGGTTTTGTTGTTAATTTCAGACTGATTGGCCCTAGGCAAAAACCTGAAATTCTACTTGTGTATTTGGTTCTTTTCTTAAACGAATTTCGTAACACTTTGGATTTTTATAAGAAATACTGGCCAAAAAATTAGTTTTTCCTGATGTACGACCGTGATTGTGGTTGCTAAATCTTCCATCGCTTCTGAAAACATTAGGTGAAATGTTGAAAAAGTATCGTAAGGCTTATGTCGAAAATTTCGTATAATGGAAATGTTTGAAATTCTCTTAAACTGACTTAAGAATAAGAAAATGCGGTTGCAGAGAAGATATATGTGTTAACAGAAAGTCAGATGTGCTTGTGAACGGGGCAGCAATGAGCCGATAAAATACGACCCTTTTGGGAAGAAAAACCAACAATTTATTTCAACAACAATGAAGCCTTACCTATCCCTCAGCTCGGGACCTTACAATTCCCCCTGGGAGTGCTAAGTCCCACAGATACAATAGTTGCATCTTCTTAACATTTTGACTGCGACTACTAAATATCAAATTCAATGCCAAACTCAATTTCAAAATCAATTGTAGTAAACTATTTTGAAAATGCCAAACATTAACTGGATCGTGCCTTCATTTAATTTCAATTTAGTATGTATGAAAATTTCATTTGTGACTCCTGGTCGGCTAGTAGCGTTATGGAAATTCCTTCCGTGACCACTGGTGGCTCACGTCGCAGTCAAAGTGTTGAACATGCAGTGAAATTACTGAAATGCTGTGATGGTGTGCAAATGAACAGTTCACTCAGTGGTGCACAATGTACTTAGTCAACGTGTTGAACAAAAATAAAAGCTACAAGAGACCACTCCTTTACCACAACGAAGATGTTCAAAATGAGGAAAGAGGAAGGCATCACTCACACACAACACAGGTTGAAGAAGACTCGCCTTTAACATTAACATTGCCCCTGGTTAAACTGACGTTTAATATTCAAATCAAATTAGATTCAGTCGTAGTGAGCAATTTTAAAAGTAGCCAACATTAATTGGATGTTACCTTCATTCAGCTTTGACTGAGAATTCATTGGGATTTCAGGAGTTTAACTACCCCATGATTTTTTTGGAAAACCTAAGGAAAATTTGAAAAATCCTTTGAATTAAATGGGTTTTAAATTTGATTTTATTGACAACCGACAAACATACCTTAGCAAGGATGGTAGACTATCGGAAGAAGTTGAATAAATGCTTGAAAACGTTGCAAACGGGGCACTTCCTTCGTCCAGAGGTGCAAATCAAATTGATTGCAATACTGCAAATACGCAAATAGCGACACTTCACTATGTAATAAATGATCAAGATCTCGAACATCATGTACGAACGAACATATTTCTTTTTCTGAAAAAGAAAAAAATTAGAAAATTGTTAATAATAGAATGTGTTCGGAATCCAATTTTACACATACTGTGCTAGTGTCATCAAAACTGCACTATAATTAAAAAAATAATGCATGTTGTAGCTGAACTCAAGAAATGCCAATTTATTAACGCGCTTCCTGCGGAGTGACCCACCGGTGGTCACTGTAGGGATTTTCATAGCGCTGCTCACCGGCCTACAATCACAAACTCAATTTTCAAAAACACCTAAAGCTAAATGAAGGCACAATCCAGTTAGTGTTCGCTATTTTCAAAATTGTTCACTAAAACTGACTTTACGTTTGAATTAAACATCGATCTTTAGTTTAACCCATCGCGGGAAACGCGTTAAATATTTTATTGTGCTGATCAGAAGACGGTCCCTCAAAAGCTGCCCGCCACAAGCCTTTAGCTCTGCCGAGCTCTAACATTTTTTCTTTCACTGAAAATTTCAGCGAGCGTAAATTTTGAATGTTTTCCAGATTAGCCTCGCCATTAAAGCAACACGTAAGTTCACCCGCTTGTCTGAACTTATCTTTGTCTGAAAATTTAGCCAAGCAGAAATTTCTTCAACCGATAAAGTAAGCCTGGATTTGAAATCAACTCAATTCAAAATCAACATGTTGAGTGAATTTCCGTTATTAAAAAAAACTTGATTTGTTGAAACTGAAAACCAAAAGAGAATTTTTAACAAGAGAGCACTCGGTCGTGTCGTGGTAGACGGAAATTTTTTTTACCTGTGTCTAGTTGTTAGGATTTGTTCCATATTAACATTCCTAGAGTCACAATCACAAATGCACTCTGGGATTATAGACCCCACACACACTAGGATCCCAGATGCAACATTTGACTGGACTTCATTCGAAATTTGTCTCGTGCGTCAATAGCGATGAGTTGCGTTCTAAGTCTCATGATGGGCGTTGATTAACCCTTTAAGTAATGAAATTGTTGGGGATATCATATTCAATTTTATACAAATTTCTTTCTTGAAGTACACAACGTAGTAAACTGTAAACTGAGCCAAAAATTGGAGTCATAACATATGAGTATGGTGAAAACAGATTTGGGTATGTGCATTAACCCGAATACATTCTTCCAATCGATAATATTGGCTTCATTAATTTTGACAGTTTATGATAAGAACGCATAGGAATACATAGTACGCAATAATGCATGACAAGTTTGTATGAAAGTAAGAAGAAGATAGTCACGTTCATTTAGAACGACATTTTTCGCAGCACGGGACGACGCCCGGGCTTTCAAGGCAAACCTTGCATTGGTATCTTGTCTCTCTTCTTGTTTGCTTCCCAGCGTTGTCTCGTGTCCACGCACACATGACGCACGATGCAGCCATCAGGGCGAATACTTCCGTTTGTGCCCCAAAATGCACAGCTGAGAGCAAGTGGTGACGGCCAAGTGCGATGCTTCCATCCCTCACCTATGAAGTAGGACGATCACACAAGACTTGACGCGCAATGGACACAAGGAAGTAAGAGATATGCCCGATTTGGGATGTAAGAGTCCAAACAGAGCTCCTCAAAATTAGGAATAACAGACAAAATTAGCTGAGAACTTCATCACAGGGTTGGTTTTTTGTTATAACCGATGTATTTGTACTCTACTCTTGCATAATTTTGCTTGTTTCAAGGGTAACTATGAAAGCACAACTTTTGCTCTCATAGTACGTGTAACGAATCTTACTCGTTGGTTTGTTAGACGGGTAGTGACTGACCAACGACGGTACGACCATGCTTTGAAGTTGTCAGAAAGTTTGAACGCTTTTTAAAATCTTACGACTGATGTCAAATCTTACGACTGATGTCAAATCTTACGACTGATGTCAAATCTTACGACTGATGTTAAATCTTACGACTGATGTCAAATCTTACGACTGATGTCAAAACTTCCGACTGATGTCAAATTTTACGACTGATGTCAAATCTTACGACTGATGTCAAATCTTACGACTGATGTCAAATCTTACGACTGATGTCAAATCTTACGACTGATGTCAAATCTTAAGACTGATGTCAAATCTTACGACTGATGTCAAATCTTAAGACTGATGTCAAATTTGACGACCGAAGATGAGTCAAGGCCCGTGGAAGGAGCAAAAAAAATAATGATAATAAAAATTTCAAGAGATTCATTTTATGTTCAACATTTCAATGAAAGTGCAAAAATTTCCAGTCGTTTCTATTTGTAAATATATATTAAAAATATGCAAATTTATATGTAAATTTGAATCTAAATATATTTGTAAATATATATTAATATAATTAGAAATGTAAGCTCATATCTGTGGATATATGTACAAATGAAACCAAGATAAGGATGAGAAATACCAAACTGAATGACAATGCGTGTTATATCACACAGTTATTCATTTTCCGCTCAGTTTTAGCGCGCTGACTATGTACTGGGACATGAGTGTACCAGTTGCTAAATCTTTGATATCGGCGTAAATGAATAGCTTTCCAATTATTTCACCAAGCTGCTTTAAATTGATTTCAGCATAAGAGGTAAAATACTATCATAAAATTCCATTTTTCACACTTTCTAAAATGGATAAGAATGGATTGGAATAGTACGGTCAGGTTTTTCAAATCTGCGACTCACAACCTATGGCTGCCTTCACAAGGAGCGTTTTTTCGACGTGCGTCATTTACGAAGCGCGTCGAAAATGACGGTCAGTTTTAGCTGACTGTGCTAGCAGATGCTGTCCTACACACGGGGCGTCAAGAAGACGTCCGTCATTGTGACGCTGAAGCGTCGGGCGTCATCCTGCTAAGTTCAGGCGTTGTTTGCACTGCTCAGTAAGTGGCGGATGTGCATTTGCTACGAGACCTACAGACGGAGCGTCGCGTTGTAAATTTGAACTCACTCGTTTTCATTATCATAGGACTATTTTGTGCTTGAAAACATTTTAATTTGATTTTTATTTGGTGAAATATAGATCAAATTGATGAAAAATTCATGAGTAGAGACTAAATAGAAGTGAATAGTATTATCAGTGTATTGATTTACATTGATGAAGCAACCTGTTTTCAGAGATGCATCATATCATATTCCCAGTCCTTCTGTAGATTAAGGTAGGGTTTATTATGTCTGTCGAACTAGATTATGAATTGCTTCATGAATTGATTATGAATCAGACCTACTGAATTCGATTCGAAAAATCAAAGCGAGAAAAATGCGCGAACGTGACATGGCAAGTCGTCAATCAACTGCTTCAGGACACGGTACAATGTTTGCATCACATGACATGATCACTTACAATATTGTACAACCTGCTCAATCACAAATGGTGCAAGTTACTACTCCGACTGTGGGGCCAGGACCTACGTCACCTCTTGATTCAATTCTTTCTGAATCCTCAGAATTACCTGATGTCATGAACTACCTGTAATATCTATTTTTTGTTTCATTTTGTTATTCTACTTTAGGGCTTTCGGTGAACATAAATAGTGTAAAATTGTCTTATACACTTTATTCTTCAAGGGAATGGATATCGGTAAACATATGCATTGCCGTAATTTGATTAAATATCTACTTTCAAGTAAATAAGTATTGATTGAGTAACATTTTTGGCATATTGTTACTACATATTTTTTTCATGTAAATGGAGATTGTCAAATATAAGCTTCGGCGCATTTTTCGTAATGTAGGTAAAAGAATATTTGAAAATTCATGCAGTGCCGTACTTTGATAGATTTTATTTTTCATGTGAATGGATAATGGTTAACACATTCTATGTTTTTTACCTTAAAGTTATTCCCAGTGTTTCAGTAGGTTTGATTGCTTGTCTCATATTGGTGTCCTCTTTTTTCAAAGATGGTTGTAGGTGATTCAGCAGTTCATCATACGAATCTTTGGACATTCGGATATAGTTGAAAAACTTTTCTTCATCATTTGTAAGTTTAGTAGATAAGTTGGAGAAATATCTGGTATTAACAGCTAGCAATGGGTGTATCAACATTCTCCGTGTCTCCGTGAAGTGAGGACGTTCTGTGTCATTGCTCGGAAAAAAGTGCCCAATTGGTTAATGAACATGCATTTCTAACCAAAAAGAGTGCCCACTCAGACCATGAGGATCCAAGAGTAAATTTCATCTAACAAAAATCCAAAAAATCGAACAAAAAGTGTGATATTCCCTCAAAAAAGCACTCAACCCTTGTCTTTTCGTGAGTGTCTCCTTCTCACAAGATGGCGTCAAGAAAGCCGAGCAAGAACAATAGTGAGGATACGCTGGAGCTTGAACATCCATACGTCCAAAACCTGTCAAAACAGAATAAGCAAATGGTCTCCATCATAATTGTCCATAGCCATAGCCATGTGGTATAGGTTCTGCCGCCGTGCGGCAAGGACCCGGGATCGAATCTCGGCGCAGGCAGTGGCGATTTTCTCTGTTGGGTATAGGAGAAAAATTCCAAGCACAATACCCCACTCTACCCAGGTGTCTGAAATGGGTACCGGTCTCGACCGGGGGAAAGCGTCATGGCGTCCTGGCGTTAGTTATAAGGCATTTGAAAATCCAATGTACAAGGTGATATGTATCAGGCTTGATTGGAAATAAAGCATCCGTAGATGCCTTCATTATTGATCACTTCAACAAAGTAATGGAGAAATTTCAAAGCGAAATTAGTGACTTGAAAGCGACGATTGAAACACTTACGAAGAAAGAATCTAATCAAAAGGCATTGATAGAACAGCAAAATGAGAAGATAAATAGCTTAGTCACTCGTCTATAGCGATTCGAAAGGAAAGAAGAACGGGAAGAGTTGGAAAACAGAAAATGCACTCTGGTTATAACAGGGGAACTACCTCAATCACATTCTGATGAAGACTGTAGACAGACGGTGCGCGAGCTCCTGAAGGACCAAATCAACGTGAACCTTAGTAATTCTGACATCACTACAGCGAATAGGCTGGGAAAAACACCTGCACCCGGAAACGCCGATAGAAGAAACATTACTTTTGAGCTACGACAATACGATAAGAAACAAGAAGTTTGTCAGCCTGCCGTGTACCTAAACCGAAATTCTACGTAAACGAATACCTCATCCCTTCGCGAGCAAATATTATGTACACTCTGAGATTGGCCAAACGAAAATTTCCGGACAAAATAGGCCTCGCAAGATCTCTGGATGGCAAATCAACGTCTACTCTTCAAAGATGCCTGGACAAGCCAATCTGAGACCTGTAACTATCAACACACCTGAAGCCCTTGACCAGTACTTATTGGGACATGTCGGCAAGTCCTCAGAAGAAATTATTCGTAATTAGTATATTTATGGACTTATGTACTAAATTTAAAAGCATTTTTATCTCTGTCCAAATGATTTCTTCTTGTTTTCTGATATAACCGCCTTTGCCTCTTCAAGGCAACCACGCAGAACTTGCAACTTTGTTTTACTGCTCACTAAATTGTTTTTTTACCTACTTCTTTTTCTTATCTTTTATAGAAGGCTCATACCGAATTTTCTACTCAGACTTAAATTATATGTTACCACATGTCTCTAAATCTGAAAATAATCTAGATACTCAAGATCTTTATATTAATTAAATAACTTCGCTGTCACTTTGATTCTAATCCATTTCGTCCTTTGCTACATCTTATGTGTTATGTGCAGCTACAACTGGTATGACAGCCTTGTAACTACATTATTCGCAATTTATGATCCCTAATGCTCCCACTCATGGACTGAGTTTGCGCTCTCATGAAATCACACTAGATTTTAGACAATTTAGACTAATAATCTCTGTGTGTTTTAGTTTCTCTCTATTTCTTAAATTTTTTATCAATAGGAATGTCTTATTTTTAACTTGACCCTGTAGTCTGTAGTCATTATTTTTACGTCACATTTTACTTACTGTTTCTTAATTGTAATGCCTGACCATGTTGATATGCTCGATAATATTGATCCAGATCTCAATCATTTGAATAGACTGCATCCAAACCTAAATGAAACTGGGAATTGTAAATACATAAATATTAAAGAATTCAATTAATCGATGAGAAAAACCTGTAACGATTTCTCAAAATTACATTAGGTTGGAACTGTAGGTCCATTTATCCGAAAATAGATGAAATATCTTGTACTATCACTGAGCTAAAAAGCAATTTTGATGTTCTCAGTTTTACCGAAAGTTGGCTAGATGGCTCACCTAAAGACCTAATTCAAATTCAGAACTATAATAGCCATCATTCACTCCGAAATAAAAAACGTGGCGGTGGCATCAGTACGTACATATCTAAACGCATATCATCGAAAATCATTTTAAGTGCAACTATGAATCGTGAACATATTGAGACTCTATGTATAGAACTATCAAAAAATGATAAACGGATTATACTTGGGACTGTATATAGGCCCCAACAGCTTGTAACGTCTCTTTCCTGAACGAGCTTCAGAGCATAATATCTCAGTTTAACAAATCTCTATACAATGACACAATAATTCGCGGGAATTTCAACTACGATCTTCTACAATATGAAAGCTGTGAGCAAATCTCAAACTTCATAAATGTTTTTCAGTCTAACTCCTTCCTTCCAATCATCACGAAACCTACGCATGTTACATCTGAATCAGCTACGTTGCTCGATAATATTTTTATGTTAGATCCGACTGATTTTCTTACAGGAATAATAATTTCTGACTTATCTGACCATTTTCCGGTGTTTCTCATCAAGAAAAATTTCTATAGTCCCTGTAACAGCCCACAGGCTGAGAAATTTTCATATCGTTGTGTAAACGAATATAACTTGGGAACGATGCGAACTGTTCTAGAAGAATTAATGCCATCATTAGAAATCTATGAACTTGATAATAATGCAATTAACATTGATCAAGCAATACTAAATCGAACTGAAATTATAACTACCGCATACAACCAGTGTTGTCCAATAATCACCGGCACAATTACGCCGAAAAATAGACAAAAGCCTTGGATTACTGAAGATACCGTGATCAATATAAAGAAAAGTCAAGCTTATCTAGCCTTACTATACGAAGGACGAATATCTAGAGTAACATATAACAGATTCAGGAATCATGTGACAAATCAAATACGAACATCGAAACAAAACTACTCTACGCGTAAATTTACTGAATACAAAACTGATATTAAAAAAACTTGGCGCCTGCTGAATTCATGCTATAGACTGAACAATAATGATACAAAAACAATTGAGTCCATCATTCACGAAAATGTAAAATGTCACGACAAACAAGATATTGCAACCGTGTTTAACAACTTTTTTTATAAATATAGGGAAAAATATCGCCGATAGTGTCGTTAGTGAACCTACAGACCACCTGCAATACATGGACCATGTCCGTGAACACAACTCTTTCTTTTTCACGCCATCTAATCGCTCCGATGTAATTACGTGCATAAACAACTTGAAAAACAAATCAAATGGATTAAATACATTCTCAGCTAAAGTTATTAAGGCTATAGCTGATATAATAGCACCGTGCAAATCTAATATTATCAACCATTCACTTTCTCAAGGTATCTTCCCCAACTCTCTCAAAACTGCCAGAGTGACCCCTATTTTTGAAAATGGTGATAGAAATTGCATTAATAATTATAGACCTATCTCTTTACTGCCAATTATTAGCAAAATATTTGAAAAAATTGTGCATAAAAAAGTGTATTCGTATTTTGAACAAAATTCTTTTCTCTACGGCAAACAATTCGGCTTTCGTTCTAAAAAATCAACGACACAAGCTATTTTAAATCATTTACAGTACCTTTACTCTAATATTGATGAAGGAAAGCTTTTTTCTCCGTGTTTCTTGACTTTCGAAAAGCATTCGATTGTGTCGACCAAAATATATTACTCTCGAAACTACACTGTTATGGCATTCGAGGAATCGCCCATGATTGGTTCAAATCATACCTTACAAACCGGAAACAATACGTTGTCATTGACAATGCAAAATCAGACCCACAGAAAATTAGCCATGGAGTTCCACAAGGATCTGTCCTTGGGCCTCTCCTATTTCTGATATTTATAAATGATATTATCAAATCTACATCATTTTTCAATTTCATACTTTTTGCCGACGACAGCACGCTTTCTGCGGTCCTTCCGAACAAAAATCCCACTATGATTGCGGAGAGTATGAATAATGAACTCCAAAAGGTTTCATTATGGCTTAAAGTTAACAAAATAAGCCTCAACATTGATAAAACGAAATATATTACATTCTCAAACAAGAAAAATACATCCCTCCCATGCATAAAAATTGGCGAAGGTGAAATCGAAGAAACCAACTCATGCAAGTTTCTGGGTATCATAATAGATAAACATCTGACCTTTGACGAGCACATCGCTCATATTAGTTCTAAATTATCAAAATCCATCGGAATCCTGAATAAAGTTAAAAATTACCTGCCTGAAACAGCTTTACGAATGCTCTACCGAACGCTCATTTCACCATACTTGCAATACGGAATAGAAGCATGGCACGGAACTGACAAAAATAAAACAAATAAAATTTTTACTCTGCAAAAAAGAGCCATCAGAGCGGTAAAGAATCTAGCATATAATGCTCACACAAATGATTCATTCAAAAATTTACAAATACTTAAACTTTCGGGTCTCTACAAAATCTCCATTTGCAATTTCATTTACAAAACATCATCAATTGATGGCGACAATAGTCTAAAACAATTATTAACTGCGAAAACTGGTCATCACGACCATTTAACCCAAAATAGAAGTAAATTCATGCTTCCTTATTATTCAAAGGCCCGGTCGCAACACAGTATCCTCTTCGTTGGAACTAAAACTTGGAACTCAATACCTGCGGAGATCCGTGATAGTAATTCTTACAAGGTATTCCAAAGAAATCTTGAGTCTCACTTCCTATCGAAATATTCGTCGTGTAAGATCACCAAGTCAAAATCTTGTCTCCTACATGACTGTTTCCAATAATGTAATATGCCATGGGTAATATCGCCGATATTCAATCTACTGTTAAATCGTTTATCGAGTGTACTGTTAATACAGTCCATATGACCTATATTCTAAAATGAAATATCTGATATCGAGTAAATTATCTCTCTGATCAGTCTAATGCGAAACTAGGTTAAATGATTTAGGTAAAACAGTACTGTAAACCTTAGAATAACGTGATGGTAGGATGCCTTAGAAGACGCTGAACTTATTCGAGCCCACAGGTAGCTATATTCAAACTTGTCCATTGTACTAGACTTAAGAAACATTCTACCTCTGTACCTCCTGTGGTAAATAAATTGTTTAAAATTGTTTAAAATTGTTCTCCTCTTCTTTCTCTTGTAGAGTGTTCTGTACGCTGAGTATGCAATTATGGAGAATTCTGAACTTCCCCATTGCCCTGTGAGACGCATTACGGTTTAAACTTTAGTACCTTAGCATCATGGCTAGAGGCAGGTGAGGTCGGAGCTGCGTTGCGGCAACTTAGAAGTAGCTTCATTTGATTCATATTGATACTTTAGGTTGATCCCTTTTGTTGCAGTGGTACCCGTTTGGTATCTCTTGCTTTTTCATTCCTTTATTTAAGTTGCGACTTCCTAGCTATGGTGGTGACCTCTAGTCACGATCTCAGCGGCTATCAATCCCGAGAGTTAAGGCGTCCCGCAGTCGTGGGTGCCGACGCTCGGTGTTCAGCCGTGGCCCGTCATCAAGCGCGTGTCCCGGTGGATTGCTTCCTCACCTATTCTCTATTTCCTAACGCCATCTATGCTTCTATTTCTTACAAATTAATCACCTTTGTCCTATTGCTCTGATAGACAAACTTGCCGTTGTTAAGTGTATGACTGTGAGTGTGCGTGATCTTGTTAAGCTACCTCAAATTTCTTGAATTATTAAATCCTTAAACCTTAATATCTTCGATATCTTAATATTATATCTTAAATTCATGTAACCTAAATCTATTTCGAGCTTGCTTGGAATGGGCCCTTAACCTTTTTCCTTAACTTAATTATGCTACCTGGAGCCTAACTGAAAGACGGCTTACCAGCTGTCTAACTCTCCGGGTAGTACTATTGACTCTTAAACCTAATTCTATTTCCTAAACTTGCTCTTTGCTTGAGCCTTTTTCTTGACGTTTACCATCTTTCCGACTCTACGAGTGGCTTCCACACTGAGGCATAACTAAACTCAGGTTAGCCTATGAAATAGTCCTGCTATAATGTTCCTGTGTGCTGCAAAATCATTATGAATAACTTCTTACTCCATTGATTTCTCCATTGCATTAATTCATTTGTTTCATTTTCTAGTATCTGCATCTTCGGGCTCCGAAGGCCCAGCTTGAGGCTGCTCCACCGGGAACGATGCGGGACAGCTGGTTTTAAATCGCTGCAGCGATCTCAGACGAGGCTGTCATTTCGGATGTGCGGTGCTGGCTACCCTGGCTGTTGAACGGGCTACTGAACAGCGTTAAACTACAGGGGATTCTCGGGGCCGTCCGGCTTGAATTTTGTCTGCTGGGCGAACGGCCAGTCCTTCCGGAGGGCCACGCCGCAAGCTGATTAGGATCGCCGCTGAAGAATGCATGGTTTCGCGCTTTCGTAGTGGTAACAGTGCTGCTGCGTCTTTAGCCACCACGCTAGGAGTCGCCATTTTGTTAATTTATAGTGATCGTTTTCTTTCATTCATCTAGGTTAACTCTAGAACTTTCGTTCCTGAATTTTGTTGTTGTTAATTAGAATTAATGTAGCTTTGTAATCTTATACGCAGAGCCGGCATTAGTATTAAGATTTGTCCTAGTTGATTAATTATTGTTCCTGGCTCGTGAATCTACGATCCTGATGTTCGGCCTTTTTGAATGGTTCGTATCATCTAAATTTACTGCTACTTGCAGAGTTGAATAAACTTTCTTGCTGTCATTCCCTGTTTACCTTTGAACCTTGTTTGTGTGGATTCTCCACACAATCAAAAAAAATCTGTAATTCCCTCATGTATTTTCATTCCGACAAATAATACACACGTTTTTCTTCCTCAACTGCTGTCGCTGCACTGCGAACTGAACCGAAAAACAACGCCCCGTGTGTAGGTAGCGGCGTCTTTTGACGCGCGCCGTAAAAGACGCGCGTCAGAAAAACACTCCGTGTGTAGGCAGCCTAACCGCAGCAACCGTAGCAACCTCACATATGAAGTTTACTAGCAAGCGACCGTACTAATGAGACTTGTAACTGCAACAAATAGGTAGCTAATTCTGATCCATTTCCGTAGTGATAGTCCCATATGGTACGTGCCAGTAGTACACTTCACAAATCGGTTTGCCGTACTTGAAGGTAGAAATTTATTTTTTATAACGGTAATTTCATTTACTGTACAAAGTTACTAAGTCGTACTTATAAACTCATTCAGAAGATCTACAAGAGAAACAAGTTTGCTGGATGGATTGGCAGAGATAACTAATGTACTTTAAGAGAACTGATGAAATTTACTCGGAACCACAAGTGGAAATTTGCACTTCAGAATTTACCGAGGACATTGGCTCAATACGTGAGATACATGTTTGTTGTATGCCTCATGCTGTTAGTTTCATATTTACATTCCTGGAGTCACTACTACCTTACTCTGGGATTAAGCACCCCATGCGTACCATTGGTTCCTAGATGCAATATTTGACAAGGCTATTTATTCCCAATTTGTAACGTGACACATTGCTTCCAAAGCTTGCTTTGCACTGCGGTAACCTAGTGGGCATCGCTTTCGACTGCCTCGCAAAAATGCCTTGATTGCTACGACATTCTTTCCACCAGTAGCTTAGCGATGCTAATAGAAAAGACGGAAAGAGAGTTTGACGCAGAGTGTGTCGGGAAGAAAAGGGTCGAAACGGAAAAATAATAATGATAATAGTGAAGGCATCTACGGATGCTTTATTTCCAATCAAGCTTGATACAAATCACCTCGAACATTGGATTTTCAAATGCCTTATAAATAACGCCAGGACGCCATGACGCTTTCCCCCGGTCAAGACCGGTACCCATTTCAGACTCCTGGGTAGAGTGGGGTATTGTGCTTGGAATTTTTCCCTTATACCCAACAGAGAATATAGGGAACTGATAACTGATAAAAGGATAGATAGGGAACTGATAGAGATTCTCTTTGCGCATATGATGCTAGTGTTGAGGGTATTTTTTTTTTTGTAGGTAGTTTAAGGGTGGTATTTCATGGTGTCTTTGTCATGGTCCACCATTTCATGGTGTCTTTGTAACCGATGCAATCTTACTGCACTTCTGCAACATATTACAAGTTTCAAGAGTAACTATGACAGAACAATTTTCTGTGTTCTAATTCTAAAAGATGTAAGTTAGTTCCAGCTTCTCTTGCCTGAACAAAAACATCAAAAAAAAAGAAGGATGGAGGCACCATCATGTTTGGTACAAGGGGAACGGGAAATCTATGCACAAGGTGAGTGTTCCCGCAGAGAAACAGTAAGTAGAGAAGGAAGTTCAGCGCAGCCAAGAGAGAGGTTGCCACGAGGGCCGTGGCCCCCACCGAAATGATGAGCTGGGGGCTATTTTCAGTCGCCGTTCTAAGTAGAATAAAAATATTGCTGATGATTAATGGCTGGGCCCCAGAAAATTATTTGTCGGGATCTTGGCCGCCACTCCTTTCAATTTTCGGCTGGCTGCGCCAGTGAAGGCTAGGAAACGAGATGTTAGTTGAAGAATAATGTTTCAAGTTTTTGCTTTGTGTTTTGGTAGGCGTGGGAGGGGGAGAATGTAGGGACGGGGGGAGTGTGGGAGGGGTGGGGCGAGCGTGGGAGTGCGGAGGGGAGTGTGGGGGTACGAGCCAGGTCCCGGAGTCTGGCCGAGTGCCTCCAAAACAGGTTCTGTTGGTTTAACTAGCAAGCGACCGTACTAGTGAAACTTGTCGACTACAACTCATAGGTAGCTTATTCTGATCCATTTCCTTCGTGAGAGTCCTATATATTACGTCCTACTTTATCACTTCAATAAATAGCTTGTCATGCTTCACATCGCGTATAGAAATACAAATCTGATTTATTTAAAGGATTCATTTCAACTAATTAAACTAGTAAGTTGTATTAATAAGCTTCGATTGATGATCTAGGAGTAAAACAGGTTCGCTGTGTAGTTCGGCAGGGATAACTAATGTATTTCGAGAAATTCACTCAGAAATCTACGTGGAAATTTGCACCTGAGAATTTAACGAGGATATTGGCTCAACACTTGAGATACATGTTTGTTGCATGCCTCATTCAGTTAGTCTCATATTTACATTCCTAGAGTCATAACTAGCAACGTACTCAGGGATTATGCACCCCACGCATCCCTGTTGTTCCTGGACGTAACAGTTGACTAGACAATTTACTCGCAGTTAGATCTGAACGACATGCTGGTGTGTCAAACCTTCCATTACGTCTCATAGTGGCGTCGAAGCCGAACGCCATGTCAAAATTTTAACGTACTCTTATATTATATCACGAAAAGAATGTCTCGCATATTTGAATTCTTCGCAAAAGACCAAATTTTAATGCAATGGTGCACTACAATACTTGTTCGAAGGGTAGCTATAACAGCAAAATTTTCCGTTTTCATTTTTGTAAGGTTAAAAGTCAGTTTTAGCCTCCCTTAACAACATAGATATTCAGAGAAGAAAGATGAAGTCACTCTTAAGTTTGGAGTAAGGGAACGCGGATTCTATGCACAAGGTGCGTTCCCGCACAGGATCCCGTGCGCACAGAAGCAGTGAGTTGAAAAGAACGCTCATTAAATACGATAAAATTAATGAAGAAAGTAGTAAGTTCTTGAAACCAGGACAGCAGTTAACTGAAAAAAATATCATTTTTAACAAAAAATCAAAATTATTAAAACGAAAGAAAAACTCCTAACTCTCAGCTCGGGACCACACATACCACCCCTGGCAGGGCTAATTCTCGCAGTGCTACTGAGGATACCGTTTACAGTTAATCACGAACAATCCCATCAGGGGGATACAACTATTGTATCTATAGGAATTAGCGCTCCCAGGGAGACTAAGTGAGGGCCTGAGCTAAAGGTTAGGTAGGCTTCCTTTTTTTGGAATAGAATAGGTTTTTGTTTTGTTACGGGCAAACTTTTTTCGGTTCACTGCCGTCCTGTTTTTCAGTACCTTCTTCTTTCTTCTTCTACTTTGATCTTGTTTCATGTACTTTTTTTTAGCTTACTTTTTCTATGTACCTTGTGCATAGATTCCGCGTTCTCTCAACTCCATACTAAATAGTGCCTTCATCCTTACTCTCTTGGAACATCTTTTTCGTCTTAAAGGGAGGCTAAAACTTTCTTATATGATAATAATAATAACAATAATAATAATCATGTGACAAAAGAGGTCACGGTGTTGAGTGCGCTATTATAAAGACTAGTGCACAAGAAGAAGAATTTTATGCAAAATTTTCCACCAGGGTCACCAGCAAAATGCAACTGTGGACCCCCCAACAAGGATTGGGAAAGTAGGGGAGATGGTCGTCGATAACGGAGCACACGGTTGGCTCAAAACGTACTAGCAAAGTCACAACGCAGCGGGAGTGACGTGTACTGGTCTATGTTTGAAAAATTGAATCAGTATCAGCAGTAGTGGTAGCAGCGCAGGCTTACTAGTGCTTTAGTAACCCAGACTATATTGCCCCTAAGGTTACATGGATTACTTTCGTCTTACCTACCACTGTGTCAGCAGGGTTCTAGAAGTAACGATAAGTCGACAGGCACTACACATTATTCGTAATGTTATCTCGATAGTCTCTCAACCTGCCATGTAGTTATATGAGGTCGAACGCATTTATTGCGCGAAGAAAGGCCAATTGTGTGATCGGCGCGACTAGTGCACAAGTGCTGGCCGGCATTAATCTGAAGAATTTCATCCCGTCTTTCTTGAGTTAAATTCGATTGTGCAAGTCGATGCTGTGCGGCATTAATCTGAAAAATTTCACCCCTTCTTTCTTGAGTTAAATTCTCTCGTGCCACTCGGTGTTGTCCAGCGTTGTGCCGAAGAATTTCCTCGCTTCTTTCATGTGTTAAGCTCTCTCTAGCTACTGTGTTGCTCTGCATTATTCCGTAGAATTTCCAAACGCCGTTCAAGGGTCAATTTAGCTCTAGCTTCTCGTTGGCGAGCAGCATTGCTTCGTCTTGCCATTTCGCATTGTTCATCCGATCGTCTTCGGCGTTTTTCTTGCTGTCGAAGTCTTGCTACTTTTCTCTTGAGGTTAGACACATTTCTATCCATGATGGCCTCTTATGCCGGAATTTTATTCTGAAATGTCGTCTATTATCTCTTCAAAGCTTTTCAAGAAAATCACAATTTCGAAAACAATGACTCAAGTTTCAAAATCTTGGGCCTTATACTCAGTGGTAGCCAGGTTACTGGTCAAACGAATTTAGAACATTTCTTTTTGCATTATTATTTGAAGATATCAAAGCGACGTGATGAATTTCAACAAAGAAATCTCCATAGAAAATTTCTATTTTTAAATATAAGCCGATTGCGTATTGTGGATGCGATAATCAAAAGGGGGGACGGACGGAGGGACGGACGGAAGCGGCTCCTTTTATAACTGTGATATCAGGGCTCTTGAAGCAATTTACTCCGCTGTTAGTATTATGTTGCGATAAACGGACACATGAAATGAAACCACCCTTAAATAAGGGAGCCACATGGCATGCGTTCGTGAGAGAATTATTACGATAAAAATCTGACGATAATCTCGCATCAATGCAGAACTGAAAACACGGGAACAAATTGTCGTAATTAAGTCTCGTAATGTTGGGAAATACTGAAAATTTCTTATATTATGAGAGAAAATACAAAATAAGTGGATAGTTCAAGCCAAAAAGACAGTTTACGCCCATGTTTAACTCTTCCAAATAGGCTGTAGAGAAATGAAAAAAGTTTATTTCCAATGAAGATGAGGCATCAATGGTTATTAAAATATCTTAAAGTAAATACACTTACATGATACACACACATATGAGTATTGTAATACCCATGTCACTAGTCGAAACAAATTGTGGGCAATGTATTCCTACAGTTTAATTTAAATTAGATGATATATGTAACTGCAATTATAAAAGAAATCACAATTCAATGACGAAGCATTGTTGAAAACATTTTAGTGCACACTTGCAGTGAGAAACGAGCTCAGAGACTTGCGGTATAAGGAATTTGTTGAAGGTAAAATGGGTGGATAAAAATAATCCTGCGTCTAAGCGAGGTTGACATTCAGCTCTACATTTTCACTCCCAAGTATAAACTAGTATTCCAATCGACTCTGAGAAAATGTTTTTCATCACGCCACGAATGTATAATATTTTTACGCAAATAATAGTGGCACATAACAGTCTAATTGAATCAGAAACATGAAAACGATTATTCTACAACTGCTACCAAGCCATGAACGACAGAATTGAAGTAATATGTGAAATTTATCACCTTCATAGGGTTGTCATAATATACTCAAGAGTGTAAGAAATGATATAATATATTGAGCTACACAAGACTAACAAGAACATTTTAGGACGTGAATAAGAGAAGAAAATACTAATGTCCCATAATGTTAACAAATTAAAAAGTTACATCATTTTCGAAAAACGTTGCAAATATCTTTAATTGAGAAACATACAAAGGTGCCATGACTGGAGGATTTTGGCTTGTTCAAAAACGAATAAAATAACATACAATGTGTCCAATGTTGGTTAATTAAAGTTGAATAGTGTTTTTTAATTCATGGAAACAATACACATAACGATTTTTGTGGTTTGAAAACACTTATGAGAGATAATAATTACATTGACATTTAAGTTTTGTTTTTCTCGACATCAACGAACATTATTAGAATTGCTTGTGGAGGCATATGCTCAAAAATATTTTTTAAAGGAAGCATAAAAAATGAAAAAAGGAGAAGACAGCCCACGAGTGCACGCTTTTACTCACACAACAAATTTATGAGATTTCTCATTTAAATGCTTGACGATGACTTATGGAGGAAATAGAAAAAATAAGGTGTTTCTAGGACAAATGAAGGGAAAATTTCCAAAAACTGTTGAGCGTAAATGCGCATATTTTAATATACTAGCAGGGCCTGTGGAAATTCCACGGAGAATGTCATCAATAAGCTAGGTGGATCCGTGAAAATCATTTGGTCAACATTACTTCCCAGATTTTTGTTAAGAAACTTATTCTAACCTAACTTATTTTAACTTGACATATTCAAACCTATCTTCTCCTAACCTATGCTCACCAAATCTATCCTAACCTAACATATCTTACCCTATCCTAACCCAACCTATCCTATCCTAACCTAACTTTAACCAATGTCATCAATAAGCTAGGTGGAC
The DNA here is from genome assembly GCA_030386875.1 of Morinoia aosen. Taxonomy (NCBI): domain Eukaryota; kingdom Metazoa; phylum Arthropoda; class Malacostraca; order Amphipoda; family Talitridae; genus Morinoia; species Morinoia aosen. The sequence goes on along the minus strand of CM059576.1, from coordinate 18,476,868 downwards.
CCGTGAAAAAATTCGATCAACATTACCTAACAAATTCTATCATAAAATTATAATCTAACCTATCCTAACATAACATATAGAAACCTATCCTATCTTAACCTATCCTATCCCAACAAACTAAAAAATTGAAATATTAAAAAAATTAAAAACATTAAACAATTTTCATCTCCTCCTGCCCCTCTTCCTCTCTTTCTTCCTTCCTTCTCACCCTCACTCTCTCTCCCTCTAATGGAGAGCGATCCGACACGATCCAATCCGTATCATAGATATCGCAATGATGTTGAAGGGCGTGACGCACAGGTTAGCGTATTAATATATTAATTTACAGAAACACATGTTCATATATACAAGGATATAAGCCCTAAAATTACGAGTTTATTTTACTAATTAAAAGTTTGAACATCAACCGCATTTGTTGATAACCATTTTTTTTTGTTGGAAATCTCATTAATTCATTGCTGTTAGAGAAAAGTACCTAAACAAAAATTTTTAATTGTTTGCTCTCAATCCACATCAGCGGAATAGCGTAGCAGATTTCAGTCACTGTGGGGCACAGGGTTGCCAACTGGCAAATTTCACTGCCAAATTTGGTCATTTTTGGCAGTGAAAAGTCATTTTGGCAATGAAAAATTGCAGTTTGGCATTTGGCAATGAAAACAATGGAATTTGGCAGTGGAAGCTATTTTTGGCATTAAACTAGTATGAAAGAAGTCGTTTTGCCATTTTTACATATTGAGCGAACGAATTGGCGCCCTTTTTGGACGTAGTGGGCATGAAGAGCTGCAACGTAATACGTATTATCGAAGATCGAACGATTCTTGTTCAATCTTCGATCAAACGTTTTTGTAACTCAGCGGATGGCCGGTTGCCGCGCAGACGCCTTTAGCCCCTTAGCGGCCCTTGCCTGTCGGGCCACAGTTCAATTCGCAGGCGCGTGAGGGTCAGTAACCGTTTTGGTTTTTAGTTTGTGTCAGAACTATAATTTGTGTTCAGCTGTTGAAAGATTAACTCGTCATTATGTCGAAGTGGAACAAGTCCCATGACTCGGGACGTACCTACAGAGTGATATGCACTGTAAAAAATTTCACCGTGATTTCACGGTAAAATGTCTGGCAACTTCGCTGCCAACAAAAAACCGTGAAAAAAACGGTAAAACCTGGGGGCAAAAAACGGTAAAAAACCGTGATTTCTAAGGAGTTTCCGTACTTTAAACGGTAATACCAGGAAATAAAAACCGGTAAAAAACTGTAATTTATACGAAATTGCCGTGAAATAACAGCAAAACCTGGGCACTGAAAACGGTAGAAACCAGTAATTTCTTTTGATTTGCCGTGAAAAAACGGTGGTAAAATGAATGTATTTTTTTATTATTGGTCGAATAACCGTATAAAATGCAAGTAATCGTGACAAAAAGATGAAATTCTTTAATTGCTCAGTTGCCAAGAAAAAACAATCGCTCTTTGAAACTTTCAAATACGATATAGTACAAGCCATATATCTTAGAAAACTGTTGAAATTTGTGCAAAAGAATAGTTTACCTAATGCAATAGAATGCTATTACGGCTTCCATTGGTCAACCCTAGTACTTCAACTAACATCTTACTTCATGAAACTTCAACATGGAACTTGCGTCACTTGCAGACGAAAGTTGTTTCCGCTGATCATGCTCAGCAGCTTACATTGGCTTGAAGTCAACTATTTGTAAATACGTTCAATTGGCGTTACTTATATCAATACTCGAAAACCTCGTAACAAAAGGTCAATGACTGGAACAATGACGATTTATTATTGCAACGTTTATTATTGGCTTCCTAAAGAAAACCATATCCGCCACGAAAAAAGAATGGTAACTACGAACGAATGGTAACTATTTAAAATGGATTCACTGTTTATTATAATACAAGAAGTCATGCCATTCTATTCTCAAAGTAACGACAAGTTCATTAAACGAATTTTAAACTAGTCATAACAAATTAAATCACAAACTTCCCGTGTTCCTCTTTCCTTCAATTGACACTTCAAAATGTCTTCCTTGGTAAAAATACACTCTTAAATAAATCAAAACATAACTCGAGCGTTTACATCAATGGATCTCGAATCAGCATCATCGTAACTCTCACAGTTATGTCTGTTTATTTGTCATAAAAGTACAATAAAATTAGTAGGATTGATCTGAACTAATATCGAGAACAAAGTGGAAGTTCGTCTGCATCACACAAGGCTACAGAAATTAAATAATTCCAAGTTGAATATTTCTCAGGTTTAGATATTTTTCTTCAACTAAACTAATTAGCTTAATTCAATACGTATTACTGCCACTAAAATAATCAAATTCTCAAATGTTTCACTAGATATCATAATCAGATCAGGAGACCGAGCATGAATTACGAGCGGAAAGCTTTCACACTATCTCCTTCGCTGAAGTTCACAGTCCTCCAAGATCCTCCCCATAAAAACCGAGTGGAAGTTCCAGCTTGCAAAGTACATTTCACAGAACAATACGGCTTAAAATAGATTACACATTTAAAGTCGAATTTTAAGATTCTAAAATCCACTTTATCAATAAGAAATCATACCAACTTCAAAAAACATTATTGGGAATAACAATCTAATTTTTTATTCAATATTTTGTTCCTTGCACATAATTTTATGAAATTACCTACTAATAATCATTCCCCTATTTTTTCAGAACATTTTTCATTTTATATAATATACATGCAATATATGAGGTACGTATGTTCAGAATACGTTTCCACATAGGTTATGGCAAAACACGAATATAAATCATAAAGGAATAAAGTGCTATGTCTAACAGTTAAGAGTTCTGTTATGTCCAATAGAACAATAGAAATAATAAAAATATATAAATTGAGGCACTAAAAAAAGAAAGTTTCTAAAACTAGAATAATTACATCAAGGCTTCCACATCACGCATTTCGTGATGAACATTGAAAATCTTAAATCCCTGCCTTGAAAGGGCTAATAGCTCAAGATGTTTAATTAAGAAAAACGATCTCATTACCTAATTCAACAGGCCAAACAGTGTAACCATCTAATCCTCTATAAATAAGCAGCAATTACAATAAACACGATTCGTCAAACTGCAAAGAAATAAAGATACGCAGTGAATAGTCAATTTGCGAAGCGAGTGTTGCAAGAGGAGAAATACAAGAGTTTTCAACAAAGACTGCATATCAATGGAAATATATTTATGTAACAGATGTTGGCCATAAACGCGAGAAACTACTGTAAATGTTACTAAACAAAAATATGAGAGAAGCTAAACAGTAAATGTTGGTAGGTGAAAAAATTTGAAGATCTTACGGGGTTCTTGCAAAGAACTCAACTCGACTACCATGAGAGTCGACTGGGAGGGCATCAGATGCTTACTTACAACGTTCACATCTCAGTCCATTCAAAATCTGCGAGGCCATTGATGAACGAGAGCACCTTCGGGTTCATTGCATACCTTTTCCTATTTTTCTCCATGGCCATCTTGGTACCTCTTCCAGGATTTATCCGCACAAAGCATCTGTAATGAAAAATGATAAATACTTTTTTTCTAAGATTCAAAGTGATACTAATCAAATATATCATACCATGACTTCTTCCAGTTTTCATGGAATGAAGAAATGTCACATATAAAACTACTCTGAGGTATGAGAAGATTTTACCTCGAGCATAAAACTTCAAAACCTTGACAAGTAACTGCTATAACGTCATGAAGTCTGAAAAAATCATCCCAGAAATCTGTTCCCCATGACGTACTTACACATACACGGTGCGTATATCTTGCTATGGTCTACCTTGACCGTGAGCTGCCACAGCCCGCACCTGAACTTCTTGCAAGTGCGGCTGACGGCAGTCGGGGCCTTTATCACGGCCTGCAGTTCCCTCTCACACACAATGTGAGCGCTACCTTAAGTTTGTAGTCATCCGTCTCATGCCTTGCAGGTACAAAGTACTGACGCTGAACTATGAAAAATGGTTCAGGCCGGACGACGCGAAGTTGGAGAGGCTGGTGGCCGATCTGCGAGAAAAGGGCATCAGAACCACAGGAGAAGGACGCGTGCGCCGGAAGATAGAGAAGTGGTCAGTATTTATAGTAGACAGAGATACGCTCTCAGGCATTCATTTGCCCCCAGCCATGTACACCTTGTTGTTCAGTTACGGTCTGGCGTCTGGAAATCTTCCAAAAGCTCATCAGAATTAGCATCCATCAGTGACTCGGAATAACTTCTCATAACTGACGCATAAATTTGCCGATTGCATGAGGAAGGAAACGTCACGAATGAATTTCTTTCCTGCCTCTGTAGCAACGAAACACTAGTACATAAATTTTGACTGTTCCCAGGCAGCAAGCTTCTCTTGGGACAATGTTGGTTTTTTATTGTTAGTATGGGACCTTGGGACCGATCAATTGTTTCGGTACTGGGAAAAAATTGCACTATAGCACTGATTTCACAACCTTGTCCCAAAAAAATCCCTAAGCCGGATTATAAATATTTTTATTATTTTAAAAATAAAATATACTTTTATTTTAGAAAATAAATTTTATTTTATTATTTTAATATCTTTTCTATATTGTACACACAACCCTAACGGTTTTCTGGGAACTACAGAAATTCATCGATAAGCCTCTCCGACTCGCGCGCCGTCAAAAAACTCAAGTTGACCCGCTTCTAACTTTTGAAAGGATGCACCCATCGACTTCAAATTACTCCCAAATGAATTAGTAAAACATTTCTCTTTCCATATTGTACACACAATCCTAAGGGTATTCTGGGAACTACAGAAATTCATCGATAAGCCTCTACGACTCGCGCGCCGTCGAAAAACTCAAGTTGACCCGGTTTTAACTTTTGAATGAGAGCATCATCGACTTCAAATTACTTTCAAATGAAAGAATGAAACATTCTCTCTTTCCATATTGTACACACGACCCTAACGGTTTTTTGGGAACTACAGAAATTCGGTATTGGGAAAAAATTGCACTATAGCACTGATTTCACAACCTTGTCCCAAAAAAATCCCTAAGCCGGATTATAAATATTTTTATTAGAGACCTTGGAACCGATCCTATGTAACAGTATTGTAAAGTAGTTGCTCCAATGCTTTGATTTCACATTCTTGATTGTCCGAACTCAAAAGCTCTCAATGACGGATTATAAATAATACTATCTTGCTGGGAACAGGTGGATGAGTCATTTTGTGATTCAATACCCAGCTAGAAAATGTGTAAGTGCCTTAGCTTAGAGTAGGTAGGTCTTCTTTTTGTTGAAATAAAATATTTTTCTGATGTTAAAAGCCATCGTTTTTCGGTTCACTGTTGTCCTGGTTTTCAGCACCTCTGAATGTCTTTTTCAACTTATATATTCTTTCAAAAAATACTTTCTCAACTTACTGTTTTTATGCGCATGGGATCCTTTGCTGGAACACCCTCGATCTGTGCATAGATTCCTTGTTCCCTTACCTCCATAACAAATGGTGCCTTCATCCTTCCTCTAAATGAACAACTTAGTTGTGGTAAAGGGAGACGATAACTAATTTTTAATCAATCAATTATTTTGATTCAATTACACTCAAAAGGAGAAATCAAACCTCTTCATAGAAATAACTAGTCCTATAAATAAATAAAATTAGGTTAGTTAAGGTTTCTATGAGTAATTCTGTCATAATGTGTGGAATTTTTTTCGATTTTTCCCGTCAGCCGGCAGGTAAAAAATTATTTGAGCTGAATATGCATACGGTAAATGGATTTTTCTAAATGTGATTAGAGCAAAATTAAGAAAAACTAGATACATTTTATCTAAAGGAAAACGGAATTATTTATCTAGCTACTAGTTTGGTAATTTTTAAGAATTTCTAAAACCGGCGTGCCAAATTGCGACCAGTCGCGCGAACGGAAACTCGAACGCACTCTTTCTCCCTAAAAACAGGGTAAAGAAGACCGGCAGGCGGCAGCAGAGGGACTTCATAACGCCGTTAGGTACAGAATTTCTGGAGATTTCTTGAGTTCACCTCGTGCGACTTTACACTTAAGTTTACCGACTCGTAACTTTCGAACGGATGCACCCATCGACTTCAAATTACTCTCAAATGAAAGAGTGAAACATTTCCAGTAGTACGGTGTCCTACACACGACCACGGCCTCAACGGTTTTCGAAAAAATAGAGAAATTCTGCATTGAGCCTATCCGACTCGCGCGCCCTCAAAAAACTTAAGATTACCGACTCGTAACTTTCGAACGGATGCACCCATCGACTTCAAATTTCTCTCAAATGAAAGACTGAAACATTTCCAGTAGTACGGTGTCCTACACACGACCACGGCCTCAACGGTTTTCGAGAAAATAGAGAAATTCTGCGTTGAGCCTATCCGACTCGCGCGCCCTCAAAAAACTTAAGTTTACCGACTCGTAACTTTCGAACGAATGCACCCATCGACTTCAAATTACTCTCAAATGAAAGAGTGAAACATTTCCAGTAGTACGGTGTCCTATACACGACCACGGCCTCAACGGTTTTCGAAAAAATAGAGAAATTCTGCGTTGAGCCTATCCGACTCGCGCGCCCTCAAAAAACTTAAGTTTACCGACTCGTAACTTTCGAACGGATGCACCCATCGACTTAAAATTACTCTCAAATGAAAGAATGAAACATTTCCAGCAGTACGGTGTCCTACTCACGACCACGGCCTCAACGGTTTTCGGGAAAATAGAGAAATTCTGCGTTGAGCCTATCCGACTCGCGCGCCCTCAAAAAAACTCAAGTTTTTCGACTCGTAACTGTGGAACGGATGCACCCATCGACTTCAAATTACTCTCAAATGAAAGAGTGAAATATTTCCAGTAGTACGGTGTCCTACACACGACCACGGCCTCAACGGTTTTCGAAAAAATAGAGAAACTCTGCGTTGAGCCTGTCCGACTCGCGCGCCCTCAAAAAACTTAAGTTTACCGACTCGTAACTTTCGAACGGATGCACCCATCGACTTCAAATTACTCTCAAATGAAAGAGTGAAACATTTTCAGTAGTACGGTGTCCTACACACGACCACGGCCTCAACGGTTTTCGAAAAAATAGAGAAATTCTGCGTTGAGCCTCTCCGACTCGCGCGCCCTCAAAAAACTTGAGTTTACCGACTCGTAACTTTCGAACGAATGCACCCATCGACTTAAAATTACTCTCAAATGAAAGAGTGAAACATTTCCAGTAGTACGGTGTCCTACACACGACCACGGTCTCAACGGTTTTCGAAAAAATAGAGAAATTCTATGTTGAGCCCATCCGACTCGCGCGCCCTCAAAAAACTTAAGTTTACCGACTCGTAACTTTCGAACGGATGCACCCATCGACTTAAAATTACTCTCAAATGAAAGAGTGAAACATTTTCAGTAGTACGGTGTCCTACACACGACCACGGCCTCAACGGTTTTCGAAAAAATAGAGAAATTCTGCGTTGAGCCTATCCGACTCGCGCGCCCTCAAAAAAACTTAAGTTTACCGACTCGTATCTCGCGCGTTGTCAAAACATCCTATCCTAAGAATTCGAAATAATATTATCCTCAACTTCACTTACAATGAACAGACCCTTTCATGACAAAAGAAGGCATGGGAAATTGAAAACAAATAAAATTAACCTCAGAGTCATATCATTTTCTATATCAAAATTTCCCGAGAATCAAAACCTACGTTTTTTCTGTTCTATCGAGCTATATTTTGATCGCTATTCAAGCCTTTTTAATGTATATTTAATTTGTCCTGTGCTTATGCACTATCGTTAAACCCTAGAAAACCTATAACATAATTTCTACTTCTTTTTCAAGAATTTGTTGAACCCTGAACGCATTGTTTGTTTCTCCTCGCGGTTACTGTGTCGATACAAGTTGTGTAACCTTGTTTTTTCTTTTGTTTTCATTTTATTTAAGAGTTAAACCAATCAAATGGTCTTTCACACAATTGGTTTGGTTTTTATATTTTCCAAAATTAGATTGAATGATTATTACGAGGAAATATTTATGATAAAGTAATTTATGGCAGTGCATAACAAATCATTATTGACTGCCTGTTTTTTTCATATGTCTTTGAATCAGGTGATTTAGGCGTTTATGCATATACATCCGCTACGATTTTTGTGTTTCGATTTCCGTACAGGCTAATACGTTTTTTTATTTACGTCATTCTTAACGTATCTGTTTCGCTACCTCCACGCCTTATTTGAGGATGTATGCTCAGGTATTTTTGGGGTACTTTTTCCAACATTTATTTCACTTCAACAGCCGTTTACGATGCGTCTAGTTCAATATTGACGGGTTTTTTGCATTTTTTATTACAAATTAATAGCTTTACGTAAGAAAATTTGGCCATTGTATTGTTTTTTAAAGAGTCAAATTGATGGATGAATGAAATAAAAAAGTTCTGAACGTTTCAAGAATACATTCTTAGGAGGGAGAACCATGCTTTGAACCGCAAATTTTTATGAACCGCAAATTTTTACAGGCTCACTCGCCGTATGTATAAAACTGCCGAATTAATTTTTATGTTTTGAATAAATTTATTTCAAATTCTACTCTAAGCACTTTAATGTACTATTCAATCTTTCTCACAGCCCAATGTATAGATCCATCGTATCAGCATTTTGGAGATACAGATTTTTCAGTGTAACGTTTTCTTTGGTATGTGTAAGTTTCGTTGAAGTTTTTAACTTCTAAGAAAGAACGGATGGGTTACAGATTTCAGTTTTCGCATATGAAGCTGTACAACTTATATTGGAAAGAAACAATTCTGTTCTTTACTTCATATTTAAAGTGAGACTCTTAATCTGACTCAAAACAAATGTTTGTGAGTGGACGGCGTCTAGCTGTCCACTTTGCTGACACTACAAATGTCTGCTGACCAAGCCCCGAAATGTTTTTGAGACTCAGAGGCCATGCGCTCGGTTTGTTTTGAGATCCCTCCTGCATTTGCACTTTGGATTAGGATGTCTTGTTGCTCCATGCATACTGCGTTAGTTTTATGACTAGCGTTTTGGTGTCAGGTTGTCCTTTCCATTAGTGACAGCAGATCATCATCTAAAATTTGACTCATCAAAGATCAAAACTTGTGGGTATTCAGTAAATAGAAAAGTGTTCCTTGACATTTTGTGAATTATTTCTTTTCTAAAAATGGAGAGTGTTATCGAGCTCATGAAATCGTTTCCGAGCAAGAGCATTAACAGCAAACAAAAACTTTATAGAATTCTGTCTAGAAAGTTAGGAACTCATAGGCATGAAAGATCAAGAAATCGTTTCAGAAAACTCGAATTGTCAAGTCCAGCGTTCAACTTCCAAGTGGCCAGAATAGTTCAGGTAAATTTATAAACTTAAATTAGTTTGTGCGAGTGTGACTCCGATTACATTTATGCTATTTTAATTCTTCTCGTGGGCTTTCGGACCGCCATAGCCGTGTGGCTTTCGGACCCGCCTCCGTGCGGGCAAACCCGGGTTCGAGTCCCGGCGGCGCTGGTGGCGATTTTCTCTGTTGGGTATAGGGGTACATAGGGGAAAGTCCTATCTTTAGTTCTCTAAGTGATTAATCATATTAAGCAGCAAGATTTTGAATTATTTTCTCGCTAATATCTTTAAATATATATGTTATGTCCCGGGAATTTCCGGGAAAGTAGGAATTCCCGGACAGGGAAATTTCAGCCAAAAATCATCCCGGATCTCGGGATCCCTGGATGCAAACCCTAGTGGTATCCTACTTTGAGTTTTAAAGTTTTTTAAGTCCCTGTAACTCGAAAGCTAAGTAGTTTTTGTCATTTTATCCTTCGCAAAAACCGATTTTTTTTACTTTATAGACTTATGGTTGAAATTTGTCCGTACAAAAAAACACCCTTTATAGTGTAGATTATTCTTATACAGTAAAATACAAAGTTCCTGCGCATAATTTTTCTTTCGTTGTTACAATATTCAATTTAGTATTGAAGAAATTAAATTGGTTGGTCTGTCTTTTTTGGTTGGTCTGTCTCCATTTCACGCTCTTGATAGGATACTTAATGACCGTACCTGTGATACGAGTTTGACCAGTGCACAAGCACATTAATGTTTTAATCGCGGGTACTATTAGGATGGATATATTTGTTTGGCATCCACATCTGGAAGATTTCTATATTGACAATATCGAATCCCTTCATTTATGACGGGATTACTCAGGTGTCTTCTGAGTAGGCAAAGTAGGCAGCGCCTACCCTGCGAAGCATAGATAAGAATCAAATAAGTATGCACCAATTCAACGAAATTACAATGGTTGATTCAATTACTATGCTCCAAATCGCAAAATTATGATATACATGGAGATGAGGTAGGCAAAATTTGCACACTGCCTTTCTTACCTGCATCGCCACTATGCAGGGTAACAAGAAAAGAAAAAAGAAAAGAAAAACCGTATATTTCCAAAAAGGTTGGCATATGAGATACATGACAAACATATTGTATTTTAAAAATTTCTTAATAGAAGACGGCATTAGACAAACGTACTATACGAGGAGTACTAATAGACAGACTATACGTAGTCTTGTAATAGACAAACCATACGAGGTGTACTAATACACAAACTATGCGAGGCGCACAAATAGGTAAACCTTACTAGGCGTACTAATTAATAGACACGCCAGACGTGGCTTGCAAAATAGATTAACCATGCCATGGGCTATTTAATTCAAAAATATCATTTAACGGATATTTTATGTCCCAAGAGATGGCTGACAACTTATATATATTTTAAAATACTACTAGAGAATTCTTCGGAATTCCTAAATGATTTTTTGAACCACAAGTAAGAAAAGACAAAAAAAATATACCAAAGCTGCTCGAAACACACCGTTGTAAATGACTATCAAGTATTGAGAAAAAGTTAGTCACAAAGTAATTTATAAAGAACATCACGCAACACAACACGCCCATCTAGAGAAGAGACGCGTAAACAAACTTACACACAAAATGAAAATCATGGCTTGTTCAGCATACGTACAGAGAGCTGATAATTTTTCACCATTTTTCACGAGCGCTATTTAATTTGTCTGCCCATATTCTTCATTTGTTCTATTCAGAAACGCGTAAACAAACTTACACACAAAATGAAAATCATGGCTTGTTCAGCATACGTACAGAGAGCTGATAATTTTTTACCATTTTTCACGAGCGCTATTTAATTTGTCTGCCCATATTCTTCATTTGTTCTATTCAGAAACGCGTAAACAGACTTACACGCAAAAATGAAACTCTTGGCTTGTTCAGCATACGGACATAGGGATAATTTTTTCACGAGCGCTTTATTTCATTTGTGTGTTGATACTCTTAATTTTTTCTATTCACAGAAATGCCCTTCGGGGTCGTGGTAGAGCTATTTATGAATCCTCAAGCAAGCGCAATCAATTTATTTATTTTTGAAATTTGGTTCAGTGTTAACTGATCGCAGAGCTTTAGGTAAAATGTAATGTGTCTTGAGGTTTTGCTGTTACGCTAAAAATAGAAATAGAAACATATATATGCATATGTGTGTGTATATATAAATCAGCGAACGTGTACATGTGCACACAGATACATAGACATTCATATTTGCGTGCGCACACATGCAAACACATGCACACACGTACACACACACATTCATATATATATATACACGTATTGAAAATGAATAAAAGAAAAATAAAAATATTAATAAACATAAAAAACAATCTTGCTCTTGCTACATGTAAATTGACAGTCAAGCTTTGTGTAATCGTAAGAAAAAACCCGAGGAAAAATAAGAAATATAATAAAAGACTTCTAAAAACGGATAAATGAAATGCTTTCTAATTTCCTCATAGAAATTTCCAAGAAAACTCAGGTTAGAGTCAAGGAACAACACAACAGCAAAGAAAACATCTCGGGGTTCACACCTTATCGGTATTCTCTTCAGCATTATACGGACATGTGTACATGGGATAAAATGGAGTAACATTGTGGCCGGATATCACATCTGAGTGGCGAATATTTACAAAGTTTGGCACGTATACGTAGATTAAACAATAGTTAACAGTGATAATTTCAATTACGGAACTTTAGAGTTTTTTGATTTGAAAGTTCAGTGCTAGTGTGCGCTGAAACAAATGCTTAATTACCCCTTCCCCTAGCTCAGCAGAAATCGATTGAAACATTTTCGAGAATGATTTTGAAATAGTGAGACAACGTTGGCCATAATTTAATTCATTAAAAACATAGCACAACCCTCACATCTATAAACCTGTATATTGTTATACACACAAAACGAATTTCAGAGTCTGTTTGTCATACGGATGTTAAATATGAATACAGAAAGGAGAAAAAAGAAATAAAGATGAGGAAATACTCCTAATTATGGAAAAACGACCTTCAGTCCGGTGCATTGAACTGAATGCGGTGGTGCTCATTATAGTCGACAGAAATAAGTAAGATGAATATTATAGAATGGCTTAGCAATAGTTAATTGAGAAAATTTCTAACTTTCTAACGCAAATTTCATGAAAATTAAAATTGCAGGTAAATGGGAAATTCACACCAAAATGCTGCAGGTCCTATGACAGAGATGCGAAATGACGTGACACATTTACTCTAAATTGTTTTACAGTTTTAGAGTTTTTGATTTGCTGGGAAGCTTGTTCCACAAAAAGCTCCAGAAACTGAGAGAGCTTTTTGTCCCGCGTTAGATGAACGGAAACTGACCAAGACATAATTCCTCCGATTTATTTTTTTGTTTGGGAGAATAGATGGAAAATTTTTTACCACATCTGCATTACTCTGAGAGAGGTACAGAGAGGAGAACACTTGTCGAGCTTTTTGGATCATTAATCTGTTCGGTATTCGGATCCAGTCGAGTTTTCTTAAAAGAGGGGTGGCATAAACGTATTCATTGAAATTTCCTTTACATACCACTTTGGCTGCAAAGTTTACGCATTTTTGCAACTCTTCTTGACGGTATTGAGGTAAGTCTCCCCAGACTAGACTGCAGTAGTCCAGACGCGATAAAACTAAAAACTGAATCACAAATAACCTAGATTTTTCGTCAAGTGTGTTCTTAATGCGATGAAAGAACATTAAGGTTCCGTTAATTTTGTTGCACTTTGTTTCTACGTGTGAATTGAGAGTCATATTTTTGTCAAACCAAACACCAAGTTTTTTTACCTTATCTACTGGTTCAATTTTATCTTCTCAAAATGTCCGACGCGTCCGACCGACCGACCGACCGACCGACGGACGGACGCGGCTCTTATTATGGTATAGGTAGATTAATTATAATGAAAAATAAACGCTCTAAGCACAAGATTTTAACGATAATATTTTCTATTGGTAAAAGCGTTTTGGAATAAGATAACCTAATATCGAAATACATACGACTGAAGGAAGTAACTAATGACTTCTGCAAATTAAATGTCAGTTTTTACACATATAGTAATCTCAAGATGCGATAATTAAGTGTCCTTATACTCACTTATGTTCTTTTTTTCTTTTACTTTCAAGCTTAAAGACGACACAAGCAAAGGACCTCCCACCGGAGGAGTTCGTCTCAATGAATATTTCCACGCATCAGCATCTACGGGGAAGTGTGCTAATGTGAGTTCTAATCTGTTCCCATTCTGAGTTCTAATCTGTTCATCTGTTGAAGGAATGGTTTCTTCTTTGTGTTGAGCGAAAAGTATATGAGACAAAAATTAATACAGAAATCCGACTCACATGTGCTGAATTCTTTGTATCCACTTTTCAGATACCTACTTGTAATCTTTCATTTTGCTGTCGCTCGGCTAACATCGTCAGTGGTCTTAGCTACTCACCTCTCATTTGCTGCCTCAACATTTGCTCTTTCTAATTTATTTCTTAATAAGATATTCGACCATTGAATGTTGATTTCATTAGTATTCTCATTTTTACCTTTATTTTTTGTGTCAGTTCAGTTGTGTCAGTGTCTATACTTATTACCTAATACTATCATTGATATCTAGTCAGTATGGGTTCGTATACATACAAAATGTCTCAATAAAATGTACGTACACTTCAAATGATAAGAAAACTTTATTTACATACATAGAGTGAAATGAATGGACTTCGAATACAGAAGACAAATGTAATTGAAGAATCATGTTCGCAAATATTTAAATTGATGACCGTTTTTGCCCAGACAACGCTGATAACGCGCACCAAAGGATTTGCAAACGACGCGAAAAATGGAGAAAAGGATGAATCATCGGAAAAAGATGAACCATCGCCGGATTCTCAAAAAGGATCAGAGACCAATTACGAAGTGAAATATGAAGATGAAAACTTAGAAGAAGACGCATTAAATGAATCTACGGAGAAAGAATTTCTTATTGAAACAATTTTTTTCAAAATCGAAGAGATTTAGCTTGCCTCCTGATCAAATGGCTCATGTAGAACGTTCGTACCGATAGCAAACATTTGGTAATGCGTTCATAAACACAATATCTTTTGTGTCACACTTCCCGTGTAAGATAGGGGAATAATAAGCTGCAAATCATAAAAAGCGTTCCTGTGTTGCAGTTTCAATTGTAAAGTAGGGACAGGAACAATATTTAAGAAAGGAATAATATCAAGACTGATTTGTTTCTTTGACGTTCATACCTCATCGATTGAAATTGGTTCCATGTGGTAGGTATTGAAGACTCCGGCTCAGAGACGCCCATAAAACACTTCTGTAGAATAATTTTGCAAATGTTTAAAAAATTTTAAATACTTAAATATTTTTTAAATATTTAGAAATGGTGTAACTTCTGAGATAATTCCTTATGTTTTAAATTCTAAGAATATACCTAATGTTTGAAATTTTTAGATAAGATGAAATGTTTTAAATTCTTCGAATAAAGGCTTCTTTATAGCCCAAATTATAGCCTCACTATAGCGGCAGACTGATTTTTGGCAGTTTTCCATTATAGTGGGGTTGTAATGAAAGGCATAAACATCAGAAAGCCTCGAAGACGGGAGCACTAAATGAGACCAATGGAGGTACTCAAGCCTTGGCATATAGGATTCACCTACAGAAGAAAAAATGTGTCGTGGTCGCCGTCTTCGCTGTACGCTATCTCGAGAAAGCTGAGAAGGTAAGGTAGGAGCTAAAATAAATGTAAAGGATGTATTCAGTTTATGTGTAAAGAGTCCAGACCTTCAAACGATCATGTGCATGTCGAATTCATCCTAATTATGTTGTAATTTTCACAATATCTTCCCCCAATGACAGAGCCAAGTTGACAGTATTAGGCATCAAACTTATTCAGAAATTAACATGACTGCAAGTACAGAAAAAATGAGACTTACAGATACTAATATTAGCCCGTTTGAGAGTTATTTGAAGTCGATGGGTGCATCCGTTCGAAAGTTACGAGGTGGTCAACTTAAGTTTTTTGAGGGCGCGCGAGTCGGATGGGCTCAACGCAGAATTTCTCTATTTTCTCGAAAACCGTTGAGGCCGTGGTCGTGTGTAGGACACCGTACTACTGGAAATGTTTCACTCTTTCATTTGAGAGTAATTTGAAGTCGATGGGTGCATTCGTTCGAAAGTTACGAGTCGGTAAACTTAAGTTTTTTGAGGGCGCGCGAGTCGGATAGGCTCAACGCAAAATTTCTCTATTTTCTCAAAAACCGTTGAGGCCGTGGTCGTGTGTAGGACACCGTACTACTGGAAATGTTTCACTCTTTCATTTGAGAGTAATTTGAAGTCGATGGGTGCATTCGTTCGAAAGTTACGAGTCGGTAAACTTAAGTTTTTTGAGGGCGCGCGAGTCGGATAGGCTCAACGCAGAATTTCTCTATTTTCTCGAAAACCGTTGAGGCCGTGGTCGTGTGTAGGACACCGTACTACTGGAAATGTTTCACTCTTTCATTTGAGAGTAATTTGAAGTCGATGGGTGCATCCGTTCGAAAGTTACGAATCAGTAAACTTAAGTTTTTTGAGGGCGCGCGAGTCGGATAGGCTCAACGAAGAATTTCTCTATTTTCTCGAAAACCGTTGGGGCCGTGGTCGTGTGTAGAACACCGTACTACTGGAAATGTTTCACTCTTTCATTTGAGAGTAATTTGAAGTTGATAGGTGCATTCGTTCGAAAGTTACGAGTCGGTAAACTTAAGTTTTTTGAGGGCGCGCGAGTCGGATAGGCTCAACGCAGAATTTCTCTATTTTCTCGAAAACCGTTGAGGCCGTGGTCGTGTGTAGGACACCGTACTACTGGAAATATTTCACTCTTTCATTTGAGAGTAATTTGAAGTCGATGGGTGCATCCGTTCGAAAGTTACGAGTCGGTAAACTTAAGTTTTTTGAGGACGCGCGAGTCGGATAGGCTCAACGCAGAATTTCTCTATTTTCTCAAAAACCGTTGAAGCCGTGGTCGTGTGTAGGACACCGTACTACTGAAAAAGTTTCACTCTTTCATTTGAGAGTAATTTGAAGTCGATGGGTGCATCCGTTCGAAAGTTACGAGTCGGTAAACTTAAGTTTTTTGAGGGCGCGCGAGTCGGATAGGCTCAACGCAGAATTTCTCTATTTTCTCGAAAACCGTTGAGGCCGTGGTCGTGTGTAAGACACCGTACTACTGGAAATGTTTCACTCTTTCATTTGAGAGTAATTTGAAGTCGATGGGTGCATCCGTTCGAAAGTTACGAGTCGGTAAACTTAAGTTTTTTGAGGGCGCGCGAGTCGGATAGGCTCAACGCAGAATTTCTGTATTTTCTCGAAAACCGTTGAGGCCGTGGTCGTGTGTAGGACACCGTACTACTGGAAATGTTTCACTCTTTCATTTGAGAGTAATTTGAAGTCGATGGGTGCATTCGTTCGAAAGTTACGAGTCGGTAAACTTAAGTTTTTTGAGGGCGCGCGAGTCGGATAGGCTCAACGCAGAATTTCTCTATTTTCTCGAAAACCGTTGAGGCCGTGGTCGTGTGTAGGACACCGTACTACTGGAAATGTTTCACTCTTTCATTTGAGAGTAATTTGAAGTCGATGGGTGCATCCGTTCCAGAGTTACGAGTCGGTAAACTTGTAACGTCGTGCGCTAGCGGAATTGATCTTCGCTTCGGCACGCCATTGAACGGAACTCGGTAGGATGCCCAAAGGGAAACGAGGTCTCTTCAGGTTTTTTATTTCTTATCCCCTGGTTCCGTGAATCTGCCCAGAAAGGTATGATTCAGAGTCGGACCACGAATTGCATGACATGAGAAGCCTAATTCAAGATCATAGTCGAATGATTAACTGATGCATATAGCACCGCACAACAAGAAAGTAACTCACACCTCAAGGGTACACGAGAAATAGCTGAGTGGGACATAAGAGGCCACAGAATAGTAGCACATAAAAAGAGAATTCACCGCCCTGCTAACGACGTAGCACAACAACAATTCGCATTACCATTACTAGTATTATCATATAAGAAAGTTTTAGCCTCCCCTGACCGCGACAAAGGTGTCCCAAGAGAGGAAAGAGGAAGGCACCATCTAGCGTGTAGTTGGGGGAACGCGGAATCTACGCACAGGGTGCACAGGAACAGTAGGCTGGGAAGTAAGTTCACAAACAAGGAAGGTTTCCGTTGCATCGACGGGGAAGAAAAATAAGTCTCTAGTCGAGTAACACATTTAGAAAGAACACATTTATGATATACACACACGAATATTGTAAACTCGTGTCACTAGTCGAAGGGAATGATTGAGGGCAATGTACTCCTAATCCTGCCCGATCTACATTCGATAATACGTGTAATGACAGCTATAAGAGACAGCGCAATTTCATGGACGATGCATTTCCATTGTGAGGTGAGAACGCTTTTGATAGTTTATATGTACATGGCATGAACTTCGTAATCCCTGACGCCAGGCAATAATACATGAATCGCTTGTTTCGGCCAATGTTCAAAGTGTCCTTTTAAGGAAGCACAAAGTTACACACATGAATGTACATCCGTATCCAACAATCCTAACACAGCGGTCATTAGTCAATAAGCACTTTATTTGAACAAAGGTGGACGATCGCACAACAAGTTTATAGTTTTCACATGAACGCTTCACACTATAAAGGTATGACGAGTTAGGTAACATCACAAGTTGAAAGAGGATACTCTAAAATACTTACAGACGATGAGGAAAGGTCCCTCAGTTTAGACCTGTGACAGCTTATTTTAGTCTGCAAAATAAGTGCCTACTCTGGCTTTCTTTACCCTATCTGTGGAAAAGAGACAGCAAATTAGGTCTCTAAAGCAGGGGCAAGTCATTCAGGTCATCAAATCACCATTATCAATAAATTCTATTATAAACAAAATGAGAGAGGCAAGTGCACGTTTGTCGACGTCGCTTTGAAAACACAAATCATATGAGCTAGTGGTCTCAAGTTTCTGCGCCTATTCTCAGTCTACTGAATGCCGTAACTTTAGGCTTCCACCTTGCTGACGGGCGCAACTTGCCCAGCACAGCTCATAGGTAAGAAGCCAATCGACTAAATTTAATTTGCTTGGTTCACATCTTTCTATTAATGAATGTTATAAATAATAAAAAGACAAGAGATAATACAAAGACAAGAAAATCGTGTTCCCAAGTTGGT
Organism: Morinoia aosen; assembly: GCA_030386875.1. Taxonomy (NCBI): domain Eukaryota; kingdom Metazoa; phylum Arthropoda; class Malacostraca; order Amphipoda; family Talitridae; genus Morinoia; species Morinoia aosen. Next base: position 18,458,278 of record CM059576.1, on the reverse strand, counting down.
ACAAGTCTGGCACGACGTGCCATGAATTTTTCAATATTAACAACTGATGTCTAATCCATGGAAGAATCACCATAGCTTTTATTTTCAGTACACAAATCTTTCAATAGTGAAGCAGTGGTTGGTTTGTATTATCAAATAAATATAAAATTTGCTATCTTGTGTTAATCTATGAAATGCAATAAACTTCAAGTAATCCTCTGTGTAGACTAAGAGGCATTGAAATTTCAGTCTCTCCATGTTGCATTTACTGCCCATGACACTGTTTACAATATTATATATGACAACATAGCTTACATGGCTTGGCTATTATGTAAATGTTGTTGAGCAAAAGGTTTGGACATTAACACGAATCACTTAGAGCAATGAAACAGAGATAGGAAAGTTCATTAGTAAAATCACAGTGTTCAGCTAAAATACCGTTAAACCAGAACCTGACTAATTCCCAGCATTACACTGCAGCTTACTGGCTACACCGTGTGAAAACACCCGAAAAATATAGCTAGCGAGGTAACACGTAAATTGAATGAGTTTCTCACTCAAGTTCACTTCCTAAACAACGCAGAACTTAAAATTATCCGGGAACCTGTTCCTCCCACGCACTTCAAACAAATAAAACGTTGGCGTCATTCTTGCGGACGAAGCGCGGATCCGCAGAATGTTGCCGCAACAAATTTATCAAAATTCTTCAAATTTCCTCACGTCTTGTACGACGTGACACTCCCCCCCTTGGTGGCTCTGGCCACCAATAACTGATTTCAAGGGGGGGGGAGCGCTGGTTAAGGGCTGGTTCAGTGGCGGAGCGCCACACTCTACGGGCTCATCGCAGCCGTCTCGCCCGCGGGACGCATCGGTGTTGTCTTCAGCGACGGGTGGGTGGCCTTCCACCTGCCGCGCGGGCGTGGCTCGTAGAGGAGTCTTCTCTGCTTCCCCGACCAACGTCGAACTTTCCGTCGCCGGCGGGTGGTGGACCTCTGGGAGGGTCCCGGTGTCGTCTCCTGGTCTTTCTCAACGTTGCCCGGCATTCCTCGTGCGTCGGCGAGTGCGTCGTGCTCGTCCCGATGCTTCGGATTCCGACGGCGGCTTGTCGCATAGGCGGTACTGAGAGGCTGGTTAAGGGAGAATGGAGGTGGGTGCTTGGCGTCTCCTGGAGGGTCGGGGGCTACGGGGCAGCCTTCTCCTTTGCTTGGCCCGTTCCGTCGAGCTCTCTTATCAACAGAGGTGCGCTCAGCATGGTGCGCGTCGTGCTTTCTCTTCGGATCACCAGGGTGCGGAAGCTCCCGTTTCCGTTTCTTCTTGGACTTCGGTGGTGCGCTGTCTGGATCGCACTGTGCGTCCATTTCATCGTTTGTTGCTGACTGGTTGATAAATCTCGTCGCTGGCGGGGCTCCCGCCTGATTCTCGTCCTCCATCCTTGTGTTTTTCGTCTTTTCAGGGTCTCCGCGGTCGTCGGGGGGCCGCGGTTGAGAGGTCTCGTCGCTGTGCTGCTGGGTAATAGCGTCTTTTCCTGAAAACAGTTCAAGGCACGCCTCCGGGCCACAGGTTTTGAGAGCGACTTCGGCTACGATTCTTGCGACCGTGTAAGAGTGCTCTCCTTCGGGGCAGACGTCGTCGTTCACCTTGCCAACCACTGCCCAGCCCAAGGCGGTGTGGTGGACGAACGGAGCCTTACGACGTTGTTTGTCGGAGTGGCTGTAGAGTAGGTCTCCACAGTCCGTCCCTAGGAGCACCGCGACTTCTGCGTGTTTGTCCAAGGGCAAGAAATGGTGAGCGAAGTGCGATATCTCCGGGGTTCTTGCGACGCGTTCGTAGGTCGCAACTGCTTTCTTTCTATCGGGGATGGAGTTGCATTCCAACATCGGTGGGAGCTCGAATGCTTGGTCTTCGGACACTTCCTTTATTTTCAGCCCTGACACGCGTCTGCCGTATCGAGCGGCGGATTGATCGGTCAGCGTTTCCAGCTCGTAGTGAGACTTGGGGGTTGTCACGCGGAGGGCGTTCAACAGCTTAGGAGAGCAGAAGGACGTGGTACTTTGCTCATCTAAGATTACGTAGGCGCGGCACGACCGACCCGTGTTCTCGTCGATAACGTCTGCCAGGACAACTTTGCTGCATGCACCCTTCTCGGCTGCGGGTACGCGAGAGGCCAGGGCCACGGCTCTCAATCTCTCCCCGAGTTCGCTCTGAGCTCTGTCGTCGCTCGGTTCTCGACTGGGTCTCTCCCGACGAGTGGTTTCACTCGAATTTCCCGCTGCTCGCCAGTTGATGTGAGCGGTTGTGGTGTGATTCTCGGCTCCGCAATCGTCGCACTTCACGATCTCTTTGCAATGCTTTGCCCAATGAGTGCCCAGGCAGCGGTAGCACAGCTTGTGCTCACGTATGAAGTCCTTCTTCTTCTGAGGTTCCATCTTTCTTACTGCTTGGCACGAGTTCGTCGCATGTTGTGCACTCTGGTGTAGGACGCAGCTGCCGGTTTGATTCTCCGAGGACGTGTAGAGGACTCGCGGGGCTCTTAGATTGGGGCGAGCGGGGGCCGCGGTCTCGCGTCGAGCACTCATCCAGCTGAGGTTCGATGCCCCGAAACTGTCGCATTGGGTATCTGACAGCGTTTTGATGAAATCGCAGAACTTCGCGAAATCAGGTAACGATCCAGTTAATCTTCTGTGCCTGCTTCTTTCGTTTCTCCAGGCATCTAAAACGAAGAAGGGCAGTCTCTCTACAATGGGGGATAGCCCTACGTCGGTGTTCAGGAAGGAGAGGCCGTGATTGTGTTGCATGGTGTGATGAATCGCTAGACAGGCGTCGCTGAACTTCCGCAGCTTGAGGCCGACCGTGCGGTCGCCTTTAGATCCCTTGATGTCCGAGGCTTGCGCGAGGCGTTCGAGCAGAGTGTCGGCTACCCGGTCGTCAGAGCCGAAGCGAGTCTTCAATTGTTCGACGATGTGGGTGAGCAGGGCCGCTGTGTCTAGGTACGTTGCGGCCAGTATATCGTTGATCAGGCTCCTCGGCTCTCCGCAGGTGTGGTTTGTGAGGATCTCAATGGCGTCGATGGGCTCCACGGCGAGTCTTTCCATCCTCCTCTTGAGGGCGTCGAACCATCTGTGGAACAGATGGGCCTCTCCCGCATAAGGTTTGCTAGGCCCTTTCTTTAGGTCTTCGATCATCGAGAGCCTCATAGCTCCGTCGATCACTGGTGGCCTTGCTTCGAATACTATGGCAGGCGAGCTGGTGGAAGCGCTAGGCTGGAATGCTGGTGCGGAGGGATTCACCAGGGGTGCGAGTGCGGTGTCACCGGGTAGAGCGTTCGCGACTGCCGTCGCGCCCCTTGCGGGCTCCACGACGTGGCGTTGGAAAGCTTGGTCGACCCAGGCACCTGTCCGAGCGTTTTTGCTCTCAGTGTTCTCTTCACCGAAGGGCTGATCATTCTCCGCTCGGTTCCCGTTCCTCAGTTTCGACCTCTCGATGGTGATTTGTGCCAACAGTACCGATGGCTCTTCAGTGATGTCGATAAGCATCTGCTTATTGCCTTGGCCAGGGGGCTCGCGGCGCTCGTATTCGCCGTCCTTGTGACGAGGGCTGGCGCTGAGAAGGCTCTGGCTACGATCACTCTCACTGTCTTGGCTCTGGCTGTAATAGCTCGAGCCTTGGTGACTCTGACGACGATGGCAGGGGCTGGCCTGGTCTCTGCCCCGACGGTTGGAACGGTGTCCGCTCCTGCTCTCGGCCAATGATGGTTTTGGGGGCTTGTTCTGATAGGCAGCGCCTTGCTGCTGGTTCTTGGACGAGGTCCTCTTCGACCTCGAGTTCTTGCGCTGGGAGGGTTCCTTTTTCACACTCCGTGACGAGCTCCCCAGGAGCTCCTCACTTCTGCGATCCATTGAATCCATCAGCTTCTTCCTGCGGGCCCTGGCGATTGTCAGCGAGTCCCGGACTGCTGTCGCTTCTGCTGTGGCTCCCGAGCCCTCTAGAGCTAGGACCAGCTGGTCTCCGATTCGCTTGACGGTCTTAGCCTTTGCTCGGATTCCAGCGTGGACTTGATCCACCTCGCTGGGCGTCTTGAGATCTCGTGGTACTGCACCATTCAGGAGACTGTTCATGGCTGCTAGCTCCGTAAGGAATTGTTCTTCCAGCTGTGGAAGTCTAGGCTTGCTCTTTCTTCCGAGAGAGGTCATTTCTGTGGTCTCGGATATTCGCCGCGGGCGGCTGAGAATCTGCTGTGGGCCTCCTCTTTGGAGGGCTTCTTCGTGGGAGGGCACCTTCCGCTGACGTCTATTCACTGTAACGTCGTGCGCTAGCGGAATTGATCTTCGCTTCGGCACGCCATTGAACGGAACTCGGTAGGATGCCCAAAGGGAAACGAGGTCTCTTCAGGTTTTTTATTTCTTATCCCCTGGTTCCGTGAATCTGCCCAGAAAGGTATGATTCAGAGTCGGACCACGAATTGCATGACATGAGAAGCCTAATTCAAGATCATAGTCGAATGATTAACTGATGCATACAGCACCGCACAACAAGAAAGTAACTCACACCTCAAGGGTACACGAGAAATAGCTGAGTGGGACATAAGAGGCCATAGAATAGTAGCACATAAAAAGAGAATTCACCGCCCTGCTAGCGACGTAGCACAACAACAATTCGCATTACCATTACTAGTATTATCATATAAGAAAGTGTTAGCCTCCCCTGACCGCGACAAAGGTGTCCCAAGAGAGGAAAGAGGAAGGCACCATCTAGCGTGTAGTTGGGGGAACGCGGAATCTACGCACAGGGTGCACAGGAACAGTAGGCTGGGAAGTAAGTTCACAAACAAGGAAGGTTTCCGTTGCATCGACGGGGAAGAAAAATAAGTCTCTAGTCGAGTAACACATTTAGAAAGAACACATTTATGATATACACACACGAATATTGTAAACTCGTGTCACTAGTCGAAGGGAATGATTGAGGGCAATGTACTCCTAATCCTGCCCGATCTACATTCGATAATACGTGTAATGACAGCTATAAGAGACAGCGCAATTTCATGGACGATGCATTTCCATTGTGAGGTGAGAACGCTTTTGATAGTTTATATGTACATGGCATGAACTTCGTAATCCCTGACGCCAGGCAATAATACATGAATCGCTTGTTTCGGCCAATGTTCAAAGTGTCCTTTTAAGGAAGCACAAAGTTACACACATGAATGTACATTCGTATCCAACAATCCTAACACAGCGGTCATTAGTCAATAAGCACTCTATTTGAACAAAGGTGGACGATCGCACAACAAGTTTATAGTTTTCACATGAACGCTTCACACTATAAAGGTATGACGAGTTAGGTAACATCACAAGTTGAAAGAGGATACTCTAAAATACTTACAGACGATGAGGAAAGGTCCCTCAGTTTAGACCTGTGACAGCTTATTTTAGTCTGCAAAATAAGTGCCTACTCTGGCTTTCTTTACCCTATCTGTGGAAAAGAGACAGCAAATTAGGTCTCTAAAGCAGGGGCAAGTCATTCAGGTCATCAAATCACCATTATCAATAAATTCTATTATAAACAAAATGAGAGAGGCAAGTGCACGTTTGTCGACGTCGCTTTGAAAACACAAATCATATGAGCTAGTGGTCTCAAGTTTCTGCGCCTATTCTCAGTCTACTGAATGCCGTAACTTTAGGCTTCCACCTTGCTGACGGGCGCAACTTGCCCAGCACAGCTCATAGGTAAGAAGCCAATCGACTAAATTTAATTTGCTTGGTTCACATCTTTGTATTAATGAATGTTATAAATAATAAAAAGACAAGAGATAATACAAAGACAAGAAAATCGTGTTCCCAAGTTGGTACAAGTCTGGCACGACGTGCCATGAATTTTTCAATATTAACAACTGATGTCTAATCCATGGAAGAATCACCATAGCTTTTATTTTCAGTACACAAATCTTTCAATCGTGAAGCAGTGGTTGGTTTGTATTATCAAATAAATATAAAATTTGCTATCATGCGTTAATCTATGAAATGCAATAAACTTCAAGTAATCCTCTGTGTAGACTAAGAGGCATTGAAATTTCAGTCTCTCCATGTTGCATTTACTGCCCATGACACTGTTTACAATATTATATATGACAACATAGCTTACATGGCTTGGCTATTATGTAAATGTTGTTGAGCAAAAGGTTTGGACATTAACACGAATCACTTAGAGCAATGAAACAGAGATAAGAAAGTTCATTAGTAAAATCACAGTGTTCAGCTAAAATACCGTTAAACCAGAACCTGACTAATTCCCAGCATTACACTGCAGCTTACTGGCTACACCGTGTGAAAACACCCGAAAAATATAGCTAGCGAGGTAACACGTAAATTGAATGAGTATCTCACTCAAGTTCACTTCCTAAACAACGCAGAACTTAAAATTATCCGGGAACCTGTTCCTCCCACGCACTTCAAACAAATAAAACGTTGGCGTCATTCTTGCGGACGAAGCGCGGATCCGCAGAATGTTGCCGCAACAAATTTATCAAAATTCTTCAAATTTCCTCACGTCTTGTACGACGTGACAAAACTTAAGTGTAAAGTCGCACGAGGTGAACTCAAGAAATCTCCAGAAATTCTGTACCTAACGGCTATATGAAGTCCCTGTGCTGCCGCCTGCCGGTCTTCTTTACCCTGTTTTTAGGGAGAAAGAGTGCGTTCGAGTTTCCGTTCGCGCGACTGGTCGCAATTTGGCACGCCGGTCAGCTTGACCCTGAATACTACAAATAATAACGTACATATTTTTGACCATCAAGCAAATAATAGTAAATTTGGGACTAATCCGATGTGTAAACGGGTAATTGGTTATAAATGCAGAATTTAATATGTGCTCTGAATGGAATCTTTGACATTTCATCAAAAACAAATAACAAAAATTTTGTTATGTATATATACACAATATTTTCTTAAAAGCCGTTCATAAGCAAGTACGTTACATACACACGTGCCTCCCATGTGGAAAAATTTATTTGAAGGCAATGTGGTAGCTAATAGGAAATCACACGTGGACCCCACGTATCAAATCCAGCATGCAACGTACTAATATGGCTATGATGAGTGTATTCAGTGGTAAATCCATTTTGCCAACTAAAATCCACGTAACCAGCATCTAACCACGTGGCTTCCATGTGACATTGTATGTAGGGCGGGGACTGAAGTGAGGTCATCTTTACCATCCACGTCAGTACGTCACGACCCCAAATGTTGGGTGCATAAATTCCCTCAGTTCCAACGCATGATGTCGCAGATTTCTTCACAGCAGGAGCTTCTCTCCGGGATTGTCCCCTCAATGTCTGTATTTTTCTGCCAATACTGATGGAAAAGTTCGGTCGTGGTTTCCTAGTTGTGGAGTTTATGGAAAATGACATTCTATATTGTTAAACAAAGTCGAGGATTTACCCTTATGTAATTTTTTATATGTTAGTTATTAAGCCTCGAAAAAATCTGATTCTGGTAAACTTTATTAAAAATGACGTTCCATGTTATTAGCTAAGTTGAAGATTTAATCGCTAACATCTGTTCACGTGTAGGTTATAAAAGGCTTGAAAATTTTTGATTATATAAAAAGTTCATGGACATGACATTCCATATTCTTCAGCCAAGTATTGTCAGGTTATGCCTGCAAAGTGTGCGTGTGAGAATTGTTTAATTCTGAATATAGGTTCCCGTGTTCAGTATTGGATGATATTTTCTTATTTACTGTTTGATATAAAAATATCGATCTGATATAGGAAATAAGTTCAGCCAATATTGGCCGCAGATTGATTAAGTATTGGGCGGTAGGCTTACTAATGTAATTATTATTCATACATAATTTTATTTAATTCAATTACCATAAATAGTATTATTTTTCATATGAATAACACAATTTGTCTGTAGGAATTAAATGATTCATCAGAATATTTAGAGAATTCTTCACAGGTTTTCATACCAGAATACTTACCTGACGTCGACTATATAATGTCTGAGTAGCTCTATTTATTTTATTGCTCCAGTCACAAATCCAATAATAAATCAAATCACAAAACCATTCACAAATCCATCAATAATATCATCACCCAATTCATTAATCAGTGGCCAATATTGACTAAGCTAATATCCAATAATACATCGATATTTCACCTTTGGAAAAAACATATCCAATACTGGACACGGGAACCAATACTCAGTAATTGTATCTACTACTCGACACGGTAGCCAATACTCAGTAATTGTATTCAATACTTGACACTGGAGCCAATATTCAGTAGGTGTATCTAATACTGGACATAGGAGCAAATACTCAGTGTAGCCAATACTGGACACGGGAGCCAATATTCAGTTAGTGTAGCCAATACTGGACACGGGCGCCAATACCCAGTAAGTGTATCCAATACCGGAAAACGGATCCAATACTCATAAAAAAACTAGCTTCTCAGTTACACCCCACACTTTAGGGACCGTATATCTTCAATTATCATCTTCTTAGCCCATGGGCTGCAAAATTAATGTGAGTCAGACATGATGGTCAAAATGACCCTTTCTACCCGACTGAAAGAGTGATGGTGCCAAAACAGGCAGCCTTCAAATTAACGCATATTGTTGTATTCATTTATATTCGAATTAAAAACCACTGAAGTTGAATTTCATCTCAACAACCACAAAGGGTAAATATATTGAACCTCGAATTACTTATTTTTTTGATTGGTTCACATGTACATATCAAACAAATCATTGTTTTTCTTTTTGGGGTGACTAACATATTTCTGAACACAGTGTATGAGGAAGTGCTCCCTGATCTGAATATTTTCAACGCAGTAATAAATAGCTAGGATGATATTATTCGGTCTAGAATGAGTTGACATTGACGTTTCGTAAATTCACTATCCTTATAAATGTATAACTACGTCAGATAAGCGAAATGGGTATTATTTTGCCTGTGAACTTCGCGTACACCATTGTTTTAATTTACTTTTGTTTACCATTCAATATTTTCTAATCCACCAAAAACGTCATTAATGGCTAAACTTTTTTAAATTCATGAACTTACAAAAAATTCTTTAAAATTTAATTAACTTGCAATTTAGGTTTATTGTAAAATGACGTCTCAATAAAGACATAGAATGCTATATTCAAGCTTCAATATTCCAGCTTCAAAATTTCGAGAATGCTGCTATACGAAACATAGATCCCTTTGTCAGGAGCTCGGAAGCTGAAACTGAAGCCGATACCGTGGTTTTCTTCGGAGCCCTGCGTATATTGATGACGAATTGTGCTCGGATAGACACGCGTGCATGTGTGTGTATGTGTGTGTTTTGTGTGTGTGTTCTGTGTGTGTGTGTTTTGTGTGTGTGATGGTGGCTACTCTGCCTCATCGGTGTGTGTGTATGTATACTCTGGTACACATGACTTGGCGATTTATATGTACCTAGTATACACGACCCGTACAATATGACGGGATTCGATATTTCCTTCAGACAAATCCTCCAGCTGTGGATGCCCAACAAATATATCCATGCCAACAGTACCCGCCATTAAAATATTCTTGTACTTGTGCACTGGTGAAACTCGTATCACAGATACGGTCATTGAGCGTCCTTGTGAGCGTCACAGACACACGCACCAACCAATTTGATGTGTTCACCCACATGCCCATTGTGATAACATGGCACAAATTACGCACAAAATATATACATTTATTGAGTTGTATAAATTTAAGGAGACAACTGGCGTTTAATCCCAGAAGAATGCTGTAAATAATATCGGATGAATAACATTAATCTAACGCTGACTCAATATTTCTTTGATTTCGTGACTTCAGTTAACTCGATAATAAGTGATAAATTACTTAGTATTTAGGTGCAGAATAAGTTGACAATGAGTTTTAACAAATTCACTAGCACCTAAATTTACTGTTACATCCTATTGTCGATGAGGGCGTTGTGTTGCGTTGGAACTCACTGCTGAAAAATCCCGTTTATATTTACTTTGGTTATCCCTAACACGATAGAGTGGCAAAATGACTTGCGAACTGTACGATTTCTGAAAATATACATTTTCAAGCCAAAAATATTCTTTAAACTGATGATGGCATTCAAAGGAGACTTAAAAAAACAATTCTCGGAAATCACATGTATTTATGCATATTTTAAATTTGTTGTACAATGTAAAAGATGGTCAACATAAGCGCATATGACGTTACCTCTGTACTCCCGTCGTCAAGCAAAAACATTCGAATCATGGAGCTTTCGAGCTAATTTTGGCGAGTGTAGGATCAGGAACGAACGTATGTGTGAGGTGTAGGTGATGAACACGGGGAGGTGTGTGGTGTAAGTGCCATACTCGCGCGGGTGTGTCGTGTAGGTGACGCGCAGGTGTGTGGTGTAGGTGCCGTCCACGCACATGTGTGTGGTGTAGGTGACGTACACGCGCAGGTATGTGGTGTAAGTGCCGTACACGCGCAGGTGCCGCACACGCGCAGGTGCCGCACACGCGCAGGTGCCGCACACGCGCAGGTGCCGCACACGCGCAGGTGCCGCACACGCGCAGGTGCCGCACACGCGCAGGTGCCGCACACGCGCAGGTGCCGCACACGCGCAGGTGCCGCACACGCGCAGGTGCCGCACACGCGCAGGTGCCGCACACGCGCAGGTGCCGCACACGCGCAGGTGCCGCACACGCGCAGGTGCCGCACACGCGCAGGTGTGTGGTGTAGGTGCCGTCCACGCACATGTGTGTGGTGTAGGTGACGTACAATCGCAGGTGTGTGGTGTAAGTGCCGTTCACGCGCACATGTATGGTGTAGGTGCCGTACACGCGAAGGTGTGTGGTGTAGGTGCCGTACACGCGCAGGTGTGCGGTGAGTGTGTGTGTGATGGTGGCTTCTCTACCGCATCGGTGTGGGTGTATTGATATTCTGTTGCGTCTGGCGTATATATGGAATATTTTATTCCAGCCAGCTTTTGTGCACAGATTTGACTGTGTATCGACGGGCAGTTATAGGAGAGGAATTTGTATATTATATATATCGACGAGAAGTTATAGGAGAGGGATTTGTATATTATATATATCGACGAGAAGTTATAGGAGAGGGATTTGTATATTATATATATCGACAGGCAGTTATAGGGGAGATATACCGTTACTTTGAAGATGATTCGTTCCATATTTAATTTCCAAAAATTGTTTGTTATGATTACAATCAATTGAAATACCTATGGAAATTTTGGAGCTGTCCAGCATAGAAAGAGAAGCTTGGTATTCGTAATATTCTAGTCAGGGTTTGTGACTGGAATACGTGACTTCTACACGCTGGTGTGTGGTGTGTGTGTGTCTGATGGTGCAGTCAAGGTGGTGAACACCTGGAGGGAGGTGTTCCTGTGTTGTGAATTGTGACTTTGCTGCACAGAAAGATATCTCCACTGTGGGGAAAAATTTCAATACATGTGGATTTATTAGAAATTTCAGCAATCAGAATCTTTTAAATAACGTACGTATTAAAAAATAGTATTTTAATCTTTAATCTTAGGAAAATGGAAAGTCACTTTTTATCAATTTTAACAGAATTAGAATTTTTGGGCCATCTATAACATAGATCTAAATATTACTAGAGGTTAAATCTTTAACTTAGCGTAATAATATGGAATGTCATTTTCCATAAATTCTACAACTAGGAAACCACGACCGAACTTTTCCATCATCCGTATCAGCAGAAAAATACAGACATTGAGGGGACAAAATCGGAGAGAAGCTCCTGCTGTGAAGAAATCTGCGACATCATACTACTGAGGGAATTTATGCACCCAACATTTGGGGTCGTGACGTACTGACGCGGATGGTAAAGATGACCTCACTTCAATCCCCGCCACTCGCCCGATCTCGCACCGGCCGCAGTGACGTCACTGGGCACGTGCGCTGCTCCGTGCTGCGCGCAGGGCTTATACCGCCACAGGCGGGGCAGAAATAAAATTATTACTACTATTTTCATTAAGCCACCGATACTACGTAATTTCAACGCTGCATGACAAATTTAGTGCAAACCTGGCTGACTTCTAGAATTTCAGCCCTAACTAAACAAAAAGAGATTGAAATCTTTATATCAAGATGTAAATATAAACAAAAAGTTTAAAAAGAAGAAAGCCACATGGTATAAAAATCATATATATTAAAGATCTCACGAATTTTGAATTTGAAACAAGTTAGTTTATGGAAACGTTCCGGAGACCAACTCCATTTCCGGGTAACAGTCTGGGAAGTTATAATACAGAATATGATCATATTTTTTCATAATATAAATGGGCAAAATGATATCTAAAAATTAGCGAATTAGGCAATTAGCAGCGAATAAGACTTATTGGTGCTATTGAGTTCAGGTTTTTCTTTGGAAATGTGAAACGAACAATCGCTTACGTGGATAATCATTTCTAGTTTTGCTATGGCTGCATATTTTTAGGAAGCTCAGATATTCAGTAAAATTGCTATCGTCTGATAGATTTCGGCTAACGTTGAGTAAATTAAATTCACAAAAAAATTTATTTGAATTTAGAATCGCTTTGTGCAAACATATGGTGTACGTAGTGTGGGGAATGACTTGAAGGAGGCAGTGAGGTCCCTCCGGCCAGCAGTTGGTCGTGTGAGTATCGGGACTACATCGTGACGGTCACACCCACTGAATTGCACTTCTAGTAACCTACCTTCAACACGTGTAATGAGTGTTGAAACCTGTTGTGATTTTACTTGAATTCATAGATATTTATTATCGAGCAAACATTACAGAATAATTTTAAATTTCAAGTTTTTAAACTTATTTTAAAAACTTATGCTTGAATTAAAAAAATGACAATTGTTATATTCGTATGTGTGCAAATTTCATATGTACACAAAAAGGGTAAGGGTGCCTGCACACCAAAAGATTTGAGGCGAGAAAGCGAGCAAGCTTGAATCGATATACACTTATTCCTATGGGAGTGCGCACACCACAAGCAAGCTAGCGAGCGAGTGAGAAAGATTGAAGATTAGTTGATGCGAGAAAGCGACTTGAAGATGGTTTCACGCTCGAAATCTGCAGCGGGAAACGTCTGGCAGTGCGTTGTGAAATGTCGACGAGGAAGGTACGCTGCTCAATTCTTCCAGCATAGACTGAACTCCTCATATCCAAAGTTTATGCTGTACTGTGCCTTTGGAAGTCAAAAGATCCAAAGCACAGTGACAGATTACATTTGTCAAAGCCATGGGACGAAGTAGAAATGAAACTCAACGTTACAAACACATGTTTATACCGCTTGTTTTGGTATAAACCTCTCTCCATGGCATTTAGGAGCAGACTAGCTGTCTTTTGGTGTGCTGTAGATCTCGCCAAACATCTTTCTCTCTCGCCTGCTTTGTCGCTTGTCGTCTTTTGGTATGCAGCTACTCTAACACAAGTAAACATAAAAGTGTTGTCCTGTGTGTTCACATGCTACCTAAAGTTGTGGTCATGATTTGAGGTGACTTTGAATTTACTGTGATATCGAACTTATCAAAACCCATCTCAATTTATTCTATTCATAAATATTTAATTATCTCTCCTTATATATTGAGCTGACCAAAATTAAACAATCACATATAAGTCAGTAATCAGCACCAGATCATTATTTATGCAACATTATTCATCCTATAACCAATAATCCTTCAGCCAATACCCACCACAAGCGCACACGCCCACCAACAATAACAGCAACAAAACATAACAGCAATAACAACACCATTTAATGAAGCCTGAAATATCAAATGAAGTTACCATCGAACAACCAAAACAACAGCAACTATTGGCTGAACTTCGAGCGTTCACGCAGAGCGTCTATTTTTATTTCGAGTATATATGATTTAATTATATTCTATGTGTACTAGGTTGCATTGAGGTTGCATTAGAAGGGGACTGATTCAAGTTAGTGGAATGTACGGTGATGTGTGTGACTTTATCAATGGTGTGTGGTAGTACTGGTGATAAATGTTGAGGTAGTTGTGGTATGTGGCAAAATCCCTGAGTAAAACAGCTGTAAAATACAATAGAGGCTGTAAAAGTAATGTAAAAAGAACTTTTCGTTCAGTTGTTAGGGTAAATTTTGTATTATTCTCCTTGTAGGAGATGCAGACCGAGCCTTGCAGACAGCGAGACGCAGACCACAGTAAAATGAATTACGTATATGAAATAATTCTACCTAACTATAGATCCATTCATTATTGGAGGCCAATTCAAAACGAAAAATAAGAGTTTCAAATAATATACTAACTATTTAGACTGCATCGAAAATTATCTGACTTAAAAACAATTATTGATTCGATTAGAGTCGTAAATAATTGTGTCACCCCAAAGGGTGAAGAAATAATTTTTTTGTGTTATGTGGATTTAAAAGTAAAAAGTAATTAATTTGTACAACATAATTTATTTTTCAGTTTTCGCATTTGGAATTCGAATCGTATTGCCAATATTGGCCACAGATTATTGTAGTATTGGATGCAGTTCATGAGTGGAATTGGATGCTGATATTATTGATGGATTTGTGATTGGATTTATTATTGGATTTGTGACTGGAACAATAAAATAAATAGAGCTGCTCAGACATTATATAGTCGACTTCAGGTAAGTATTCTGGTATTAGTGAAATCAAATCCAATAGAGATTTCACGACCAATAAATTCAAAACAAATCAGTTCAATAAAAACCTTCGCCGACCAGCTCCATCTCCAGTTACCAGTCTGCAAAGTTGAAGATAAAGAATAAGATCAGTCTTTGTTATCAAATACATGGGCACAATAACATCTACAAGCTAATCAGCAACGGATTAGAGTTATTGGCGCTATAAGTTCATGTTTTTTTCAGTCACTGACAATTGTTACTGACCATTTAGTGTTACATGCCGACCAAAGGGCTCACTGGTGCCTGGTTTGTTGCTGTAAAATGGTGCATGGTGTGGATAGTGAAGTGAAGCGTTATCACGATGTGAGACAAACACTCAATATCATGACTACTAATGTTATATGAGAGTTATCGTGCTCAATATTAGTATTACCAAATGAATATGAGATAAGTGCCCAAGATCATCACCGTCACCAGTCAACACCACACGACAGTCACCACACCCAACACCAACACCACCACCACAACACCACACTCTCGTACCGACGCTGTACATGGCCGAGCTGTCGTGGTCTTTTTTATTTCAATTGGGAATTCTATAGCAAAACCAAACATTAAATTCTGTGAAAATGATAATCAAGTAATATATCCAATTATACTAGTATTACCGGTTCAACCCGAGTATCGGGTTGTCCGACTTGCCTCAAAATAAAAAATAAAATAAAAAAAAGAAATAAAAATAAAAATAAAAATAAAAAATTAGGAAAAAAAATAAAAAAAAATAAAAAAAAATAAAAAAAATATATGAAAAAAAATGGATAAATAGTTTTCTGCAAATATAGACACCAGTGGCTTCAATTTAATACCTCACTTGACCATATAGACTCAGCCAATTTTCTAAACGGACTCGGACAAATTTTGAGTTACTGAATTAAGTATATAGATCGATTAAAATATAAATGAAGTACTAATAAATAAATAACAATAAGACATGAAGAATAAACCCTATAACGCGAATATAAGTAATGAACCTAATCCACTGATTTTGTTATTTTTTACGGGCTGTGTACATTTGTGTAATTTTTAAATATTAAATACTAGCAGGACCCGTGGAAATTCCACGGACAATGTCATCAATAAGCTTTGGGGACCCATGAGAAAATTCCGTCAACATTCCTTAACAAATTTGAACATAACATATTCTAACCTATCTTGTCCTAACATATGCTAACCAAATCTATCCTAACCTAACATATCCCATCCTAACCTAACTTTAACCAACGTCATCCTAAGGCTAGGTGGACCCGGGAAAAAATTTGGTCAATATTACCTAACAAATTCTTATATAACATATTTTAACCTAGCTCATCCAAAACTAACATATACTAACCTATCCTATCTCAACGTATCGTATCCTAAGTGAAGCTATCCTGATAATTAGGAAAACATAAAAAACATCAACCCGTAAAAAAATTCGTCGACATAACCTACCTAACCTACCCTAACCTAACATATCCTAACCTGCCCCAACCAAAGTTGTACTGATAATATGTCAAAAATAAAAAACGTGTACACGTTAAAAAATTTCCTCAACATTATCTAACAAATTCGACCACAACCCATTCTAACCTAAGCTATCCTAACCCAACATATTCTAACCTAAATCTTCCTGACCTAAGCTAACCAAACCTATCATGATAATATGTCAAGCATAAAAAACGTAGACCCGTGATAAAATTCTGTCAACATTACCTAACCTATCCTAACCTAACATATTTTTACCTATCCTAACCTCTCATATCCTAACCTATCGTATCCTAACCTATCATATCCTAACCTATCATATCCTAACCTATCATATCCTAACCTATCATATCCTAACCTATCATATCCTAACCTATCATATCCTAACCTATCATATCCTAACCTATCATATCCTAACCTATCATATCCTAACCAATCATATCCTAACCTATCATATCCTAACCTATCATATCCTAACCTATCATATCCTAACCTATCATATCCTAACCTATCATATCCTGACGTATCTCATCCTATCCTAACATAACTTAACCAATGTCATCGTTAGGCTAGGTGTACCCGTGAGATAATTCGGTCAACATTACCCAACAAATTTCAACCTAACCTATCCTACCACGTATACACTAACCTATCCTATGCTACCCAAAGATTTTCTGATATAATTTGTCAAACATAAAATAGCGTTGACCCGTGATGAATGTCGTCAACATTATGTAACCTATGCTAACTATATATCCTAGCCTAACCTATCCTATCCTGACCTAACCTATCCTAACCAAACCTACCCTAAATCAACTTAACCAATGTCATTGTTAAGCTAGGTGGACCCGTAAAAAAATTCGGTGAACATTACTCAAGAGATTCTAACATAACATATTCTGACCTAACCCATGCTAACCTAACATAGACCAACCTATCCTATCCATTCTGCTTGTTTCCGTATATATATAGTACCTTCGTAGACACGATAACGCGAGTCATGGCGCCAATAATTTCTGTAATTTGAAATCAAATTTGTATGCAATGCAAAGTTTGAAAATAATAAAATAAATTAAAAGAAATATAAAAAATAGAAGTAAATAAAAATAAATAAAATTAAATGAATACATAAAAAATTAAAATAGAAAAAATTGAGAGAAATAAAAAAAATTGAAAAAATGATACATAAAAATTAGAAAAATAAAAAAATTGAACATAAATAAATAAAATGAAATAAACAGCCTATACATAATTTAAAAATGAATATGCAAAAATATAGAAAAATAAAAAAATGATAGAAAAAAATAAAATTGAGAAAAATGAATGAGTTGAAAAAAAATAAAATTTATGAAAACAAAAAATTTAAATTAGGAAAATATGAAGAAATAAAAATAAAATAACAAATAAAAGAATTTAACATTTGGAAAAAAAAGTACATAAAATGAAAATGAAAAAAATAAAAAAATGAAAAATAAGGAATGAATAAAAAATTAAAAACAAAGAGCAATTACAAAAAAATTAAAAATTTGAAAAAAATTGAAAATAAAAAAAAAAACAAAATAATTGAATTAAATTATAAAATAATATCCAAATTAACATAAGGTGACACATTAAAAATAAATTACCAAATGAAGTAAGAAGTAACAAAAAAATTTTGAACAAATTGAATATATAAAAATAAATGAAAAAGGAATATATATAAAAAAATTGAAAAAATGATGCATATAAATTAGAAAAATGAAAAAATTTTAAAAAAATGAAATAAACAACCTAAACATAATTTAAAAATTAATATGCAAAATTGGAAAAAAAACATAAAAAAAAAACAAATCCATGAAAATAAATAAATTGAAAAAATATTTAAAAAAAAAAATAAAATTTGGAAAATATGAAACAATACAAAAAAATTAAATTTAGAAAAAAAGTAAAAAAATAATAAAAAAAATAAAAATTGGGAATGAATAAAAAATTAAAAAATAAATAACAATTACAAAAAAATGAGAAGTTTTAAAAATATTGAAAATTTAATAAAATAAAAAAAAATAAAAAATTAATTGAAATATATTATAAAATAATTACAAAATTAACGAAAGTTAAAAAATCAAAAATACATAACCAAATAAATAAAAACAAATAAAAAATACTTAATAAAAAATAAATAATATAAATATCCTCCCCTAACTCACCTATCCTATCAAGCCTATTAGATGTAGAGCGTTACCCACGAATTTAGTTTAAAGCGTATTAATATATAGATTTTTCAAATCTCCCCCCTTAAAAAACTGGAATTTAAAAATTATGTATAAATTTTTTTCACCATGTACAGTATTGAATTTAAATTTCAAATAGTTGTATATATTACTTATAATATTACTTATAATATTACTTATAATATTACTTACAATATTACTTATAATATTACTTACAATATTACTTATAATATTACTTATAATATTACTCAAAGTATCAATTATGATATTACTCTCAACTGCTGAACAACCCATAGGACGCAAACAACAGCTGCGTCTGAGGGTAAATACAATCTACGTGTATTTAGGAGACGTGAAATTACAGTCTATTCTTTTGGGTATTTTGGTCCGGACACGTGGTTTTGTGGCTTTTGTATTGTGTAAATACTGGTGTTGTAAATACTGGTGCTGTAAATACCCGTGCTGTAAATACTGGTGCTGTAAATACCCGTGCTGTAAATACCCGTGCTGTAAATACTGGTGCTGTAAATACTGGTGCTGTAAATACTGGTGCTGTAAATACTGGTGCTGTAAATACTGGTGCTGTAAATACTGGTGCTGTAAATACCCGTGCTGTAAATACCCGTGCTGTAAATACCCGTGCTGTAAATACTGGTGCTGTAAATACTGGTGCTGTAAATACTGGTGCTGTAAATACTGGTGCTGTAAATACTGGTGCTGTAAATACTGGTGCTGTAAATACTGGTGCTGTAAATACTGGTGCTGTAAATACTGGTGCTGTAAATACTGGTGCTCTAAATACTGGTGCTGTAAATACTGGTGCTGCAAACACTGGTGCTGTAAATACTGGTGCTGTAAATACTGGTGCTGTACATACTGGTGTTGTATATACTGGTGCTGTAAATACTGTTGCTGTAAATACTGGTGCTGTAAATACTGGTGCTGTATATACTGGTGCTGTAAATACTGGTGCTGTAAATACTGGTGCTGTAAATACTGGTGCTGTAAATACTGGTGCTGTAAATACTGGTGCTGTAAATACTGGTGCTGTAACTACTGGTGCTGTAGATACTGGTGCTGTAAATACTGGTGCTGTAAATACTGGTGCTGTAAATACTTGTGCTGTAAATACTGGTGCTGTAAATACTGGTGCTGTAAATACTGGTGTTGTAAATGCTGGTGCTGTAAATACCCGTGCTGTAAATACTGGTGCTGTGAATACTGGTGCTGTAAATACTGAAGCTGTAAATACTGGTGCTGTATATACTGGTGCTGTAAATACTTGTGCTGTAAATACTGGTACTGTATATACTGGTGTTGTAAATACTGGTGCTGTAAATACTGGTGTTGTAAATGCTGGTGCTGTAAATACTGGTGTTGTAAATGCTGGTGCTGTAAATACTGGTGTTGTAAATGCTGGTGCTGTAAATACTGGTGCTGTAAATACTGGTGCTGTAACTACTGGTGCTGTAAATAGTGGTGCTGTAAATACTGGTGTTGTAAATGCTGATGCTGTAAATACCCGTGCTGTAAATACTGGTGCTGTAAATACTGGTGCTGTAAATACTGGTGCTGTAAATACTGGTGCTGTAAATACTGGTGCTGCAAATACTGGTGCTGTAAATACTGGTGCTGTAAATACTGGTGTTGTAAATACTGGTGTTGTAAATGCTGGTGCTGTAAATACTGGTGTTGTAAATGCTGGTGCTGTAAATAGTGGTGTTGTAAATGCTGGTGCTGTAAATACCCGTGCTGTAAATACTGGTGCTGTAAATACTGGTGTTGTAAATGCTGGTGCTGTAAATACTGGTGCTTTAAATACCGGTGCTGTAATGCTGGTGCTGTAAATACCGGTGCTGAAAATACTGGTGCTGTAAATACTGGTGCTGTAAATACTGGTGTTGTAAATACTTGTGTTGTGAATGCTGGTGCTGTAAATACTGGTGCTGTAAATACCGGTGCTGTAATGCTAGTGCTGTAAATACTGGTGTTGTAAATGCTGGTGCTGTAAATACTAGTGCTGTAAATACCGGTGCTGTAATGCTGGTGCTATAAATACCGGTGCTGTAAATACTGGTGCTGTAAATGCTGGTGCTATAAATACTGGTGCTGTAAATACTGGTGCTGTAAATACTGGTGCTGTAAATACTGGTGCTAAAAATACTGGTGCTGTGTATACTGGTGCTGTAAATGCTGGTGCTGTAAATACTGGTGCTGTAAATACTGGTGCTGTAAATACTGGTGCTAAAAATACTGGTGCTGTGTATACTGGTGCTGTAAATACTGGTGCTATAAATACTGGTGGTGTAAATACCGGTGCTGTAAATACTGGTGCTGTAAATAATGGTCCTGTAAATTCCGGTGCTGTAATGCTGGTGCTGTAAATACTGGTGTTGTAAATGCTGGTGCTGTAAATACTGGTGCTGTAAATACCGGTGCTGTAATATTGGTGTTGTAAATACCGGTGCTGTAAATACTGGTGCTGTAAAGACCCGTGCTGTGAATACTGGTGCTGTAAATACTGGTGCTGTAAATACTGGTGTTGTAAATACTGGTGCTGTAATACTGGTGCTGTAAATACCGGTGCTGTAATGCTGGTGCTGTAAATACCGGTGCTGTAAATACTGGTGCTGTGAATGCTGGTGCTGTAAATACTCGTGCTGTAAATACTGGTGCTGTAAATACTGGTGCTTTAAATACCGGTGCTTTGAATACTGGTGCTGTAAATACTGGTGCTGTAAATGCTGGTGCTGTAAATACTGGTGCTGTAAATGCTGGTGCTGTAAATACTGGTGCTGTAAATACTGGTGCTGTAAATGCCGGTGCTGTAAATACTGGTGCTGTAAATACTGGTGCTGTAAATACTGGTGCTGTAAATACTGGTGCTGTAAATACTGGTGCTGTAAATACTGGTGCTGTAAATACTGGTCCTTTAAATACCGGTGCTGTAATGCTGGTGCTGTAAATACTGGTGTTGTAAATGCTGGTGCTGTAAATACTGGTGTTGTAAATGCTGGTGCTGTAAATACTGGTGCTGTAAATACTGGTGCTGTAAATACTGGTGCTGTAACTTTTATTCAGTTGTTAGGGTAAATTTTGTATCATTCTCCTTGTAGGAGATGCAGACCGAGCCTTGCAGACAGCGAGAAGCAGACTGCAATGAAATTAATTACTTATAGAGAAACGACTTAATCTAATTATAGATCTATTCAATATTGGAGGCTAATTGAATACATAAGAATTAAAGAGTTAATTAATATCCTCCTAAATATTTATTAGCATGTGAAAATATTCTGACCCGGTAATACCTGAATTTCGATCAAATTCAAAATGGTTTAGTTACCCCTCAATATATCAAAAATATTATTTCAGGAATGTTTCGCAGATATTACTTTCTTTTTAAAAAAAGTATTTCCAAGTAAAACTTGCGGAGTTTGGACATATTTCATTTATAGGTCGATTTTCCAATTTGATGCTTTAAAAAAAAAATTTAATGTACACTATTAAGACATTTTTTTAAGAAGGCTTCAATATTTTACTTCGTTGTATATCGAGCGTAGAATCGCCTAAATACAAAGGTATTGAAATTTTTGCCGCCCACGGGCTCACAATAACCTGAACAGAGTACAATATCAGGACTATGCCTGCGGAGTGTGTGTGTGAGAATAGTTCAGTTCTGAGTATTGGCTCCCGCGTCCAGTATTGGATAATATTCTCTTATTTACTATTTGATGTACAAATATCGATCTGATATTAGAAATGAGTTCAGTCAATGTTGGCCACAGATTCATTAAGTATTGGACGCTACATGTCTAATAATGTAATTATTATTCATATATAATAAGATTTAATTAATACAAATACCATAAATAATAATTAAGAAGGCGTTTTGTTGCGTGAGAGTCTCCAGTGTGTTCGGTTTCTATTTTATTCGATGTTATATTTTAATTTTGCGTCTGTAGGTATTTAAGGTTTCATGAGCGATAATCGAACTTGCATTTCCGTGTTTGTTGTTCTAAATCAGCAAAAATGTCCTCAAGTGCGCAAACTAAATGGGTGAGCCGAATCGCACCTATTCGTTGCATTACATTTTCGTTTCACGTCATTTTATCAATTGCATGATCAATATCATGGGAAATGAGACGTTCAAGCGAGAAAACTTGTGAAAATAATTCTTTAAGCGATTCTCATCAGTACGGACTCGGCCCAAGTCCCGCCGATGTGTTGACAGCTCCTGCTCAGTAAAGTCCCTCTCGCTCCGCAGGCACCTCCAGCCACGGTCGAGGAAACAAGGTAGGGTCATTTCTATGGGACAAAATACACCTCCTCTTGTTCGGCTAGCCAATAGAAAGGCTGTATTTCAAACAAACTTTGTGACGTCACCAAAACGAATTGTCGTTAGGCCAATAGTGTGGCCAGATTTGGGGTTAGCAGTGTTACCAGATGCAATAAGAGCGCTGCTATTGCTTCGTTGCCGTGACGTCAGCAAAACCACACCGTCAACAAAAAAACAATGGTTTGAACCTACCTTGTTTCCTCTACCGTGGTAAAAGCTCTACACTGAACTACAAGGCACTGTCGTGACCCTCTTTATTTTATCTCGCTGAGGTCACGGTCTTCATTTTTCTCTGCCGTTATTCTTTGTTGCGATGCATGATATTTTTCTGTTGTTATATTATTCGTCGTGACATCAAGATTATTCGTCACCATTCATATATTTTCTACTTGGTAATATCAAGGTAGCTGCCACCAATACAGGGTTTCTGTATAAATATTTAATTCAATCTTCGGTGAGCGTTACGAGCGGCTTAAGGCCATAAATTAATCGTGCATTCTAGCCGTGTTTCCTGGCTTCAAACATTATTACTTTCCTTCTGAATCATATCATCCTCCTTTCCTAACTATCTAAAGGATATGAAGAACACAAGGACATTAAAGAAATTCGCTATTGGACACAGGAAAATATTGAGACATTAATCATCGAAAATACGCATTAATTGAACGCACGCGATCTACGCATTCACATCCTAATATACTCAGAAGCTTGAGTGGGGACTGGGGTTTGACATGAAATCAGAGGGAAACTTATCTTGAGATTTGGAGATTGGTCTCGCAGTCAGAGCGATGTATGGCAGGTACGCCGGAGCGGCAACCGCCATGTTCGGTTGTGGGTGGGCCGGCAAGGTTTACGGTTGTGATCACGTCGAAACGGATTTTAAGTATAATATGTTCACAAATGGATGTCACGAAGATACTTGAGTCGTTTTAGTATCTTTCCAATGATTCGTATCGTTATAAGAGGCGAGGCCCCGGCCCAACTGGGCCTAGGAAGGCGGACAAATTTGTATGCGACTGCTTATGATGGTAACCTCGCCCGGACTGCCCTTCTCTCCCTCAGGCACCCGCGCCTGGCGTCCCCTTGAGGTGCCAAGTTTGAATAACAACCTAACAAGGTTACCAATAAGAACGTGATACATCCCTACTATCGAATAGAAAACATACATCATTAACCTTACCCTCATTACTATATAAAAATCCCCACAAAACAATGTTAAACATATGAATTAAAGCAAATGAAGACATCCGTTGAGGTTCTTAGCATCTTCCGTTAGCGTCTTCGTTCGTAACGCGTATCGACGTCGTCTGGGCGTTGTTCCTGAAGAGTCGATTGTTCTAGGACGTAACGTTGCAATGTTTTCTCGCAGAAATCAGGCTTATTATTTGGTCTTTTGAATCATTTATGAATAAGTCGTTGGCCGGACGATTATTCGGATCCTTAGCGATATTCCTTACTCAGTTATGCGGAGAAGCATAACAAATCCCCCGTAGCCGAACAAATCACAAGCTCCCGCTTGTGCTCGAAAGGCTTATCTTCGACGTTGCTCACACGTGCAGCCGACGCCTTAAATGCGTGGATCATGGAAGAGTCAAGATGCTTACAACTGGAGTTTGCTCTTCTGGCGAGCGCTGATTTAGAGTCGTCAAATAAAGGAGTCATTATAGTCGTCCTATGGGCAGAACCGTGTCCTATAGATGACACCGACTTCTCCCTCCGTTGCGTGGATCACTGCAGTAATCCTTGAGAGTGAAAACCCTCGGAAGTGTAGCGAACACTTCCAAATACACCCAAGTCGTATAGTCCTGGGCTGCATAACTTGCTCCACCACTTTGCAGAAGTCTTATAGAGATCTCCGAAATATATTCCGTGTGTCGTCGGTCGAAGTGGACTACTATCTCGTGGAGTTCATCATCTTTTTTGGGGTTGCGTAGGATTCGCTGCCTTTATGCTGAGATCTTTGAGTTGATACGTTAATTTTCATCTGGGCCTCCGTATTATTTTCATCGTCGTTGATTACATCTGAAGCCGTCGTCGTCGAATCCATCCGAAGTCCGAAGTCGTGATTGAAATCCCAATGTTGAGCTGTCCTTTAAATTTTAAATGCCCGTCGTTTTCTATTCACCATGCCTCAGTAGAAAATTAGCCGCGGTCGTCGACCCAGTCCGCTGATAAGAAATTTTCTTCGCGTACTCGTTTTCTACGAGTCGGTGTGCGAGCTCTGGTCTGCCGCTGCGTGTCGTGCCTCAAGCGTCGAGGTAGATGGTGGGGTAGGGAGCGGGGTGCAGCGTGCATTCGTGTGTGCGCGGCCAACCCGTAGTAGTGATGCCGTCCGAGCAGGGCCACCGTGATGCGTCTGTGGTGGAGTCTCTCACCACTCTTGATGACTGGCGAGTGATGGTGCGCCGGCGCAAGCGTTCAACCGCGCTCAGCTGATGTCATCCACCATTCCTGAAAGGTCAATCCCATTAAGTGTTTGTTCTGATGTTCTTCTTTAATTTTTCCCAAGTCTCCCTCTATATCACATCAATCAAGCCTTCCCTCTCAAACTCCCAAGTATTTACAAAAAGACTTAAGCATCCTACGTTCGAATTTTACGTTATTATAAGCAAATTACGAATAGAACATAAGGTTCAAAAAAATTATTTAAGTATAGATCGCAAAGTTTAAAATTAATTACATCCTACGAGTACACACACATTTACGGAATTATCGAAATACATGAAAGCGAAATAAAGTTGAACTATTTTCCCCACACAGAAATATTAATTACAAAATTTATACATATTATTTATATTTGACCAACTCGACGCAATGAAATTCATAGTTATTTTCAGGACCAGTAGAACGTTTGAGCAAACATATTAATATGAGATCGTCGAGATTGAATAAACCCGTTTGAAATAAATCATCACCCTTATGAAGTTTTAGATTTCTGAATTACCAATTCACTGTATTATTCAGATGGATTATGGATTATCGTGACTTCACAGCTGTTTCCATGTTATTAATCCATATCGCTCATAGCTAGAATCATTATGTGACGTACCTCGCAGGTAACTAATTATTTTAAGAGTAATAGTAAATCTAATTCTTTAGATTATTCGCCAAAATGAAATTGTTCCGAAGAATCGTGATTAAGTTTTGAAACCTTCACTAACTAGTAACTCTAATAGCAGACAAACGCCTCTGGTTTACATTTATTCTAGTTGAAACTGTGCCATTTGGTATTTAAATTGAATCTATTGTATTTAAATATCAAATTTAAAATTGTTAAAGAATGCTATCTCCAGAAATTGGAATAAAATTATCCATAAGCTGGTTTTGATCATTAGTATTTAAATTTTGAATAAAAATTCACATGATATTGACATAATTATGCCGTGGTATCCGCATGAATTCGTTTGATGAACGTCGAATAAGAAATCTTACACGCAGTAATGATGAAATAATTAAATTTTTACGTTCTCACATGTAATTAAATTTATTTTTCATTAGAAAAACGTAAATATTACATGCCTAAACTAAGAAAATCGTGATTCACAACATTTATCGTTCGCATTATTGAAGTTTAGAATCATGGAAAGCTGTTGAGTGTGGCTTTGTGACCATTTCTGCGGGCGAACGAGCGATCTGTTTACATTTGGCCTTCCATCGGCTCGGGGTACGCGAGGCTGTGGCTTGGGTGCCAAGAATGTTCGATTCAATATTCGTCTCCAACATAGCATGTTGTTACATTTCAGTTTTTACATTACAGTTTTAACGTTGGGTAGTGCAGAAAATGTTACATACATGGTAGTTAAATTTAATTGATGGAGGGATACATTGCACATCCGTACCTATTATGAGTCTATCGACAACATTGAAATATGAAACATTAATGCAACATTACTTTATCGTTCCTGACGACATTCTGCAAATAAGTATTCATTAGGAAGAGAGAGACGAGATGATTCAGATAAAGAAATTATTTTTAGTCGGCCAAATATCAATTTTTAAATTTGAATGTTTGAATGCACGTATATATTTTTATTCGGAGGTGTGAGTTCGGCAGGCATGAGATTTTACAGTAACATTTACATTTAAAGCAAAACTCAAATCCCACCGCTCAGCCGCCATATGTCGTGACCCTCTTTATTTTATCTCGCTGAGGTCACGGTCTTCATTTTTCTCTGCCGTTATTCTTTGTTGCGATGCATGATATTTTTCTGTTGTTATATTATTCGTCGTGACATCAAGATTATTCGTCACCATTCATATATTTTCTACTTGGTAATATCAAGGTAGCTGCCACCAATACAGGGTTTCTGTATAAATATTTAATTCAATCTTCGGTGAGCGTTACGAGCGGCTTAAGGCCATAAATTAATCGTGCATTCTAGCCGTGTTTCCTGGCTTCAAACATTATTACTTTCCTTCTGAATCATATCATCCTCCTTTCCTAACTATCTAAAGGATATGAAGAACACAAGGACATTAAAGAAATTCGCTATTGGACACAGGAAAATATTGAGACATTAATCATCGAAAATACGCATTAATTGAACGCACGCGATCTACGCATTCACATCCTAATATACTCAGAAGCTTGAGTGGGGACTGGGGTTTGACATGAAATCAGAGGGAAACTTATCTTGAGATTTGGAGATTGGTCTCGCAGTCAGAGCGATGTATGGCAGGTACGCCGGAGCGGCAACCGCCATGTTCGGTTGTGGGTGGGCCGGCAAGGTTTACGGTTGTGATCACGTCGAAACGGATTTTAAGTATAATATGTTCACAAATGGATGTCACGAAGATACTTGAGTCGTTTTAGTATCTTTCCAATGATTCGTATCGTTATAAGAGGCGAGGCCCCGGCCCAACTGGGCCTAGGAAGGCGGACAAATTTGTATGCGACTGCTTATGATGGTAACCTCGCCCGGACTGCCCTTCTCTCCCTCAGGCACCCGCGCCTGGCGTCCCCTTGAGGTGCCAAGTTTGAATAACAACCTAACAAGGTTACCAATAAGAACGTGATACATCCCTACTATCGAATAGAAAACATACATCATTAACCTTACCCTCATTACTATATAAAAATCCCCACAAAACAATGTTAAACATATGAATTAAAGCAAATGAAGACATCCGTTGAGGTTCTTAGCATCTTCCGTTAGCGTCTTCGTTCGTAACGCGTATCGACGTCGTCTGGGCGTTGTTCCTGAAGAGTCGATTGTTCTAGGACGTAACGTTGCAATGTTTTCTCGCAGAAATCAGGCTTATTATTTGGTCTTTTGAATCATTTATGAATAAGTCGTTGGCCGGACGATTATTCGGATCCTTAGCGATATTCCTTACTCAGTTATGCGGAGAAGCATAACAGCACAACTCGCAGAACTGTGGGCAGCTGTGGACAAAAGTTGCCACCGGCACGTTACCGGCGCAAAAGGAGCAATATGTTGCTCAATGATGCAAGTTCACAAAGCTACATGCATAAGCTCACTCGTCTCAGGGCATTAACTCAATGCCAGCTTAGTGTAGTACTTGCAATACCGCATGTCCCACACAACCCGAACCGAGTATTTACTTTCTCGTATCAGTAATACCAGTAATTATTTCTCGTGTCAGTAATACCAGTAGTTATTTCCCTCATCAGTAATACCAGTAATTATATCCTGTATCAATAATACCAGTAATTATTTCCTGTATCAGTAATACCAGTAATTATTTCCCGTATCAGTAATCCCAGCAATTATTTCCTGTACCAATAATACCCGAAGTAGTCAGTAATACCGCATAATTTTGCTAGAAATTAAGTGCCTATGGTATTCATATAATGGTATGGAATATGGATCTTTTTATCTATTTTAATGATTCAAGAATTATCAAAAATTATGTACTTATGGGAATTTATTTGTAGTTTTCTTTCAAGACTATAGCTAAATAATGTGCTGAATTTGAACTGAAATAAACCTCGATATTTTGTTGTTGTCTAATTACTTCTATGGAGCTATGAACTCCGGCAGGCGGTTATTGAAGGCATCCCGAGTGTTCTGGGTGTGCATCCACATTTTTGTTTGGCAATTCTTTCAATGTTTGTGTTGTGGATTTACCATCAATTTTAGCAATCAGAATCGCTTAAATAACTTACATGTAATAAATAGTAGTTGATGAATCTTTAACTTAGCTCAAGAACATGGAATGTCATTTTCCATAAATTCCACAACTAGGAAACCACGACCGAACTTTTCCACCATCAGTATTGGCAGAAAAATACAGACATTGAGGGGACAATATCGGAGAGAAGCTCCTGCTGTGAAGAAATTTGCGACATCATGCATTGGGACTGAGGGAATTTATGCACCCAACATTTGGGGTCGTGACGTACTGGCGAGGATGGTATAGATGACCTCACTTCAGTCCCCGCCACTCGCCCGATCTCGAACCGGCCGACAGGATGAACCTAACCGTGCATGATCAGAGATGTAAAAAATCGTACTTCTTCGAAGCTCTGACACATTAATACTGGTTACAGCATTGGCAAATGGTGAATACTCTAAAATTATAATCACATACCTCCGTATTTCCCTGAAATTATTAAAATTCCGGCACAAATTGCCTGATGACTTGCACAAATTCATAAATTGTAGCCCTAACTAAACTAACCTAGAAATAAAATACATCAGTAATTTGCGAAGTTGTGCATAAATATAAGGAATTGCTATGTTGTGGAAGAATATGCATATATCGGAAAAAATCATTGAATATTCTGATCAATCATTTAATTCGTGCGGAAAAATGATATTGCATACATATTAACGATTATTATTTATATTATTTTCATTAAATAATTTTTATTTATTGTTAATGTTGATTTATATTAGGTTTCAATAATAATTAATAATAATTAAATTGATGAACGCAGCATTTAATCCATCTCCTAATCAGCATCCAATACTAAATTAATCAGCAGCCGATATTGTTTGAACTTATTTCCAATACCGGATCGGTATTTTCATCTCAAATAGAAACAACACAATACGATCGAATGGTCAGTAATTGCCTACCCAATACTCAGCAATTGCTCATCAAATACTTTACGCAAGAGCCAATACTTTGTAATTGGCTTTCAAATATCGGAAACTGGAACCAATACTCAGTAATTGGATACCAAATACTGGACGCACGAGCCGATACTCATTAATTGCCCGTCCAATACTGGACGCAGGAGCCAATACTCAGTAATTGCCCATCCAATACTGGACGCAGGAGCCAATACTCAGTAATTGCCCATCCGATACTGGACGCAGGAGCCAATACTCAGTAATTGCCCATCCAATACTGGACGCAGGAGCCAATACTCAGTAATTGCCCATCCAATACTGGACGCAGGAGCCAACACACAGTAATTGCCCATCCAATACTGGACGCAGGAGCCAATACTCAGTAATTGCCCATCCAATACTGGACGCAGGAGCCAACACACAGTAATTGCTCATCCAATACTGGACGCAAGAGCCAATACTCAGTAATTACCCATCCAATACTGGACGCAGGAAGGAGCCAATACTCGGAGTTCAAGTATTTCATAAGAACTCATCGCAAGCACGAAGTTTCGGCTGTCAAGAAGTCTGCGAAATGAGGAACTGGAGCGGAGGAATTTTCTAGACCCGCACTTTGGGGTGTTGACATGGATGATAGAGATGACATCACTTCTGCCCCTGCTGTACGCACGACCACGTAGCGGACCTGTGGTGAGGGCTGCCGGGTTCAGCGGGGGCTGTGGTGAGGGCTGCCGGGTACAGCGGGGGCTGTGGTGAGGGCTGCCGGGGGCTGTGGTGAGGGCTGCCGGGGGCTGTGGTGAGGGCTGTGGTGAGGGCTGTGGTGAGGGCTGCCGGGGGCTGTGGTGAGGGCTGCCGAGTACAGCGGGGACTGTGGTGAGGGCCGCTGGGTACAGCGGGGGCTGTGGTGAGGGCCGCTGGGTACAGCGGGGGCTGTGGTGAGGGTAGCCAGGAACAGCGGGAACCATGCCCGTCTCGGCGCAAATTGGAGGGTATGTAGCCGCTGTAAGGGGTGGAAAAATTAGTTATTACTATAATAGATACTTTCTTTAGCTGGGTTGTTCGTTTAAGACTCATATTCATTCCATGTCAAACTTACTGAGTTCTTGAACTGATATTCGAAATGCAGGCATAACTGAATTAGAAATAGTAATCGAATGCAGCGATGGATAGCTCCTCACATCTGAAAAAACTTGAACTCATTAGCGCCAATATTTCTCGTACACTGCTCATTAACTATTAGATATTATTGGGCTCATGTATTTTATATAAAAGGCTGACCTTGTTCGGGATTTTAAACTTTGTAAACTATTAACTAAAGATAGAGCTGGTCTCCGAAACGTTTTGTTTAACTGACTTGCTTCAAATTTTTAGTTCGGGAAATCTTTAATTAATGTGATTTCACTACGTGATGCTTTCTTAGTTTTATAATTCCTTATTCTTATATACAACATATATTGGTATCGACTTCAATTTATTTTAGTTTAGTTATGGCTTTTTAAAATATCTCAAATTGTCATTAAATTTGAAATGCAAATTGAAAATACCATGCGGATTCGTAATAATATTGTCCAAAAAACCACTTTGCACCGCCTGCAGCGGTACAAGCCCTGCGTGCAGCACTGGGCAGCGCACGTGCCCAGTGACGTCACTGCGGCCGGTGCGAGATCAGGCGAGTGGCGGGGACTGAAGTGAAATCATCTATACCATCCACGTCACTATGCCACGACCCCAAATGTTGGGTGCATAAATTCCCTCAGTTACAATGCATGATGTCGCATATTTCTTCACAGCAGGAGCTTCTCTCCGATATTGTCCCCTCAATGTCTGTATTTTTCTGCCAATACTGATGGTGGAAAAATTATAATAATCAGTGGCCAATATTATCTGAACTTATTTCCTATATCACATTGATATTTTTAGTTCAAATAGAAAATGAAAGAATATTATCCAATATTGGATATGGCGGCATATACTCAGTAAGTCCCAATCCAATATTGGACGCAGAAGCCAATACTCAGTAAGTCCCTATCCAATATTGGACGCCAAAACCAATACTCAGTAAGTCCCTATCCAATATTGGACGCCAAAACCAATACTCAGTAAGTCCGTATCCAATATTGGACGCAAGATCCAATTCTCAGTCATACCTCATCCAATACTGAACGCAGAAGCCAGTACTCAGTAATTCCTATCCAATACTGGAGACAGGAGCCAATACTAAATAATTCCCTACCCAATACTCAACACTGGAGTCTGCCACATCCTTCCGTAGGCTCCCAGTCGCCATGCGGCTGCAAAATTGATATTTTAGTAGCAAACAATTCATTTTTTCTGATTTTCATTATTAAACCAATGATGAGGTGTATATAAATGAGCGAATTGTATAATACATATATTTTAAATTTTAATCAATTTCGAAATAAAAATGTTATCAGAGACAATTTGACATCAAAATCGATGTATATGTATTTCAAATTTTAACGCTATTAACATATTTTTGACTCAAAATTTCAGCGTAATTACTTCTCACGCATATAATTTTAAAAGTTATTTCATTTTTTGACCAGCTCTCCCGAGGTGTCATTTGCGAGTAGTCCAGCGTTCTGGAGGTGCGGGAATGGATGGTTGGGAGGGTAGTGTTGGATTCTCCAGTTCTCATTCCTTCAGTTGGCTTCCAATATTGAATAAAATTAGATTACATCCTTTTCAAGAAAGTAATTCGCTTCACTGTAGTCTGCTAGTCGATGTCTGCAAGGCTCGGTCTGCATCTCCTGAAGTAGAATAGTACAAAGTGTACCCTAAAAACTAAATGTAAAGTTTATTTTACAGTAATAATTACTGCTTATTGTATTTTACAGGCATTTTACACAGGATGGTGCGTTGTATCATTACCTGCTTAAGTGTAATTACCAACAACACCATTCAGTATAGATGAAGTACCACCATCACCTCACATATCACTAACTTGAACGGTCCCTCATCAGGCGACCTCGGTACGGCCTGTTACCTAATAACTTCTTTGATAAGGATCTAATCTAATTATATATCCACTCAATATTGGCGGCTGATTGAAGAGAAGAAAGTTCTATAATGAAATAACATCCTTCTAATTATATGTTACATCGTAGTAACTATACTGACCTGAGAACACTTGCGCTTCAGTTAGGTTCATGAATAAAGTTGTCGCCCCATGTATTAATATTTGTTTCAATTTCTCTAATGTTGTGTACATATGAATTGATAATATAAATAAAATAATTAGGGAGAGTGAAATAATATCTTTCTAATTATTCATGAACGTGTTGTAAATATTCTGACCAGGAAATACTTGAATTTGGATCAAATTCAGAAATTGTGACGTCACTTTAGAATTTTAAAAAAAATTCATTGATATGAAATGTTGTTCAGATATTAAATATTTTTTCTAAACCAAGCAATTAATTTTACTTTGATATTTTAAACTTTCGAAAATTTCGTGTATGTTGCAATTTCAGAGTTTGATGTAATAAAAAAACTGGAAATTTTTTGTACATCAAAATTATAGTACTTCGCACAGACTCAAAAATCAAAAATCCAAACGGTTTACATGCGACACTTGTAATTTTAGTGCACAATTTTGCAGCCCACGGGCTAACAAGAACCTTAACAGAGTACAATGTCAGGACTATGCCTGCGTAGTGTGTGTGTGAGAATACTTTAGTATTGGCTCCCGTGTCCAGTATTGGATAATATTTTCTTATTTACTATTTGATATAAAAAATATCGAACTGATATTGGATATAAGTTCAGCCAATATTGGCCATAGATTCATTGAATATTGGGCGGTGGGCTTAGTAATGTAATTATTATTCAGTAATAATATTCATTTAATTTATTACCATAACTAATATTTGTCATCATATTAATAAAACAATTTATCCGCAGGAATTAAATAATTCATCAGAATATTTAGAGAATTCCTCACATGTTTACATACCAGAATACTCACCTGACGTCGACTATATAATGTCTGAGCAGCTCTATTTGTTTTATTGTTCCAGTCACAAATCCGATAATAAATCCAATCACAAAACCATTCACAAATCCATCAATAATATCAGCACCCAATTTCACTCATGGAAAGCATCCAATAGTACATTAATGTGTGGCCAATATTGGCTGAACTAATATCCAATCGATATTTCACCTTTGATAGAAAGAGAACATCCAATACTGGACACAGGAGCCAATACTCAGCAAGTATTCAAAAACAGAAGCAGGATCCAATCTCAGAATTACACCTGTCCCACATGATCACATCCCGGGCTCTGCAACCCGGAAGAATATACACCCGTGCTCCAGTTAGCCCGTAAGCTTCTAACTTTAGTTAGTTAATTTTTACAACAAACTATATTTACTATACCTGTCGAGCAGGGCAGTGATTGACCCTGTCCAAATAAATATAGTTCAATTGTATAAACAAAGTACATTTATATTTGTTCAAACTAGCCAACCGTAAAAAAAATTATTCATACAAAATTAGTAATAAATATATATTTTTATGTATATAATTACTTTTTAGAGCAATAAACCATATAAGCGATGAGTTTTTCGAAATTTTTACTTCATAGGGGTGACATAACTATTTCTGAATTTCATGATTTTGACATTTTCTCATTTCAGTCTATTTTCAACGCAGTAAAAATATTTATGCCAACATTTTCTGATCCTCCAATGCTTATCGTTTTTTAGCCTCCAATATTAAATAGACCTATAATTAAAATATATTATTTCATATAGGTAGTTCATTTCACTGTAGCCTGCTTCCCGCTGTCTGCAAGGCTCGGTCTGCATCTCCTACAAGTAGAATAACACAAAATTTACACTAACAACTTAACAAAAAGTTCTTTAACCAATATTTTACAGCCAATGTGGTATTTTTCAGCTGTTTTACACAGGAATACGCTGTATATTACAACTACCCTAATACTTTTAAATCATGGAACAATCATTAAACCTGGTTTTATTATTTGATAGTATGTATAGAATGAGTTGGCATTGAGGTTCGATAAATTCATTATCACAATAAATATACAGCTACGTCAGTTATTTGATATTAGCATTATGTTGCATGTGAACTTGATGGTAATAATTTTTCAAATTTACAATGGTTTACCATTCGAATGTGATGATTTTCTGTACAAAACATTACCAGGTAAACTGTTCTAAATATATCCAATTGAGCACAATTCTTATCAAACAATTTAAACAATTTATTTACCACAGGAGATACAGAGGTAGAATGTTTCTTAAGTCTAGTACAATGGTCAAATTTGGGTATAGCTACCTGTGGGCCCGAATAAGTTCAGCTACTTCAGGGGCATATGCGATTTTTGAATATTTGTTGACATGCAATTTCGGTTTATTGTGAAATCACGTCTCAATAAAGACTTAGTTTTAATCTTTATGAACAAAGATAAATGTGAACAGCAGCTCTCTAGCATCACAGTGTAGGGACCTCTGCAATGAAGAATGATAGAGTTCGTCTTATGAAGTTCAGAGGCTTAAACTGATATCGACTCTGTTCCATTCGAAGCCTCGCATTGACAACTGCGCTTGGGTATTAATGTATCTATATGTGTGTGTGGTGTGTACGTGCGATGGTGGCTACTCTACCTCATCGGTGTGTGTGTATCTATACCCTCTGGTACACATGACTGGGTTGATTTATATGTTACTAGTGCTATCAAAATACTCTAGTACTTGTGCACTGGTGAAACTCGTATCACAGATACGGTCATCGAGCATCCTTGTGAGCGTCACAGACACACGCACCAACCAATTTGATGTGTTCACTCACATGCCCATTGTGATAACATACCACTAATTACGCACAAAATTTAAGGAGACAACTGGCATTTAATCACGGAAGAATGGTGTAAATAATATTGGATCAATAATAATAATGATAATCCAACGCTGACTCAATATATCTTTGATTTCGTGACTTCAGTTAACTCGATATTTATGGATGAATTACTTATCATTTAGGTACAGAATAAGTTGACATTGAGTTTCAACAAATTCGCTATCACATAAATTTATAGTTACATCCTGTTGTTGATGTGGGCGTTGTGTTGCGTTGGAACTCTTTGTTGAAAAATCCCGTTTATATTTACTCTGGTTATCCCTTTTCTCTTTGAGAAGGTCAACAGAATAACTTTCGAAATATACGATTTGTGAAAATATAAATTTTCACGCTAAAAAAATTTATAAAACTGATAAGGTCATTTAACCGATACTTATCGTATCAATTCACAAAAATCACTAGTATTTCTCAGTATATTTATTTGTGGTCTAATGTCGAAAATAGCGAACGAAAGCGCACGCAACGACGTGAATGACGCTTTGGTAATATTTTGAAATAGTACAATTTTGGAGCTTGCGAGCTGATTCTGGCTAGTGTATGAAATAATGTAACACGTTCTGTGCGAGCGTTGTAGGTGCCGTACACACAGAACATTTACATAAGAAGAACAACAAAACTACGGTGGACCCCAAGCCCGCTCTAGACAAACATACGCACGCACGCTAACCAATCAGCAGTCACGAATGGCCGCTGACGTCATCACGGCCAAAGCTTCCAATTGGCTGCGTATCCAGGCTTTACTGTGATACTCGTTTGGATTGTAAGCCTAATTTTCATGCTCAAGTTGTTAACGTTTCTGGGCGTAGTAAGGATAGTGAAAGCCGAAATAGTGAATTGCCGTTACATAGACAACACTTCTCATTATTTCATTCAATATACATACACGTGAATGCGCATTCATGTACATATATGCCATTCATATATAAAGACTAAAGCGCATTTAGATTAGACTAAGGTGCTGAATGTGATAAAACGTTGGTGCCGTATATTATAACTTTTCGGAAAAGGTTCATTGTCTTTTTACACCATTCAATATCAGATTCTCTAGTAGAAACAGTACGATAATTAAGAAATTAAGTTATTTGAGCGATAAAAAAACTGCTAATAATATATAGCGATGTTATTTATATTAATTATACGCAAGATTACCCAAATAGTTACATAGGAGAAATGGGAAGAAGTTTACGTTTTTATGTTACGTTCATTGATGAATGATTCGTGCGTACGTTGCTTGATTGATTATAGATTAGTTTTAGCCTCCTTTTACCACATACGACAACAAAGCGGTTCAAAGTGAAGAAGGATTAAGGCACCAAATAGTATGGAGTTGAGAGAACGCTGAATATTTGTACTAGGTGAGTTCCAGCACAGGATCCTGTGTGCATGGAAAGTCAGTAAGAAAGAAGGTTATGAAACATGATAAAAGTTGATGAAGAAGGTTAGACGCATTGAAAAACACGAAAGTAGTAGACCGAAAAAAGGTGGTCCTACACAAAACTACGAACATTTTATTTCAACAGAAAGAAGGCTTACCTAACTATCAGCACAGTACCTCATATTTTTCCCTTGGGAGCGCTAATTCCCATAGATATAATAGCTGTATCCACCTGAGGGGCGCGAACGTTGTTTCGTAACAGTAATGGAGAATATTGAGGAAGGAGAATCCACAAGACCGCCACGCACACACTTTGGATTAGGGTTTACAAGCATCCAGTTTTTGGACTAGGCTCAACACGCAGTATTAACTAGTATCAGGAGTGAACTACAATACTAAGGTGGCTAGGTGAGCTAATAACTGAAGCCTTAGCAGAGCCGTCGGCACGGCTTTTCATTACATTTTCCAGTTACAACATATCAGTAGTGAGCGTATACGCTAAATAATAACGGGGTAAAAATGCTTATGTATACAAAGCAATGAACGACGCATGCAGATTTAGTGCAATTAAAACTCTCAGTATGTGCACAAGCGTGTGCTAAGAAACAAAAATATAGATATGGGACATTAAATCCAATCTCTGTGTCTGTTGAAAGCTTGCACTGTCAAGGTTGACACTGCAGTGCAAAAAGAGCAATCATTTGTATAAATTACGAGCTAGTAACAGTAAATGAGATTCCAACCATGACGCACTTCAGAAATATTGTAGCGATATAAGCTTATGAACAAAATTAATACATTAACAATAAAATACACTTAGGTCAATCAAAAAATATACCTAACTTGCTACCAGATGGTAATATTACGCATATACAATTTTGAGTTTTTCAGTACAACTTTTGGAGGACATAAGTCTGTTCACGTGTCTTGTGCATTGAAGCGTTCTACACACGGCAAAAAATTGTTGCAACTTGTCGGTGACCTGGACACAGCAGAAATTACAGTGATGCTGACACAAATCTAAGAACTTACAGACTAGTTTACGAAATCCTGATACGTACCGATAATTGTGAAAGCAATACAAAAATACTCTCTCGTACAAAATAATCAGGTCAATAAATAGTCTCAAATCCAGTTATGGCATCGTTCTCTCGGTTGTACGATAGCCCTTTCCGGAGCGACATCTCATCCACTAGAAGGAAATGAAGTTTATCTCTAGCACTGACGGGTTTTACCTTCATTTTCAACATGGACACACTTTTTGCACGTGTACCAGGACGTACTTCGAATTGTTTCATCAATGCACGCACAGTCCAAAGTGAGGGTAATGGTATCAAGTTCCTCATCAGGTGATAGTGTATCTCTGATGAGCTTACAAGAATGTTCACTGCGAGCCACTTGTGATACATGGTGTATGATCTCTTGCCCCTTAATTTGTACTTGACAAATGCATTGAGATAAGGACCAAGTCTGCCACTTACACTTCTCAGGAAATTATCCGTGTTTAACCGTTTGGACAGTACCTTTGATTTTCTCCTGAGCCTTTACTTAAGTTTTCTCTCAGGAGCTGATCTGCTGTTGAATGAGTATTGAACTACGAATGAGTTCAAACATACCGAACGGTATAATGCGAGTACCAATGAGAGATAGGATTGCCCTGTTCAGTACCCAAGAAAGTCAGCGAGTACCGCGAGCCCACCCTTTTAATGAATCAAGCATTATAATTGGATGCATCGTGCAAAGAAGAAATACCTATATGTATGCATTAATTCAATTTCAAGGACACAAGAAATAAAGTACAGTTCAGAAATATGCTACGAGAATCACAACTTAATTATATTTTTACCCAAAGATAATTATGTAATTTCATGATAGATGCCTTAAATCGAGAAGCGGAATGATCAGAGAGGTAAATGAGTGAAAGTGAATATGGTATTGACACTGATAGAAATGGCAGCAGGTAGTTCTCACAATAATTCTACAAATGCCGCTGTGTCTTAGAATAATGTGTACGTGATAACTTTTCGGCAATCTTTCGAGCTTTTGCGCACTCATCCAACGCTGTCCAATTCTGGCTTGTAACTTGAAAAATCTATCTTGCTACAATTCAAAGACACTTCAATGAAGTACAAACTCAGTGGTTATTTCAACACGACCAACCTGTGTTGTTCCCATTCACGAAGTTGAGTAGCATTGTTTGCTGGAAGCACTGGTGGCAGGCCTTGAGGGGCCAAGAGTGGCAGGCCTTGAGGTGCCAAGAGTGGCAGGCCTTGAGGTGCCAAGAGTGGCAGGCCTTGAGGTGCCAAGAGTGGCAGGCCATGAGGTGCCAAGAGTGGCAGGCCTTGAGGTGCCAGGAGTGGCAGGTCTCGAAGCGTCAGGAGTGGCAGGCCTTGAGGGGTCAGGAGTGAGAGCTCTTGAAATGCCAGGAGTGGCAGCTCATGAAGCACCAGAAGTGGCAGCTCAGGTGCCAGGAGTGGCAGGTCTCGAAGTACCAGGAGTACTAGGTCTCGTAGCACCAAGAGCAGGAGGTACAGTACCAGCAGCTGATGGAGAAATGAGGGAATAAATTAGGAACAGTGATATGGCATCTTAAATGAAATTGAAGCAACAAAATGAGTGGTTTTGCAACAAATTTAATTCTTCAAAAGCTCTACTTCATAGCATTCAATTCTTACTCATTAGTAGAGAAGGCGGTTTAAGGCTCCACTCCATAACATAATTTCACAGAGCAAGTGGAAGGAAGCATCTAGTATGCAAGGAAAAAATTTAGGTACAAACAAAAAAGGAAGCCTACCTCACCATCAGCTCAAGTCCTCACATTCTCTCTCATGGGATACTACTTCCAATGGATACAGAAGTTTTATCCCACTTATTGGGAAATAATCAAATGTAAGTGATCCTTCATAATGTATAAAATAGGCAAGGCCTATTGATAAATTAAAGTTTTGCTGCACTGTTAGGGTACATAATGAATTAAACACTGGGGTGCAGAGGAGGCTCATCAAAAACTGGAAGAGCTCATCTAATTAAATAAATACAAAACCTATTTTTGCCAACCAAGACTAACCTGTCAACACAAACACTGCACTAGGTATTTCTCATTCATGAAGCTCCTGAGTTAATTCAACACTAAATGTTCATGGAAAAAGATTGCTAGAAACATTTTGACCCCTCTATTATGTATGAAATAATAAACAATTCAATGATGAAGTTTGTTTCCCTACAAAAAACTTCCTTTGCTATGTTTCATTGAGTGTAATAATGAATTGTGTAGCACTCATTGGCTGGATAAATGCTTCACACAAGCATGTGTGAATACCATTCTCAAAAGTATTTGGAAATGTACTACTCTTTCTTTTTGTACACTAAGGCTTCATTTGAGACAGCCATGCACTATCCAAATAAGTGTAAATTGAGCTTATGGGCTTCAATTTTCAAATGGGAGGAATATTTCTTCAAGTGGCCTTGACTTTTTAAAAAATTTCAATACATTAAACTCAATGTTAAAATTCTTTTCTTTCTTTCAATATTTCTTAATTCAGTCAATTGGATTAGGGAATCATTCTTTAAATTGTGAACCTACGTTTGTTAGGAGTGGCAGGCGTTGCAGCACCAGGCATTGTAGCAAGAGGTGTGGCAGCCCGTGATGCCCATGGCAAGGATTACCAGGGCTCGGAGCACAAAGAGCAGGAGGTGCAGTACCAGCAGCTGATGGAGAAATAAGGGAATAAATTGGGGACAGTGATATGGGATCTTGCATGAAATTGAAGCACACTACACAATGAGTGATATTTACAACAACCTTAATTTTTCCTGAACTTCTACGTCATGGCATCGCCTAGTAATACTTTAGAAGAAAATTAGTCAGTTTGAGGCTCCATCACCATAACATAGTTTCACAGAGCAAGTATTAGGGAATGAGTAATATACTCATAGAGCTAAGTACCATTCTGTCACGTCTCACAGGACGTGAAAAATTTTGACAATTATATTTCGGCAACATTCTGCGGATCCGCGCTGGTCCGCAAGAATAACGCCAGCGTTCTATTTGTTTGAAGTGCGTGGGAGGAACAGGTTACCAGATAATTTTAGTTTTTGTGTCCTTCGTGATGTGAATTTGTGTTAGAAATTTGTTTAACTTGAACGTGCTCCCTTACTAGCTATATTTGTCGATTGCTTTACATATCTCGTGTTGATAGCGGTGAACAGCCGGCTCCTAGAGCATTCGAGGATGCTTCTGACGGCCGGTGAGTCACCCACGTTGAGCCAGACTAGCCGTCGTGATGTTGTGAAGCCAGGGCGTTTCATAGCGAGAGTGCTGCAGTGTAATGCTTGGAAATGTCAGATTCTGGTTTGACAGTACTGTAGCAGAGAATGTGTGACCTCGACTGATAAACTGATTCCTATTTTTTCTTTCACTGCTCCAAGTGATTCTGTATTAACGTCCAAATGTTTTTTTCTTTTTGCTCAGCAATATTTGCATAATAGTCAAGCCATGTAAGCTATGTTATCATAAAAAGTAAACATAACGTTGTAAACAGTGTCATGGGCAGTAAATGTAACATGGGGAGACTGACATTTCAATGCATTTGAATTGACACAGATGATTTTATTTTAAGTTTATTAAATTTCATAGATTAACACAAAACTAACACAATTATATATTTTATTAAGAATACAAATCAACCACTGCTTCACTTTTGAAAGATTTGTGTATTAAAAATACAAACTATGTTGTGGTTCCATGGATTAGACATCAGTTGTTGATATTGAGAAATTCACAACGACGCATCGTGCTAAACTTGTACCAACTTTGGAAACATGATTTTTCTTGTCTTTGTATTGCAACCTCTAAAATATTCATTAAGAAAAAGATGTGAGATAAAGTAAAATATTTTGTCAGTCGGGTGGCTCCTCACCCATGAGCTGTGCTGGGCAAGTTGCGCCAGTCAGCAAGGTGGAAGCCTAAAGTAGAAGAATTCTCAGAAGTAAACTGAGAATAGGCACAGAAATTTATGAGATCACCAGCACGTGTGATTGTGTTTTCAAAGCGATGTTGATAAAGGTGTACTTGCCGCTTTCATTTTGATGACAGGATTTGCCGACAATGGCTGACCTGATAACCTAAGTAGCTTGCCCCTGCTTTAGAGACCTAATTTTGCTGTCCCTTTTCCAAAGATAGGGTAAATAAAAAGACAGAGTAGTCACTTATTTTACATGCTAAAATAAGCTGTTACAGGTCTAAACTTAGGGACCTTTCCCCATCGTCTGTAAGTATTTTAGAGTATCCTCTCTCAACTTGTAACGTTACCTAACTCATCTCTTTATTATTGTGAAGCATTCATGCGAAAACTATACATTTGTTGTGCGATCGCTCATTTTTTGTTCAAATAAAGTGCTTATTAACTAATGACCGCTGTGGTAAAATTGTTGGATACGGATGTATATTCGTATATACATATTTTTACGCTTCCTTAAAAAGACACTTTGAAAATTGGCCGAAACAAGCGATTCATGTATTATTGCCTGGCGTCAGGAACTGCGAAGATTATTTCATGTACATGTAAACTGTCATAAGCGTTTTCACCTCACAATGAAAATGCACCGTCCATGAAATTGTGTTGTCTCTTATAATTATCATTTCATGTAATATCAAATGTAGATTGAGCAAGATTAGGAGTACATTGCCCTCAATCATTCCTTTCGACTAGGGACACGAGTTTTACAATATTCGTGTGCGTGTATCATAAATGTGTTCTCTCTAAATGTGTTTCTGGAAGGGTGTTCATGACAATGTGTTCCTCGACTAGAGACTTATTTTCTTCCCTGTCGATGCAACGGAAACCTTTCTTGTTTTGTGAACATATTTCCCAGCTTGCTGTTCCTGTGCACCTTGTGCGTAGATTCCGCGTTCCCCCAACTCCATGCTGGATGGTGCCTTCCTCTTCCCTCTCTTGGAACATCTTTGTCGTGGTTAAGGGAGGCTAAAACTTTCTTATGTAATAATGAATATTGTGTTACGAATTCCGTCACTAGAATATCATACCTAGTTCTAACATTATTTAGCCCTTCTCTGTGTCTTGCTCAAGAAGTAGGAGATTCCTTTCTCGTTATGCAGCACCATATACATTAGTTGATCATTCGACTATGATCTTAAATTAGGATTCTCTTGTCATGCAATTCATGGTCCGAGTCTGAAACATACCTGTCTGGGCAGATTTACGGAGTCATCGGGTCTTGAAAATAAACCGAAGAAACCACGCGTTCTTCTTGTTGTCCCTATGCCTTCCGTTCTAATACGTGCCAAAGCGAAGACGGATAGTCCGCTAGAGTACACGTTACAGTAAATAGACGTCAGCGGAAGGTGATCCTCCACGAAGAAGCCCTCCAAAGAGGAGGCCCACAGCAGACTCTCAGCAACCCGTGGCAAACGTTCAAGAGCGCCGAGATGACCTCTCTCGGAAG
Source organism: Morinoia aosen (assembly GCA_030386875.1). NCBI lineage: Eukaryota > Metazoa > Arthropoda > Malacostraca > Amphipoda > Talitridae > Morinoia > Morinoia aosen. The sequence continues at coordinate 18,414,807 of CM059576.1, read as the reverse complement.
GAAGAACAAGCCTAGACTTCCACAGCTGGAAGACCAATTCAACACTGAGCTGGCAGCCTTGAACAGTCTCCTGAATGGTGCAGTACCACGCGACCTCAGGAACCCCAGCGAGGGGGACCAGGTATATGCTGGAATCCGAACAAAGGCTGAGACCGTTAGAAAGCTCGGAGACCCACTAGCAATGGCTCTAGAGAGCTCGGGAGCCACAGCAGAAGCGACAGCAGTTCGGGACTCGCTGACAATCGCCAGAGCCCGCAGGAAGAAGCTGATTGATTCCATGGATCGCAGAAGTGAGGAGCTCCTGGGGAGCTCATCGCCGAGTGTGGCAAAGGAACCCTCCCAGCGCAAGAGCTCGAGGTCGAAGAGGACCTCGTCTAAGAACCAGCAGTAAGGCGCTGCCTATCAGAACAAGTCCTCAAAGTCATTGTTGGCTGAGAGTAGGAACGGACACGGTTCCAAACGTCGGGGCAAAGACCAGGCCAGCCCCAGTCATCGTTGTCAGAATCACCAAAGCTCGAGCTATTACAGCCAGAGCCAAGACAGTGAGAGCGACCATAGCCAGAGCCTGCCAAGCGCCAGCCTCCATCACGAAGACAGGGAGTCTGAGTGCCACGAGCCCCCCGGACAAGGCAACCCAAGAATGCTCATTGATCTCACGGAAGACCCATCAGTGGTGTTGGCTCAGATTACCATAGAGAGGTCAAAATTGAGGAGAGGGCACCAAATAAAGGACGACCGGCCCGTCGGCGAGCAGAACACCGAGTGCAAAGAGGCTCGCACAGGAGCATGGGTCGATCAAGCCTTCCAGCATCACGTCATCGAGCCCGCAGGGGGCGCGATGGCGGTTGCGAACGCACTACCCCATGACACTGATCTCGCACCTCCAATGAATCCCTCCGCACCAGCATTCCAGCCCCGGGCTTCCACCGGCTCACCCGCCGTGGTCTTTGAAACAAGGCCACCAGTGATCGACGGAGCTATGAGGCTCTCAATGATCGAAGATTTGAAAAGGGCGCCCAGCCAGCCCTACGCGGGAGAGGCTCACCTGTTCCACAGATGGTTCGATGCCATCAAGAAAAGGATGGAGAGGCTCGCCGTGGAGCCCATCGACGCCATCGAGATCCTCACAAACCACACCTGCGGCGAGCCAAGGAGCCTAATAGACGACACCCTGGCCGCTACCTATCTGGACACAGCGGCCCTGCTCACCCTCATCGTCGAACAATTGAAGACTCGCTTCGCCTCTGACGACAGGGTAGCCGAAGCCTGCTCGAACGCCTCGCGCAAGCGTCAGACATCAAGGGCTCAAAGGACGACCGCACGGTCGGTCTCAAGCTGCGGAAGTTCAGCGACGCCTCTCTAGCGATTCATCACACCATGCAGCACAATAAAGGCCTATCCTTCCTGAACACCGACGTAGGGTTGTCCCCAATCGTTGAGAGACTGCCCTTCTTCGTTCTGGACGCCTGGAGAAGCGAACGAACTAGGCACAGAAGACTATCCGGATCGCTACCTGATTTCGCGATGTTCTGCGATTTCATCAAAACGCTGTCAGATACCCAATGCGACAGTTTTGGAGCATCAAACCTCAACTGGGTGAGTGCTCGACGCGACACCGCGGCGCCCGCTCGTCCCAATCCAAGAGCTCCGCGAGTCCTCTACACGTCCTCGGAGAATCAAAACGGCAGCTTGCTTCTCCACCAGAGTGCACAGCACGCGACAAACTCGTGCCAAACGGTAAGAAAGATGGAATCTCAGAAGAAGAAGGACTTCATACGCGAGCATAAGCTATACTACCGCTGTCTAGGCACTCACTGGGCAAAGCACTGCAATGAAGTTGTGAAGTGCGACGACTGCGGAGCCAGCAGTCACAGCACGGCTGCTCACATCAACAGGCGAGCAGCAGAAAATTCGAGTGAAACCACTCGTCAGGAGAGACCCAGTCGAGAACCGAGCGACGACAGGGCTCAGAGCGAACTCGGTGAGAGTTTGAGAGCCGTGGCCTTGGCCTCTCGCGTGCCCACAGCCGAGAAGGGTGCATGCAGCAAAGTTGTTCTGGCAGACGTTATGGACGAGAACACGGGTCGGTCGTGCCGCGCCTACGTAATTCTGGACGAGATGAGTACGACCTCCTTCTGCTCTCCCAAGTTGTTGAACGCCCTTCGCGTGACAACCGTTGATACTCACTACACGCTAGAGACGCTGACCGATCAATCCGCCATTCGGTACGGCAGACGCGTGTCAGGGCTAAAAATAAAGGGAGTGTCTAAAGACCAAACATTCGAGCTCCCACCGATGTTGGAATGCAACTACATCCCCGATAGAAAGAAAGCAGTTGCGACCTACGAACGCGTCGCAAGAACCCCGGAGATATCGCACTTCGCCACCATTTCTTGCCCTTGGACAAACACGCAGAAGTCGCGGTGCTCCTAGGGACGGACTGTGGAGACATACTCTACAGCCACTCCGACAAACAACGCCATAAGGCTCCGTGCGTCCACCACACTGCCTTAGGCTGGGCAGTGGTTGGCAAGGTAAACGACGACGTCAAACCCGCAGGAGAGCACTCTTACACGGTCGCAAGAATCGTGGCCGAAGCCGCTTTCGAAACCTGTGGCCCGAAGACGTGTCTTGAACCGTTTTCAGGAAAAGATGCCATTACCCAGCAGCACAGCGATGAAACCTCTCAACCGCGGTCCCCCGACGACAGCGGAGACCCTGAAAAGATGAAAAACACAAGGATTGAGGACGAAAATAAAGCGGAAGCCCCGCCAACGACGAGACTTGTCAACCAGTCAGCAACCAACGACGGAATGGCCGATCTGCGCGATCGAGACAGCACATCACCGAAGTCCAAGAAGAGACAGAAACGGGAGCTGTCGCACCCTGGTGATCTGAAGAAAAGGTACAACGTGCACTATGCTGAGCGCACATCCGTTGATAGGGAGCTCGACAGAACGGGCCAAGTAAAGGGGGAGGCTGCCCCGCTGGCCCCGACCCTCCAGGAAACGCCAAGCACCCACCTCCATCCTCTCTTGACCAGCCTCTCGGTACCGTCTGCGCGACGAGCTGCCGTCGGAACCCTAAGCATCGGGGCGAGCATGACGCACTCGCCGACGCACGAGGAATGCCGGGCAGCGTCGAGAAAGACCAGGAGACGACACCAGGACTTCTCCAGAGGTCCACTACCCGCCAGCGACGGAAAGCGCGACGTTGGTTGGGGAAGCAGAGAGGACCCCTCAACGAGCCACGACCGCGCAGCAGGTGGAAGGCCACCCACCCGACGCTGAAGACAACGACGGGATATAACGGGTGGTGCGTCTCGCCACCGAATTGGTCCTCATCCACCGCCCCCCCGGCGGCAGCACTTAGTGGACACAATTCACAAGAAGGGGGGAGTGTCACGTCTCACAGGACGTGAAAAATTTTGACAATTTTATTTCGGCAACATTCTGCGGATCCGCGCTGGTCCGCAAGAATGACGCCAGCGTTCTATTTGTCTGAAGTGCGTGGGAGGAACAGGTTCCCTTATAATTTTAGTTTTTGTGTCCTTCGTGATGTGAATTTGTGTTAGAAATTTGTTTAACTTGAACGTGCTCCCTTACTAGCTATATTTGTCGATTGCTTTACATATCTCGTGTTGATAGCGGTGAACAGCCGGCTCCTAGAGCATTCGAGGATGCTTCTGGCGGCCGGTGAGTCACCCACATTGAGCCAGACTAGCCGTCGTGATGTTGTGAAGCCAGGGCGTTTCATAGCGAGAGTGCTGCAGTGTGATGCTTGGAAATGTCAGATTCTGGTTTGACAGTACTGTAGCAGAGAATGTGTGATTTTGACTGATAAAATGATTCCTATTTTTTCTTTCACTGCTCCAAGTGATTATGTATTAACGTCCAAATGTTTTTTCTTTTTGCTCAGAAATATTTGCATAATAGTCAAGCCATGTAAGCTATGTTGTCATAGAAAGTAAACATAACGTTGTAAACAGTGTCATGGGCAGTAAATGTAACATGGAGAGACTGACATTTCAATGCATTTGAATTGACACAGATGATTTTATTTTAAGTTTATTACATTTCATAGATTAACACAAAACTAACACAATTTTATATTGAATTGAGAATACAAATCAACCACTGCTTCACTTTTGAAAGATTTGTGTATTATAAATACAAACTATGTTGTGGTTCCATGGATTAGAATCAGTTGTTGATATTGAGAAATTCACAACGACACATCGTGCTAAACTTGTACCAACTTTGGAAACATGATTTTTCTTGTCTTTGTATTGCAACCTCTAAAATATTCATTAAGAAAAAGATGTGAGATAAAGTAAAGTATTTTGTCAGTCGGGTGGCTCCTCACCCATGAGCTGTGCTGGGCAAGTTGCGCCAGTCAGCAAGGTGGAAGCCTAGAGTTGAAGAATTCTCAGATGTAAACTGAGAATAGGCACAGAAATTTATGAGACCACCAGCACGTGTGATTGTGTTTTCAAAGCGACGTTGACAAAGGTGTACTTACCGCTCTCATTTTGATGATAGGATTTGCCGACAATGGCTGACCTAATAACCTAAGTAGCTTGCCCCTGCTTTAGAGACCTAATTTTGCTGTCCCTTTTCCACAGATAGGGTAAAGAAAAAGACAGAGTAGTCACTTATTTTACATGCTAAAATAAGATGTTACAGGTCTAAACTGAGGGACCTTCCCCCATCGTCTGTAAGTATTTTAGAGTATCCTCTCTCAACTTGTAACGTTACCTAACTCGTCATCTCTTTATTATTGTGAAGCATTCATGCGAAAACTATACATTTGTTGTGCGATCGTCCACTTTTTGTTCAAATAAAGTGCTTATTAACTAATGACCGCTGTGTTAAAATTGTTGGATATTGATGTATATTCGTATATATATCTTTTTACGCTTCCTTAAAAGACACTTTGAACATTGGCCGAAACAAGCGATTCATGTATTATTGCCTGGCGTCAGGAACTGCGAAGATTATGTCATGTACATGTAAACTGTCATAAGCCTTTTCACCTCACAATGAAAATGCACCGTCCATGAAATTGTGTTGTCTCTTATAATTATCATTACATGTACCATCAGATGTAGATTGAGCAAGATTAGGAGTTCATTGCCCTCAATCATTCCTTTCGACTAGGATCACGAGTTTTACAATATTCGTGTGCGTGTATCATAAATGTGTTCTCTCTAAATGTATTTCTGGCAGGGTGTTCTTGACAATGTGTTCCTCGACTAGAGCCTTATTTTCTTCCCTGTCAATGCAACTGAAACCTTTCTTGTTTTGTGAACTTATTTCCTAGCTTGCTGTTCCTGTGCACCTTGTGCGTAGATTCCGCGTTCCCCCAACTCCATGCTGGATGGGGCCTTCCTCTTCCCTCTCTTGGAACATCTTTGTCGTGGTTAAGGGAGGCTAAAACTTTCTTATATAATAATGAATATTGTGTTACGAATTCCGTCACTAGAATATCATACCTAGTTCTAACATTATTTAGCCCTTCTCTGTGTCTTGCTCAAGAAGTAGGAGATTCCTTTCTCGTTATGCAGCACCATATACATTAGTTGATCATTCGACTACGATCTTAAATTAGGATTCTCTTGTCATGCAATTCATGGTCCGAGTCTGAATCATACCTGTCTGGGCAGATTTACGGAGTCGTCTGGATAGAAAATAAAACCGAAGAAACCTCGCTTTATTTTGGAATCCTTGCGCCTTCCGTTCTATTGGGTACCGAAGCGAAGATGGAAATTCCGCTGGCGCACAACAGTACAGAACCTCTGAACCAAGAGCAAATCTCAACCCTTAAATCAATCTCAAACATAGGAGACTGGAGGGTGGATTGCAGGCTACCGCAGGCAGTACAGAGATCAATAGGAGTAATAGGCCCTGTGGGACTTGACTCAAATGAAGAAGAAATTAAAAAATACTTACAGCAACAATATCCAAGTCTCATCAATGTCAAGAGACTTACAAAAGGAAAGGAAGCAAAACCCACACTATGCTTTCAAGTTACCTTTGACAGCCAAATTCTGCCAGACTATATTATCCTAGGATTTCAACGCTACCAAGTAAGACTGTTTGTTGACAAACCATGGCAGTGCTTCAAATGTCAAGGTTTTGGCCACAATGCAAAAGACTGCAGATTCAAGCCAAAATGTGAAGTTTGCTCTGGCCCCCATAGCTCCCGAGAGTGTATGAACAAAGAAGAAAGAGGACCAGTTCAATGCTCCAACTGCCATGGGCCCCATACTGCCAACTATGGAGGATGTCCCTTTCTGAAGAAAGCCAAAATTGTTGAAAAAATCAGAGCAGAGAGTAAATTATCCTATAGGGATGCTGTGATGACTGTAAACAATGAATCAAAATCTCTTCAAAGGCCTCAACCAATACCACATTCAGAACATAATAACCTGAACCAAGCTCCAGTGCAAAACAAAACACAACAAAGCCAAAACTATAATCTGCCAGTGTACAACTCCAATAAGAGGATTCAACAGAAAGATGTAAGCACTCAGACAGAAAAAACGTAGAAGAAACATTGCACCCTGAAAAAGAAAAATCAAGAATTGAAGCCCTCAAGATCCAAGTGGCAATCACAATTGCTAAATTGTTCAAAGCAGTGACTGATATGGCTAGACCTTGCTCAAGAGGAGACATTGCAAAGATCATACACAGTGTGATGGACATTAGTCTACTGGAACAATGCCCTGAATTGGAAAACCAAGAACCAATTTTGGAACTAACTATACCTGACAGTGAGAGTGATCCTAAGATTAATACTCCAAAAGCACAAGAGGAGGTTAATGCAAAAAAGAAAAAGAAAAATAAGACTGTGATAGAGACTCTTCCATCAGAAATGAAAGACAAACTAGCATATACCTACAGCCCCACTTACAACTCCCACCCAATGCAATTGCAGACAAACCCAGGAAGTACCAAGCAGAGGACTCAGACAAACAGATCTTCTAGAGGAAAACAACAAAAAAAACATTCATAATTGACAGCAACCATCATCTATGCATATTGGTTTGGAATTGTAATAGATTGTACAGTAAATTATCTCATTTTAAACTAAGACTTTATTCAACAAAGCCACATATAGTATGTTTGTCAGAGACATGGTTGAATGCCAGTAGAGAGCCTACATTTATTAATTACCGCACATTTTACAAACACCGAGACAACCGTCCTGGGGGAGGCCTGGCAATGCTGGTAAGGAATGATATTTCTTGCCTAGAAAAAATATTAAATGTTTATCCAAATGGTAAATTAGAAATCCGAGCCCTTCAAATCTTTAATAAGAAAAATAAAGTGGATCTACTCAACATTTATAATCCAAATCAAGCAATAGAAACAAACGAGTTTAATTTTCATTTCTCCCAGCTGGTCTCTCATAAGTTGATAGTTGGAGATTTCAATGCACATCACCCAATGTGGGACACAAGAGTCCCAAGCAATTCCACAGATAATAATTTAGTAGAAAGTCTATTAGATAACAATGATCTGTGCCTCCTTACACCTAAAAACTTGCCAACCTACTACCATCTGCAAACACACACATGTTCCACTCTTGATCTTTGCTTTGCGTCAGTTGATCTGCGGCCTGCATCTCGGATAGCTTTGGAACCCGAGATGGGTAGTGATCATGAGCCAGTGTTAGTGTCTCTCAATTTTAGCCCTGATGAAACTAGGTTCAGATCAAGAAAACATTGGATATTTAAGAATGATTCTTGGAATGAATGGAAATCATCTCTCCCTTCCATCAACAAAGGAAAGGATTTTCTGCATTCAGTGGAAAACCTCACATCGGCTATAGTTGAGACCTCAGAAAAAACATTTAGCAGAAGCAAAGAAGAAGTTACTCCCAAGTGCTCCAAGCATTGGTGGAACGAGGAGTGCGCAACGTGGATCAAAAAGCGGAGAGCTGCAAGGAACTTGTTTAGAAAACACCCAACTCCTACCAACCTGATAAACCTCAGGAAGTCAGAAGCTATGGTCAAAAAAATCACCATAAATTCAAAAAAGAAATCGTTTAAATAATTTTGTTCTAAAATCAATTATTCAATTCCAGTATCAACCATTTGGAAAAAGATAGGCTGTTTGTCTAATAAGCGTCAAGTAGCTAGATGTGACCCCCTCATACTTCGAGATAAGATAATTTCGGATTCGCAAAGCAAGGCAGATGCCTTAGCAGATATCTTTTTCGATGTTTATAACACTAGATCTACTGCGTCAAATCAAAACTATATCATGCCATTAGCTCTAGCTCTTTTTAATGAGGATCCTTTGCCCTATAATAATTCCTTTTCTTTTACAGAACTAGAATCGGTACTAAAGTGCTCACGCAATACATCTCCAGGTCATGATAAGGTGCACAATCTTATGCTCAAAAATCTTACTCAGGAATATATACTTTGGTTATTAGAAATCATTAATTATAGTTTTGAACACTCGGTTATCCCAGCATCCTGGAAGCTTACAATCACTCTCCCTATACCAAAGCCTGGGAAACTTGCATCTGATCCCAAGGCATATAGACCCATATCCCTGTTGCCCTGCATGGCTAAAGTCATGGAAAAGATTATTTGTAACAGACTCTATTACGTGTTAGAACCATCAGATGCATTTAGTGAAAAATACCCAACTCACATCCAGTATATTCCAGGTCATAAGAACTTAGAAGGTGTCGCAACTCCAGCCTTGCTTCCCTTTTTAAGTCCCTTGCAAGCTAATTAATATCTTGCATAATCGGGGACTAGGTCGTTATTTAACATCAAACCGGCCGAAAATATAAAAACGCTAATTATATATGACAAGCGGGCAATGGTTGGAGTGCTTCACCTTCCTGGTGACATAAAATAATGTTGAACAACCATAAAGTGTTCGTTTATTTGTTACGAGTGAATCCGAAGCCTCTGCTGCGGATTCGAATCGCCCTTGAAGAGGCAGCCCTTGCGGGTTGCAGCTTCAGTGAGAGACGAACCTTGTGGTCGTACGCACGTGTGCCTTGCGTGTGTCGACCTCTACCGGCCCTGCTTCTGGGAAGCCTAATCCTGGACAGCCGGCTTCTAGTGAAGATTGTTCCCTGAACAAATTCTTCGAAGTTTCAGGTGAGCACTCTTTAATTATTGTCTGTCTTGTCTAGCTTAGCTGCAGCGTTTCAGAAAAGACAATGTTTTTTGCCAGTTAAAACTGGAAGTTGTCGCTTTTTGCCGGTAAGCGAGACATAGTTCTTTTATTCGAAGAATTTGATTCATTATCTTCAAAATTCTTATATACGAAGAATTTCTTCATTCAAATTCTTTCATTCATTTGAAGATTCCATTTATCTTCTTTTATATAGAAAAAATTGTTCATATTTTTAAAAGCTGCGAAAAGCAGTTCTGGCTAACAAGGCTAGTTCGCCGGCTGCTTAGCTAAAGCTTGGCTGGAGAGCGTCAGGAAAAATCCTGGTAGCTATATCTTTTTTTTCTTCTCAAATTTATTTCCTTTCCTATTTCAAACAACTGTTCTTCATTATAAAACTAAAATAAAATAACAAAAAAAAGGTTTCAATAATTTTCCGTAATTTGGAAAGTTACGCTGCTGCCGCGCTGTCAGGGCCCCAGCGCCGGTACGTCTCTCATCTCACTAGCTTAAGGTGTATTTTTATGCAAGGTACATTTTCGTGTTGCTAGCTCCTTGTGTTTTAGGTGCCAGTATTTGGTTTACCTTACATAAACCCTTGTTTTCTCTTTGAAAAAATATTTTTTTGTGCTAGTATGTAAGTGTAAAAAATAAATAATATTGAAGCAAAAATTTGAATTTTTTTGTGAAACTCTAATTATACAAAAATCTGGAGGATTTGTTTGAGAATCGAGTTTAAATTTTACTTTGCACCTACGGTTTATGGGCTGAAGGAAACAAGTATTCAAGTTACAAGGAAAGTTTTCCCTTTCCTTTCGCAATATTTTCTTTATTTAAAAGTGACAACAGATTCCGCTCTCTTCGTCCGTGCCGGGACCTCACACAGACACCTGCACACAGGACAAGAGAAGTTTAGAATTATTGCTAGAATAAATCGCTCGAATGACAATAAATAGCTAGGATGACAATAAATTCCTAGGATGAGAATAAATTCCTAGGATGCGAATAAATTCCTAGGATGAGAATAAATTCCTAGGATGAGAATAAATTCCTAGGACGAGAATAAATTCCTAGGATGAGAATAAGTTCCTAGGATGAGAATAAATTCCTAGGATGAGAATAAATTCCTAGGATGAGAATAAATTCCTAGGATGAGAATAAATTCCTAGGATGAGAATAAATTCCTAGGATGAGAATAAATTGCTAGAATATAAACTACGGCACAAAAACCTGGTGGGAAAGTTTAGACAAAACGGTTCGGTCCTATGGGATCATCCACTTATTACTGGAAGTGAGCAAGGGGCGAGTGAAACATCAGGCTGAGCCTCACCTCGTGTCACAACACGGCGCCGCAGCAGCAGAAGCGAAAGCCGCGAAGAGTGACATCGAGCCCCCCGGTACGGGAACCACTCCTTCCCACCTCTCGAGGCTGGGACTCCAATGGCCGTGGCGGTGGCGGTGAAGTTGAGCGTGAAACGTAGGCCTCCTTGAGGTGCAGGATAGCTCGGACAAAGATTAGTGGTGGTGGCGGCAGAGTATGATGGCGAACTGGCTACTAAGGCCCAGCCAAGGCTCTACTTTATCTTCCGTGCGGCTCACTCGCCAGCCAGAAAAGTGGATGATCGGGACCATTTACTTTCCTCACCAGAATTTTGTACACTGGGCCCGGCCGCTGGAATCTCCGCCGTTATTACGAAGAGATTTCAGGAGGCATCTCTAACTAGTTGCCTATTTCGTTCTCTACAAAGCTGAGCAGCTCTTCGAACAGGTCTCGGTTGTGGCTGATTAGCCTGCTCAACAACACTACTGTGCTCTTTCGAGCACCTTTCTAGAAATATGACGTCCGTCACATGACGACGTATGCTCTCCCCATTGGTTTTGCGAATGGTAACGGTTATCACCTCCCCTAAATCGTTCTCCTCTACAGCTGTAACCAAACCATGAGGATAAAAATAGGGTTTCGCAAATTTGTTGCGAATTGCTACTAGGTCATTAACTTCAAGTTTAAAATGAGACCGAGGGTCGTAACCACAGGGTCTTGATGAAGCCAAGTCTTTTAGAGATTGCAAGAACTCGTGCCAGTAATGATCGCGTAGCCTGGACTTTACTCGTTTAAGCTTATCAAAGCGCTGAAACAGGAGGAAATCGTTAGCTGATCGGTCACAGGCGAAAGTAGGGTCATTAAGAGAGTCGTCGGTATTATCCAATTGAGGAATGACCGAAATGCATGGTACGTCAAATCCTTTGACCAACATCTCTGGGGTCAAGACTTGACCCTCCATGGCTAGACCCTGCCTCAGGCCGGCTTTAAAAGCAATCGGCCTTTTATTGACTAACATCTTAATTTCCTCCGTCAAAAGTTGGAAGTGGTCGTACGATAGTACGGTCTTCGAAATAGATGCATAGATCATATTTTTAACTTGTTTCACTAAGGACTCAACCACGCCTCCCAAAAAACTAGCATTTGGAGGATAGGGAGAAAAGTTCAGTACATCAATGCCACGCTCTTTAAGAAACGATTTGACCGAAGTGTCACTCAGGTATGACGAGATCATTTTAATTGACGAGACAATAGGAGATCCATTGTCGCTTATTATTCTTTGAGGAATTCCGTAATTAAAAATATGGCACTGAAGCGATCTGAGAAACGCTTCATTATCAATATTCCTAGTCGGCAAGAGATTCACAGCCCGTGACCACATGCAAGTTACTATTAAAAGATAGGCCTTATTACTATCGCCATACACAGAGAAGGGACCAATATGGTCTATGGCAATTTCCCTAAATGGGATTTCAGGAGGATTAATTTGATAAGTCTTATATGAATTCCTGTTTACCTTAATAGTACGACCATACATTTTCTTGCAAACCAGGCACTCTCCAATGACTCTCTTAACCACACCAAAAGCACACGGAATCCAGAATCTCTTACGAATCTCGGCAAGAATTTTGTACACACCGGCATGACGCATCTTCAAATGAAAATCTAGGATCAAAGACTTCGTGAGGGGGCAGGATTTATGCATTAAAATTGGATTTCTAGTTTCGTAGGTTGCAGTCAAATTTTTCCACTTGCTCCCCACTCTTATCAGACCTTTTTGGTCTACAAACAAATTCATTTGTGTCACGATACCGGCATTTGCTTTCTTATCAGAAAAAAAGAGAAAACTTCAGGATAGTTTTTTCGCTGAGCATTCCTAATCACTTCGATACAGGTATCCTCATACAAACAGTTATCAGGGCTATTAGCGGCAACATCCTGTCGCTTGACGTTCACCTTCGCTTTCAAATTAAATATGAACTTACGCACAAAATGGAACACTTTACAATATTTCGCGAAGGATGAAAACTTGCCGAAATCCAAAATCGGCTCACTTTGAGCGACACTGACAGAATTGACAGTAACCTCGCTCCACTGTAACTTACTCTGGGGAGGCTCAGGGACGATTAAAAACGGGTAGCCATTCAAAGAATCTGCATCAGGTCCCGTCAAATACGTGGACCGGGCCAGGACCCTGCTGGAGACGCAGCGAGTCAAGCAGTCAGCAGGATTGCTGGTCCCCCTAATGTGATAGAATCTCACTGAATGACCATCGCACTCCCGTACGATAGCGTCAAGAGCGTTGTTAATCAGGGAGCCTTTGCGTTCAATTTTCCCTAACTTTCGAGATTTGGAAGTCAACCAATTTAACGCAATCATCGAGTCTGTGTAAAGAAGGAGGTTGTTAATAGAAACTGGGCAGTGAGCTTTAGTCAAGACCTTGAATATTTCAAACATGACCGAAATACCAAACCTAACTGAGAGAAGCTCAAGCACAGGTATGGATTTAGTTCTCAAACTCGTCCCGACCAGCCTGTTCTTACCGACAAGAAATTTCAAATTGGAAGAAGATTCTTCCATCAAGTAAATCACACAGCCATAAAAGTCTTTACTTGCGTCTACATACACGACCAAGTTAAAGGAGCCTTCATAATCTCCAAGGCAGCGTGGCACCGTTAATGTTACAGAGCTATTAATTTGCTTGGCAATCTTTCTCCAAGTTTTAATTGACGAACTCTCCAAGGCTGTATCCCAAGATAGGGCAGAGGTCACCTGGAGCTCGTGAAAATATAATTTAGCTCTATTTAGAGTCGGCAAAATAAACCCAGCCGGATCAAAATTTGAATTTAAACTCGACAAAATAGTTCGTTTCGTGTTTGCACCCTCGTCCAGCTTAGGAGCCTTAGTATAGATCACGTCGGATTCAATATTCCATAAAAGTCCAAGAAGTTTACACGTCCCAGAATTCTCAGCCAGACCAGAAGCCACCAATTTAGAATGAACCTCTGCCGCATTAGTCGCAAATTGTTGCAAGTTAAACCCATAAGAATTGAACGTGTCTACAGCCACATTCAAGGCTCTAGTGAGGTCATGAGATCTGGAAGAGGAGAAAGCTATATTATCCATGTAGGCTAGGTTGTACATAATGTTCTTCATGTCTCTACTGGTTCCCTCGGTATCATCAAGCACAAGAATTTTATACAAGACTAGCATCAACAAGAAAGGTGAAAACCTCAATCCGAAGGGAACTCTCAAGAATCTGTACCCTACAATAGAAAAATCTCCCCCCGCAACATCCCTGTACCACAGAAAGAGTAATTTATTAGTATCACTGGGCTTAAGACACAACTGAAGAAATGCTTTCTCAAGGTCAAAGATCATCAAGTATTTATTAAACCTAAGGAGAGTTAGGGCGGCCAACAACTTTGGATTTAATTGTGGTCCAGGCAAAGAAACCTGGTTATGAGACATCGCTCCCTTGATTTTTTTGTCTGCCAAGTTCGACAACAAAACGATTCTACATTTAGTAGACTCTACATTACGCCTAAAAACTGCGTTATGCGCCAAGAAAGAATAAAGTTGGTTATCTTTGAAATGTTCCAAGGGAGAAATTTCTTCAATAATTCCCTCTGAAAGTTGTCGCTTAATTACTTCATCATACTGCTTTAATTTAGTAGAATCATTTCGATATTTTTTGAGAATAGATTTCAGAATACATACAGCAAGACAAAAATTATTAGGAAGCAAATGGATCACGGAATCATTCCACAAAGCAGGCATTACTAATCGCCCTCCTCCATTACGGGAAGTATTCTCCAAAACTGCCTTTATCAGGCTTCTGTCGGTGTCTGAAACTTCAGGATCAGGCTCAGTTACATCGTAATTAAGAATAGAGGCACTAACGTTAGCCAGAGTATCAGGAGACGCAGATTTCAAATTAATTTCACTAGTATCATAGAAATCTGATCCCACCCTAGTTCCAACAGCATGAACTGAAGACTCTAGTCAGAAACATTTATTAAATTTATCAATGAAGTTCTTAACAGAGCACAAGTGCGGCAAATTAGAAACAAGAGAGGAAACAGGACCCGTCAGCATAACACCTGCTGCACAATAATACACCATTGAAGGAGTATCAGCGAGGCCAAAAGTGCAGGAATGAACAGGCAGGATATGAGCGTAGTTAACGCCTAGTAAGAAATCTACTACCCCATCTTGAGGAATCAATTTGTCTGCCAACGGGATTTGCAACTCGCCAAATTTATTAACTACGTCTGTTAAACCCGAAAAATTCATCTTGGCTCTAATTTCTGGGACGATAGCGGCTCTGAATTTTTTCACGCCATTAAGCTTCAGTTGAAATTCCACAATGCTCGTCAGGTAATATTTAGACCCATTAAAGCCGTCTATTTTAATTTGAACATTTTCTTGCACAACCTTGCACTTCAGGCGGCCTGCCACTGATTGCGAAACGAAGCTACTCTGAGAGGCAGGGTCGTACATTAGGCGACAAGCAAGCTTGCTCTTACCGGCCCTTGCAGGCAATTCAGAAGTAAAAGTAGGCAAGAGCGTGCCACCCGAACTGAAGGTTTGCATAACATTAAATTCAACAGCATTAGTAATAGTTTCATTGAGCTCTTTAACAACAAATGGAGACCTGTTAGAGACATTGTCCCCGGAGCTCTTTTTGCTAGAAGCTGAAAATTTACGATCTGAAAAATTAACCGAGTTTTTCTTCGGAGAAGGCAACTGGTTATCAGAGCTAGCAGTCTTTTCAATACACAAATAAAATGCATGAAATTTTTGGCAGTTTCTACACTTGCCCGAAAACTTGTACTTGCAAGCAGCTATCTCATGATTAATTAGGCCACATCGAACACAACCTCCTAGTTCTTTTATCTTGGCCAACTTAGCAGCTGGAGTTTTATATTTAGAACAAAAGGCGATTTTATGGTTGCGAAATTTAGAGTCGCAATCCGATTGACAAAGCCAACACCCTGACTTATAGTCGTAGACTGTTTCCTTATCGTATGCTACTTTCGTAGCCAAACTGGCACCACCGTAATCTACTCCACGTTTCAGGGGTTGTTCACGATTATCAAAAGTAACTTGGCTCCCACTAATTCTATTTATAGCCTCGAACAAGTTCCCCAAAATCTCGTTCAGAGATGGCATCGACTTGTTAACAATAGAACATAGCATACTCCTCAATTCTTCTGACAAGCCGCTCCACAGATAGTACTGACAGAAAACATCTCCATCCACCTGCAAACGACGAGCCTGATCTACTAACATTCGAGCCTCACTGACCCATTGGTAGGAACTTCCCCGACTTTCTCCCAGGTTAGCCAGCTTCTTAATCACAGAATATTGCTGCACAGTTTTATTCGAGAATGCGTCCTCCAAAAGCTTACGAGCAGCATGATATGAGAAATCATCATGGGGGACAGAGTTAGCTATTTGCCGCGCCGGCCCAGACAATTGTTGTAATAAGTAAGAGAATTTTTCAAATGGAGTTAGGTCAAACTTACCAATGATCTTCTCAAAAGAGGTTATAAATTGCTCAAATAGCTCTGGCTGACCATCGTACCTAGGCAATTCAAGTTGAGGCAATTTGATCTTAGGCACACAAACAGAAGCATCGCCACTCGTCTGACCAGACGGTGCAGCATCAGCCACACGGAAAGATTGACGTGCCCGGTAGAGCTCAGCAAGAACCAAACCTAACCTGTCAGCATATGCGTCAGCAAGGTCAGTTTGAGCAGAAAATTCCTCGGCATCCCAGAGCCCCTTAGAGAGCATGTGCGTTTCAATGTCAGAATCAAGAGAGGACAGCTGCAGTTTAAGAGTGTCTAGTTTGGACAAGTAAAACTCTACTTCTGACTCGGTATCAGGGAAAGAAGCTTCAATACGCGAGAGAGTCTTAGTTAAGGATTGCCTCTTTCCTGCTCTTTGATTAATGAGCAATTTAATGGCAGGGTCAGAAAGTTTGGAGGAAATATCCCAATCCGCTTGCATGGGGGCTACACCCTCTGGCAATAAGGCCTCCAACTCAGCCATCATTAAAAGCTAAAGCAAAAATTAGACTATATACTTGTTAACAATTAGATTAAAGTTAATACGAACATAAACGCTTTAAAGCCACAAAGAATAAAGGTGGGGAGAATCTACCCCTGAATAGCTCACAAACTTCTTAATATAGGGCGACAACTGTTGCACGAACAAGAATAGAATTTGATTAAAAGTTCCGTATATATTTTTATACCTAGTTCAAAAATAGCGCCATATCTGGAAATAATACTGCACGCCAGCACACCATCCGAGCTACAAAAATGCACAAGATAATTCCTGCCTCGTTAAAGCACACGCACACAAGCGCACCACTCACCACAGCAGGAGCCAGCCACGGATGAGAGAGCGGAAGGTTAGGACAGAATCCGGTTCGAAGGACCATATACAAAAATCTGGAGGATTTGTTTGAGAATCGAGTTTAAATTTTACTTTGCACCTACGGTTTATGAGCTGAAGGAAACAAGTATTCAAGTTACAAGGAAAGTTTTCCCTTTCCTTTCGCAATATTTTCTTTATTTAAAAGTGACAACAGATTCCGCTCTCTTGGTCCGTGCCGTTACCTCACACAGACACCTGCACTCAGGACAAGAGAAGTTTAGAATTATTGCTAGAATAAATCGCTCGAATGACAATAAATAGCTAGGATGACAATAAATTCCTAGGATGAGAATAAATTCCTAGGATGCGAATAAATTCCTAGGATGAGAATAAATTCCTAGGATGAGAATAAATTCCTAGGATGAGAATAAATTCCTAGGATGAGAATAAGTTCCTAGGATGAGAATAAATTCCTAGGATGAGAATAAATTCCTAGGATGAGAATAAATTCCTAGGATGAGAATAAATTCCTAGGATGAGAATAAATTCCTAGGATGAGAATAAATTCCTAGGATGAGAATAAATTGCTAGAATATAAACTACGGCACAAAAACCTGGTGGGAAAGTTTAGACAAAACGGTTCGGTCCTATGGGATCATCCACTTATTACTGGAAGTGAGCAAGGGGCGAGTGAAACATCAGGCTGAGCCTCACCTCGTGTCACAACACGGCGCCGCAGCAGCAGAAGCGAAAGCCGCGAAGAGTGACATCGAGCCCCCCGGTACGGGAACCACTCCTTCCCACCTCTCGAGGCTGGGACTCCAATGGCCGTGGCGGTGGCGGTGAAGTTGAGCGTGAAACGTAGGCCTCCTTGAGGTGCAGGAGAGCTCGGACAAAGATTAGTGGTGGTGGCGGCAGAGTATGATGGCGAACTGGCTACTAAGGCCCAGCCAAGGCTCTACTTTATCTTCCGTGCGGCTCACTCGCCAGCCAGAAAAGTGGATGATCGGGACCATTTACTTTCCTCACCAGAATTTTGTACACTAATTGTGTAACCTTCTAAATGTGAAAAAAATTAATTGGTGGGGGAAGTAAAATTTCCTGTATTCTTTTTGTGTATCATTAGTATTTTTCCATGTTTAATAGAAGGATGTAACCTGTCCACTTGTTAAGTGTAGACCTTTATGATTAGTTGAAAATAATTCTAATAAGCCTATCGACTACTACTCATTACCTTTTTTTACCATTGTGACCGAAAAATATAATGCCTCAGCCCTTAGCTTGAAATTGCGGGAAGTAAAATGTAGTGTAACCGCGTTGCGCAAGAAAGTTCTCTCTCCCGGCTGTGAGCCTTCCATCCTGAAGGAGGCTATTCCTCAGTTGAGTGGCCTTTTGAAGGATTTTCGACTTCTGTCCTCTATTCTACCTTCAGATTTTGAAGAGGTATCGGACGAGGAGCTAGTTAGACGCGCGGAATACGAGATTCAAATTGTTGAATTAATAGCTGTATTAAAAAATTCTGTTTCTTCGGCACCGGTGTCAAACTCAAATGATACCGAGCCTCCTTCTGAGGCTAGTAAGGTTTCTGCTTCGGATGTGCCGTTGAATATTTTTAGAGCTCCTCAGCTAACTTTGAGAAAGTTTAGCGATAATGAAAACTGTCCTTTTTCTTTTTTTCAGTTTCAGGAATCGTTTCTTTATGCTCTTCAAGCTTATCCTAATATGAGCGAGGGGCAGAAATTTATATTCTTAAAAAATCAATTGCAGGGAAGAGCTCTTAGTCTTGTTGAGGGCCTTCCTAATGAGGAGACTAGTTTCCGAGCTGCTTGGGCTTTGCTCAAGCAAGATTCCCTGAACGCTGATAAACTAATTTCTCTCGCTCTTGACGAATTAATTACCTGTCCCAGTGTCCTAAGCTTAGCCGAGATAGGGGCTTTTCTTTCTAAAATTAAGTTTCGTCTTCTTGAGCTCTCTAAGCTAGGTGTAGATTTCTGTAGCGAAAAATCGGGCAACCTTTTGTTTTCTGCTATAATTAAAACCAAACTTCCTGACTTCTTTTTATTGGAACTTTTTCGCTATTGCAAAGCAAGTTTCTTCTCACTAGAGATGTTTGAAAATGCACATCATGTGCTGTCTCTTTTAGAAACCAAATCTAAACCTAAGAAATTTCTCTCCCTTCGAAATGACAGGGTGGGAAAAATAACCCGAGCGGAAATTAAAACTAAATCCTATCCTGAGCCCTCTAAACTTCCTAGTGTTAAAGTGTGCCGGTTTTGCAATCAGACTGGTCACACGTCCTTTTCTTGCCGTAAATTTGATACTCACGCAAAACGCGTGAAACAAGTAGGCGAGTTACAATTATGCTCAGTGTGTCTTAGTCAAAACCACTTAGCTAAGGCTTGCCCTGCAAAAGTCAGAGGCTTACCTTTTAGTTGTTCTTTGTGCAAAGCTAATACTCATGTTAGTCCGTTATGTCCAAAATTTGTAAGTTTTTCCTCCTTTGCCGCCACCTCTTCCTGACGGTTAAAGGCACGTTTTCGAATGTGCCCTGTTGTAGCTCTTTCCACTAAGTTTAATAATCAATCTAAACGTGTAAATTTTGTTATAGACACCGGGAGTCAACAGACGTTGATTGACCTGGCTACGGTTAGTCCTAACTTTTCTACCGCTGATTTGCAGGAACTTACCGTAAAGACGGTAGGTGCCTCTGTCCCAAGGGGCAAGCAAATTAACGTCGAGCTCGTGCTTCCTGACAGTGAGAAGCATGAGCTTGATGTCTTTGCCATGCAGAATTTGAACCTGCAGATGGGGATGATGGGTTTGCAATCTAAACTCAAGCTTCTTAAATCTAAGCTACCAATTTCTACTTCCTTTCCTGAAGTTGTTAATGATAATATTCAAATCAACGGCATTTTAGGTGTCGATGCTCTTCCAGCTTTTCGTGTGCTTGAGTTGCAACACGTTGCAGACTATAAAGTTATGCGCGTAGCTAACGGTTTTTTACCCTTTGGGGAATTAAAATGTTACAAGTCTTCTTTGTTTCCCGTCGTGGCTTCTGCCGCTAAAAAGCGAGACAGTGGCTCGACTTCTTCTGTTGTTCCGAGTGAAATTTCTTCCTCTTCTGCTGTTTCGACTAAAATTTCTTCCTCTTCTGCTGTTCCGCCTAAAATTTCTTCCTCTATTGCTGTTGCAAGTAAAGGAAAAAGAAAACCAAAAAAAGTAAATTCAAAGCAAATCGTTACCGTGGTGTGTTGGAGGCTTTTTTGAACCTCTCAAGGTATGTTCTTCAGCGTTAGATGGTGCTGAGTGTGATGTGCAAGCTGGTCTAGATAGGCTGTTAGACTTGGAATTAATAGGGGTACCTGCTAAGGAAACAGAGTATGATAAAGAACTGGAGGATTTCAAAAGTAGCGTAGTTTATGCCGAAGGCAGCTACTCTGTCAATTTGCCTCGGAATCGTAATTTGTTAGCGAAAGTTCCTAATAGTTTCGAGCTAGCTAAGCATCTCGCTCGAAAGGTTGCAGCTTCTAACTCTCGTAGGGGGATAGAGCAACAGTATAACGATGTTTTTCTTGAACAACTCGAGCTTGGTATAATTGAGCCTCTAGCACTCGAAACCTTAGATGTGAGTGAGCACAAGTGGATTCCGCATATGCCTGTCGTGCGAGAACACGTTACTACTTCCAAGATACGCCCCGTTTTTAATTGTTCGCTGAAGATAGGAAAATTGCCAAGTCTGAATGAGGCTTCATATATAGGTCCTAATCTCATGAACGATTTGCTGGGTCTTTTAGTGTACTTTCGGTCCAACTCCATTGTTGTGCTTTCTGATATTTTCAAGGCGTTCCTTCAGGTAAAGTTAGCCAGGACATTTGATCGTAATCAATTTAGCTTTGTTCTCTTTAAAGACGGTGAATTTCAATATTTCCGATATACAACTTTATTATTCGGTTTTGTTGCACTATCCATATATTCTCAATTTTCTTCTTAAACTTCATGCTAAAACCCTGAGTGATTTGGTGGTTAGGGACGTAATGGCAAACAAGCTGTACGTGGACAACCTAATTTTTACAACCAATAGTCCCGAGCTTGCGCTTGACACTTTTCAACGCGCAAACAAAGCATTTAAAGAGAGCAGCTTTCCTTTGCGTCAGTGGCAGTCAAATAGCTCTGATCTTTTGTCTCAGATTGACCCTGCTCTTTGTAGCGCCAGTGTGCACTCCAGAGTGCTGGGTTATAACTTTAATTCTTCTTCTGATTCTCTTTCCATATCTGTAAAAAGTTTGAATCCTTCTTGTAAAACTCGTTGGCATATGCTGTCGGAAATTGCTTCCTTGTATGACCCTTTAGGGATGTTGCTGCCCTTTTCTGTAAGAGGTAAGCTCATTTTGCGTAAATTAACACCGTTGAGACTAGGCTGGGATCAGGACGTTCCAGATGATATATGTAAAGAATGGCGTAACTATTGTCAGGAGTTTTCTGAATTGCATGGATTCGAGTTCCCTAGGATGAATCTAGTTTAAACTGAGAAATTTGACCTAGTAATATTTTGTGACGCTAGTACGAGCGCTTTTGGCGCCTGTATTTACGGCGTCCAAAAGGAGCGCAGTTCACTAATCTTCTCTAAAGTTAAAGTGTCGCCTCCTAGACAAAGATCTCTTCCTTCTCTTGAACTTCTGGCTGTGTACCTTGCCTATCAGTGTCTTGTATCTCTAATGTGTGACGTTAACTTTCCTTATGAAGTCTCTAATATAACTTTTCTCACCGATGCCCAGGTTACACTGGCTTGGTTATTGAGCGGTAAACCTCCACGAATAAAGTTGTTTGTTAGTATTAGAATAAAAGATATAGACAACATGCGCCAGACGTTGGAAGGTAAAACTTCTGCTTCTTTCAATTATGAATATGTTCCCACCATGTTCAACATGGCAGACTTATTAACTCGATGTATTAAAGTAAAAAAGTTTCTCGAGAATTAGACAGTGTAGTTGGAAGGTCCTGCCTGGATCCGAGAAGGTAAGGACCAGTGGCCCAAGGGACACCTGGGTTGCATTCCGCATCAATTTGTTTCCGCTGCATGTATTAATGCCAATATTGTTCCTCCGTGTGAAGCTTCTATTCTGGAGATTGAGCGCTTCTCCTCCTATCCCAAATTACTAGGTACGATGGAGAAAGTATTTAAAGCTGTCGCTATTTTTCGACGTGCAGATTGGGGCAATGCAAAACTGCGAGCCTTCATTTTTCTAATTTCTTCTATGCAAAGTAAACACTTTTCAAGCGAGCTCGAGGCCTTAAAAAATAAAAGTCCTCGGCCGCCTCTGTTAGTTAGAACCTTTAATCTTTTTCTTGATTCGCACGGTCTCATTCGATCTAACAGTCGTATTGCAAACGCTCAAGAATTAGATTATAACACTCGAAACCCCATTTTACTGTCTAGTTCTTCTCACTTGACCAATTTGTTAGTTTTACACACTCATAAACTTCTTAATCATCAAGGGCTCGATATCACCGTTCAAAAGCTTAAGCTGGATGGTTATGTCTTGCCGCGCTGCAAGCGTACTGTTCGCGGCGTGTTGGCTAAATGCACGGTGTGCAAGAAGCTAAACGCCAAAGCGTTTTCATATCCTGATCCTCCTGCTTTACCAGACACTCGTACAAATTTCGTAAGGCCCTTTTCCACAACAGGCATGGACTTCTCTGCCCACTTTTGGGTATTAGACCCTTTTGGTCACAAACAAAAGGTTTATTTACTATTGTTCACATGCTTTCAAACTAGAGCTATCCATATCGAACTTCTTCGTTCCATGACTCTGGAGGAATTCTGTTTTGCCTTTATTCGTTTTACCAACGAAAAGGGCATTCCTAACACTGTATATTCTGATAATGCTAGAACTTTCACCGCTGCTCCCGATCTTCTATCGGAAGTGTTAACTTCCTCTTTGTATGAAGAGCGGTTTCGCCCTTTTAATATCAAGTTCAAAACTATCCCAATCTAGAGTCCTCAATTTGGAGCGATTTGGGAACGTCTGTTTAAGTCCATAAAGGACTGCGTGTATAAACTTTTTGGCCGTAGCACCTATTCCTATTCTTCTTTCCTTACTGTCATTTCTGATATTTCTCTCAACCTCAATCGGCGTCCTCTCTCTTACACTGAGATGGGGGACACGATCTTACCTATAATGCCAATTCAATTCCTTCAACTATATCCAACATCTAATTCTTTAATTCTGTCTGATGAGCTTCCGGACTTGGAGACCCACGATGTTGAACGTCGCGAGTATTTGCTCTCGCTTTTGGAGAGATGCGATGTCATGGTTGCCAAGTTCCGGGAGCTCTGGTACACTCAATATTTAATTTCCTTGCGAGGTCCATTTCCTCTGAAATCTTTACTTTTTAATAATAAACTTTTATCTGTGGGTCAAGTTGTACTTGTAAAACACCCCATAAGACCCAGACCATTTTGGGCCTTGGCTCGCATCAGCGCTTTGCTCCCTGGTCGCGATGGCAAGGTCCGTATTGTGAGAATTATTAGAGCTGATAACTCTGAAAGCGCCATCAAAGTCTCGCTACTATACCCGCTGGAGTTAGCTGTCACTGATCCTACTCCAGAGGAGGTGGGGGATAGCGTAGAAGGGAGTAGTTCGGGCGAGGAATTACACCCTCGTCTCGAACCTCCCGAGAGTTTCGAAACTCAAAGGGGTAGTTCTACCTTTGAACACCCTGGAGGTCAGCCTCTTACTTCATCTTCCTCTGACACGGATTCTTCGGCTTTTTCCGAAATACCCGTAGCTACTTCTGCTGACCGTCCTAGAAGGCAAGCGGCGCGTCAGCAGCGTAGTAAGTTGACCTATTTAATTAAGAAAGGGCAATTGTAACCCCGTTCAAACTATATGTACTATGACTGCGCATAATTTATTATTAGTCCTTTCCAGTTTATGCTGGAAGGACGCTTGCATGTACTTGTTTGTATTTCACGAAATTTTCTATAGAAAACTCCGTCTTTTTCTTTTGCTTGTTTTGTGTCGCAACTCCAGCCTTGCTTCCCTTTTTAAGTCCCTTGCAAGCTAATTAATACCTTGCATAATCGGGGACTAGGTCGTTATTTAACATCAAACCGGCCGAAAACATAAAAACGCTAATTATATATGACAAGCGGGCAATGGTTGGAGTGCTTCACCTTCCTGGCGACATAAAATAATGTTGAACAACCATAAAGTGTTCGTTTATTTGTTACGAGTGAATCCGAAGCCTCTGCTGCGGATTCGAATCGCCCTTGAAGAGGCAGCCCTTGCGGGTTGCAGCTTCAGTGAGAGACGAACCTTGTGGTCGTACGCACGTGTGCCTTGCGTGTGTCGACCTCTACCGGCCCTGCTTCTGGGAAGCCTAATCCTGGACAGCCGGCTTCTAGTGAAGATTGTTCCCTGAACAAATTCTTCGAAGTTTCAGGTGAGCACTCTTTAATTATTGTCTGTCTTGTCTAGCTTAGCTGCAGCGTTTCAGAAAAGACTATGTTTTGTGCCAGTTAAAACTGGAAGTTGTCGCTTTTTGCCGGTAAGCGAGACAAAGGAAATGAGCTTGCAGATCTGGCAGCAGGGCAGCACATCAAAGCCCGGTAACTCCATTCATTCACTCGGCTCAAATTGACAAGGTGAGACAAGTTAGAGAGGCTCTGACTGAGGTTTGGCAGAGCCAGTGGCTCAAAAGAGTAAGTGACTTGAACAAAGGTAAATTTTTATTAGATATCAGAGGCACTGTAGGATTTTGGCCTTAGTCTTCTCATCGTTACCGATCTATAGAAAGTGCAATGGCCAGATTGAGAACAGGTCATGTGGGCCTGAATCAACATCTCAATCGATTTAATTTGTCTCATACAGATAAGTGCTCGTGTGGTTATATTGAAACAGTCAGCCATTTTCTGCTACAATGTCCAAAATATGGTGTAGCCAGAATAATATTGGCTGAAAATGTACAATCAGTAGAGGTTACTCTCTCTGTCAAGAATCTGCTGGGAGGAGGAAACCACTCCTCAGAAATACAATTTAAAATCTTAAATTCAAAGGGCAAAATATCTAATCTCTACTGGGAAATTAGGTACCTTATAGCTGCTAACCGCTAACTTAAACAAATAAAGTAACATCAACTTCTACAAGGAAGCACCTGCACCATGTTCGTTTGATTTTCTCCAGGTTACTTGAAAAAAGGACAAAATGTAAATGCAAGCAATATTGTAAGGGGAAATTTTCTGAACATCGTGTTTTTCCTTAACATCAACATAACTTTACAGCAAAGAGTATCTTGAATTGCTCCATCCATGCACCCCAATTGTAGCAGTAGAAGTAGTAGTAATGTAAAGTTAGTTCTGTAGAGTAGGGAGTGATAATGGATCATGAAAGTAAAATAATGGCCCACATGTTTTTGACTGACAAGTTGCTCCAGGTTGTGCCACCCAGGCTGGACCATCCATCCCCAATATGGCTCTGTGCTGTTCCCATTTAGCAATAGGTTGACTCCACTAACCTTGTATGTTATGCTAACCCATCAGAGGTCTTCTGTCCTAAAGTGATATCCATGTTACAAAATGATAACCGTACAGTCTGTAAAAATCTAAGATGAATTCTCTTTCTGCCAGCAGAAGTCAACTGACCACTTCACGTAAGGACCTGAGGCGCATGGACCAACAGGAACCGGGATCCTCATAAAACAGAAGAAAGAAGAAGAAAAAAATGCTGAGAGCAACCCCACCCTATAAGAATTCTACCTGTTGGTCTCTAGTTTTTATCCAATGCTAAGCTAAAATTTGTCAGTTTTATATGTTTTTACAAAGACTAATTTAAAAAATGCAGAGCTTGCACAAGACTCCAGATTCAGAAAAGATGCTGCTGTGTTAAGACTACTGCTATGTTTTTTTGCTTGAATGCTCGAAATGAATTACTTGTGTGAGTCATGCTAATACATGAAACAAATCCATGGAGTGAATTGAACATCAGAAAAGAGGCTTGAAGGTTTGCAGTGTTGATGAATCTATTACAGCTAACACAAAATATCTAACATTTAATAGGTATGTGTTAAAAAATGAATCCAAGTCTTGGTGTAGAGCTTCTTGCTGTAATTGAACAAAATTTTGCCTAAATGATCTGACGGTAAATGTGGAGAAGGACACATAATTGATTTCCTACTTTTTGATGCCTAAACATAGCTAATTAGATGCAAATAAATATTTAGTTTCTATGCACTTTCCATTTGAAATGGGTATTTATTGAGTTAGAATGGTAGCCTAAGTTAGGTTTAGTTTTGGTAGAGTATGTTTGGGTACTTTTTAATTTATTATTTGCTAAACCTGTGGAGCCTGAACCCACAGCTAGGATCTTTTAGTTAATAACACAATAAAAATTATTACCCTAAAATAACTAATTATAGCTGTATGTTCATTTTTGTCTTAGATGGCAGGAATGATCTAGCGCGTCGGAAGGAGGATTTCATTGTAGTGTTGCCGAGTTCCGCGGCTTACTTTGTGGCGATTGGTCAACCAGAAAGTGCTCTGTGAATCGTGTAAAACTGATACCGGTAAAAAGATTTGTGTCTGAGTTATCAAGTGAAAATTTTTAGTTAAAAAAAACAGTGTCGACGATTGTGGACAAAACACCCCTGTGCCCTGAAAAGCACACGATGGGGAAACCTGACAGCCTAAACCCAAAGGCCAGTCAGTCGGTTAAAGGTAAGAAACCGTCAAGCACTCAAACTTCTTACAATGCTCGTGCCTCACCCTCACAGGCAAGCCGGAACAAAAGGCGTCAACGCTCTCCTACTGACTCAAGTGGTCCTACCAAGAAGACAGCTACAATGACAACTGTTCATGCAAATGTAACACCAGCAGAGGATTTTTGTGAATCTTCTGATATGAGCGGAATCATCTCCGATGAAGATCCCGAGACAAGAAGGAATATTTCCAACATTTCAACTGTTAGCACCAATAAACACTTAAAGAAGCCAGCAACAAAGGAGGCAGCTCCAAAATTAGCTCGAGTTGATTTAAACACACCAGAGCACATCCAAAAACTAGCTCCAAACATGCGGCAGGTTCTTATCACACCAGTGGACAAAACCTGCAACATTGCAAAAATGAACCCTATTCGCACTGCACTAGCCCTAGACAAGCTGTGTGGTTCAGTTAAAAAAGTAGAGCATCAACACTCAGGAGCCATTCTTGTGACTACAAATACTCTAGAGCAAGTAAAATCTTTGATGGCTGCCACTACAATGGTAATATCTGGGAACACCATTAAAATCTTAACTTCAATTGCCTGGTCAACCCAGTTTTCTTATGGCAAAATCTATGCACCTGAATTTGCTTCTGACACCCTTGAAGACCTCCTAACTATGCTGAAGCCCTATAACGTGGTAGGCATCCGCATATTACTACTAGACCCCAACAAAGCGTCCGTTCCGCTGTGTGTGCTGACGTTTCTCAATCCTTCTCCTCCTGCTGAGCTGCTCTTAGAATATTGCGTTTACAAAATAGATAAGTACTACCCAAGTCCTTTGAGATGTGGATTTTGCTGCCATTATGGCCACTCACGAGCCTGGTGCACGAGTCGACTGCCAACTTGTAGCCATTGTGGCCAAAAGGGTCATTTTGTAGACTCATGCCCAAATCTGTCTGCTCCTCCTTCCTGCTCGAACTGCAAAGAACCTCATCAGGCTAGTTCACGTGAGTGTTCTCACTACATGGCTGAAGTCTGAGCTTGTCATCTCACAGCAGATGAGGGTTTGAGCTTTGTGGAAGCTAGAGCTAGAGCAAAAGAAATGAGACCTATAGATGCAGTTCAATCCAACCCTTCAGCTCAGAGCTTGGAAACGCAAAGAAGACCTACAGTAAAGGAACTGACTTCTCTGCAAGTTTTTCCTACACTTACCCAACTTATGGCTCAAGAAGATGAAGCCTCAACTCAGCTCTCTCAACAAACTTCTCTGACAACTAACATTCCTTCAATGGATCAAAATAGTACAAGAACCTTTGCATCTTGTGCATCCATACGAAGCACTCCATCTGTATGTTCTACTCAGCATGTCCTACAGCCTTCAACCCAGCCCCAGCCAGCTTCCTCAGGTCCACTACCTAGCCATTCAAGTGCCGTGAACCCTTTGCGTGCAAGCAGCCAAGCCAACCAACCACCCCTTACTGCATCTCATCAAATATTTACTGATTTCACTCGACTAATTACTCAGGCTCTCCCAATGATAATCCGTCTCTTTCTCTCCACGCAACTCACTGAAAAAATAGAATGTTTCATTGAGCTAGGTCAGATGCTCTCCGTAAAATCAGTTGTCACTGAAACTCTAGCAAGTTTAGGTCTTTCCTCAATGCATAATTTGCAATGAAGCTGAAAATTTTACAGTGGAATGTCCGTTCCTTTTCTGCCCGATATCCTTACTTGTCCAAACTACTGGCAGACTTAGCCCCAGGTGTACTGTGCCTGCAGGAAACTTTTCTGTCTCCTGATAAAACGGTAAAACTGGCCGGGTATCAAAACTTGGCTGCTCGTTGTGAGAGAGCTGTGGGGAGTGGAGGTGGGGTTCTTGTAGCCATTAGTAACAGCATACCACAAACTATTAAACAGCTCCCATTGTTATTGGAAGTATGTGCCACACGCATACATCTTCCTCAAAATGAATTCACAATATGCTCTATGTACCTTCCACCATCGCTGCCAAACTCTGTATTAATCACAGAGCCACCACTTTTACTTTCACTTCTCCCTCCTCCTTTCATTATCTCCGTTGATTCTAATGCCCATCATCAATCATGGGGTTCCTCTTCCTCAGACAGCAGAGGAAATGTTATGAGTCATTGGGTAACAGCAAACAACCTTGTGTTGCTGAACACTACGGAGCCAACTTATTTGTCCTCAACAGGCACCCTAACTCATTTAGACCTGACCATAACTACCCCTGATATAACACCTATGTTTACATGGTCACCCTTATTAGACCCTTACAACAGTGATCATTTTCCTTTGCTGATCTCATCAGAGTGTGCCACACCAGTCTGCCTACAACCAAGGTGGAACATCAAATCAGCTGATTGGGTCAAATTTCAAAAAACCCTCAGCCTTCCAAAAACCTACCTATCCCCTACGCAGGCCTGTGGAGCAGTAACCACAAGCATAATAGATGCAGCCTCTAAATCCATCCCATGCTCTATACCAGGAAAAAGAATGCCAACAAATAGTTGGTGGAACAAAGAATGTGCCGTAGCAAGGCGCCAAAAGCAGCGAGCGTTATCTCGTTATAAAAACCATTTAGGGGACATTGACTTATAGATAGCCTTCAAAAAAGCCAGAGCTATTTCTAGGCACTGCATAGCCAGAGCCAGGTCAAAGAGCTGGACAGACTATCAGTCTAGTATTACATACAGAGCCCACAGTGGACAGGTCTGGAACAAAGGTCGAGCACTATCTGCAAAATTCTCCCCCAAAGCTATAGTTTTAAGGAACGGCACTGATAACATAGCAGACCCCAAGCTGATCTCAAATATTCATGGCCGGCAATATTCTAAAGAAAATGACTCCACTTCAAATGACCCTTGTTTTATTGCTAGAAAAGAGAATATTTGACGTGAGCTGCCTAGCCCAAAACATAACTCAACTGTATGGTACAATAAACCATTCACAATGATAGAATTAACTAGAGCACTACGCAACTCCACATCTCGAGCCCCTGGAGCTGATCGCATTCCCTTCAGCTTCCTTCAACACCTCAGTGGAAACCAACTTGAGGTGCTGTTAAACTTCTATAATTTCTTATTCATGCATGGATTCCCTCACCAGTGGCGAGAAGCCATAATTGTACCCATACTGAAACCTGGTAAACCATACTCTTCTGCTGCATCATACCGCCCTATTGCACTTACCAACTGTCTAGGCAAGATTATGGAAAAGATGGCAAATTGGCGACTCCAGTCCTTCTTAGAAAGAAATTCCTACTATGACCCATCTCAAAGCGGTTTTAGAGCGGGGCACAGTACACTCGATGCACTGTTTCGCTTGGAGGCATCAGTGAGGGAAGCTTTACTGACCCAAAATTACTGCCTAGCCATTTTCCTTGACATTGAGCGAGCTTTTGAATCTGTATGGCACGATGGTGTTTTATTCAAACTGCATGAACTGGGTCTTGAGGGCAATATGGCTGTCTACATCAAAAACTTTCTACAGCTCCGATCAATAAGGGTGATAGTTGCTGACAAGTTGTCAGACTCTTTTCCTCTTCTGTGTGGAGTGCCTCAGGGATCGGTCATAAGTCCCACACTCTTTACACTCATTGTTAATGACCTTTTTGCTGATGTGCCAGCTCCAGTACAACACTCTCTGTATGCTGATGATGGAGCCATGTGGATTGTCACAGCAACTCTCACTAACGCAACCACAGTAATGCAAACGGCACTCAACACCATTGGAAAGTGGTCTCAAAAATGGGGTCTTCAAATCTCAGCAGCCAAAACTTCAGCTGTTTTTTTCACCCATAGGCATAACTCACCTCCCCAACTGAAGTTGGAAAATGTTCCTCTTACCTTCAAAAATAATATAAGATTTCTTGGACTCACTTTTGATAGGCTTTTAACATGGAAGCCCCACTTAACTTCATTGTACTCTGCATGCCAGTCAGATCTAAGACTCCTCTCAGTCATTTCCGCCAGGAAGTGGGGTGCTGATGCCACAGCCCTTCGTAGATTGTATATAGCTCTGATTCGCTCTAAGCTCGACTACGCCTGCTTTCTATATGCAACTGCTGCACCCACTCATCTAGTGTTAGACCGCATCCAATATGCAGCATCACGCATCATCAGTGGTGCCCTGAGATGCACACCCACAGTTAAACTGGAAGCAGAAGCAGAGGTCATGCCTCTCTCGTATCGCCGTCGCCAATTGCTATTGTCCTATTGTGCTCGAATTCTCACCATTTCTGAGCACCCAGTTCGAAAACTGTTGTTGGCCTCTACCCTTATGCTCTCTATGCTCACCTTAGACGTCCAATCCCTGTATCAGACCGAGCCTACAGAGAGTTTAACAAGCTAGGTCTAAATTTTTCACAGATACCCACAATTCCCATGCTCTTGAGATATCATTCAGTCCAAAGCCCAGTCTTCCTGACATTAGCAAATGTACAAAAACATTCAAGAGATCCCACCAATTGGCAACAAATGTTTAAAGACCTGGTTTGCAGCACATACAGCATGCACCAAAAAATCTACACAGATGGATCTGTCCAAAATGACAAGGCCGGATGTGGAGTGCACGGGGAAATGTTCCAACTCAAGGCTCACCTCCCCCCTAGGACTTCTATCTTTACTGCTGAACTATATGCTATTTACATAGCAGTTAAGTTCATTACCAACAAACCAGGAGTCTTTGTAATCTTCTCGGACTCACTAAGTGCCTTGACTGCTATGAAATCTAACAAAGCTCCCAAACACTACCTGCTATACTGGATAGCAAAGGCTATCAATCAACTTCCCACAGACAAAGTCATCCTGGAATGGGTGCCTAGCCATGTGGGTGTACCTGGAAATGAGGCTGCAGATAAACTAGCGCAGACTGCGCTAAGCATCCCTCTGACAACTCAAATACCTAAATCCACATCAGAACTCAACTCTTTATTTGCCACCTCCATGCACCAACAAAGGCTGAGGGCATGGAAGCAGCTCCCACCAATCATAAATGAATTAAACCCTTCATTGCTTCCTCTACCATCTTCGCTCTCACGCAGCCAACAAGTCATCATCTCAAGACTAAGACTCGGAGTCTGTAAACTGACTCATGGGCACTACTTAACTGGTTCCCCACCCCCTTCTTGTCAAAACTGCAACTGCAAACTTACTTCGAGTCACCTACTGATAGACTGCCCTCTGTATCAAAATCATCGTTTGGCCCTGATTACTGAGTGCAATACAAGATCTGCTTCTGGGACAAATGAACACCATCCTTGCTGCTGATTTCCCAACCAAACTGGTGATGGACTTCCTGAGGAAATCGGAGTTCCTGCATCTCATCTGAGAAATAACTGGAGAGCAGAGTGGGGGCGCCATTTCCCAAGAAGGAGACGTGCCACATCCCTAACAAAGTAAGTAAGTTGTAGTGTTGCTATCCGATGCGCGATTATGGTTGTCGATACCGTCGTGCGGTCGACGTGAGGGTTCGTGGAAAAGGGGGCTGTCTTCTGTGCAGCTACCTTTTTCCGGGGGCTAGCTTTCCTTCGCAGCTGCCCTTCCTGAGGTTCGTGTGGGTACCGCCTACGCCGTAATCAGTCCGCTAGGGCGACAGAAGTAAATTCTGTTAGTGCCGAACTTCGGCGGTACCGTTGTGTGTGTGGGGTGAGGTTTGTGTGGGTACCACCTGCGCCGTATTCAGTCCGCTAGGGCAACAGAAGTAAGTTCTGTTAGTGCCGAACTACGGTGGTACCGCTAGAGTGAGGTGTGTGGGTACCGCCTACGCCGTA
Source organism: Morinoia aosen (assembly GCA_030386875.1). NCBI lineage: Eukaryota > Metazoa > Arthropoda > Malacostraca > Amphipoda > Talitridae > Morinoia > Morinoia aosen. The sequence goes on along the minus strand of CM059576.1, from coordinate 18,382,458 downwards.
TTCAGTCCGCGGGGGCAACAGAAGTAGATTCCGTTTTGTGCCGAACTACGACGGTACCTTTAAGAAGACGAGCAACTGTCTGCGCCGTATGAGACCGTTAAGGCAACAGAAATGAATTCTGTTAGTGCCCAAATGCGACAGCGTTATCCTAACACGACGAACTATGCGGAATAGTTCGTCCTTCTGAGGTGGCTCCTTAAACACCTTAATAGGCGAGATATCGTATAAGACTAAAGCCTGTGTCATCATGGTGATAGGAATCTCTTATCACTTCAGGGTCTGACTTTTTTAATGCTGAATCTCTTTGAAGTCCCTATTACACACACAGAGATATTTTGACAAACACAATGATTTATTTTCAATTGCGAAAATAGTGCAAACAGACATAAGTTACTGCATAGCAAGGTACAACCCTCAAAAGTGCGTTTAAAATATTAGCCGTATTTAGCTAGATAATACAAGAAACATTGGAATATCGACATGTAATACAAATAATATTCAAGGGCCAACTAAAGTAAATGCACAGACGCAACATCGGCGCAGAGAAACAGACAAGTCGGGGTTCAGAGAGCTGGACACATGAAGAAAATACTTAAGATTATGGGTAACTAACACAGAAGGCCCGACAACCCAGTGCGGCCTGACAATGGTCCTCCCCTCCATATTTACAATAATGACTGCAAAGGAAAGCTCTAAAAACCAAGCTTTTTTGTGGTTCTTATGTGAGTAGAATTTTAAGTATTCTAGGGAGTAAAACTTGCACCTTAGTTTGGGGATCATACGAGTTTAAAGAATAAAATAATTACCTGATCTCAAGAAACATAAAGTATTCACCACCTTAAGGGAATCGAACGCTGTTTCCTAAGAATTCTTTGAAAAATAATGAATAAATACTTCCGGAAGGAAATAAGCTCTCGGGTATTCACAGAATGTTTACTTAAACAATTTAAACAAACAATTTATTAACCACAGTTGATCCAGAGGTAGAATTTTTCTTAAGTCTAGAACAATGGTCAAATTTGAGTATAGCTACCTGTGGGCCTGAACAAGTTCAGCGACTTCTAGGGCATCCTACCATCACGTTATTCTAGGGTGTATAAAAATGTTTAACCTAGTTCACTTAACCTAGTTTTGCATTAGACTGATCCTTGAGATAATAAACTCAATATTTTATGCTGTATTTCACAACATAGGTCAAATCGGCTATATATAACAGTACGTGTGATAAAAAGATTCATGAGCAGAGAGAAGATTGGTTATGGTACCCAAGGCAAGTTACATTATGACTTTATCATTAGTTCTATGTTGGAGGCAAGATTTTGACTCGGTGATCTTACACGACTAGTATTCTGATAGGAAGTGAGACTCAAGATGTCTTTTCAATACTCTGTACGAATTACATTCACGGATCTCTGCAGGTAAAGAGTTCCAAGAGTTCCAAGTTTTAGTTCCAACAAAGAGAATACTGTGTTGCAACCGGGCCTTTGAATAATAAGGAAGCATGAATTTACTTCTATTTTGGGTTGAATGGTCGTGATGACCAGTTTGCGCAGTCAATAATTGGAGGAGAGAGGCAGTTGCATTCGTCGAGTAAAGACCATATTTTGACAAGCTCTTGCGAAAACTGATAAATATTTCCGAGACATAACCTAATAAATTTCATTAGTCATCTTCATTATATCCGCAACTGGCTCTCTCCTCTCCATCTGGGGTGGGCCACGGAGCGATATTTCATTTTTGTTCTTGTGTACTTGCTGTATTCAGTTTTTTTGTAATTGTTTTCTTGTATTTGTTAAATTACTTATTTTTTTCTGGTGATTGTTCATTTCTTTCTGTAGGTGGCCCCGTCTGGTGCTCCCATCAAATTTAAAATGGCTGAACTGCCATTAACGAATCGGTATAGCGATCTGAGAGAGTCAGATGATCCCTGCAGTGGAATTGAAGAGATGCAGCTGATGGCCGCCAACCTGGATAGTGAAGAAGAGCCTAACAATGGAGAAAAAGTGATGAGCACCGAAGAAACAAACGAATCTGTAATCCAAGGCACGTGGGTCAAGAACAACAAACTATCAAAAAAAAAGAGAAAGAACTAGTGTGAGCCTCTCAAGCTCTAACTCTGATTGTGAAACCTCAAAAAAAACTTGCAAATCTACCTCACCTAAAACAAGAAGAGTATACCCAACCAATAAAACTTTGGCATCTAAAGAGAAGGCATGTACTTTGCTGATCACGCAACTGCAGGAGTCAAACAGCGAGTTGGTTGGAGCAAACAAGAGAAAAATGACGTATGATCCATTTGAAGTTGCCCAAGGATTGAAGAAAATAGTAAACTATGAATATGTCAAGGAAATAAGAGTTAACAAGAGACGAAATTTGATTGCAATTGAGCTCAAAGAAGCCACTGAAAAGGAAGTAACAAGACTGTTGGAAGTAAGCAACATCGGAAAGTTTGCAGTTCGGTGTCACAAACCTTGTTCTGAGTCTGCCCAATCTACTTTTGGAGTAATCAGACCAATTGACCATGATGTCAATTTAGAGGATCTTATCCCAATTGCCACCAGTGAAAATGCCAAAATAATAAACATGGTAAGATTGCCAAAGTTTTCCAATGGAAAAAAAGAGAGTTCTTTAAGTGTTAAAGTGGAATTTCAAGGCAAAGAGCTTCCAAAGTAAATAAAAATAGAATTCATGAATTTTCAAGTCACTCCATATTCACCTCCACCCATTCAATGCTATAGATGCCAACGACATGGACATTTTGCAAGTGGGTGTTCATCGGCTGAAAGATGTTTAATTTGTGGTGGTGGCCACTCCAAAGACAAATGCAATGCTCCCACTCCCCTCTGTGCTAACTGCAAGGGAAATCATGTGGCCAGTTCTAAAGAATGCCCTTATATGCAAAATGCCTTTCAAATACAATCACTGATGAAAGAAGGAGTCTCCTTTTCAGCAGCTCGGAAGCAAGTCATCTCTGAGACCAGCGAAAACCTAGAATCTATTTCTCAAAAAACCAACACTACTTCAACTGTGATAAGTTCCCAATTGAACAACGAAAAAGATGCCTCTATGCAAGAAAGTACCCAAATTATAAGTTCGATTAGAAATCAAAAAACATATGCTTCAGCTCTGAAAACCTCCCAACCTAAACAAGTGACAGTCCCAGCAGATATACACCAATCCCAAGGATCGTACTATATACCAAGAAGGATTCCTCAAGACAAACCAAATCAATCAGAGCAGAATGTACTAGCCACTCATTTTGAAGGCAGTCAGTCGTCGCAAGAAACAGCTGTCTGTGGTGAAGGCTTAGTACAAACAGTGGTAGAAAAAATTGAATCTTATGTGCAAACCATGTTTGAAGACTTCTTTTCTCGCCTGGGTAAGTTTATGATGGAAGTATTCTCATCAAACTTGAATCATGAAAACAAGCGTCAACGAGATCTACTGCTTCTTGGAATGATTATAAATCATCTCGGCCAAAAAATTGGCTCTCAACTACTCAGTGAGTTTCCCGATAACATGAATCCTCAAAGCCAATGTGACACAGTCTTAGAAAAAAATATATCAGGAATAAATACTAAAACATCTAAAATACCTCTATCCCACTCTAAAGGAAGCAAGAGATTGGGATCAGCTTCAAGGAAAAAATGATGTATAACTATAAAATTTGTGATCAGAGGATCAAAAGAAGTGGAGCCTCAGAAAAAAACCTTTATTTGTCCCAATTCAATTGTAATGGATTATCTTCAAAATTAGCAGAAGTGAAACTCTATCTCAACAGAAAAAAACCTGACATACTTTGTTTATGTGAAACATGGATTAAAACTAATGAGCCTAAATTCATAGGCTACGAGTGCGTGTGGTCTCATAGAGAAAATAGGGCCAAAGGTGGGTTATGCTTTGTGATCAGGAATGATATTAACTTTTCTGTGAATAATGTGGATAAGTTCTTGAATGGAAAATTAGAAATAGCATCAATTAAAGTGTTTTCTTCTTATGGATATATTGATATCTGTAATATTTATAATCCTAATGCGTGTATTGATTTTGAAGAGTTTTATCATTATTATATTCAAATGAGTGAATTGTTTATATTCGTTGGGGACATGAATGCTCATGCACCTTTGTGGGACTGTAAAAACCGACTGAATGCTTCAGGAAGGAACCTGTGTAGACTTCTGGATGAGAATTCTCATGGAGTACTTAACCCTCCTGACTTGCCCACTTATATTGACTCACGTTTGGGGACAAGTTCTACATTAGATTTGTGTGTTGTCCCTCCAACTCTTCTTGCATGTTGGTTTCTTGAAAGAAGTGCAGATCTTGGGAGTGATCATTATCCAATTGAATGTACTTTTGGCACAGTAGTTAAAAAATATGATAACCATTTGCGTAGATGGATTTTAAAAAATGCAAATTGGGCTGGCTTTAAGGAAGAATTATCACAAATATCTACAAATCAGATAGCTCACTCCTCAGTTGATGATTTGAACACAGCATTAACAAAAGGGCTCCAGGACGCAGCTAGCAAATATATCCCCAAATCCTCATCGGCTTGGGGAGTTAGGAGGAAAACACCATGGTGAGATGGGGAATGTGCTTTGGCTGTAGCAAAGCGGAGGAAAGCTCGAAACAAATTATCAAAACATCCCACTGCAGAAAATTTGCATCTGTACAAGGATTATGAAAGGAATGCCAAAGAAATCATTAAGCAAAAGAAAATCCAAAGTTGAACAAGTTATGTAAACACTCTGGACTCAAACACCGGTGTTGGTAATGTCTGGAGCAGGGTTGCCAGATGCAGGGAAATTTCCCTGCTTTAGGGAAATTATGGGTCCCAAAGGGAAAAAGGGAAAAAACTTCGAAAAACGTAAGAAAACAGGGAAATTTTGCTGTGCGGCTTCATTTTCATGTAAAATTATAAGTAAGTGATTAGCTACTTAGCATTTTGTGCTAAGCTACTCAGTATTTATAGTTTTTAACACTTGTCGGACATGTTCGAACTTTGATACACGTATTGTACGCGTACATACTGACTAGGAGCAATCAGAGGCGCCAATGCATCGCAACCGCTCAGCGCCAGTTCAACTTCACGCGGTTCACGCTTCACGGAGTCACAGATCCCAATCATCACAGTTGCATTAGTCATTGTAATGATTGTAGCGAGAGGAAATTGAAGAGACGCGCTTCAGCATTACTGAAATTTTTGAAGTGAATTAACATAATAAGTAAAGCAGTGGAATGAAACCCCACAATAAAAAGTAAGACGTTAACGTTTAATTCATACTCAACAGTACCTAGAGTTGTGGGTAACTGAAATGAAACTCAAAGGGTGGCTCAGTAGAAATTAAAAAGGAGCAGAATATTTTCAATGTAAATTTGGTGATGTAAATAGATGGAAAAGCTGGCAGATCAGAGATTGAAAACCATGCGGAAATAACAAATACAAAAAATGTAGAAATTAGAAAAAAACAACAAGAAGTTATTTGGATACGTAGAACGGCAGTAAACGAAGAAAAAATACACAAGTAGAAGAAGGTGAAATTAGACTTGTTGCATTTTTACATGAGCATAATCTTTCGCATTCTATTGTTGAACATTTAGTCCCAGTTGTGAAAGCAGCTTGTCCTGATTCGGAGACTGCGAAAGGCTTCAAATGTGGTAGGACTAAGTGTATTGCAATTGTGAAGAATGTTTTAAGAGGCGAAGTGAGTGATATTATTTATGAGCTCTTGAAGAATCATTATTTTTATCTGAGAACGGATTAATAAACATATAAAAGATGTACAAAGTATTTGGCATTGGTGGCAAGGGTTGTTAAAAAATATGTTGTTAAAGATCCATTTTCGACTATCATTCCACTCATTAGTGCTACAACATGTTTGCATGGAAAAATAAAAGAGCTATTCACTGAAATAGGTATACTCTATAAAAGGAATATGATTCTATGTATGTACGTATGTATGTTTAAAGAATCTACAAAACAGGGAAATTTTTAGTCGAAAAAGGGAAATTTTGAGACTAAAACAGGGAAATTTAGGTTAGACGATCTGGCAACCCTGGTCTGGAGGTTGATACGATCAATGAAAGGTAGCTCTGTCAGTTCAAATCCAACTGTAGGTGATATAGCAGATAGCACAGCAGACAAAGCTGAATTATTACTGGCTCATTTTTGTAGACACAAGATAAAATTAGGTGATAAATTTTCAAAGACAATTGAAAATACCATTTCTAACCTATCAGCAGGGCAGGTAGATATACAGACCTTAATTCTCAAATAGCAATGCATGAACTACAGAGAAGCTTAAAACATGTCAAGAATGCTAGCCCTGGTTTTGATGAAATTCCTTATGCTTTCCTCAGTCAGGCACCACAGTCATTCCTGGAACATATTATCTATTTGTTTAACAAGAGTTACTCGAGTGGTTGCTTCCCAGAAGCATGGAAGTTGGGAATTATATGTCCGATAAAGAAACCCAAACGAGATCATTCAGTTCCCAATGGGTATCGACCTATCACATTGCTCTCATGTCTCTCAAAAATCATGGAACAAATTGTCAAACATAGACTTGATTACTTTTTAGAAAAAAACAAGGTCTTCTCTTGCTATCAAACAGGGTTCCACAGGAAGAGATCTACGTATGATGCCCTAGCTCTAATTAAAAACTGTATCTCACAATCTTGGTCAAAGAAAATGTATTGTTTGATTGTCTATATTGATTTGGAAAATGATTATGATATTGTATGGCACGCTGGACTTTTGCACAAGCTAATAAACATTGGATGTGACATACGCACTGTCTTAGGGTAGCTGCACACCAAAAGATTTGAGGCGAGAAAGCGAGCAAGCTTGAATCGATAAACATGTATTCCTATGGGAGTGCGCACACCACAAGCAAGCTAGCGAGCGAGTGAGAAAGATTGAAGATTGGCTGCAGCGAGAAATCGACTTGAAGATGGTTTCACGCTTGAAAGCTCCAGTGAGAAGCCTCTGGCAGTGGCAGCGCTGCGTCTGGCAGTGCGCGGCGAGATGTCGAAGGGAGAGGTGCGCTACACGATTTCTCCAGCAAAGACTGAACTCCTTATATCCAAAGTTTATGCTGTACTGTGCCTTTGGAAGTCAAAAAATCCAAAGCACAATGACAAATAACATGTTTCAAAGCAATGGGACAAAGTATGAATGATACTCAACGTTACAAACACATGCTAGTTCCGCTTATTTTTGTTATAAACCTCTCTCCATGACATTCAGGAGCAAACTGGCTATCTTTTGGTGTGAGGTAGATCTCGCCAAACATCTTTCTCTTTCGCTTGCTTTGTCTCTTGCCGTCTTTTGGTGTGCAGCTACCCTTATGGTTAAGATCATACTTGAGCAATAGACGTGTTAGGGTCAGGGTGGCAGATGCTGTCTCATCTGATAAGATTCTTTGTTGTGGTTTGCCCCAAGGTGCAGTCCTGAGCCTCCTGCTGTTTAATGTGATGCTCCCTGATTTGCCTCAGATGGAGGGCATCCAATGCATCTCATAAGCAGACGATGTGACCTTAGTTGCTAGTGGGAGGTCCCCAGTTGAGATTCGGCGGATGATGCTGAGCTACCTGAATTGCCTGACTCACTGGTTGAGTAAGTGGAAACTAGCCATAAATGTGGATAAAACAAAGTACCAAATCTTTACACGTAAAAAGTATGTACCATTAATAAATCTACAATTAAATTCTAAAACAGTAAACATAACTCATAAACAGCGTGTACTTGGAATAACACTAGATTCCCCAAAACTTACTTTCTTACCACATTTACAAAATATTAAAATAGAGTGTCAAAAACGTATGCTGGTGCTCAAAGCTTTGTCCAGCATCTCGTGGGGATCCTCTCAGAAACTGTTCCGTCAAGTATATATATCATTCATTAGAAGTAAACTCACGTATGGACATGTAATCTTGACAAAGCTACCTGAAAGCAGTATGAAATTATTTAATGTGATTCAAAACTCAGCTCTGCGATCTATTTTGGGTGCACGGAAAACATCTCCAGTTTCTTCATTGGAAGCTGAAGCGTTCATTATGCCTCTGAGATTGTACCTTGATTTCCTGTTTCTGAAGTGGTGTCTGAGGTGCAGTTTCTTGGATGCTGAGCCCAATGAGGTTCCAGCTAAAATTGAGCTATTTAGATCTACACCAAAAAGTGAGCTTGCAGTAAAACGTATAGAAATAATGAACAAGATTCAGTTTAACTTTTCTCCTCCAGGATCCCAAATAGAACATTGCACTTCTCCATGTATTGAGATCTCATCTAATGTGTGTGTTGAATTTCCTAATCTTAAATCTCTCACTGCACCTGAAGTAAATCAAAAATTTGAAGAATATGTAACATCTAAATTTTGTAACTCTTATAGAATTTTCACAGATGGATCCAAGCTACAATCAGGATCAGCATCTGCTGCTATTTATGTTCCACATCTAAAAATATGTACTTCTTGGCTCCTAAATCCGGGTCACTCAATTGTGGGAGCAGAACTATTTGCAATTTTACAGGCTGTAAATTATACCATTGATAACTTGTCAAATTATAATGTGGTCATTTTTGTTGATTCTAAAAGTTCCCTGGATATTATATTAAACTTGAATAACCCCACATATGAGATTTTTAGTAGAAGAATTCAAAAGATTGTTGCGCAGTTGAATAACAAGATTCAGTTACAATGGATCCCTGCACATTCAGGCATAATGGGAAATGAGATAGCAGACCAGTGCGCAAAAATGGGTCATCAAAATTCTAAGTCAGTACTCACTCATCTTAATTATGAGGAGCAGGTTAGCAAACTGAAAAACAAAATGTTGGACTACTGGAGCGAGTATTGGGGAAATCAAGTGAGGGGATCCGGGAAGGGAAGATTTATGTATGAATTGTGTAGCAGACCAAAGTTTAGATTGGGTGGTGCCATGTCACGAAAATTTCAGTGTATTATTAGCCGATTCAGAATTGGTCATGTTGGTGTTCTTTCTCATTTGAGTAGATTTAACCTGTGTCAAAGCCCTCTCTGCCCCGAGTGTGGTGTTCCAGAGACCATTGAGCACTTTTTGCTCAGCTGTTCACAATATGAGGCTGCCAGATTACACTTATGTCTTCCCTTTGTAAAATTTAATCTTCAATTGAATCTGAAAAATGTCTTAGGATTTGGTGATTATCAATCCCATGTACAATTTATAATTCTCCACTCCTTGGTGAACTTCCTTGGTGCTACCAATAGATGTAAGCTTCTATAAAATTTTTAATTTGACTGTGTTATGTCTGTGTATAATGAAATGATCTTGAAACAATAAGCTGTCAGCCTCTGCAGACGACAGCTCGAGAGGCCCAACGATATTGAGGACTCAAGAGAAAAGTGCTGCAGTATCGGGGATTTGCTTGACCCTGCTTATGCTGCCGAAGTACAAGCTGTCAGGTTGCACGGATTTCTGCTGCAGAAGTCCAACGACTTTCAAGATCCCTCCGGATCATCGATAAAGAAGAAGAAGCAGTCAATAATTGTCTTAGGCTATTATTGCCATCATTTCTTCATGTTTTGTAAATAAAATTACAGATGGAGATTTTGTAGAGATCCGAAAGTTCAAGTAGGCCTTATTGGTAAACTTTTGAAAGAATCATTTGTGTGAGCATTATATTCTAGGTTCTTTACCGCTCTGACAGCTCTTCTCTGCAGAGTAAAAATTTTGTTGGTTTTATTTTTATCAGTTCCGTGCCATGCTTCTATTCCGTATTGCAAGTATGGAGAAATGAGCGTTTGGTAGAGCATTTGTATAGCTGTTTCAGGCAGAAAATTTTTAACTTTATTTAGGATTCCATTGGATTTTGATAATTTAGAACTAATATGAGTGTTGTGATCTTTGAAGGTCAGATGTTTATCTATTATTATGCCCAGAAACTTACATGAGTTGGTTTCTTTGATTTCACCTTCGCCGACTTTAATGCATGGGAGAGGTACATCTTTGTTGAATGAGAATGTAATATAATTTTTTTTTTTATCAATATTAAGGCTTATTTTATTAGCTTTGAGCCACGATGAAACTTTGTGAAGTTCAGTATATATACTCTCCACAATCATAGCAGGATTTTGGTTCGGAAGGACTGCAGAAAGGGTACTGTCATGGGCAAAAAGTATGAATTTGAAGAATGATGTAGATTTTACAATATCATTGATAAAAATCAGAAACATCAGAGGCCCAAGAACAGATCCTTGTGGAACTCCATGGCTAATTGTCTGTGGGTCTGATTCTGCGTCGTCAATGAAGACATATTCCGATTTGTTAGGTATGATCTGAACCAATCATGGGCGATCCCTCGAATGCCATAACAGTGTAGTATCGAGAGTAATATTTCATGGTCCACGCAATTTTATAACGTTCAAATAGACGGTAAATCTGAAGGATATGACAGTTATTGATTTTGTGAATTTCGATGCTTAAGTATAGTTGATTAGATCGAAATAAACAAGTTTTCTGCTATCCACTTTCCGTCTGAAATGAGTATTTTAGGTCAATGTGAAGTTTAATGCAATCACGGAAAATAAGAATTCCGATCTTAGGAATCACTAAAGGAACCCATTTAAGAACGTTTTACATGAATGACATTCTGCTTGCTGATGCGTTATTTTTGAATAATTGAACTTTGAAGTTGGTCTTTGCGCCAAAGGAAGCGAGCGCGTGAAACGGAATTTAATTAATAACGAGAGCTATTACAAACGTAAAGAGGTTATGTCGTGAGGAGGAGGCACAGTTCTTCTAGTGAAAATTATAAATAAAGCTTCCAACCCACCCATTAGGGTGACGACCGCAATCTTGTTGACATCGGGTCCAAGATGGCGGCGCCCATGGTGATCGCCATTTTAGACCCAATGTAAACAAGGTTGCGGTCGTCACCCTAATGGGTGGGCTAGAAGCTTTATTTATAATTTTCACTAGAAGAACTGAGCCTCCCCCTCACGACCCAACCTCTTTACGTTTGTAATAGGGGGTTAGCTTCCGTTTTTAATTAAATTATGCTTGCTTCCTTTGGAGCGGAAAAGCCAACTTCAAAGTTCAATAATTCAAAAATAAAGCATCAGCGAGCAGAATGTCATTCATGTAAAACGTTCTTAAATGGGTTCCTTTAGTGATTGTTCGGAATATAATTATTAATTTCCGTGATTGCATTAAACTTGTTCAAGAGGTGGAGTGTTTGGAACTTTGGATGTGAGGTTGAATGGGAAGTTTTAGAGGAGGTAGAGCATTTTAGGTACCTCAGGTCGGATGTGACTGTTAAGGATAGTATGGAAGTAGAAGTGAGGCATCGAGTGAGTGAAGGTTGTAAGACATTGGGTGCAATGAGGAAAGTTTTTGAATGCAGGAGTTTGAGTATGAATGCTAAGAGGGGATTGTATGAAAGTTTAATTGTGCCAGTTGTGTTGTATGGAGCAGAGTCCTGGGGGTTGAGAGCAGCTGAGAGGAGGAAGTTGGATGTGTTTGAGATGAAGTGTTTGAGGAGCATGTATGGAGTAACTAGAAGAGATAGGATCAGGAATGAATTGGTTAGGAGGCAGACGGGTGTTATCAAAAAGTTGAGCAGGCGAGTGGATGAAAGAGTGCTTGGATGGTTTGGGCATGTTGAAAGAATGAATGTTGAGCGGCTGGTGAAAAAGATATATATGTCGGAAGTGAGGGGTCTTCGTACGCGAGGTAGACCACGGATGAGTTGGATGGATGGAGTGAGACGTGCTTTGTATGAGAGGGGTCTGACTGTGGACGTGGCGAGAGGAATGGCTGCGGACAGAAGTGAGTGGGGGCAGTGCATAAGAAGGTAATTTTATTTTTTGGTCGCGTTACTGGAAGCTGCCCGCGTGTGTTGGGGTTGACCTGTCATGTGCGGGGGGAGGGGCTGCACTCAATGAAGCGGTCGGGGTAAACCAGCTATGGCTGTCGGGCCTGACTGGAAGGTGGTTGTGCTGGGGCTGCTGCTGATCCTGGCAGTTCAGGTGTGGCCAGTGCTGCCTCTCTCGCCTCCTAGTGACTAAGTGTGGTGATTGTGGCCTGCTGTCGGCTACCCTCCCATAGGGAGGATAAGCCCGGTATATGTATGTATGTATGCATTAAACTTCACATTGACCGTATTTTATTAGTTATAGCGGTAAATGACTTAGCGCAACTCCAGTGTCTGAAGCAGCAAGTAATTCAAGGAGCACGTTGGAGAGCAACGCTGCAATGCACACTCGCTTCCAGAGCGATCGTCATCAAAGACAAAACCAAACCTACTGCTATACCTCGTTAAATACTCATTTGACGAAAAAAGTGTATGGGGGAAAAGTTGTTTATTTCGATGTTATTACCATGATTCAAGCAGCAAAAATTCAAAAATCGATGAGGAGCTGTTTATTTGAACACATTCGTCATCAAAGACGAAACTAAATCTACCGCTATAACTCGTAAAATACTCATTTCAGACTGAAAGTGCATAGAAGAAAACTTGTTTATTTTGATTCAAATAATCAGGTTCAGGCACCAAAAAGTGGAAAATTGATAACTGTCATATCCTTCAGATTTACTAAGTACAGTTGTAGTCCAAAATTTTTTTTAAATTCACCCATAGCCCCCTCCCCCCGCTAACAATTTTCTCTTAAATTTCAATTTCTCAGACAATATTGTACATAGAGACAAACATTTTTTTTGTTAGATTCACAATGCAAACATCTATCCAAACTAAGTGCAGTTTTTTTGATTTGCAAAAAAAAAAAAATTTATACCCATATGAATATTAAAGACATTATAATTTTATTTCTATGGACAGTAAAAAAATTTAGAATTAAAATTTTCAAGATATAAAACTTAGCATTTATAGTACTAACATTGATTTCCATGGTGCAAAAAAGATCTCTTCCAAAAGTGAAAAACTGTAGGAGAAATTGAGCCGCACAGCTGAAAAAAACTTGTTATGAGGAAAAAGCATTCCGGTTTTTAATTATTTCTTCAGTTTTTTACTTATGGAGATCTTTTTTGCATTGTAAAGATCAAGGTAAATACTAAAAACCTATGTATTTTTTAAAAAGTTTATTAGAAAATTTGTTGCAAAATAATATCTTAAAAGTAGTATATTTTGTTGAAAAAAATGAAAAACTTCTTAAATTTTTTTTGGAGCAATAGCAAAAAACTGGATTACAATTTTGTAGATCAGTTCATTGTGAATCGAATCAGTTCATTGAAAAACTAATTGTCTCTATGTACACTATTGGCTGAGAAATAAGATCTTTTAGAAATTTCCCTGTGAGGGGATTGGAAGGATATGGGTATTTTTCAATAATTTTAGGGCTCTGAACATCCATTCGAATGTTCTAAACATGTAAATACCTCCAAGCTCATTTTGCTCCTGATGCTCTTGAAGTATTTTTTTTTAATTTTTTAAGTTTTATACAAAAAATTGTTTGATTTCCTTGAACCCAGCCATCCTTGGTGTACTTTGCATGTTGTATGGCTTGACTTAATTGTAGAAATGGAAAATATGGAATATGTGAAGGAAAGGACCATAATTGATTTTCCAGTTTTCACTGCCTAAACCTAATTAATTGGATCAAAATAAACAATTATTCTCCTATGCACTTTCCGTTGCGAATGAATATTTAATGAGTTATAGCGGTGTGTTAATTTGTATCTTTGATGACTGGAATGCGCTCGAATAATGGCTACTAATTGATTTTTGAATTTTTGTTGCTTTAATCATGGTAATAACATCAAAATAAACTACTTTTCTTTTATACACCTTTTGCGGCAAATGAGTATTTTACAAGTCATAGCGGTAGGTTTAGTTTTGTGTTCCAAACAGCAGAAACCGTTGTGCGCTTGAGCTGTTGAGAGTACATTTGGGTACTTAGTAGTTTATTATTAGCCAATCTTGCACAGCCTGCAGAGCCTGAACCCACTTCTAGGATTGGTTAATGAATGTTAAGGAGATGCAACTAATTGATTTTCAAAATTTCATTGAAATAAACCACTTTTCATCTATGCACTTCTTGGAGCCAATGAGTATTTAACGAGTTATAGTGGTGAATCACTCACCGCAACTCTAGTGTTTGAAGCGTGAAGAAATTGAGGGGAAGACTGTAATGGACTCTTCCTTCCAACATGCTCGAATGATTGAGCGCATTCCAGCCATCAAAGACATAAATGAACATACCGCTTTGACTCATTGTTTTTGGGTGATAAGCTTTATTGTGTTATTAACTAAAGATCCTAAAAGTGGGTTCATGCTCTGCGAGGTTGCCTAATAATAAAGGTCAATATTGAATATAATGTTGCCAACAATACTGATAATTTTGTTGCAAGATAGGTAATTGGAGACATTTAAAGACGTTATACACGAATGACATTGTGCTTGCAAATGCTTGGTTTTCTAGATAAAGCGTAAATATTGTCCAGGTAAAAATAGTATTGCTAGCAGTTTTGATATGGCTCTTCTGACGTTTCGCGGATGAGGACCACGTCAAGTTTTTTGGCAGGAGTCATCGGCCTCGATATGGCTCAGTTAAGTTATATAAGGCTTATGTTAGTTTATTTAACTAACCCAACTTTACCTAACCTAATCTCACTTATCACTACGTCAAAACTGTATGTCTGCTTATTTACGTGTCAGTTTGTTCAATTTTATAAACGGCGTTCCCATAACTTCCAAGTTAAATATCTTGAAAACTAAGCATTTGCAAGCACAATGTCATTCCTGTAAAACGTCTTCAATTGTACCATATTACCCATATGAGTGAACTAAATTATTTAAATCGTTGACAACATTAAATTCAATATTGTCCATAATGAATTACTAAATACCTTAACGTACTCTAACAGCTCAACTGGAACTGCTATGGAACATGAAAGTAAACTTACTGCTATAACTCGTAAAAAACTCATTTACAGCAAAAAGTTTATAGAAGGAAAGTAGTTCATTTTGATGTTATTACCACCATTCAAGCAAAAAAATTCAGAAATCGATTAGTAGCCGTTTTTTCAAGCGCATTCCAGTCATCAAAAATGAAAATTAATATACTGCTATAACTCGTTAAAAACTCATTTGCTCCAAAAAGTGCATAAAATAAAATTTGCTTATTTTGATGTAATTCCCATGAAATAGGCAACAAAACTCGGAAAATTGGTTAGTTGCATCTCCTTACCATCAACCCTAGGATCTTTTAGTTTATAACACAATCAAGTTTTATCCCCCAAAAACAACAAGTTATGGTGGTATGTTCATTTTCATCTTTGATGGCTGGAATGCGCTTGATCATTCAAGCTCGTCGGAAGGAAGAGTCCATTGAAGTCAGCCCCTCCGATCAATTTCTTTCCGCTTCAAACACTAGAGTTTCGGTAAGTAATTTACTGCTATAACTCATTAAAAACTCTTTGCAACGGAAAGTGTATAGAAGAAAAATTGTTTATTTTCGTCTAATTAGCTATGTTAAGGCACCAAAAAGTGAAAATCAATTATGGTCCTCTCCTTCACATTTATCAAAAATATTTACAGTGCATTAAATGATGCAATGAATGTTCAGAAATTTATGGTTATTTGGTTTTAAGATAACATCTCCGGTTTATTTTTTGCTTCTACTACTTTTCTGAAATTATAAGGGATGGTAGTGAATAAGTAAACATGTGATGAATTTGAGTATGAGTATAATATTCATTTGCCATTCTGGTCATAAACTGGGTGTGGTAATTTCTTGTGTTCAGAGTTTTCTGCCTTGAAAAGTTGACCATGCTCCTCTCAAAGGGTTGGAACCATTGTAACCATGGGAATTGAAGCTCCTAGGGGGAAAATGTGGGGTCCTGAGCTGAGAGTTATGTGCACCTTTTTGTTGAAATAAAATGTATTTTGTTTTTTTAAGGACCACCTCTTCTTGGTTCTCTGCTGTTGTTCTTTTCAGTACCTCTAACCCTCATCAACTTATATCTTATTTCATAACTTTCTTTTTTATGCTTCTGTTTCTATGCATACAGGATTCTTTGCAGGAACACCCTTTGTGCGTAGATTCCATGTTCCCTTAACTCAATGCATAATGATGCCTTCACCCTTCCTTTCTTTGAACATCTTTGTTGCAGTAAAGGGAGGCTAAAACTAATTTATAATCAATCACTTGAATATGTTTGATGAGAAACTTTCTCAATTTGCTTCTTTTCATGCAGGAAAAATATGGCAGTTACATAATGTTATACAGTACAAAATCTGTATTTCTGCTCAAATTTATAAACTCATTTAAATGATTCAGTTAATTGTGTTTTCTTTCAAAATCAGGCTTTATTGTTACCTATGTAGCAGGCACTAAGCATGTAAATGTAAAATGAAACATCAAAATAGGAAATATATAATATAAAAATTTGTCAAACATATGATTCAGTTCATGCTAATATTTCATGAATATAGAGTCAAGTATTAACTTTGTATTGAGGAAAATTTGAGACCATTATATCTATACTTCAGCAACATTAGTTACCAATGCTAAATTGCCAAGCTTTATTGTCAATGTAAATAAAAATACAGACTTCCCCCCCTCCCTTACTTCAAGGTGTAGTATCCAGTGTTCATATTTTTATTTTTGAGTTGTATGTACAAGCTTCAAATCTAGGGTATTGCAAACTAATTGAGAATTCTTTGTATCATTTTCCTTCAATATTTTATTTATGTAATGGCATGGCTAATATTGTATCTCTAATGACTTTCTCAAAAAGTTAAGACATTTAAGTTTAGAATTATTAAATGACGAATGTTGGGACTAATTTGTTGCATGAAGTTTTCTGAAGATTTACTGTTTTTTGTTACCTTGAATATGCCATAAAATTGTTGTGGGGTTTAACTCATGTTTTCTGAGGTAGTTATGTTGCTATTTTGATACGTGTGCATGAAAAGATAGGTGCAAATTTGTCATGTTAATATCATAGTTTTGAGTACAGAATTATTTCCTCTCAACCAATATACCTTCAATGTTACCCTGATTTTGAAAAGCCAAAGCTCCAATGTAAGTAGTGACTCTTAAGAGCAGTTTTTATAAACATTTCCCTGTATTTATATTTTTATTATTGAGGTAATTTTAGCCATTATCAATCTTAGAATAACTTGACCGTAGGAAACACTGTCATGTTTTTCTTATATTCTGTACAAATATTGGCATGGGCTGTAGCAGCATCCATGTAAGTCTATCAACTGAAGATCTTTGTGTTCAGATAATTCAAAAGCCAAGATTGACTTTTTAACAGGCCAATTGAAAATAAACATTTTGTACCATTAGTATAAGAGCAACTCAGTCCCATCAGTCTACCATAATTAGGACTGAGTTACATGCTTACCAAAGGTTGGTTTCAAGTATTTACTTCTGTAGAATGTTTTGTTAGCATCATGTGATTATTTCTTGATTCTGGTGCTTGAGAGTGGATTGTGACAGCATTATGTAGTAAGTCAAATTCATGAATTGCTCCAGTTTTGTGGAGAAATATTTTTGTTAGCATTATGTAGCAATTTTTTTTGTACCTAACTTATTTATTCTTTTGTGTGGTAGTAAAAAACTAATAAATGAATGGTTTGGTAATAATTCTTTTGAGATAGTTGCCTAGTCTGC
Source organism: Morinoia aosen (assembly GCA_030386875.1). NCBI lineage: Eukaryota > Metazoa > Arthropoda > Malacostraca > Amphipoda > Talitridae > Morinoia > Morinoia aosen. The sequence continues at coordinate 18,364,837 of CM059576.1, read as the reverse complement.
TAATTAAGGACACCGTCTAGGTAGAAATCAGGATATGTGTGGATTTTCTGCTCTTATATGCTTCTTATGGAGGATTTTCTTGCGCTTCCATTGGTACTTTCCGTTTATGTCTACTCCGAATAGTGCGCCCACCAGAAAGGGGGGAAAGCAATGATGGTGGAGTGACCTCCTCGTTATTGGGGTCAATTGAGCGTGTTTCTCTGCGGGAATGGCATTATTGTTCATTAATGGGCTACTCAAAGTACTTCCATTATTCAAACGAAACATTCTAACGCTGAGTAAATAATTTTTTAGAATTTTTGACAATTTCAGAATTTAGCTGTTCTGCCGTATCTATGATACAGCAGCTTTCATTCATAGCTCAATGACAGCTGCAGTATCATAGCTACAGCTATGGCGAGCACACCAATCCAAAGGGCTTAAAAAGAGCTATAAAACAAAGAAGTTGACTTGCCAGAAAAATGTATTTTTGTTGAAAAAAATGAAAAAATAAAAAAATTGGTTGCTTTCATAAATAACACCTATTCTCTTTTGTTGTATATTTTTTCCCAGAGTTACAGAGCTACAGCAATGTAACTTGCATCAATCAAAAGGGCTTGAAAAGAGCTACAAACGCTCAAGAGTTCTTTGTAGAAAACCTTGCAGTTCAAAAGATAAAAAGAAACTTTTTTTATGTGAAAAACACGTTTTTCTGGAAACTTGATAATTGGTTTTTCAAATGTATCTCCTTCTACAATTTTAGAGCTACAAGAATGGTTTATATACCATTCGATAGGGCTTAGCAAGGTGTATCCTCGCGCAATAGCATTTTTTGATACATTTATTATTTTGAAAATTACACGACATGAAAAAAAAAATGAAAAAAGTTCATTTTTTTTTAATTCCCAAAATCCACAAAAAAGTTATCAAAATTCCCTATTGCGAGTGGTTATATAGACATCTAAGCAATCTAAAAACGAAGTACTGGTTTGGTAACTCCAAAATAGTTGAAGAAGATAGATTTTAAAAAAAACCCTATTATATCATATTTTTCGAAAATAAAAAAAAATCCAGTGCAGATACAAAAATTTTGTCAAAATAACAAATGATCTTTGCATCATTTTACACCTACTGTGAAAATTTCAGGGAAATCCATCTATAAATGACGGACTTTTTTTTACCTAGACGGTATCCTTAATAAATAAGCATCCAAAAGATAGTTTCAAATGTTGACTTCTCGGTCTTGGCGCAAAATTATCTAGTACCCCTATTTTGTTTGCAACATAATCTCCTGATATTGTAGATTTTGAGCTCTCATGTTTCAATGATTAATTGAGCTCTAACATGAATTTTTTTTATCAATGCAACACTGGTATTATAATTCTTATAATTTTTGTAGCTAGAATTTGCATGCATTATCAAACTTCGAATAATTTATGAAAGGGAATTTATTTTCAAATTTCTTGGTCAAAAATTTGTTAGAAAATTGACAGGTACTATGATACCCATGTCTGTTTATGAACTAAGCATCTCTATATTTGGATATTTTATGTTCCAATGAAATTTTTGTCTGATCCTTATTATGAATAAACTAGTTTTGTATTTCTTTTTATGGAAAAGATTAAGTATGCCAAATCTGAACATATCCCCTCAGGGGGATACAACTATTGTATCTATGGGAATTAGCGCTCCCAGGGGTACTATGTAAGGGCCTGAGCTAAAGGTTATTTAGGCAGGCTTTATTTTTGTTGAAATAGAATATGTTTTTATTTTGTTAAGGACCATCTTTTTTGGTCCACTGCTGTCCTGTTTTTCTGTTTTTCATCACCTACTACTTTCTTCTTCAACTTTGATCTTGTTTCATGAACTTCTTTCTCATCTTACTGTTTCTGTGCCCTTTCTGCATAGATTCCACATTCCCTTAACTCCATACTAAATGGTGCCTTCTTCCTTCCTCTCTTTAGATCTCATTTGTTGAGGATAGGGAGGCTTAAACTAACTAATAAACTAATAAACTAATCTGAACATATCTGCTTTTCTGAAGCTACTCAGTTTTTTGTTGATCTGTGATATCATACATACATACATATACTGGGCTTATCCTTCCTATGGGAGGGTAGCCGACAGCAGGCCACAATCACCACACTTAGTCACTAGGAGGCGAGAGAGGCAGCACTGGCCGCACCTGAACTGCCAGGATCAGCAGCAGTCCCAGCACAACCACCTTCCCCAGTCAGGCCCGACAGCCATAGCTGGTTTACCCTGACCGCTTCATTGAGTGCAGCCCCTCCCCCGCACATGACAGGTCAACCCCAACACACGCGGGCAGCTTCCAGTAACGCGTCAAAAATAAAATTACCTCCTTATACACTGCCCCCACTCACTTCTGTCCACAGCCATTCCTCTCGCCACGTCCACAGTCAGACCCCTCTCATACAAAGCACGTCTCACCCCATCCATCCAACTCATCCGTGGCCTACCTCGCGCACGAAGACCCCTCACTTCCGACATATATATCTTTTTCACCAGCCGCTCAACATTCATTCTTTCAACATGCCCAAACCATCCAAGCACTCTTTCATCCACTCGCCTGCTCAACTTTTTGATAACACCCGTCTGCCCCCTAACCAACTCATTCCTTATCCTATCTCTTCTAGTTACTCCATACATGCTCCTCAAACACTTCATCTCAAACACATCCAACTTCCTCCTCTCAGCTGCTCTCAACCCCCAGGACTCTGCTCCATACAACAAAACTGGCACAATTAAACTTTCATACAGTTCCCTCTTAGCATTCATACTCAAACTCCTGCATTCAAAAACTTTCCTCATTGCACCCAATGTCTTACAACCTTCACTCACTCGATGCCTCACTTCTACTTCCATACTATTCTTGACAGTCACATCCGACCTGAGGTACCTAAAATGCTCTACCTCCTCTAAAACTTCCCCATTCAACCTAACATCCAAAGTTCCAAACATTCCACCTCATGAACATCTCATCATCTGTGATCATACTAAATGGAAATAATAACTCCTAAAAGTGGAATTTCTTGAGTTGATGATTGTTACTCTGCACTTTTTGTAGTTCTATATAAACTTGTATAGTTCTAGACTGTGGGATGTTCAATGCATTATGTTAAAGGTATATTTGTCATCAGTTTTGCTCAATTTCTATGAAGAATTAGACTAAAATTATCATAGTAATTTGAAACGTTTTCAATTGATTGTAGAACTTTTTATATGTAGAATTATTAGGTAGAGGTTTAGTTAAGAGGAATATTCTGAACTTTTGCATCAAGTTTAGCCAATTCCTAATATACATATAATATTCCTCTTTGAAAATTATGATTGAAAGATCATCAGTGATCATTAAGTGCATTAACTATTTGTCACTGAGGTGCTGCCAAGACGAATTGCCAGAGCGGCATTGCAGCACAGAAATGGAAAGTTATTCTAAGTTTTCATAATGCTAAATTTGCTTAATAGCAGAAGGTTTATATCTAATGTATTACTTCATGAGAGTGGTGACGATGAAGAATTGTCATAAGCTTAGAAAATCAGTTAGAACATTTTGATTTGCTATTTAAATGTTTGGTAAGATTTGCCAATCTTGCTGAGATTTCTGGAAACATCTCATATATCCATTCAAATAATTATAGTTTGTCCCAATTGTAAATCCCATATGAAGTTGTTAGGATTACAGGGCATAATTTTGTTCAAATTGCTGGTGACACATTAATGACAAACACTAACATATTTGCATTCAAATGCTCACTGAGTTGGAATACTTTTATTCTTTTTAAGTATAGGATTTTGAATCAATTTACCTGTTTGAGAGAATCATATCATTTAAAGCTTACATCTACAAAGTAACCAGCCAGCAATTTTAAGCTAACCAAGAAGTTTCTGCTATTTCTTGTGTACATTTTTCATCTGTGGTTTGTTCATGAATATTTCATCAATTTCATTTATATCCTTCTGCCCTGGAGCAAAGAACTGCATGAATGTTAATTGAAATTGATATTTTGCATCTAATTGTTTTCAAATTAGTTGGAATTGGCTAACTTCATATATTGATTTTAATGGTTCAATATAAGTTCAATATCAACTTGAATTTTAATTCATTTGTCATAAGCAATTTTAAAATAGCAAATATTACCTGGATTGGGCCTTTATTTAACTTTATTTAAGTACTTATAAAAATTGAGGTTACGAATACTGGTTTGTCTGTGGCATTATGAAAGTCCCTTTCATATCAATTCCTTGGATGCTCACATTGCAGTCAAAGTGTTGAGGTGTCATCTATGCTGCTGTATTCATTACCTTTTTGGTTCTTTTGTGGTTGAGGGAACAGCTCTATTCTAACATATATATTATCAAGGGAATACTCTCAACCTGCAGCTACATGGAGGAAATATAAATTTATTCTTGAAGAAATTTCTAGCTGATGAACATTTGAGTTATGAGCAATGGGTAGAGATGTGATTACTTTGAAAAGAACCGCATGTTGAATAGTTTGTGAGTGAGTTGATGTTTAGCAGCACAACAAATTAAGCTCCTTACTTTTTGTTTTTCTTACTTATGTGTTAAAATAATTTTATATGTATTTTTCCAAACTGTAGCCTTTAAATTTAAAATTTATACCCCTCATGGGGATGCAGGTATTGTATCTATAAGAATTAGCACTCCCAGGGGGACTATGTGAGGGCCTGAGCTAAAGGTTAGGTAGGCTTCCTTATGTTGAAATTGAATAGGTTTTTGTTTTGTTACGGACCATCTTTTTTTTGGTTCACTGCTGTCCTGTTTTTCAGCACCTACTACTTTCTTCTTCAACTTTTTCTTGTTTCATGAACTTCTTTCTTAGCTTCCTGTTTCTGTGCACCTTGTGCATAGATTCTGCTTTCCCTCAACTCCATACTAAATGGTGCCTTCCTCCTTCCTCTCTTAGAACATCTTTGTCGTGCAATTAAGGGAGGCTAATACTTTCTTATATAATAATAATAATAATAATTAAAATTTATAAGTGTGTATATCACTTCCTTCTAGAATACAATTAGCCCTAACCTTCAGTCATGCCATAGGTTCTCATGTCTACAGACATTTGGCTACTCAGGACTGATGTTGCATTTTACTTAGAGGGAGGTCTACCCAGAATCCAAAAAATTTCCCTGAAAATTCTTCTTTTGGGGGGTTTACATGGCTCTATTCAATACAGAAGTACTTAGTTTACAAGCTAACAAAGATTCAGAATGTTCTGTGCTTTGTGAGAGGGAAACAAAGAGGAAAGGAGGTGGATTCGAATGCAGCTGCTAGTGCAAGACAGTCGGCATTAGACATGAACCAAAAATATCTGGATTTGTTTTGTTGGTCTATTCAACACAGAACTCCTTAGTTTACAATCTAGCAAAGCTTAACAATGTTCTTTGCTCTGTGACAGCCATTTACTTGGTTGTGGATGGACATTCCCCTTAACTAAGCTATGAGTATGTTCTCTAGGTGGAATTTGTATTTCTATAAGCCACAGCAAACAATTTTCAGCTGGACATCTCAATATTTAATTTTAAGCTAATCAATTGCTTCAATTTGTTTAATTGTTCCTTTTCTTTCCAGTTCAAAAATTGATAATCATTAAGTTTCTAAAAACTACCATGGCTGGAATTTTTGACTGTGCTATTTGTGATCATGCATACGATGAGACCGGAAGAAAACCTCTCGTGCTCCCCTGTGGCCATACGTACTGCCAGCAGTGCCTTCATAATGTGGTGTCAGGGAGCTGCCCAGCGGGCCCCTCCTGCAGGAAGGAGATTGTGTCTCCAGTGAATGAGTTTCCTGTTGTATTTGCATTAATTCCTTCCAATGGGTCTAGGAAAGCAGCCTCAAATAGTGTGGTCAACAAAGAATTGTCTTGCAGTGTTCATCAAAACGAATTGGATTATTGGTGTATGGGATGCCAAATTTCAATTTGTAAACGATGTTTGGTGGATGCCCACGCTGATCACAAGTTCACTCTGATTGGAGAAATGATTGGAGACAAGAAGCTTCTATCTGATAAAAAGGAATGTATTGTTGCTGAACTGCAACAGACTAAATCTTTAATAGATTCCTTACAGCAGTTGGAATCATTGGCTAGTAAAATAGAACAGGCAAAAAACCATTTTTCATGTAAAAAGAATTCAATGCTCAAGCATCAGTTGGTCCTCTCTGATTGGGTCAAAACACTGGAAAAGATTTCCTCAGAGCCCTCTGAGGTAGAAAAGTGCATTGTAATGAAAATTTTTAAACATCAAACTCAGACCATGAAAAAAGTCAATATTGGTGATGCTCTCAGAGAGTTTGATGAATGGGTCTCAGAGTGTCAGGTGAGCTTGATGCTGATGGCTATATGATATATAATTTAGATGTATATTTTTTATTGTATCATTTTAATTTAGATGTAATGTACATGTATGTTTATATTTTTCAGTAATTGCATATATGGCAGACTTGAGATGAAAGGCCCTGCTTTAGGGGTCATGCACTCTGAATTTGAACTAAATGTTCTCAAAATCAACCTGACATGAACAAAAATGACTGGGATATGGCCTTGTCTTTCCTAACCTAAATTTTTGTATTACAGCATTTCATTGCGTCTTATTGCATATGTGACATTGTGTCTGCAGTGGGTTGTTTTAAACTTTTCAGTTACATTTTCTCATGTTAGATTTCTTTCAAAGTGATAGAGAGCTTTGAAATAATTTGTCATTAAAACTTCCAAAATTTAGGCATGCCAGTCAAAATATTCATTTAAAGTTATTCAGAGAAAATGAGGGTCTAAGATTACTTGTTAGGAGCTTCCTTTTGATTCTGCAATATTCTGTCTAATCTATATACTTAATAGCAAAACTCAAAATTTGTGCGAGTCCGTTTGGAAAATTAGCTGAGTCTACATGGTCGAGTGAGGTATTAAATTGAAGCCACTGGTGTCTATATTTGCAGAAAACTATTTATTTCAATTTTTTTGAATTTTTTTTTTTTTTTTTTATTTTGATTTTTTTTTCTTCTTTATTTCTTTATTTTTTGATTATTTACTTTTTTTTTAATTTTCATTTATTTTTTATTTATTTTTTTGGTTATTATCTTTTGTCTTTATTTTTCATATTTTTTTTATATATTTTTTTTTATTTTAATTTTTTTATTTTCATTTTCTTTTGTTTTTTATCTTTTTTATTTTCATTTTTTCAATTTTTTTTTTATTTTTTTTTTATTTTTTTTCCCATTTTTTTCCATTTTTTTAATTTTTTTTTAATTTTTTTCCATTTTTTTATTTATTTTTTTTTTAATTTTTTTATTTTATTTTTAGGCAAGTCAGACAACCCGATACTCGGGTTTTGGCATGAGGCGGTTTAGGCAGTTTTTTATGCACATGTTTTGCCGTCAACGTGCTGATTGATTGATTGATTGCGCTAAATTTGGTTGATTTGGACAATTTATTGGACGATTTTCGACTGAAATATATTTGTATGATGGATACAAATAAGTGGTGATCAGATGATGGCGCCATCTCTATTTTATTGAAGAAAATTGAAAAAAATTTTGGAAATTTAGAAAAGTCAGTTTTTAATGGAAATTCATATTTTTATCGTTTAGATTTACTACATTCGTCAGATCTGCAAAGTTAAGCAACGTCAAGTTGAGTTTGTACTCACTCGGTCATACCCATCTCGGTGTCAAACGTAACTTTCAAACTACTGCATCAAAAACTATATTATTTTACAAGAATGCCGGGAGGACTGTAAGAGGATGGGGTACTAGGGGTACTAACGTTTACCCATCGTTACACGTAGCTGTTTGTGAACCACATAGTGAGGGAGTAATGAAACTGGTTTAGGAAAATGATAGTTTATTGTGGAACAGATGATTGTACATGCAACAACAAGTGACAGGGCTCAGAAACAGTGAAGATAAATCAGGATCCTGTATAACCAAAAAAAGCCCTGAGAACAGAAATAAAACAAAAATAAAAATGCAGGAAAAAAGAAAATAGACCATACCAGTCCTTTTGGATTCCTCAACATTAAACTTCAAAACAAAGTAAGAAGCAGAACAAAATAAACCATGCTCAGAATGAATTCATGCTAAATAAAGTATGCACTAACTAAAAATGAAACAAAGCAACTGAAAAAAAATGGACTATGCAATGAATATATATGAAATTAAACTCAAATCAAATCATTCAACAACAAATTCAAAGGAGTAACTCAGGAAAAAATATTATTACGAAAATGGTCTTGAAATCTAGCAAAACTGAAAACTTAATCTTTCAACAAAAAAGAAATGAAAGAACCAATATGCCAAAAGAAAACATCATGCTCAACATAAAGTAAATCTTAGCCTAAAGCAACAAAAAAATATATACAAGCAAAGCAAACTGTACAATGAGAACCACTCACCAGATCAACACTTGGCTTTATGAGGTGAAGGAATAGCTCTGCCAAGAAATAATTACACTAGTTTTACTGTAAATCTGAGTGACTGAAAGTAAAGGAAAAACAGTGCATTAAGAAACAATTCAGACAAAAAAAAACACAACAAAATCAAGAACACAAAACAACCGATGAACACTTAAAAACACACATTTAACTCTTATCTCTATACTTAACATCAAGAATCACTGGAAAAGATAGACAAGAACAAAATGCATTCAGGCTAATGCATGCTGGACATTACAAAATAAACAAGAACCACATTTGGGGCCACGCCTACATTCTTCCCCACTCAGCTTGCAATAGTCTGAAGTCAATGCAAAACAATTCGACAGTCCAGCAAGGAACAATACAATCCACAATGACAAACATGAACATCCAAGACTATTACAAGAGATTGCGTCCCAACAAACACACAATATAAATAGAGTACATCCATCTCACTTCCATTTATACTCCAACACCCTAGGTTGAACATTTTCAGCATCTGGAGCTGGACACTGAGAACGAGTACATCGAGCTGGTGGTTCTGGTGAGGATTCTACCGATGGGTATAGAGAAGATACCTCCTCATCTTCCAAATCACTGTTCTGAAGTATTTCTTTGAGGGTACTCAACTTATTCTTCAAAGGGCTTAACGATTTATTCTTCAACTCTTCAAATCTTTCATCAAATCCAACAAAAGAACGGGAAATTGATTCATAACATTGATCAATAAATATCTCGATCTCTCGATATGCTATGCTTGCAGCACTAACCACTTGACCAACAACTTCCTCCATTCCCTTAACATTTTCTTCTACAAAAAGAGGCACAATAGAAACATTACAAGGGTCATACGCAGCAATACTAGACATATCCCAAGTCTCATCAAGGGGATTCAAAACAACTCCACTTTGGGTTGTTACCTCAGGCTCAGAAAGACCAGGAACTTCTTGCACCTCATCAGGTTCATCATAGCTTGCATACATCAAAGGAAACTGAGGAACATTGTTTAGGTCTTCATCAACCTCAAAACCCTCAAAACTAGATGCATCACTCGAACAACTAAAGCAGCAGATTCTCTGAGCATCAACCGACAACTCCTCTGGAACATTAGGTGCATCTCCCTCCTCTATCTCAGAGTCAATTGCTTCACAACTATCTAGCAATTCCCAAATAGGAAAGAGAGTCTGGTGGTACGGATGGCGCTCCAGGTATCTAGGCGGGGTAACCCAAGGCCTTATCTGACTAATGAGCACGCACCAATACAGAAGAGTCGGAATCTTGCTGTAATGAGTAAGTCACCTTGTTAGATGCAGTAGAAATAACTGTAAATGAACCCTCAAATCTTGGAGCAAACTTTCGAGCATTCGTATTGCCTTTGGCAGGAATTGCTCTCACTACCTTGTCTCCAACATTGAACGGCAAGAATTTAGGATGCCCAGCTTTCCAGCACTGCTTTACTGAATCTGGAATTGGAGGAAGAGCCGAAATATTGTGAGACTTTGAAATCAAATACTGAGCAGGGGACATGCCTATCTCTCTGTGAAGAGTTTGATTGTAGGTAACAATTGCTCTTCCAAGAGACTTGTCCCACAGAGCTCCTTCCTCAACCAGACTAGCTAAGAGAGACTTTACAGTTCTATTTACTCTCTCAACAGCGCCGTTACTGGATGGTTTATAAGGAGTTGTGAAAACATGCTTAATTAGATAACTGTCTAAAAATGAGTTGAAAGCTGCTGAAGTAAATTCGGGACCATTATCTGTCAGAACACGTTCAGGAATGCAAGGCAAATTAGGAAATACTACATTAGCTAATGCATTGATGACTGACAAGGATGTTTTGTTTTTGATAGCCACAGCTGAAACCCACTTTGAATTGTGATCTACACTCACAAGACACCCTACATTCCCAGAAGTAGACAGTCCAAACTCAACAAGATCCATAGCTACCAACTCAAAAGGGCGCTCCGTTTGGATGCGAATAGTTGGTGGAATGGCACGCAAGGGATGGACCTTCAGCAACTGACACTGTTGACACGAGTTACAAACATCACTGACAATTTGATTGATGCTAGGATGCCAGACATGATTGGACACTAGAAAAAGAATTTTATCTCTTCCTATATGAGCTAGTTTATGATGGAATACCAAACAAACTTCAACCATAAGTGAGAACGGAATAACAACAGGCCTGGAGGACTCTCTCTGCAAATGTATTAATCCATTATCCAGGAAAAGACTTGATGCCTTTGACTTGAATCTTGACAAACTTTTGATCCAACTTTTAGAAAGAACATTTTTCTTTAAAACTTTAGCTAAAGATTTCAATTGTTTATTCCGGTATTGCAAACGTAACAAATCTGAGTGCTCAAATAAAGTTGACATGGAAGACACTAGACCATCATTCCAAGTCAGACTGAACTTCACAGTTGCAGAGGGAGATCCAACATTTAAAGTAGAAACCTCAGGATCACAGGCAATGTAGGCAAGGAGCACAGAGCCCTGTTCTATTGAGGGGATAAAATTGCTGATAACAGTACCAGAGTCACAAATCAGAGAACAAATACCCCTACTCATATCTAAATGAGCACAGAATCTGGCCAAGTAATCAAGCCCAAGCAAAAAGCAGCATGGCAAAGCATTATTGTTCACTACAGCAAACTGAAATGGCGCAACTGGAGATCCATCAGGTGACACTTCCAAAGTAACCATGGAGTGTACAGTACTAGTTTTCCCTGTGGCTCCTGTAATTGTCAGCTTAGCACTTTCCAGATTACAATCTCCTAACAACTTATCTAAAGCACCACCACTGACAAGGCTGACCTCAGCTCCAGTGTCCAACAAGGCACAAAACTTAGTATTGTTCACAGTTACCACTATTCGAGGTTGAACAAGAGATACATGGTCACACACAGGCGAAACATCTTCCAGTGCAACATTTTCCACATCCGCTGTCTGTACCGCAACAGAAACTTCCAAAGGTACACCTGGTATTAAACAAGCAGGAATGGTCTGAGTAAGGCTAACTGCACATTGCTGGTAACTTCGGACTTCTATCAAGGGGTTAAAATGAACACCACCTAAGCACTGCAGGTGAACAACCTGGACAGGTACAGAAGGGTCCAAGTTAGGTGCTTGAAAGACAATTGGGTCAACTGACCAGAAGTACACATGAATGGAAACATTAAATATTGCACTTGCTACAACCAAAACCTCCAATGAGGGTAACTGATCATTGCGACGCATCAGACGTAAGTGCCTCTTTGACTCCTTGTTCAGCTTAATGTGGTACTTATTTGGACGAGTTAACAATTCATCAACCAGAAGTTGGCGCAGCTTGAAATGGTCATTTGGCAATGAATTCTGATTACAACCAGCCCTGCGCAATACTAACAAAAGAGCCTCAAAAAGTGAATTCCCTCCACCAGGCAAGGGAGAGCCATCCAACACTAACCCTGGAGGTAATCCGGGGACAGTGGAGGATTGGTCTGTTTTGGCCGTCTCCAGTACAGGTTTGAGACGAGACAACGTGTCTGCAGCAGAATTCAAATGACCAGGCGTATACTTGATCACAAAATTAAAATCTGCCAAGTCTTCTAGTGTTCGGGCTAGTCTGCTGTCAACCAGTCTCATGTTATGAAGATAAACTAAGGGCTGGTGGTCTGTACGCAACACAAATTCAATGCCATACAGAAATGATCTGAAGGATTTAATTCCCCATCTCAATGCTGCCAGTTCTCTCTCCAATACTGAGTAATTTTGTTGGGCAGGCCCAAAGGTCATAGAGGAGAAGGCAATTATCCGAAGCTCACCTCCTTGAACCTGAGTGAGACATGCACCAGCTCCACTTTGAGATGCATCTACCCAGAGCTCAAGAGGCTCTGAACAAGGGTTATAATCAGGAAAGGCCAGTTCAATCTCCTCTTTCATCAAAGTCTTTAACCGTGTGAAGGCCTCAAGCATTTCTGGCAGCCACACCAACTTCTGGCGAGAGGGACCTCCCACCAAAGAAGACAAGGGTTTTTGTATTTCAGAGCAATTAGGTATGAACTTCCGCTGAAAGTTTACCAGGCCCAAAAACTCCCTGAGTTGTCTAACTTTCTGGGGCTGAGGGAAGTTCACAACTTTATCAATGTAGCTCTGAGTTTTAGCAAGACCATTAGAGCTAACAACATGACCCAAGAACTCTACTTTCGACTGAAACCACTCACACTTCTGAGGTTTAATCTTAATGCCATGTTCAGTCAAGGTTTGCAGCACTTCTCTAACAAGAGCTATATGCTTCTCAAAAGTACTTTCCATGATCAGGATATCATCAATATAGACTATGACTTTTTTCCACAGAAACTTTTTGAGTACATCCTGCATTCCTCTCTGGAAAGCAGATGGTGCATTTTTAAGGCCAAAACTCAAAACATTGAAATACCAGTGCCCATGCGGTGTTGAGAAAGCGGTCAATTCTTTACTCTGCTCATCTAGAGGAATCTGATAAAATCCTCTCACCAAGTCAAGTCTGGTAAAACAGTTAACACCATGAAGGCCAAAAACTGAATCTAACAGGTTAGGAATAGGAAATTTATCTGGCTTGGTCACTCTGTTTAGGGCCCGATAATCAACACAGAGTCTAATTGATCCATCTTTCTTGCGTATGGGTACCACTGGTGAGGACCAGGGTGAAGCACTTTCTTCAATAACTCCAAGCTCCTGCAACCCTTTACACTGCTGCTCTATTTCCTCAGCTACAGGAGCTGGAAAACGTCTAGGACGCTGATAAATGGGGGTGCTATCACAAAGCTCAATCTTATGTGGTTGCACATCTATCTTGCCAATATCAGAATCACCACAGCTCAGAACCTGCCTATTTTGAAACACCATGCTGTATACTAACTGCTTTGAAACATCTGTCAGATGGGAAAGGTCAATTTGTGACTGAATCTCATCTTCAGTCCACTCAGACAGCTCATCTGAAGTCTCTGACATTGCCACAGTAGACCTCAAAATTCCCACAAATGCACCCTTGGGCACAGAAATTGGATGATCAGTGTCATTAGCAACTAAGATAGAGGCAGAAGAACAGGCACTATCAATAAGACCAGGTAAGCCAGTCAAGCTTTTCCCCAGCGATCTGGTAAATGCTCCCTCATACAGTAATGGTTCAGCACCATCATCTACACTCTACAGGAACATCAGAAGACCAGCGAACAGGTAACTCAGCTGTCTGACATACCCCAATAGTAATAGACTTCTGAGCATAACAAGGCGTCTTTCTAACAACGCGATGAAGAATTTTCCCAGTACAGTCTATATAAAGGTCAATTTCAGTCTGGTTGTCCTTCCACGTAAGGCACCTCTCATTTACACTTACTCGAAAATTATTTGCTTTTAAGAAATCAACTCCGAGCAAAATACGAGCTGGCATTCGGTCTCCAGGGAGAACCACAAATTCAATAGGTTCCATCACAATGTTACATAATTTTGTAGAAACCAGGGCAACACTAAGAGCTGAAACACCATCAGACTCAGCTATGCCATGAATATGCAACTGCTTAGTGCTATCCACAGGTATGTTTTCTAACCTCAGGAGGTCAACATCAATGACACTACGGCTGGCACCAGTGTCTACCAGAGCCGTGAACATACTCTCGCCTATCTGTATCTCGGCCCTCAAGAGTGGTACAGGTGACACAGTTGCTAGGTGCACTGAATGAGGGACTCCACCCATACATCATGACTCCGACCATCCGATGAGGTAGCCCCATCCAGCTCCGCCAGAAGACTGCTCTCTGAGCAAACAGGCTCCTCCATCTCTGAATCTTCCACGGTGTCGAGGCTCATGGAGGGGTCCTCCTCATCTTGGTGACCAGTAGGATGTTGCTCCCCCACGGCAGGATGCAGGCACATATTCAAAATTGGTTCTTCACTAGTTAGGTTCTGTTGAGCCTCCTGCCCCTCGCTGGGTGCGCTCACTTCCCCACTAGACTCCTGCTCCTTGTGAAGGATGGAGTTGGCAGTGTGACTGGAAAACTCACACTCAAAAAACTCTTTCACATACAATTTGTGAGGCATTCTGCGCTGGTAGCTCCACTTTAATGCCTCGTTCTGCAGAGCTCATCAGTTTAACTGATGTGGATGAGAGCAGTTCTTACCCAGATGTGGTCCAGAACAGATAGGACAAACCAACTCAGAACTTGGGACAAAATCTGGAATGTAACGTGAACACTTTTCACGTAAATGGTCCATTGATCCACATAGGATACAAGCTCCTTTCTTGGTCCAGCAATTCTCAACATTGTGCCCCGTCTTACCACACCATGCGCATATGCTCTTCTTATTTTTGTACTGGTGATTTCGCTTCATCTCAGCATTTGGTGAAGAAGAAAGTTTAGGTCGCCATTTTTTCTTGGCACCAGGAGCTTCACCTTGAGTGGGCTCAACTAAAGAATCAGGTCTTTGATCCCGCTGGGCAGAAGCAAACCTATGGCTTGAAGGCACACCTATGGCAGGATGCACTGACGACTGAAATGTTCGAGGTGCATAATGTGACACAGGAGGCTCCCACTCAGTAGGCTCAATGGAACAAGCTTGAGATGGTGCAGCAAAGTTGACAGCTCTCTGGTTCAACAAAACTTTCTGCTGAGCTGCTTTCCTTCTGCGCTCATCCTCTCTCTCAGCTAGCCTCATGACCTCAGCCCAGGTGAGCTTCCTAGAGGAACCAATGGTTTCAAAGAACTTTTCACTTCTCTCCAAGTAGTCAGCAAATTCTCGGGGAACAGTGCGCAGGAACTGGTATCTGATCTCCCGAGCACATTCACGATCAGCATGGGGGAAGGCCTTTTGCCCAATATCCTGCAGACGCAAGGCGTACAGCTTTAGAGCTTCTCCAGGCTGCATGTGAGCACTGCTTAGTTGTTCACGCCAATATTTAGCTCCTTTGCTCTTATGTGACTTGTACCAAGAGGAGAGCTCTCTCTTCATAGTACTGTACTTGAGGCGACGACCTCCTAGAGCATTATAATAGGCCTTCATCTCTGGAGGGAGGAAATTGCCTAGCTCTTGAGTACAGTCACATGAACCACCTTCAAACTTCTTGTAGAAGTAGGACTCTTAAGAAGAAAAGAAGCTCTGCAATGATTCCCATCCATCAAGCTGGAATATTGCGGGTTTTACTACCTCTCTGTGATAATGATGACGATGTCCTTTATTTGTTCCCTTGTAATTGAACAGAGACTCGTCTGACTCTGATTCAGTCTCTTCAGAGTCAGTGGTGTCCGATAAACAAATTTCCTCAATAATTCTTGCTCGCCCATGTGCTGACCTTGTCGCTGATGGACTTTTAAAATCAGGTCTGGCAGCACCCAAAAGGGAACAGGACGGCATGTTGGACATTGGCTGAGGTTTGGAATTTTCGTTCTCGGCAGAACAGGTTTCCCGTTGATCTGGGCTTGGCTCTTTCTTTGGAGGCACGGTTAATTTGTCCACGCAGATTGCCGACTGCTTGACTCTAAGCCAGTAAGGATCTTCAGTAATGGATCTGAGAAAATCATACCAGCCACGGTAGGTCCAGGCAATAGCTGAGTTCATTTCCAGCTGCTCATCAGAGAGAGAGAAAAGTGCACTGATGTGTCTCATGGTCTGCTCAATTGAGAGCTGCATCCCCACGACAGATGAACCTCGCCAGGGTGGGATGATGAGCCTCCTTACAGCATCCATGGCAACAAGAATCTCCTCTGAGGCAGGACCAGTGAACCGACCAGAAAGGAAGTCATACCGGACTTGTGGATGAATGAATTGGATGAGGAGAGACTGAAACTTTAGCAACTTCTCCATAGAAGGTAAACCAGTCTTGGGTTGGCCAGGCACACCAGGTGGGTTAGGTGCAGCTGAGCGCTCCTTCTCCTCCTCTGACATCAACTCCTGATCCATCACCACTGTCACTTGTTGTTTATGGGTTATGGTAGGAAAATGACACTGTTGTATTGTGATGTTGGATAACAGGTATTTGTAAAGTGCAATCCTAAACCCTCAACTATGTGGCAAATAGGAAACCAACCAGGAAAATGGATGGAAATCCCGGTCAAGCCCCCAATAATGTAAGAGGATGGGGTACTAGGGGTACTAACGTTTACCCATCGTTACACGTAGCTGTTTGTGAACCACATAGTGAGGGAGTAATGAAACTGGTTTAGGAAAATGATAGTTTATTGTGGAACAGATGATTGTACATGCAACAACAAGTGACAGGGCTCAGAAACAGTGAAGATAAATCAGGATCCTGTATAACCAAAAAAAGCCCTGAAAACAGAAATAAAACAAAAATAAAAATGCAGGAAAAAAGAAAATATACCATACCAGTCCTTTTGGATTCCTCAACATTAAACTTCAAAACAAAGTAAGAAGCAGAACAAAATAAACCATGCTCAGAATGAATTCATGCTAAATAAAGTATGCACTAACTAAAAATGAAACAAAGCAACTGAAAAAAATGGACTATGCAATGAATATATATGAAATTAAACTCAAATCAAATCATTCAACAACAAATTCAAAGGAGTAACTCAGGAAAAAATATTATTACGAAAATGGTCTTGAAATCTAGCAAAACTGAAAACTTGATCTTTCAACAAAAAAGAAATGAAAGAACCAATATACCAAAAGAAAACATCATGCTCAACATAAAGTAAATCTTAGCCTAAAGCAACAAAAAAATATATACAAGCAAAGCAAACTGTACAATGAGAACCACTCACCAGATCAACACTTGGTTTTATGAGGTGAAGGAATAGCTCTGCCAAGAAATAATTACACTAGTTTTACTGTAAATCTGAGTGACTGAAAGTAAAGGAAAAACAGTGCATTAAGAAACAATTCAGACACAAAAAACACAACAAAATCAAGAACACAAAACAACCGATGAACACTTAAAAACACACATTTAACTCTTATCTCTATACTTAACATCAAGAATCACTGGAAAAGATAGACAAGAACAAAATGCATTCAGGCCAATGCATGCTGGACATTATAAAATAAACAAGAACCACATTTGGGGCCACGCCTACAGGACGGCCACGAGGTGGAAGAGGAACTCTTAATGGACGACGAGAGAGGGCAACTAATAGAAATAGAGCTACTGCCCAAAGAGAAGCAAACTCTATTCAAGGTCAAATTATAACCATGCGGCTGATAGCGTCATCTGCTATCGCTCGAGAAATAGCTGCATGGGACCCTGGTAACCCTGATGTTCTCTGTCAAAGCTGTGGCGCCTTGAATTTCACAGGCGAAAAAATCGGCAACCACTTCTCAATCTGTTGTTCGGGTGGGAAAGTTGTTCTTCCAGCTCTTCAGTGTCCACAGTTTTTCGAGCAAATACTCACTGGCAATACACGTATCCGGAACAACTTCTTGGACAACATACGGCAAATTAACAGTATGGGATTTGCATCTTTTGGTGCAAATATCGAGCAAATTCAAGGCCGTGGCGCTTATTGTTTCAAGATTCATGGACAAGTATCGCACAAAAGCGGCTCTTTACATCCACCTGACGGCCAACAGCCCAGCTACGCCCAATTGTATGTTCTAGATACTGAGACAGCGAATGAACACAGACTGAATCGGACGGAAAACAGGAACATTGATGCTGCATTACTAAGATCAATCAGCGATTACCTTGCAGCTGAAAATCCTTACGTGGCTGCTTTCAAGACCATGAAAGAAGTCGAAGATGAAGAGAACGCGCTAGCTTTGCAAGACGGCAGACAGCCACTCAACGTCCGTATGCATATCGTAGAAGATCGTAACTTAGACCAGCGTAGATACAACAACGCTCGAGTTGCAGAAGTCGCAGTTGTGTTCGTTGACAGTGACGATGGCAGGGCCCCTGGTGACAATCGCGACATAAAGATCTATTCAAGACAATCTGGACTATCGACTATATCAATATTGAATCCCAATTTAGATCCAATGGTCTATCCGATCATGTTCCCCAAAGGTGATTTAGGCTGGTCACCAAACCTGCAGCATTCTAACACGGCAGCCAGGACGAGGACTAAAGTTACGATGCTTGAGTTCGCCAAACAACGTTTCAGAATCACTGGGAATTTCAGTTTAGTTCACAGTCTCGGTAAACTCAGCCAACAATATCCGGCGGACGTTTTTACTCGGATTGAAGGAACAAGACTCGACTTCATCAAACGGAATCAAGCTCAACTCCGAGTCGACACCTATGCTGGACTAACAGATCATATTGCGAATGAGGCAGCGCAAATACTTCCAAATGGCACCCGATGCCCAATCGGTACAAAATTAATATTACCTTCTACACACCCGTTTTCAGCCAGGAATGTCCAGCAGAAATATCAAGATGGTATGGCTTTAGTAACCCGCTTCGGCAAGCCGACTTACTTCATCACGATGACGATGAACGTCAAATGTCGTGCGATAACCGAGAATAAACCAGCTTATCAGAAAACAGAACATCGTGGAGATCTAATCGTTCGCGTATTCCATCTCCAAGTAAAGGAACTGATGGACCTCATGCTGAACAAAGAAATACTTGGTCGTGTAAAGTGTTACTTATATGTCATTGAGTTCCAGAAACGAGGCCCACCACACGCGCACTGCCTGTTCACGATGTACGAAGAAGAGGTACCCCGTACACCTGAAGAAATAAACAAAGTAATCACAGCGGAAATACCTGATCCTGAAGAAGATCCAGTGCTCTACGCGTTGATCAGGAAGAACATGATGCATGGTCCATGTGGCGTACAGAATCCCAACAACGTTTGTATGGCTGACGGCAAATGTACTAAAGGATTCCCGAAACACTTCCAAGAAGAAACATTCACAAATGTCAATGGTTATCCTAGATATCGTCGACGTAATAACGGGCGGAGTGTTGTGGTTGGTTCAGCAAACAATCCGAAAGAGCTTGATAACCGATTTGTGGTTCCAACAAACCCATTCTTACTGGAGAAGTTCCAGTGCCACATAAACGTTGAGCTGTGCACTACTGTTAAAAGTGTGAAGTATCTACACAAATACGTGAACAAAGGTCCAAGAGATTTAGCACAAGTTAAAATAGTTGTTACTACCAGAGGACCAGAAGCTGTGTACAACGAAGTTGAGCATTACGCAAATACTGTGTACATATGCCACACACAAGCTTTCTGGCGAATATTTGAATTCGAATG
Source organism: Morinoia aosen (assembly GCA_030386875.1). Lineage (NCBI taxonomy): Eukaryota > Metazoa > Arthropoda > Malacostraca > Amphipoda > Talitridae > Morinoia > Morinoia aosen. The sequence continues at coordinate 18,345,219 of CM059576.1, read as the reverse complement.
GCACCGCATGTCCCACACAATCGTACGCTTAGCGATTCACCTACCGAACGAACAAGCTGTTGTGTTCGTCGATGGCGAAGAAGACCGTGCATTACTCAACGAGGCTTGCCAGAAATCCACCCTCACTGAGTTTTTCAAGTTGAATCAGTCAGATGAATATGCAAGGGAATTTCTGTACAAAGAAATACCAGAAAAATACAGATACTTCAAAAAGAAATGGATCAAAAGACGGTGGATGGCCGCTGGAGAGAAGGCTATCGGTCGCATATACACTGTCAATCCGCGCAATGAAGAACTATTCTACCTGAGGCTTTTGCTAAACCACGTTCGAGGTCCTACGTCGTTTGTCGATTTGAGAACTATCAACGGCATTCTACACGATTCCTTTAAAGATGCGGCCCGTGCCCTACGGTTGGTTGGAGATGATCTTGAATGGCGGACCTGCCTTGAAGAGGCTGTGAACTTTCAAATGCCAAGACATTTACGCCAATTATATGCTTTCATCTTATGTTACTGCGAACCCTGTGAACCTTTACAGCTATTTGAAGAATTCAAAACACATCTGATAGAAGATTTCCGTCAATCAGAAACAGAAGAAGCAAGCATAAACTCAGCTTTAATCGAGATTCAAGAAATTCTGGTTGCTAACAACTTGACCTGCACTCAGTTTGGATTGCCTGAGCCCATACACACAACGCCAGCAGTTGATGACATAATTTATGATGCCATTGAAGAAACTCGAATAGCGGATCTAATGTCAGCTCAACTTAATGACGAACAGCATGCTGCTGTATTCAACCAGATTTTAAGCAGTATGAACGCCCAAAATATCCAAAAAGCTTTCTTCATCAATGGTGCAGCAGTATCTGGGAAGACGTTCCTCTATGAAACAATGCTGCATAGTTTACGTGGCAGGAATGTATCATGTATTGCCGTCGCAAGTACTGGCATCGCTCCAACATTAATTAAAGGTTGCCGAACAGCCCACAGCAGGTTCAAGTTGCCCATTCCGATCAATGAGACATCCATCTGTCGAATCACACCAAGGTCTCGATTGGCTGACGCTATTCGCTCTGCTCAATTGATTATTTGGGACGAAGCAAGCATGATTAGTGGCCATGTCGTGAGATGTTTTGGCCGCATGCTTAGAGACGTAACATGCGATGATAAACCATTTGGAAACAAGACGGTGGTATTTGGCGGTGACTTCTCACAATGTCTCCCTGTAGTCCCAAAAGCCACAAGACATGAAATAGTCCGAATATCTCTTCCTAAAGGCAGTCTCTGGAGATCAATTGAAAAGCTCAACCTCTCCAGAAATATGAGAACTGGACCAGGAGAATTAGATTTCGGCGAGTTTTTACTGCGTATTGGACATGGCACTGAACAGACTCATCCAGATATTTACGAAGACGTGATACGACTACCTGATGAATGTATTTGCAATGGCAGTGTAGTAGACTGGGTATTCGACTCGGACATCACTCCGGAAAACTTGGAAGCAATGAGTATGCGGGCCGTTGTATGTCCAAAAAATGAGCACTGCAACGAGGTTAATGATACTGTTTTAGCCAAGATCAACAGCACCGAGAAGACTTATCTCAGTGTTGACTCTATAGTCAGCGACGATCCTGAAGACCACCTCAATTTCCAAATAGATTTCCTCAACGAACAGACTCCAAGTGGTATGCCACCCCACAAGCTTACGTTGAAAGTTGGAGCTTCCGTCATGCTGTTGAGGAACATGAATTCTAAGCAAGGTTTAGTAAACGGTACAAGATTGATTGTGCGCGTTTTACACGAGAATTCTATCGATCTTCAAGTGATAACTGGCGAAGCAAAGGGACAACGAATTTTGTTACCGAGAATCGAGCTGGCACCTTCAGACAGTGGTTTACCTTTTGTTCTCAAAAGACGACAGTTTCCCGTTCGAATTTCTTTTGCAATGACCATAAACAAGAGTCAAGGACAGACATTGGGTCGTGTTGGTCTCTACTTACCAGAACCCGTCTTTGGACATGGACAACTTTATGTCAGTTTTTCGCGAGTACGAAATATGTCGTCAATCAAAGTTCAAGTGACTGATGGTCCACAGCAAGGAAAATTTGAAGGCAAAGAAGGAGTGTACACCAGAAATGTAGTTTATAAAGAAATACTTTGATTCGATTTTACTTTTTCAAATATATTTTGAGAACTGTTCTTGCGTGCATAACCACTTTTAATCATGCATATGATTAACAACGCGTTTCTTGATAACCGGTTCAACCCGAGTATCGGGTTGTCCGCCTTGCCTAGTTTATATATCAAATGTGTTTGATGTATCTGAATTTTGAGAATGTGTTCATATGAAATGTGTGTGAATATTCTAATATAATTTTATAATAGTAACCTGACATCAAACAAGTCTGGTCAAACTGAAAAATTCATTGAAGGAGCCTTCTGTTGTTATTTCTTCTAAAACATACAGTAAAAATTTTGTATTTGGTTTTGATTAGCTACACTTAATTTTATCAGCAGTTTAATTGTACACTTCTATTTCTTGGAGCAGCATCCCATATCCTTTGATAGCCAAATGTGCAGCTTCATTTCCTTATATAGAAAATTATTTTCCATTATGTCAGTGTGAGCAGGTGAGCACCAATCCTGATGAAATGCCAGACACACCATTTGGGAGCTACCTGCCAGATGGTCAACAGTGGGACATCATTTCCAATGAGCTGGCAGGAAAAGCCCTGCACACCATGAAGGAAACAGATCACAAAACTCCCAAAGCAATTGTGATATCAACTGATGAAGACCCAATACTGTGCCTCCCTGAGCTCCTGCAGTATCTGGCAGCCTCAAGTGCTTCAATGGAGCTGCAGCTAATGGAAAGAGCTGAAAGGGAATATCAAGATGTAAAACGCTTGTTTCCTTTGATGGCAGGAGGGGCCAAATCATCAAACCAAAATCATTGGTAAGAATAATGAGCTTGGTCATGGAGCTAATACCTAGGATTCATTATGAATCATTTAGTTATTGGCTATAGTCAGAGACCTAACTGTTTTGTTCTTGTGTTTACAAAATTGTTATATGTCATTGTTGATTTTCTAATGATGCTTCTTTTCAATCATGATCTCATTATTTTTTAAATTGGCAATTTTTATAGAATTCAAAGTGTTAAATAATCAAGTGTTTGCTAAACAATTTACTAACATGACCTGATTCTAGAGACACATATTCGATGGACAAGAAGATAACACTGAGTATTTAACATTTCAAATAGATGAAGCAATGACGATGTCATAGGGTCTTAGTATTTGCATTAATTTTAATGGATTGGATGTAGCCACAACAACATTGATGCAGGAGTTTGTTTCATGACGTTATAATAAGCTCAGGATGCTGACCGAGTCCTAGGTATTTCAAAGTCAAGTATTGGCATCTATTGCTTACATACAAAATAATGCTACATGCACTGAAGGTGAGCGTAAGCTAATCTACGTGTGAATTAACCAGTTAGGATGATGTTGTGGATATCATGTAGAATACTTAGCTCGCGTGGATGCCAGGTTGCGGTTAGAAGAGATCGATCCATCACTTAATCACGTGACTTCAATAGTAATGCCCTTGCTTGCCTTGAGGGCAGGCAAGGCAAAAGCACAACCTTATCTAATCACCGCCTAGGATCGGATGCCTGGGGCTGCCACAGGGTCACTCTGCAGCAGTAGGCAACCCTCTCAGCCTAAGACATATTTGCCATGCGTAAGATTGAACAGGTTTTGCCTGACAATGTTTAACATCAATTAAGCAATGGAAAGAGACCCTTGTTCACAAGTAATTAAATAGGATTAAATTGCCCAAATAATCTATATAGAACGGTAAGATCCTGGGTGTTTAAGAGTGGAGATACATTAAAATATATTCATAAGGAAAAAAGAAGTATCTGGCGGTACAGCTCCTGGGAATACTCGGCGACGTGGAGCTTGCACATGCAAAGAGGGCGAGGGTGTGATGGCAAAAACGAAGTTTCAAACAGTGCCTGCAGGTGTTGTAATGGCTGATAGTGATGAGATCAAGCAAGGACGTAGAACTACGCATATGCTGCGCTTATCCATGAGAACATATTTCTCATATGATGAAGATGAAACTTGTTGATTTTTCTTTTTAGCATTTTACGTCAATATGATGTTGGGCAGTTATGGAAACATAATGTAACTGGCCTTGTATAATGCCACAGAAGGGCTATAGTTAACAGTGTAAAATATATCAGCTAATATCCAGAGGAAGAGCTGTAGTTAACTAGCATTAAATCATGTGATTTTAATCTTAAGGAGACATAGGCAGGAGAGTAGATGTATGTGAAGTAATGGCATGAAGGTAGTTTAGAGCCGTACTAATTAATGACTATTTATGGCTGTAATCAATTACTAACAGAAAGCATGCACACTTTCGAAAATATAGCCCATAAAGATTTGATATCTTTTATTTTAAAGGTAACCCTGTTTTTGGCCTCAGCATGTTTAAATGGGAGGATGAAATCTCTTTGAATTATCATCACTGCTCAATTCAGATTGAAGTTAGTTGTATACAGAACCCATGTATTATTGTAGTGAAATCCTTAGTACCTGTTCTTAAGTATTAGGCCAGAATTGAATGTCTTACTGATAGTATATGCCTGCCCACAGGGCAGGGGGGTCTCAATTTTTCTCAGACCCTTTAGCTTTTTATAATCTATTTATAGACATGAATGCAAGAGTGGGTGATGACGTGGTGGATGGTGTTGTTGGTAAGTATGGAGTAGCTGGGGTGAATGAGAATGGTGAATTCTTGGTGGGGTTATGTGTAGAGAGTGAGTTAGTGATTGGGAATAGTTCGTTTCAGAAAAAAAGGATAAACAAGTATACATATGTGAAGATGAATGAAGGTGTGATAGAGGAGAGAGCATTGATGGATTGTATTTTGGTTAGCAGAGGAGTGATGGGTCGTTTGCTCGATGTGCATGTGTTCCGTGGTGAGATGAATGAGATTTTGGATCATTACTTGGTGGAAGGAAAGTTGAGAGTAAGTGGAATGTGGGGAGGTGAAAAAAGGAGGAGTGGAAGGGAGGTGTTAAATGTAAGCAAGATGCATGATTCTGAGCGTGAGTGTGATTATCAGGAGAAGATGAAAGTAGAGGATGGGAGGGGGAAGGAAAGTGAAGTAGGTGGAGTGGAAGGGGAATGGAAGTTGTTTAAAGATGCGGTGGAAAAATGTGCAAGGGAAGTGTGTGGGGTGAGGAAAGTTGGAGGGGGGATTAGAAAGGGAAGTGATAGGTGAAACAGAGAATTAGGAGCGGCTGTGAAAAGAAAGCGGGGGGGCGTTTGAAAGGTGGTTGCAACAAGGCAACCAGCAAAATTTTGAAGAGTATAAGGAGAGGAAGAAAGAGGTACAAAAATGGTAAGGAGAGCAAAGAGAGCGACTGATGAGGAATGGGGGAGGAAGTTGGAAGGTGATTTCATGGAGAGATGGAAGGTTTTCTGGAAGGAAGTGAAGAGAATTAGGAAAGGTCAGGTGGAGAATGAGGCAAGAGTGAAGGGTGCAAATGGTAGGCTGCTAGGGGAGAGTTGTGATGTGAGAAAGAGATGGGCGGAGTATTTTGAGGAACTGCTGAATGTGAGGGATGATGGGGTTGCGAGAGTAGTAGCTGTTGGAAGTGATGTTATAATGCCTGTGTTTGGTGAAGTGAATAGAAGTCAAATAAGAAGTGCAGAGGTGAAAGGTGCATTAGATGAAATGAAAAATGGGAAAGCTCCAGGTATGGATGGCTGCACGGTTGAATGTCTAAAGAAAGGAGGAAATGTGGTTATAGAATGGTTGGTACGTTTATTAAATATGTTTCGAGCTAGTAAAGTGCGGGTTGATTGGAGTAGCGCGTGTGTAGTTCCGTTGTACAAGGGGAGAGGTGACAGGTATGAGTGCAGTAATTGTAGGGGTATAAGCCTACTGTGTGTTGTTGGGAAGCTGTATGGATGAGTTTTAATTGGTAGAGTAAGACTGTTGACAGATCGTGTGCTTGCTGAAGAACAGTGTGGTTGTAGGTGTGATAGAGGTTGCGTGGATGAAATGTTTGCTGTGAGGCAGGTGAATGAAAAATACTTATTAAAGGAAAAAGATGTATATTGGGCATTTATGGATCTAGAAAAGGCGTATGACAGAGTGGATCGTGAGGCACTATGGGAAGTGGTATGCTTGTATGGAGTGGGTGGGAGACTGTTGAATGCGATCAAGAGTTTCTGCATTGATAGCAGAGCATGTGGGAGAGTAGGGAATGAGGTGAGTGAATGGTTCCCAGTTGTGACCGGTGTGAGACATGGATGTGTGATGTCACCATGGTTGTTCAATTTGTTTATGGATGGTGTGGTGAGAGAAGTGAATGCCAGAGTGTTGGGAAAAGGTGCGCAGTTGATGGGACAAAATGGAAGGTATTGGGAAGTATGTCAGCTGTTGTTTGCAGATGATACAGTGCTTGTTGGCTGATTAAGATGAAAAACTGAGGTGACTGGTTGTAAAGTTTGGTAGAGTGGGCAAATGGCGGAAATTGAGGGTAATTGTGGATAGAAGTAAAGTGATGAGATGTTCAAGAGGTGGAGTGTTTGGAACTTTGGATGTGAGGTTGAACGGTGAAGTTTTAGAAGAGGTAGAGCATACCTTGGGTCGGATGTGACTGACAAGGATAGAATGGAAGTAGAAGTGAGGCATCGAGTGAGTGAAGGCTGTAAGACATTGGGTGCAATGAGGAAAGTTTTTGAATGCAGGAGTTTGAGTATGAATGCTAAGAGGGGACTGTATGAAAGCTTGAGTGTGCCAGTTTTGTTGTATGGAGCAGAGTCCTGGGGGTTGAGAGCAGCTGCAAGGAGGAAGTTGGATGTGTTTGAGATGAAGTGTTTGAGGAGCATGTATGGAGTAACAAGAAGAGATGGGATCAGGATTGAGTTGGTTAGGGGGCAGACGGGTGTTATTAAGAAGTTGAGCAGGCAAGTGGATGAAAGAGTGATTGGTTGGTTTGTGGATATTGAAAGAATGAATGTTGAGCGGCTGTTGGAAAAGATACATATGTCAGAAGTAATTGGTCTTTGAGCGCAAGGTAGACCACGGATGAGTTGGATGGATGGGGTGAAACGTGCTTTGTATGAGAGGGGGCTGACTGTGGACATGGCGAGAGGGATAGCTGCGGACAGAAGTGAGTGGGGGCAGTGCAGTAGAAGGTAATTTTATTTTTGACGCAGTACTGGAAGTTGCCCACGTGTGATGGGGTTGACCTGTCCTGTGCGGGGGAAGGGGCTGCACTCAATGAAGCGGTCGGGGTAAACCAGTTATGGCTGTCGGGCCTGACTGTGGAAGGTGGTTGTGCTGGGCTGCTGCTGTCTTCGTGACTAAGTGTGGTGATTGTGGCCTGCTGTTGGCTACCCTCACATTGGGAGGAAAAAAGCCCGGTATATGTATGTATATATATATATAGACAGAAATTTTTCCAATTAGAAAGTTTCTAGCTATAATTTCAGTACTGGCATTTGGAGTAATACAATTTTCCAATTTCAACATCAAATATTTTTAACTATATCATCCTATGGAAGACATGGCTTACTGAATTACAATATACTTAAGCTGTAAGGCATTTGTCCAAGTATATTAATGAATATTTTTAGTCTGTTAATATTGACTTTCAAATGTACACCGAACTAGCAAACAATTGAACTTTAAAGTGAAGTCAATCCTGATATGTTAAGGCTACAGATCTTCACAAATATTTTTGCTTTTAGTTTAGGTGTCCTGCTAGGGGTGAGGGCAATCATGTTTGCCATAACATATGTGAAGCTTATTTAGAAAATCTGGAAAGGAAGGATGAATTTCAGAGATCATTTGATATGAAAAAATAATTTCGTAAAACTGTTAGTGCCAATTATTTTTTCATTCTGGCTTTCCAGTGGAACAAAATTAAAGGTGAATTCAATTGCAAATGTTTCCAAAAGGGATACTTAATTCTCTTATGGGATTAAAACTTGCATCAATAATTGGTGTTTCTATGGGCAAGATCTTAGGTTGCTTGGTGAAAATTAATTCTGTCATCATTTATATATCTATATCAATTTTCATTCAATTTTGTCATTTTAATAATTCACTGCTGTTTTTTTATCAGCAACTACTACTTTCTTTTAAACTTTTATCTGGTTTCAGCTATAGATTTCTTGTTTTTGAGTTCATGCCATATGACATTGTTATCTTAGCTCTTTTGAGATTGCCTTCATTGTAGGAGTTGTTATATTTATTGCCTCAATAATTTGAGGTCAACAGCTGTAATTAATATTTTGCAGAAGCATTGTATTGAGATGTGAAATGTACGCATGAGACTGTGCTAACTATTTGTGATCGGATTAAATTATACTGCTTGGTTATGCCCGCTCAGTTCTCAAACATTCTGATTGCTTGCAGATAACATGTGATTCCTGTGTTCACTTCATGCTTTCTTCAGAAAGTGAGATTAAGATGGTGTTTCCTTTAGAAAGCAAGCATTTTAAGTTAAGATAGATGCTTGTCCTCAAGCTCTGATGGGATCAGGTCCCCATTCAAGGCAGGAGGTTGCAAGTCCAAATGCTTCTCTCTTGTTGAGTTTACATAGACAAACCTAACCTGTGCTGTCAAATAGCCTCTTCCCTGTTATATTATTTCTTTATTGTTTGCATGAACTGGAAAACCAATACAATTTTTCCATACAGCTACTGGAACGGCATGACTGGTAAAAATTCATGTGGAGCCATGAAAATGCATAATCCAAGAATTACATTTATACATGATAAACTCACATCATCTGACATGCATAAGGACGTCTTGAACTATCATAATGACAAAAATGAGAACTTTGTGATGGAAAATGGCATTTCTTCTGCTTGTAACACCTGGAATTCTGCTACACATATCCTTCTTCAAAGTAGTGCTTCATTGGAGCTAATATCTTTCCATAGGTAAAGAATTAATGACAAAGCTTCAATGATGGTAGTATGAGAGTTTAATTCTGATAAAAGTAACTTCTAGAAATGATATAATGACATGTTAAATTATGGTCTCAAGAATAATCACCCTTTATTTCATGAGAGATAGCTTAATGCATATTATAAAATACAGCTTTCTACTTATGAATATTAGCACTTCCAGGGAAAGATGTGAGATCTTGAATTGAAATTTAGGTAAACCCTCCTTATATTGAAAAGAATACTTGTTTTTTTCTACTGTGGACCATTTGTGTATGGTTCACTGCTGTCTGCTGTCCTATCCCCCCCCCCCCCCCTCATTTGTGTGAATTTCTGTCTAGTTTCATGAACTTCCTTCATACCTTGTTGTTTCTGTGTGCTGGGGATCTTGTGTGAGAACACTTAGTATGCAAGGATTTCCTGTTCCCTTCACTCTTCGTTTACCAAAACTCAAACAGTAAAGGGACAATTATCAGGAATAAATGTTGTCAGCACCCTAATATACCAGTAAAATTGCCTCAGTGTGTTTTTTCTGCATAAGAAGGTGCTTACTTCTTTTTAAAATTAAAATATTATGCTTTTATAAAGTGTGTGCAAAACATGATAAATCTTGGATGCCTAAAAATGGTCAAAAAAATTTAAGAAAAAAATCAAATTAGTTTTTGCCAAATCTTAACAAATCAATGTACTTCAGGAAAAAACTGCTCAAGTTGAATGATGCTGGTGATAAATGTGTTACACACTCCATTGAGCTTGGTCTGAGTGGATATTGATAGCAAATTGCACGGGCATGGCTTCTGGAATATCTAAAACATAGTTGCAGGAATACTATTAATTGCCCAAATTTTGTCATTCAGTTCAAACTATTTCCCTACTAGTTGAAATCATCTTGAAATTTTGTCAATTTTTGTAAACTGGAAGCACTAGCCATCTTGACACTGGAGTTACCATCAATTGACAAAGGGGTTAACTTTATACCTGAGGGTACCTTTTTCTTTCCTATCTTTGGAACATCTTTGTTTTAATTAGGGATTCTTAAGCTAGTAGTATAATTTAGTGTGTTCATTTATATCAGAATCTTAGATGGCATCAGGTCCTGCTGAAATAGTTTGTATGTATGATGGAAATATTTAATTTGTGTGTATCGCTACTGAGATTCCTTTCCAGGTACAGACTTGAAGCGTTGAAGGATACTTGGATATACTTCCAAACCCTGACTGCTGTCAGGACATCCTTTGGTCGAGTCATGAATGATTCAAGTCAAAACAAGGTGATCGCACTTCTGCATCCTGCCACTCGCACCCACGATATCTGTAAGTTTTGTTGAACCATCTAAATTGTTTACCTTGCCATTAAAGTCTGTTCGGCTTAATTATGCTCAAAGTTTCTTTCAAATGTGTCGAGTTTTGCCAGACAGCACAGGGTATCATTGAGAGAGTTGTCATGTGTTTAATTGAAGATTGAATATAACTCAATTTGTGTTGAATATGGAAGAAGATGCATTTCAAGATCTTTTGAATCTAAGTAGGTTCTGTAGCTCATAAATGATTTACGTGTAAATAAAAATTTGTTTACAGTGATGTTAATTATTCTAAGTTTCGTAAATAATTTCTCAACCTGAACAACTTGAGAGTTGAGCGAGATGTCAAAACTGACTCGTAAATAATTTTTACCGGAAGGGGTATCCAGTTCACTGCCTTAATTTTGAGAATAAATAGTTACTGTTAGATATTCAGTGAGGGCTTGAAGAAATTTTACTCGTCAGAATCATTCATATAAAGTTCAGTGGCGCATCTGCTACTGCCACTTCATTGCATCTGACGGAAATTTAAATATGCATTGAAGTTCCGTGTCTCACCGGTGCTACTGAGGCAGTGGCGACTATTCATGTTTGTGCGCTTTGAGGAGTTGGTGCTCCTTAGTAGTAATGCAACTACTTTGGCTGGATCAGCAACACTTGTGGTAGGAGGTGTCTGTTTATGGTTTTCATTTATAGCAAAGGACTTTTCTTTTTTTCTTTTTTACATCTGGATTTGTGTGTAAGACTGGCTGACGAACATGAATTTGGGATATTGGTGAGATGTGCTACCAGAATAAATAGACAACAGCAATATACATGAGTTTTTTTAATTGTTCCAAAGCAGGTATGAACGATTCAAGTGGCTGATAAAGGTAATGAAGTTCAAGTTGACAAATTAGTAGGCAATGGTTGCAATGTGCGAGAGAGGGCGCAAATGGTGAAAGTAGTTGAAGACTACTTGGAGGACATTGGTGGAATGAATGAGTAGGTAACAGATGATGAACCCATAAATTTTCTGATGAATGAACATAAGGTGCTAATGGAATATGAAATTACTTGTGAAAAGATCGTAAGTTTTTTGAAGAAAGTGAAAAATGGAAAGCTATGTGGCCCTGATAGGGTCCCATATAAGTTCTATAAATGTGGAAGAAAGAGTAGTTAATATGTTGAAAAATTTATAAGATGACTGGAACAGGTGTAATGTAGTTCTATTGCATAAGGGTGGGCATTAGAGTATGAATAAACTAAAAAATTACAGACCAATTGCCCTGGCTGACTCTGTGTGTAATATTTTTTTATGGTATTTGGAATGATAGGATGAAACATTTAGTTGAAGAACTAAGAGTCTTGAGTGAAGAACAGAATGGTGTTAGGCAAGATAGATGTGGTGAGGATAATCTGCTTGTAGCGAGTGAAATAATCGAGCAAATGAGGAAGGATGATAAGGTATTCTTATCATTCCTGGATATTGAAAAGGCAAATGACAGTGGATCGGTTGAAGCTGTTTGAAATTTTAAGAAAAGTTAGATTTAGTAGAAAGATAGTAAACATTGTTCAAAGTCTATGAAAATGCAAGCGCTGTCTACAGGTTAGGAAATTTGGAAACTGGGCAAGTGAGGAGTTTTCCAGAGGAGTCAGACAGGGCTGTATTCTGTCTCCACTGTTGTTTGGATTGTACACAAAAGAATTAGCAGTTCTACTGAGAATGAGTGGCTTAGGAGTGAAAGTTGGTAAGGAGAAACTGATTTGTCTGTTGTATGCTGATGATGTGGTTGTGGTCAGTGAATGTGGAAATGAACTACAAAAGATGCTTGACATTGTGAATGGAAATAGTACAGATTTCAATATGAACTTTGGTCCTTTTAAAAGTAAGTTTATGGTTATAAATAGTGATGAGACTGAACGAGACTGACAGTGGAAGATTGGAAAAATAAGAATAGGTACAACTAAGGAATACAAATTTTAAGGTTGTATGATAAGTGAAGATAGATGCAGTAGAACTAAAGGGGGAAAAGTGGCAAAAGTAATGCAGTGGAATGGACGGTTAAGAAGTGTGGCCAGATACAGAGCAAACAGGTATGAATGTGTGAGAGGAATGTGGAAAAACGTTGCGGTACCTAGTGTATGAGTGCTCTAGCCTGGAATGGAAGTGATTTTGAGAGGCTGGATGTGATACAAAATAAAGTCGGACGTCTAGCTTTGGGTGCTCCAAAATAGACAGCTATGGAAGCTATTAAAGGTGAACTAGGGTGGAGCCCATTTTCAGAAAGGATGATGAAAGCTGTGTTGAATTATAAGGTAAGATTTGAGAGACTGCTGAATAGCTGGTGGGTAAAGCAAATTTTTTATGGAATCCGAGTGTAAGCTGTTCGGAGAAAATATGTTGGGGGCATGCAAGGAAATTGAGTATGCAAAATATTTGTGTTAGAATTGGGAGACAAGTGGATGACTGGCTTTTATGGATGTTGGAGGCGAAGGACCAGAGTGGGACTGCAAGAGGTGGAAAAAGAGATTAAGAGGCAAACAAAAGAGTATGGATTGAATAAGTAGATGCTTAACATGACGCAAAAGCCTACACTAATTTGGTATATGCAAAAGGAAGTACCCAAGTGTGTGATGTTCTATGATGGTAGTTTTGGTAGCCAGCTCTTGTTTGCTGTGAGGTGTAAGGCATTGAGTGTGAATAGACGTACGTGGAGGTGGAATATGAATAATAATAGATTATGTCGGCAGTGTAATAGTGGAGTGGAGGAAACAATTGAGCATTTTTTGTTGGAATGTAGTAAGTGTGAGTGAAAGAGAGAGTTTCATGAATTTGGTGTTTGAGCAGTATAGAGAGAATGAGTGGAATGCCAGATGTGCTGAAGATGATTGTGGTATGAGCTGTCTTGCTGGATTGGATCAGGAGTGTAATTTGAGTGTCATTGAAGTTATGAAAATTTTTCTTGTACGTGCCTGGAGTAAAAGACAGTGACTGGATTGAGCCAGTCATGTAGAGTGGGCTGTAATGACCCACCATGCATGGAGATGGTGTCTTGACGTACTGGGTATCCCAGTGATGCCGTTTAATTGCAGTTTATGACATATCCCTGAAAAATCAGGAAGTTCTCCGGAATAAAAGCCTCGGAACTTACGGCCCTCAGAACCCTAAAATAGGGATAACTATCTACGGTGGCTCCCAGGAGGACCAACCTAAATTAATCATCAATCGGGCGGAAACAGGACTCGCCCCCTAAATAACAAATAATTGGTGCCCAATGTGGATACGCCTCACCAACTATTTAACAGAGAGTAAATGTCATGACCCTCTCCTACCAACTGATAGTGCACAATTCCAATAGACGCGGTTCTTGAAATGCTTACTGTACACAAATTACTTTTCCTCTTATTGTGATGATGCCAACCCAATCACCATTTCTTTAAAGCCTTCTTTTCTCCAACTCATTAATTATGCCCGGCTTCAATTCTTGCTTGCAAATGTCAATCATTTATTGTTATTAGAAAATCGGCCAGGCTAATTTGTGGTCATTGAACCCTAACCCAAAGGATTGAATTAGTGCATAAACCTATTGATAGAAATTAATAGAAATGATTTTTGGTTAATATTCATATTATAGGGCCAATTTGAATTTAAAGTGATATCTGTAATGTTTCATTTATTACAGCACCCTTGTAGCAAAAGGTATCAACAAGTAAATATTTTATTTCTACGTTCAGCCATTGCAATGTACGAGAGTCAGAACCATTCTTAACAAACCAGTACTGAGATTCGTGATCTGATCAGGTGTGTTGGCGTATGGCAAGATTGTTAGAAGCGCCGCTGGTTCCTGGCCCCTGCCTCTCGAGGTCCATGTGATGGGCTTGACTGCTGAACACTGGCTGTGGGTGGAGTGCTCCCTGCCGGTCTTGTACTCTATGGCCCAGCCTAAAATGGGGTGAGATGAGCATGCAAATAATTTGTTTCAAGTATGTGTACCATTATTATGGGGCAATTCACCAGTCTCCTAAACCGTGTTTGCTAATGAGATGGTGCAATCTGCCTGTTCCCCTAACCCCCACTTTTTCTGTTTCAGAACAGATTTATCTATGTTAACTGGTTCAGGATATGATTCCGTTGTTCATCAATATAGTATACGAGCAGATTATTAAGAGCAGCATCATCCAGCAAGGGTAAGAATAATAGGCAGCGATAGGATTGATATGAAAGAACGTATAGGTTTACTTTGAAATACTTTATTGTAAATGATATTTGATTATTAATTAGGTAAAAGTGAGAAATTATGTACTCTATTGCTTGTGTAATTGTAAGTTATTATTTATTATGCGTGACGGATTGGCAGGAAGACCTCTGGTCCAGGCCTCCAAACCTCTAGACCTCCAAACCTCCAGACCTCCAAACCTCCAAATCGACCTCCAATTGGAGAGCGGAAGCAGAGGCCAACCGGGGTACTCCAGAGCTCTGTGGTGCCAGCCTCCACAGCGTGAGGCCGAAGAACAGCCTACAACGGCTGATTCTTCCTCTGGCATCTCTTGCCGCTGCGGTACTCCACCTGCTGCCGTTATACTTCAGCACTTCCCACTGCTGCTGTACTCCGGCATACCCTGCCGCTGCCGCACTCCGGCTTCTGCTACTCTTGCGCTCCTACCACTCTTGCGTTCCTACAGGCCAGGCCTTGTGTCAGCCATTATTGCTGGGTAGGAAATCGTCCTGTGGTTGCTGCTGTACTAAATTGTTCCTGGAATAGTTGCCCACTGTGTCATAATTGAGAGTGTTTATTTTGTGTGGGTCGCTGTAGGTAGGGAATTTATTATTGTCCACTCCCGGTTATTTTCTTATGTATATTTCCGTAATCATTGTTAATAGGGTATCAATAAACAAAAAAAGAAAGAGAATTGTAAACCCATTACTTGGGAGTGTCGGCTTATTTATTCACCTAGAGACAAAACAGGAGTCATAGGTCGGTCACAACTAATGTATAGGAGCACGTACGATTTAGGCTACACATGTTGATGGTAGGAAGCCTACCTGTCCCCCAACATTGTGTTTTTGGTGCCGTGACCAGGATTCACCAGGATTTTCCGGGGTGACCTAAAATTCTTCAATTGTAAATTAGGGTAGCTATTTCAACTTTTCATTCAAATTGAGCTTGACCATCAACTCATTATTCAGCCTTATTGTGTATGCCTGGTAATATTGTCTCAAGGTGTTTCCATTAGATAACCAGGATGTGGACTTAGGTTAGGATGTTATTTATTTCATATGTTTACTGTGTGCCCTAGTTATTCATTACTTTTAGGTTCTGGTTTTGCAGCTAAGGCTCAGACTTTTCTGTTGTCTTGCTAGCAGTTGTACTGTTCTTGTGAGCCAAGGGTAAGTCAAACCGTGTTGGGAATTGTTATTATTTTTCGGCATAGGATAGTAGTAGTAACTTGGAGGTCTTCTCTTCTGGTGGTAGGGCACTAAGATGGCTGAGCAAGAGGGTTCAGGTGAGAAGGTAGGATCTCCTCCTGCTGTAGATGTGCTCTGTAAAGAAACGCCAAACATTTCAGAACAGGAAGAGGATCTGATCCAGCAAAATTGTGAGTATATGAATAAATTTCTAGCCAATCTGGAACAAATAAATACCTCACAAATGTCCAATTCGTCCAAGAAAATGTTGATTGAACTTCAGAAGAATTTTCAAAAGATCCAAATTGATACTGGTGAGGAACCAAATTCTACAAAGGTAAGATCTGCAAAACAGGGAGCCATTTCAAAAACAAATAGGCCTGCTCAGTCACACAGGGATTCTTCCACATCTGAGGATAGTGTTAGCTCCCAGGATTCTACTAGTTCCATTGACTCTAGAACTTTGAGTTCTGACTCATCAGTTCGGGCTAGGCCTCCAAAACGGGAACCAAAAAACACAATGTTGGGGGACAGGTAGGCTTCCTACCATCAACATGTGTAGCCTAAATTGTAGTGCTCCTATACATTAGTTGTGACCGACCTATGACTTCTGTTTTGTCTCAAGGTGAATAAATAAGCCGACACTCCCAAGGAATGGGTTTACAATTCTCTTTCTTTTTTTGTTTATTGATACCCTTTTAACAATGATTACAGAAATATACATAGGAAAATAACCGGGAGTGGACAGTAATAAATTCCCTACCTACAGCGACCCACACAAAATAAACACTCTCAATTATGACACAGTGGGCAACTATACCAGGAACAATTTAGTACAGCAGCAACCCCAGGACGATTTCCTACCCAGCAATAATGGCTGACCTAGTGATGGAAAAAAACGGTTTTATTTGATGGCGTTTTTTTTTGCAAAAAAAGTGTTTTTTATGTGTTTTTTTTTGTTTTTTTTTTGTTTTTTTTTGCACACACCCAAATTTTGTGAGGTATATTTAAACAATTTAAACAATTTAAACAATTTATTTACCACAGGTGATACAGAGATAAAATGTTTCTCAAGTCTAGTACAATGGTCAAATTTGAGTATAGCTACCTGTGGGCCCGAATAAGTTCAGTGACTTCTAGGGCATCCTACCATCAAGGTTAGTCTTAGGAGTACAATAATGTTTAACCTAATTCACTTAAACTAGAGACGCATTAGACTGATCAATGAGATAATTAACTCGAAATTAGACACTTCATTTCACAATATAGTTCATATGGACTTGATTTAACAGTATAGTCGACAAACGATTCATGAACAGACTGAAGATCGGCGAAATTAACCACGGCGAATTACATTATTAGGACCAGTTATGTAGGTGACAAGGTTTTACTCTGTGATCTTACACGACTAGTAATCTGATAGGAAGTGAGACTCAAGATTATTTTTGAATACCTTATAAGAATTACTTTCACGGATCTCCGCAGGTATTGAGTTCCAAGTTTTAGTTCCAACGAAGAGGGTACTGTGTTGTGACCGAGCCTTTGAGTAATAAGGAAGCATGAATTTACTTCTATTTCGGGTTAAATGGTCGTGATGACCAGTTTGCGCAGTTAATAGTTGTTTTAGGCTATTGTCGCCATCATTTGTTAATGTTTTGTAAATGAAATTGCAAATGGAGATTTTGTAGAGATCCGAGAGCTTAAGTATAATTTTTGAATGAGTCATTTGTGTGAGCATTATATTCTAGATTCTTTACCGCTCTTATGGCTCTTTTTTACAGGGTAAAAATTTTGTTGGTTTTATTTTTGTCAGTTCCGTACCATGCTTCTATTCCGTATTGCAAGTATGGTGAAATGAGCGTTCGGTAGAGCATTTGTAAGGCTGTTTCAGGCAGGAAATTTTTAACTTTATTTAGGATTCCGATAGATTTTGATAATTTAGAACTAATATGAGCGATGTGCTCTTTAAAGGTTAGATGTTTGTCTATTATGATGCCCAGGAATTTACTTGAGTTGGTTTCTTCGATTTCACCTTCGCCAATTTGAATGCGTGGGAGAGATATATTTTTCTTGTATGAGAATGTAATATATTTTGTTTTATCGATATTAAGGCTTATTTTATTAGCTTTAAGCCACAATGAAACCTTATGAAGTTCATTATTTATACGCTCCGCCATCCTAGCGGGATTTTGGTCTGGAAGGACCGCAGAAAGGGTACTGTCATCGGCAAAGAGTATGAATTTGAAGAATGATGTAGATTTAATGATATCATTGATAAAAATTAGAAATAGGAGAGGCCCAAGGACAGATCCTTGTGGAACTCCATGGCTAATTGTCTGTGGGTCTGATTTTGCGTCGTCAATGACAACGTATTGTTTCCGATTTGCTAAGTATGATCTGAACCAATCATGGGCAGCCCCTCGAATGCCATAACAATGTAGTTTCGAGAGTAATACGTTATGGTCCACACAATCGAATGCTTTTCGAAAGTCATATGTTTGTTTAATATTGGTCACATAAAATACATTAATATCCATGTTCTTTAGTCATGATTTTTTGGAATAAAAACATCAAAAGGAAAAAAACCATACCGTAAAACTGTGGGAGATAACCCACAATTATATAGAGAAGTCTAAGAGGAACAGCAGGAGGAACAGAACTCACATTGATGAAGTCAAAAACCCACAATTACCTAGAGGAGTAGAGGAACAGCAGGAGACACAGAACTTATGTGTTTTGATGAAGTCAAAATTCAGAGCTTAGTATCTCTACTATGATGTTATTTTTATGTGACCAAAAGATCTGACATAGTAGAGACAGTAAGCTCTGAATTTTGACTCCATCTATATAAAATTTGTGGCTCCTGCTGTTCCTCTTAAGACTCCTCATGGTAATTGTGGGTTATCTGCCATCACTTTCTCTTTATGGTTTCCTTCTGATGTTTTTATTGAGAAAAATCACAACCAAAGAACATTGATATTAATGTATTTTATGTGGCCAAAAAAGCTTAATGCTGTCTTTTCTAAAAAACATGTTTTTTCTACTAAAAATCATGACTAAGAAACTGGATTTTAATACATTTTATGTGACCTAAAATTTAAAATCAAAAATCATGTTTTTTTTTAAAAAATCATTTGTGAAACAACATGAATATTAGTATATTTTTTGTGACCATAAAACCACGCTGATTTTTTTCACATTTTTCAGTCAGTATGCAGTTTAAGCGCCCACAGAAATTAAAAATTCCATTCCAAAGGATCTCTAAAGGAACACGTTTAAAAACCTTTTACATGAATGCCATTCTGGTTGCTGATGCATTATTTTTGAGTTATTTAACTTCAAAATTTTGTCTTCCATAGCAGTCAGTTCCAGTCAGTTGCGCGCTTGAGCTGGAGCTGTTAAAGTACGTTTGGGTACTTTTAATTTATTATTAGCCGACCCAGCGGAGCCTGAACCCACTTCTAGGTTGTTTTAAGGGAAGAGTCCCCTTTTAAAAAAATTACTGTATTATTGAACCTATAGTAATGAAATTTGGTATACAGTTAGGAAATGCAATTTGAAATCATTTGCCATTCGTGAAAAAAGGCGATTTTCCCCATAGAAAACGAGATATTCATAGAAAACGAGATTTTGGTTTTTTTTCAAAATGTATCTCCTACAGTTTTTGAACTACAGTGATCATTTTAGTGTCAAATGCGAAAATACTTGTAGATTATAAGAACTAACTTTGCATTCTCCAAACTTTAGTTTGAAGCTGAAAAAATAAAAAAAATTCAAAAAAGGTATTTTTTCGAAAAATTTCATACATTATAACGTCACAACTTTCGATCGTAAATGAATTTCCAAACTGCCATTTAGTTTATAGAATGCCCACGTCTTTCAGCATACAATGACACCAAAATCATCACCGTAGCTCAAAAACTGTAGGAGGAGATACATTTTGAAAACGCTACATTCCGATCCTCCAAAATAAGGCAAAACAGGTAAACAAAGATCTATAAACAATCTAAATTTTTGTTTATTATTTTTTATTGGGTCAGCTAGGACCCTTGAAATCATTATACAGTGATAAAGAGGCATAGAAGATGACATAGCAACGTCAAACCGTAAAGAAAGTGCCAAGGGGGGCGTGTAGCATGAGAAAATATCACTCCCCCCCCCCCCCATAATTCGAACCCCCATAGCGGGCGAACCAATGAACGTACGAACTTCATTTTTTCACAGGATGTACCTGACATCTTACCCTTCCTATGGCAGCGAAAACCCAATATATCAAGAAAATTCGACATTCTACTGGGACTCGTCCCTTAATTAATAACACAATAAACATTATCACCCAAAAATATTAGCGGGGCTGGGGAAGTGAATACTTGAATGCACAGTATTCACTCCTATGCTTTTGCTAATGTTCTACAGTGGCCGCCAATTTGAAACTGATGTCAACTGCATCTCGATTTTAGTATTCACTACCCCAGTCCCCCTAATATTGGGGTGATAACCTGTATTGCGTTATTAACTAAAAC
Organism: Morinoia aosen; assembly: GCA_030386875.1. Lineage (NCBI taxonomy): Eukaryota > Metazoa > Arthropoda > Malacostraca > Amphipoda > Talitridae > Morinoia > Morinoia aosen. The sequence continues at coordinate 18,325,020 of CM059576.1, read as the reverse complement.
ATCCTAGAAGTGGGTTCAGGTCCGCGAGGTCGGCCAATAATAAATTACAAAGTCCCCAAGCGTACTCTAACAGCTCAAGCGTGCAACGGAACTGCTATGGAAGACGAAAATTCAAAACTTGAATAACTTGAAAATAATGCATCTGCAAGCAGAATATTCTTGTAAAACATTTTTAAATGTGTCCCTAGGGATTCTTTGGTGCGGAATTTCAAATTTCCATGAGCGCATTAAACTGCATATTGACCATTTTTTTTTACAAAAAAGCGTGTCTAAAAAATATGGATATTAATATATTTAATTTGACCAAAAAAATCATCTTGTTTCATACATGTTTTTTTTACAAGTCATTAACATTCATTTTTTAGTCGTGATTTCTGTGAAGAAAATGGATATTAATGTTTTATGTGACCAAAAAACCATGTTTTAAAAAAAACGTTTTTTTTTACAAAAAAATCATTAATATCCATTTTTTGTCTTTTTTTGTAAAAAGCATTTTTTTACTAAAAGCATGGTTTTTGGTTACATGAAATACAAAAATATACACATTTTTAGTCATGATTTTTCTGTTAAAAAGATGTTTTTTAAAAAACAGCATGGTTCTATTTGGTCAAATAAAATATATTGACATCCATGATTTTTAGTAATGATTTTTCTGTAAAAAAAAAAAGTTTTCAAAATAGCAGCATTGGGTTTTTTGATCACACAAAATGTATTAATATCTACATTTTTTAGTTATGATTTTATGTAAAAAAATGTTTTTTGAAAAAAAAACAAGCACGTTTTTTTTGGTCACATAAATGATGATAGAACCCATGTTTTTTTCAGTCATGAATTTTTTATAGAAAAACATGTTTAAAAAAAACAGCATGATTATTTGGTCCCATACAATATATTAATATCCATATTTTTAAGTCATGATTTTTCTGTAAAAAAGCAGCATTGGTTTTCTTTGTCACATAAAATATATTAATATCCATATTTTTTAGCCATGTTTTTTTTGTAAAACTAACATGTTTTTAAAAAAACAGGATGTTTTTTTGGTTATATCTCTATCAATGGCCATAAGTAAAGATATATTATTACACACACTACTTGGGAAGTTGAAAGTGATTCACATGCATCGTAAAATAAATGAAATATCAAAACATGAAACCACAGAAAATAAAAAATTCAATTAATCCATAGAAAACCATGAATTAAGAAGTATGCTGTTTTATCTTATAATCTGACATGAAAACAAATAATGTAAAGTGGTTCTTTTCCTTGCTGAGTTGTTTTCAAACAAGGTATTTAAAAAAAAAAAATATCCACGTTTTTTTTTGGCCATGTTTTTTTTTGTAAAAAAAACATGTTTTTTAAAAAAAACAGCACGGTTTTTTTTTACCTGCATCACTAGGCTGACCCAAGGCCTGGATTGTAGGAACGCAAGAGTGGCAGATGCCGGAGTGCGGCGGCGGCAGGGTATGCCGGAGTACGGCAGCAGCCAAGTAGGCCGGGGCGCTGCAGCGACAGACTAGGCCGGGGTGCGGCAACAGCTGGGTATGCCGGAGTACAGCAGCAGTGGGAAGTGCTGAAGTATAACGGCAGCAGGTGGAGTACCGCAGCGGTAAGAGATGCCAGAGGAAGAAGCAGCCGTTGTAGGCTGTTCTTCGGTCTCACGCTGTGGAGGCTGGCACCACAGAGCTCTGGGTGATGGCTCTGGAGTCCCCCGGTTGGCCTCTGCTTCCGCTCTCCAATTGGAGGTCGATTTGGAGGTCTGGAAGCCTGGGGGCCTGGAGGTCTGGAGGTTTGGAGGCCTGGAGGCCTGGAGGTCTTCCTGCCAATCCGTCACGCATAATAAATAATAACTTACAATAATACAAGCAATAGAGTACATAATTTCTCACTTTTACCTAATTAATAATCAAATATCATTTACAATAAAGTATTTCAAAGTAAACTTATACGTTCTTTTATATCAATCCTATTGCTGCCTATTATTCTTACCCTTGCTGGATGATGCTGCTCTTAATAATCTGCTCGTATACTATATTGATGAACAACGGAATCTTATCCTGAACCAGTTAACATAGATAAATCTGTTCTGAAACAGAGAAAATGGGGGTTAGGGGAACAGGCAGATTGCACCATCTCATTAGCAAACACGGTTTAGGAGACTGGTGAATCGCCCCATAACACCATTTTTTCAGCAGAAGCGCAGTGGAGGATGTTCGTCAGTAATATGTAGTCATCCCCAATGTTTTTCACCTCGACACATGGAAGGAACGTTTGTCCTAGTCAGCATTTCGAAAGGCCTTATGATTCAGATGACTTGTCAAAGAAAATTACTGAGGATATAAGGTCATATCTGATGAATGAATAAATTTATCCAGGCAATGTTTGTTATTAAGCTTGTCCTCCAAAATTTTGCCTTGCCGGACTCGTGAAAGTAGTATAAAAGTACTTATTGATTTTTGTTTCGGGAAACGTAATCTACATAAAAACAGAATAATCAAGGAGGGCAAAACATCATTCATGAAATCTCTTTTATAAAAATAGAGCTTTCAAGTAAAACTATACTCATCTTCATTATCTGTAACAAAAATAAACATTGACAAATTATAGCAACAGTGTATATAAACACTGAAAAAGTAATACAAGATCAAATGGGAGTCCTAATTTATATACGGAGGTGCAGACGAATCTGCTTCATTTAACGTAGGCCTAGTGTGGTGAATAAGTATGCTTTCTAACAAACGAATATCTAGTTTATTGCTATGGCCTATAATTTCGAAACAATTTTCAGTGATTGGGTGGTCAGCTGCATGCGAGTGGTCTCTTATACTGCTGTGCAAAGTGTTGGTGGTAGCTCTCCCAGAACGTACTGACACCCCCCTATTCTCTGCCATGCGCGTCACCAAGTGGCGAGTCGTCTCCCCACAATATGTAGCATTACACTGGCCACACTTATATGTATAGCCGACGCAGCTTTGCAGGAACTCAGGCATCCTATCAGCAAATCGGAAAAAATGCCAACACTGAACCTAATGCGAAACATTGTTCTAGGATTTATTTGTTGGTAATATTAAGTGACGTGTTTTTATTTCGTTTTTTTATATAGCGATTAGTGAACATGGACATACATGGTAAAGACACGTACAATTTTTTTTGGCACATCAAAATTAGCAATCTTTCGCACACGGTGAGTCAATTGTCCTACAAAAATAATTTTCAATTAAAAAAAGGGGAAATGAATTTTTTCAAAAATATGAATGTTAAAATTTTAGCTGTGTTAAAAAAAAGTCATAAGTCGAACAAATTTTAAAGGCTCATCAACAAGGCAAGAAATAAGATTTCACTTGAAGTTGAAATTAATTGCACTATAATACGAGGGGAGTTCAAAAAATACGCGGAATTTTTCAAATACATGAAAACTTACAAGTTTAAACCTGTTTAACCTTGTTGCAGTGAAAGACTGTTAGCTCTACTGTATTGTACTCGCTTGCATTCATTCTGCGACTAGCAAGGACGGCGGACGGTGCTTGTCAATAATTGGTGAATTTCGACCCATGGAACAAGGGTCGAAAGTCGACCCCAAGGGTTTTGACCCATCTGCAAGGATTACGAAGGAAATTTTGAGGGAATTCCGATGGGAATTGTTGCCCCACCCCCCTTACAGCCCTGATCTAGCTCCATCTGACTTTTTTTTATTCCCAAAACTTAAAGAACACCTGAAAGGAGTCCGTTTTAACACCACTGATGAAGCAAAACATGCAGCAAGAACTTGGCTTCAAAATCAGCCTGTAGATTTTTTCAAGAATGGCATAATGGGATGGAAACACCGCTTAGAGAAGTGCATCGATCGCGACGGCAGTTATGTTGAGAAATAAAATCATTGTACATATAAACTAGTAAAAAATTGAACAATTCCGCGTATTTTTTAAATTCCCCTCGTATTTCATTCCTAAGACAGTGTTCGTTAATTTATGAAATACGGTAGTTTGAACGAGTTAGCAGTTTTTTCTATGCAGACGTCTAAGAAATTGAGTTTATTAGGTTTTTCGTTCTCATGCGTGAATTTTATTGAGGGCTGTTTACTATTCAAGTAGTCTAAGAATAAAGCAATGTGACTAGCATCCCTAAATAAAACAAAAGTATCGTCAACATATCTCCGATAGAACACAGGCTTAAACAAACTTGGACTCTCGTTCAACCAAACCTGTTCATGATGAGATAGAAATATATTAGCCAAAGTGTGTGAAACGCAACTCTCCATTGGGGCACCATCCCTCTGTGAATATAAGTTGCCGTTAAACAAAAATAGATTATCTTTCGTGCATAATTCCAACAGTTTCTTGAAACTCTGCCTGTCAAAACCACTGAATCTGCCCTTGTTGGTAAATAATTTTGACAACACTATTTCAATTGTCTCATTCACGGGAATATTTGTAAAAAGGGATACAACGTCAAAACTTGCCATGACATAGTTCTTATTCGGCATTGAGCAAATTTCACGTAAAAATGAAAAAAGTCTTTAATAGTATAGCAGTTATTTGAAATCGGAGTCAAAAGAGAGACTAAAATTTTTGATAATTTGTTGTTAGATGCGTCATAAAATCATGGTTGAGTATAGTTTCTACTCAAAAACTCTATTTTTATAAACAAGACTTCATGAATGATGTTTTTACCCTCCTTGATTATTCTGTTAGTGTAAAAGTATTGGAGTATCAGCTACGATCCTTCATTTTTTTGTACACCGATTTTATCAGTACGTCTAATGTACATATGTGTAAAAAGATATGTTTCTATATGTATGTAAACATATGTGTGTTCGTATATATACATGTATATCTACATAACCTAGTGTACCCGGCCTATCAAAAATGACGGGATTCGTAATGTTGAATGAAGCATATAAATGCTTGAATCAGGTTGAAAAGACATCGAAACACTTTAATTACTTCAAAAACTGACCGTGTGCAGTGAATGAATCTTTATATATCTTTCTTTATATAAATCTCTCAGATGTTGATGACAAACCAATGTCAGGCTGGAAAGAAAGTAATGTTTTTTACTTCATCACTTTGCAGTCTCCCCTCCCAAGTTGTA